>CM030369.1:117543522-118143522 GCA_003604175.2 Clonorchis sinensis
GGTGGCCAAGAAAATCTAGGCTAGTAACACCGAATAAGCATTTGTCAATGTTCAAACATATGTTATATGTGAAAGGACGTTTAAATACTGCCCTGAGATGAGCTGCATGCTCCGTTGGGGAGGTGCTAGCGATTAAAACATCGTCTAGATAGGCATACACAAAAGGTAAACCACGCAAAAATTCGTCCGTGAAACTTTGAAAGGTTTGAGTTGTATTTCGAAGACCAAAGGGCATGCGCGTGAATTCGTAAAGGCCAAACGGTGTTGTAATAGCTGTTTTCATGGATGTCATCCGGGGCTACAGGTATGTGGCAGTATGCACGTACGAGATCGCGTTTGGAGCAAATGTTTGTATGGCATAAGGTACTTGTGAAATCTTGGATATTTGGGATGGGACACCTGTCTGGGATAGTGGTGTTATTGAGAGAACGGTAATCTCCGCAGGGTCTCCTTTAGATCTCTTGGGTACCTTATGTAGGGGGTGACGACCAGTGACTCAATGAAGTGCGGATGATGCGGAGTTCAAGCGTGTGTTCAAACTCGTGTTTTGCGATCTGGAGCTTATCCAGATGAAGTCGACGGGGGTTGGTATAGACAGGGGGACCTCTCGTCTGGATGTAGTGAACGATGGAATGAGTGACCGGTTGGTGTACTGACATGGATGAGCAGGGGTTGAAAAATCCTTAAGTATGTCAGCAAAATGGGAATCAGGTGAGATAACTCGGATACCTGTGGATGAAGTTGGGGCATTAATTCCGTTGACTGAGAGGGAAGTTAGTATTGTAGTCTGCCAGTTTGACTGATTTATATGTAAGTATTGGTTATGTACAACCCTGCTTACTCGGCTTCGGCTCATCAGCTTTGTTTCTGTTTTCCATCCACAGAAATTGTCGTGAGCACCTGCCTTTGGAGAATCACTATCCCCTGGAGCTTCCATAGCGTGCATGCTACAGTATGTCCAAAAGGCGTTTGGGCCGAACATCGATAGATAAGTTGTAGTGGGTCAGGACGTCTGCACCAAGGATGGGCGTTTGGAAGTCGGCCAAAAGGAAAATCCACTTGAATGCACTTCGCAATCCGAGGTCAAGGGTGAGGAAACGTTCGCCTTATGTAGAGATGCGGGTACCGTAAGCGGCTTGTAACGAATAAGAAGCAGAATAGTGGATTCTTATGTGGTGGCACACTAAATTCAGCTCCCGTATCTACGAGGAAAAGTAGACCACTTGAACGATCGGTGATGTGGAATAGGCGACTAGTGCGAAGAGGGCCACAGACAGTCGTCGCCGTTACTGACTGGCCGGAATGTTTAAAGGGCTGTTAGAACGCGGCTTGAAGGAACAAGGCGGTTGGCATTTGCGTAATTTAGGATTGAAAGATTGGCGATACCAGCACCAAGAAGGACGAGTATGAGACAACGATCGACATCGTGAATGTGGTCGATGCTTGCTGATCTCAAGCCGTTGAAGGCGATCTGTCAAGGTATCAAATCTAGTTTGTATTTATGAAATGGCAGGAAGTGTTGGATCGGAATCTGTGGATGTAGTGGGTGTAGGGCCAGAGACGGAGTTAACGGGGTGGATGGGGTAGGTCTCGTGGATTTTGTCCGCCATTTGGGCTAGCTGCTCCAAGCTGTGGTTATCAACGAAAGCACTTATGACGCGGGAAACGGAGGGTGGAAGTTTATCGAGCCATAGTTGTGCCAGGATTTTCACCGCTAGCTTATGGCCGCAGGGAAGACTGCGCATATGGCGAAGCAGTTGTGACGACAATCCGTCACCAAGCTCTACTGTAGTGAATAAGTCCCGTAGCATCTTGTTTTCGGACTTTCCTGTCCTACTGATGACGGCCGCTCGAAGGGAGTCATAGGGATTTTCCTTGGGGATATCTCCCAACAGAACTTCTACTTCTGTTGATACATCAAAAGGAAGATGCTGGGCGACATAAGAAAAATAAGTGGCTTGGGAGATGATGCGCCCAATAGTAAAAATAACCTCGACCTGGTGGAACCACACACTGGAATTGCGGAGATTATAGTCTAGTAAATGTATGCTGATTGCGTTCCCGACTAAATCCGATGAATCGAAGTGTGCCTCCATAATGACCGGTCAAAAGAAAACATTACGAACACTTGAAACGAAAGGTTTTGAAAAAATATCTAGAAAGACTCGGGCTCACCAAATTTGTAGTGGTCTGGCTGCCCAATAAGTCATTTTACCAAGAGTGTGTGGCAAAGAAATAAAAATAACGCTAGATTGAGTATATAATAATAAAGAGGTCAGATGGAACAGGCCCACTAATAGTTGTTCGCTTTGAAATAGTTCGTCGTTGGCCCAGGTCAGCGAATAAACAATAATCCAATCATGGTTGTCCAGGGGTTTTCTTCTGAACAGTTCCCACATATAATAGATTCCGAAGATAGTCTGAACTGTTTTGATACCAGAGTTAGTCTATGAGACTCGCGAATGACCGCTGTAAGCGCGGGAAAATCAGAAGGGAGAGTCGGAGCACGTGACCACGTTTGTATTGCGTGAAATTGTACAAGTGCGTGACTTCTTGTGGTTTTTCGTATTCAAACAAAAAACGATTATGCAATTAACAGAATACGTAATATTATAATGGAAGCAAAGTAAATGTAAAAACACCACAACAGTCGGACAAATTGGCTTCAGATCAGGCAGCAGTTATTCTGTTCACGGAGCTTAGCAATTCGCTCGCAAACACATCATCACGAATCGTGGAGGTACCAGCGTTGAGCGGTGGTCATCGTCAATGCGTATCGGTAGTTCCCTCAAATCTAGTGGAGGAACGTTTGCAAGCAAACTCCTGATCTCCATGAACGGATAAGCAGGCACCCAATCTACAACATACAACGCAATCGATCCATCATTATTTTCATTTATCCTTGTGGGACCCAAATGGAATTACTCTGCGGCAGTATATATTAGGAACGATTTCGTCATATCGGTCTACTACTGCAATAAACTAAGGGAACTCTTTTCATTTAAGAACACGATCGGTTAAAGGAACAGTCTTGGATGTCGATGTACGCGGCAGCCCAGTCAAGACTGTCGTTTAGTTCGCCGGTGAAGCTACAGTAGCTATGAGGCATAGGATTCAACAAGTTCCACAATCGTAGACAAAACATGATACAAAAAATCACCATGCCAGGTCTGCGAGGATAAGGCATCGTATGTTGTGTCAGAAACCGTCACTTCCCCCTCGGTGAACTAATCCCTAGCGCCATAGCTCGTCACCATTTGAGACTAGTTCAAAATAACCAAGTAGGATGCCTCTTTTTTACCTCTCTCGTTTTGTTTTTGCCCGTCACCTTCAGACCTTAACGATCTGATCTTGTCCCAGCTTCATATGTTCATCCCAAAAGTAAGATAAATTCCTGGTAACTGTGTCTCCTTTCCGGGCCGATTCAGACTTGGTAAATTACACATCAGACATTGCCCACTGTTTATGACATTGTCCTTTTTCGCGCATTCCCCAGTACCCGCATGTCCACCAGTCGTGCTGTATTCTGACTGTAACCGTATGATCATGCCTGACGGTAAGCCACCCACCATTGTGGAACAAACATTATTATTATTATCATTACTATTATTATTATTCCAACTTCACCCACATTCCACATTCAGCCCAGATGTATTTCGCCATTCTTGTTTTGCCACTGTAGGGTGCACGCCATGTGAGCACCAGGGGACAATGATTCTCCAAAGTCAAAGGTTTACAAAATTTTCTGTGGATGGAAAACGGAAAGAACGTGTCCGAAGCCCAATGGACAAGGTTGTATCACCAGTACTTGCATATAAATCAGCTAAAGTGGCGGGCGCTCTATACTGCACCATCTGTAAATTCAGCAAGTGCCCAACGGTTACCATCACAAAATGAACTCTGGCGCTCAAATAATTTGAGGTTGTCTTTCACTATACTCACATTAACTCAAACCCTTCAGTAAATTCGCACTCCAATTTTTGTTGTTCAAAGAAATCCCCTATGGCTTACACAGGACAAAAATGTACGGGCGTGCATCACCAGTAATCTGAAGTCAATCTGGAACATCCATCAGCTGACAGTGAGTATCTTGCGGAGTTATAATAATGGGTAGAAATGTTCTCATCAAAAGTCAACAGCATCCAGATAGCTTACGACATCTACGCTAGATACATGCAAAAGCACTCTCCTGCACCTGGTCTACTTAAATTTATAAGATATATGGTCAGCATGGTGCTGGCAAAAAATTGCCGGAAGATAGAGTATTCCCAATAAAAACAATGTCGGCCTCCCATACAAATGCGTATTCCAACAGAACTTTTCACTGAAACACTTCTTGTCCACTTAACACCCACTATTTCATCAGTAGTAATAACAACAATAATGTTTATTTCCCGACTTGTGGGTGGCATGCCATCAGGCATGATCATAAGGTTACAGTCAGAATAAAAACATGACTGGCGACAACTGTGGGTACAGGGGGTTTTGGGAAAAGGGACAGCGTCAAAGGCGGTGGGCCTTATCCGATGTAGACGTGGTCAACTCTAAACCGGCTCGGGCAGGGAAGCACAGTTACTGTGGTCTTTTTCGGAGAGAACATCGAGTAAGATCAGGTTGCTAGGATTTGAAGGTGGCGGGCAAAAACAAAACGAGGGAGGGCAAAACAAGAGGCTTGCTGTCTGACATATGACAAGGGAGGTGTAAACTGTGGAAAATGGTAAACCATAACATCAAATCTGGTGAAGCAACAGAGTTCGCGTCATCCAGCCGGGCAGATTAAACTAAAACCTAAAACCACCGCCGAGGCCTCGTGGCCTTGGACTGTTGGGCTCGTGGCCAGGGTCACAAAAAGCGTATGTGAGGATGATGAAGTGGAGGGGTCAGCAGGGCGGATAAGTGGTAGCAGGAAGCTCAGAAACATTGTGTACAGTGAAACTGTAGAGACTCACTGGTGTTGTTGTTGTGGAGTCTGGCATAATAGTTCCTTGGAAGAGTGAGATGCTGATAACACACGAGCCAGAACGCGTATTCTATAGAAAAATAATAATTTTATGAGAAGCATAGACCGAAACTTCACCGAAATGTCTAAATTTGAACGACAGTTCCAGCAGTTTGGAATGAACATAACATGAAGACAGCTGTGGCCAAGCCATGAGCTTAGTCGTATTTACAGTTAGTGGGCGAGAGGGTACGGTCGGTATTCGCACAATGGAACTGATCTCTCGAAAGCTACGACGTTTCCAGGGTTGCCACTTCATAGTGTAGAGTGTCTCTGTATAGTGCCTATGTTCGTGTATTATTGTGAACAGTATACGGTGATGACTTGTTTAAGTGAGGAAATCTTCAAGGTCAGTAAACAGCACCGACTGTGAATATGTTGCCCAATGTAACAAGAAATCGCGAATTGCGGAAAAAAGTGACTCACTCACAATGCACGGAACATTCAAGTAGTCTTACAGATGCGAAAATTCCATGAACCCTCTGGAAACTACATCGCCCTTGTGGATGCAAAATAGGCGGAGGCGCCGATTCCTGTAAACAGTTATTGCTCGATAATTGCTGTTAGCAGGTAAAATTGCGTAGGCCACGTTCAGAACTGGCAAAAAATCGTGCAAGTTTGTTGGTAAACAGCGGAGTTTTCCGTTAAAGCCTGACAAGTATGCTAGGAAGACCATGAGTTGATCAACTAGCCACATGGACCTAACATGCGGCTAGAGTCCACGATGCCTATTCAACTAGCCACATTGAAACCTACGTCGATCATAGCGGACAGCTGAACAAACCTAGCTGGCCGGAGCGCGCACGTACATTTCTACCTAGGGGAAGGTCCAAAATAGACGACAAAAATTTGAGTTGTATTGGTCGTTTGGATGAGTACATATGTCCTGCCGGGAGATGCATAGACTTCTCCGTGAGGAGCGTTCATCTGACCATTGACGATCCGAAATGAGAGGAAGATATAAGTTAAGTTATCGAAATATCACCATGAGCCAGGCGGCTGATAACCTGGGAGGAATTCTTCCCCTAAAATGGGAGCACCTCAGCGGCTGTCGTAGAAGCTCGTTTACACAACGCCACCTTCAGCGGCTATTTCGTATGCCTACGCAACGTATCCCTCAAGAAATACGAGACTTACATGATATCCTCGGGACTTCTTACCGGACGAACTCTCTGGAAATGATGGGTCACATGAAATCATCTTCGTCCCTTTCAGCTAACTGGTGCTCTACAGTGTTGGTCATAGTTTTCAGAAATTCACTCACGGCCGTCGAGTAGTTCCTCCTTACAAGGATGCATGGACACACTGTGCTAGGATTCCGTACTTCGGTATAGGCCGACATCATAAGACGCCCTCTTTGCGGACCGGGTAGCAAGCATATGTTTGCGTTTATTGGACGGGCCGGGGGCTAAGAGGCAAAAGTAAATTATTCTTCTGTGGATTCACCCTTAGGACAAGCCTGAAGGGCACCACTGCACAGCGGGCATTGCTCACCATTACAACCGTTTGCGTGATATGATACGCGATCCATTGCATACCAGCGGTCACTGGTAGTATCGGCCGGTCACAGGGCACACAAGAGCCCGAGTGTGTTCCTAGACCACCATCTGGGTTGAGGTTCAGCATCCTCGACCACCGACGGCAGGCAATCAGTTGCAGACTTTGAGCTTTGACGAAGCAGGATTTGTCCCTGAACATTTAATTGCTTAAAGATGGCTGTGGCCCTTCTGGTTTCCATCCCCTGAAGCTTATCCACCACACGGTTCAGTTGTTTACGAAATGAATCAAGAGCTGTCGGCGGTTGTTTGGGAACAAAGGTATGGGGTATATTTTTCCGGTAAGTTGTAATCCGACAGCCATCGTTGGTGGATTGTGAAGCAGGCTAGGAAAAAATCTATGAAGAACAGTTCTAGCTGCTTGGAACCGATTGATCTCTAAATACAGGAGAGCCACATCGCCTGGTAGAACGGGCAAGTACATTCTTCATCACAGGTGTCCACAGTCTGGGAGGATCTGGGTGTTTGAACTACAAACTATAAGGTAGTTAACGTAGCTTGACCTCACCTTGTTTGTTCCAACACTATTGTAGGGCAGCGTAAGCGGTCGCGGCCCCAAGTGCCTCAAAACGAGAGAATATGAGTCATTCGACAGACCACGTTCAGAACGTAGCCGTCGCCCTCAAGGACTTGCCGTCTATCACAGTTGTATGCAGCTCAGGTTCTCGCATGAGCCACTCGGTGTGCCAGGACATTTTTTGCACGGCGTGCTCCAGCGTGATGGAGTAGTGCACCCTGTCTTTAAGGTGGCCGTTCGCATTCTCCAAACGGTTGTTGGTCACATTACCAAAGTGAACCAGTCCGGACTGTGCGTGTACGACCTATTTTCGGGTGATGTACAGCCAGAAAGCCATAGGGTATGAAACAAATCGTGGGTCCGTGCAACGAAGAAGCTGCAGATCCTGCCAAAATCTGTTTGTAATACGATGAACAAAAAACCCACTGTACGGTGTTGTCCAGGCAAGCCATGCGGTGAAATATGCGCCGGCCGTTTGCAGAGTATGTCTGACCAAAAAAACATGGATATTAACTGATACATACGTGCTTTCTGATAGCTTTTCTAATCTGAAAGTAGGAAAGCACTGCATCACAGCCGAACATGACTCTTGCTGCCAGCATTTGCACCGCCAACTTGTCCATAACGAGAGCCATAACTGGATAATGCTTGCCCATCATTTTCTTGAACAAGTCGAACAGTTTACGCAATGGAGCAAACTGTTCGCTCTCCACGAACGCATAAACAACCGGACGCCGGGTGCCCATGTCGCGCGTTATCAAGAAAGTATACAGCTTGCAACTGCAGGCCAAATATTAGGAGCTTTAAAAAAACCTACCCAAGACGGTTCGTTGCGTGCCTACCGTTCACATTTACGACCTGTGTTAACGACGGCGGTTCTCTCAGGGCTGAAAATTTGCGGAGCATATTTTACGGTGCGGCTCACTCTCAAAAGTGAAACGTCCGTGGGTGGGACCCTGAATACACAGGTTATGTATAAGAGCGTAAGGCCGCTCAGTATTCGCACAATGGAATTGATTTCTCGAAAGCTACCACATTTTCAGGGTTGCCACTTCATAGTGTAGAATGTCTATATGTAATGTATGTGTTCGTGTATTACTGCAAATTCTCTACATCGGTGATTTGTTTAAGTGAGCGAATCTTCAAGGTCAGGAAACACCGCCGACTATTAATATGCTGCTTATGTAATAAGAAATCGCAAACCGCACAAAAAGGTGACACACATACAATGCATGCAACGTTCAGTTAGTTTTACAGCCGAAATAATTCTCCGAACACTCTAGATGGTGCATGGCCCTTGTGGATGCAGAATATGCGGAGGTGCTATCTCCGTAAACAACTTTTGCTCGATAATTGCTGTTACAAGTTAAAATTGCGTAGGCTGCGTTCATTGTTGGCGGAAAACGTACAATTTTGTCGTTAAACAGCAGAATATTCCGTTATAGCTTGCGAATTATGCTAGGAAGACCGTGATGTTGATCAATAAGCCAGATGAAACTAATGTGCGGCTAGTGGTTCACGATGCCTATTCCACTAGCCACACGGAACCTACGCCGATCATAGCGGACAGCTGAACGAACCTAGCTGGCGCACACGCCTGCTGCATTTGTAGTACACCCATTCGTAACGCGAAACAGCGTTGGCGCTTCTATTACTGGATGAACGCACGAATACCACAAAGTTATCCTTCATGTATTGACTTAAGGCCTTCTCAACTGTCGTGAAGAATGAAAAAGATGCAGCCCCAAATTTCTCAACAAATGCGTTAAAGCCACTTCCAAAGCCATAGCACAGCAAGTCCAAAGTCGAATGAGCGCCAAAATTTTCGAAAGGAGATTAATTAAAACGGTCGTAAAAACAAGATGGCAGATGACAGTGATTTTTTGTCTGAGCACATATGCAAAGGAATGCAACATTTTGACGTAGAAGGTTTCAGTTCGCTCGCAAATGTTTTGCAAAGAAAAGCATTGTGCATCCAAGGCGCGGCGTTTTTGCTTTTTGTAACCTTGGCCGTTTACTCAACCGCCCAAGGCCACTCAAAGCCAGCAACGGTTTTTCAGTTTTAGTTCAAAATAACCAACCTCATTATCAAACTAGTCGTACCTCAAAACCCACTGTTGTGTCTTTTTGTTTTCCACAATCTTGGATTACTTATTGCGCGGTAAGTCTGTCTCTTTGGCCCCATACTACTGCCGTTATGTCGTTGCCCACTACGTTCACGTTGTCACGGCTGATCATGCCTCATGTGGTGTTCCTCCTACAAGTTGGGAAATAAACTTATGATTATTACCATTATTATTTCGCAGGGTTTTACAACCCAACCAACTGACGGAATCAAAATCCTGCTTAGTGCATTCAAACATGTTGGACAAGTCTTTCACCTCCAGGCTGCCGCGTTATCCGGAGTAATACGGGGACCCGTACCTCAGCTCAGTGAGAGCAGATCACAACCAAAAAGCGAGTCAAGGACCGTCAATCTACCTTACTCTAGGCTTCATATCTCGTCTCACTAATCCTTCCAGACCCTCAACATGTTTATTCTCCTTTCCCAGCTAACGAATTCACGAAGAGTCGAAAAATTGGTATTTTGTAGACAGAGCCGTAGACAATATCCATACTATCGGAGAAACTCATGCTGCAACCAACACTGTCAAAATTTGGAATGGTGAAGGAGGCCCTTAAGAAAAATTGAGACTACGGATTGAACGAGTCGCTCACACACTCTGATCGCCATCCGCTCATTCTGCCTCGACGCACTTTACGCGGCCATCGAACACACATAGAAATGTCTGGCGAAAACACCACTTACAGACTTATGCTAACCGGATTTGACACAAACATTATTTTTTAAAACTGCTGGTCAAAACAACCTACCGTCATGGCCCTTCTAAATCAACTCTCCCACGGATTAGCTCTTCATTTCATCGGTTACAGCTTATCACAATTCTTCGATTAGAATGTCCGCACCAGCTTTTGGAACTACCGAAGTGCGATCACCTGTATCAGGGCCCTGTTTTAACCGCAAAACTTGTAAATGTTATGCTCGGTTTTCGTTTAAAGAAAGTTGCTGTGGCAGCGGACATCGAAGAGATGTTCCTGCAGGTTAAGGTTGACCCCTGTGATAGAGGCGCTCTGAAATTACTGTGGTGGGAAAAATATGAGTTCTTTGGAGAACCTACTGAATTTCAATGGACGTCTCACCCGTTTGGTGCCACCTCCTCCCTTTTCTGCGCAACGTTCGCTTTACGAAAGACCGTTGAGGAGTTAGGCTCAAATCATGTTACCTCAACCTGCAGCACAATAGACAATAATCTATATGTTGATGACTGCTCAAAGTCGTTACCTACTCAATGGAGACACGTGACATCGGAGAACAACCCAGCTGACATTGCCTCTCGAGGGATATATAACCTCGGTCCGCTGCGTAGATGGTTGACGGGACCCAGATTTTTACTCGAACTAGAGAGTAACTGGCCTCCACAGCCCCGATTGACGCAGCCCGATGGTGTCGAGCTGAAGAGCCTTGTAGCACAGGTTAACCGATTGGAGGGAAATGATGTCATATGCCCACTAATAGCCCGGTTTCTCTGTTGGGTGAAGCTACAGAAGGTTGCAGCTTGGTCACTACGTTACAATAAGTATCTATTGATTAATTCAAGCAGGGTAAGAAAAAGGAGCCCTACTCGCTGGTGGAGATTGCCTCGTGCAAGGTGGTTTGTACTGGTAGTAGATGGTTGTGAGATGAGTTCAGATGGCTTAGTAAGAACCCTGCATGTTAGAACGGCGGGTGGCGTTCTTAAGAGAGATATTAGAAAGGTGTGCTTACTGGAGGGACGCGACTAGGCTTGTACCCCATCGAAGTTGGCACTTGTGGCAGGAGTAGACTCGGACCATTCGTGTCGGTAGCTGAAGGGGTGCCTTAGAATGGAGCTGAGCGAAGGTAGAATGCAAGAACCGGGGTGTACGCTGAATCAACGTGAAGAATTTGGCGGGCGGTGTATCGTTCATCACGTTGATGCTTGAAATTCCCCACGTTTATTCTGTCCCTATTTGTAACCCCCGCCCCACTTTTATGTTTAGTGCGTGTATATGAACTAGCGTTTGTTCGTCCTTGCCACTTCACCCATTTTGGCCTTGAGGTCATCCGGCCATTTGTGGCCGACTTTGTGCACGTGTGACTGTCCCACGTGGGAGCTTGTTTGCTCCTTTGGTTTGTATCTTTGTAGTCCAAGTGGACCATTTGTCTTGGACGAGTATCTTCTCTCGAGGTTTGTATAATTTGTGAATTTGTCTTATATTAATAGTACCGTATAGAAACCCAGCTTTGACTTTGTGTTGCCTGCCCGGAGGTTCTGGTATTAGGCGTCACTCGGAGATACCGTTCGCCCGTTACAGCGAGAATATTACGAGTCGTTAAAGGTGTTGCGCTAATTTCATTCTTCCAGGTAATACGCCCGAGAGGTTCCGATTCAGGCCCCGAAACGTCAACCACAAGGTACAGCGTCTGTCTGGTCGGTTTTCCCCAGCACCGATCGAGACGTTTAAGCAAATGTATCCCGGATTCTTTGTCCCCATCTCCATCTGCAACAAATCTCTACTTTCCGAGCCCTTGTGGTACATTGTCAAGCTGAAGTGTCGAATCTTCACTCGTAAAGCATGTAACGCCCCTCGTTGTTCTAGGCACTGACGACGTTTTCCCCCTCAACATTTTGCCTCACCTCCCAGCATTGATTGCTCAAGATACCTGCTCCCATTCGATCGTTGCACACGACTCCTCAGTCGAAAAATCTATTTCCTGCCCGATCAGATTTCCTTGTTTGTATAGTTTCCTCTTAAACTGGAGGCGTCAATAGATAGGGGATTCAGCTAGATTTCGTGGCAGCCATCCAGGATTCTCCTAGAGCTGTTCCTCACCAGTGGAGCCTTTTTGATAGATGACGACCCACAACTCACTAGTTAGCTCTAGCGACCACATTAGACTGCGCCGACCAAAGAGCAGACGGTTCACGCATAGGGAAAGTAACTATGATGATCAGTAAAGTCAAATAAATGTGACAAGTTCTGCAGTATCAGTGAACAAAAAGTTGCTTATATCTACCGCGAAAAATCCTTAAATCTTTAAGTTTTACGGGAACTATGGCAGAATATCATATCTTCAAGCCGCAGGTAGCATCTGGCACATGGGATTAAACCAAATGGTTTACCATCTATATTGGCAAATACAATACGCGGAAACAATAGTGATCAAAAAGACATGTAGTTAACCAGTTGAAAACAGGACAATTGCAGAAATTGCCAAAAATACTACGGATGAACACACTCAGATATGAAAAATGGCAAATAGACATAAAAGGAAGTAAGCAAACTAAACTGTGCTGAATACTGCTGTGAAGTTAACCAAAGCAGCCGAGTCTTTCGGGAATGGTGTAACATTTGCAATACGCTTCACCTTTGTCGAACACCAGGGAAAACGCCGTTACACCATTAGTGTGGATTACAATATCTCTCTCTCCGAAACTCATTGGTCTGATGGGCTGAAATAGGAAGACGAAGTGCATAAATCCGGCAATCCGTCACCTTAATTAAATTTTCCCAGACGCAAGCCTTAAATTTTCCTCCCTTCCTTCAGCTGCACAGAATCTTTTACAATGACCCGAACCAGGGAGCATGCCCTAGGGTTCCAGGGTTTAACGCCAAGGTTCTTCGCTATAGGGAGGATCACTATTCCTGCTTCCCAAATTATTAATTGCCAACTGTCCCACGGCAAGTAAAACTGCCCAGGATCCAATCAGCGTCCCAGAAACTGACGGACACTCAATCTAACTTCCGTCCCCACACACCCACCTACTCATGTCTCCCGCGCAATCTTCCGTTTCCACTCGTACCGGTTATATTGCCATCCGTAAATATATTGTCCCGTGCGCACTCTTAACAAAACCGCCGAGGCATTCTTAGCGACACTGCCTTCTATTCACAATGTTCTAATGCGTTACTTTCCTCCGACATCGGACTCACAGCCTCTACCCGGTCATATTACCCAGAATATACTACTTAAATACCTCCACCACAGTTCGTTGTTGGCACTCACTCCATCCGCAATTTCCAGCCGGCCTGACAACCGGCCCGAACCCAACTAGCCAACCACTATCCTTCCGAATAAAACCAATCATCGGGGAGCGATCAACGTGACAGTGCTGAAAGAGGCCACGATAGCTACCCCAGCGAGTGTGACACGCTTTGTGAGCTAGGTGACTTCAGACCATACTGGCCTTTAAATTCAGGAAATCAAGAAAGTACTGCTGACTTCTGTTTGTCGCTGCTGGTGTTGGACCCGCCTCGGTTGAGTTTTGTATCTGGCAACGCCATAAACCAAAGATGAAAAACTGGCCTCTCATCTATAAAAAACAAAAAAAGTAAAAATGAAAATAAAAATATACCTGGGATAGCCTGAAGATACTCCGCAATACCCATGGCCTACATCGACGAGCATAGCTGTATCTGCCTTCGTCAGAACAGAGGCTACACTGCACCAAAGCCCATTTCGTCAACCAAACAAAGAACATATCTACCTGCCGCTCCCAGTGGTAGACAAAGTCTTCGTCAATGCATCACTTACAGATTAAAGCTGATAGCAGTGCTTCGGGGACTGGTGACTATTTCTCTTGCACATGCTTTCTCTCCTGGTACTGTCCAACTCATGTAATAAATAACAGATTAACCATTTATCTCAAGTTCACTCCCGTCAGCCCTTATACATCTGATTTCCACCACCACTCTGCGTGCTTATATCGGCCTTCACTAGATCCCTTGTAATTTGATATCGTATGTTAGCAAACCCACCCCCTGGTCGCTAGTCTATTAAGTACAAATCCATCTATATCCTATTCCATATAATCACTTGTCATCACCCTAATCGCGGCAGACGTCAAGTTTTTCTTTCAATGTATATTAATGCACATTATCCCATTTGATGTCTTTTCAAACTCACCATGCTTTACTAATTTCATCCCACCCCCTCATCTTCCCAAGCTTCGAACTTCGGCAATGCCTGGTTTGGAGGACCTGGTTGGCTGTTACCCACTCCACCTGGCCGGTGATCTACAACCACAGGATCCCAAACGGACCAAAAACCCTGCGATTCCATATCGGCTTCGTTCCACCTTGTTCCCTCGGCCAGCCTGAAATGAATCCAGCTGCCCAAAGAACTGCACACCCCAGCCCACTCACCTTAAATGTGACGTCCGTTACGGGGCTGTCCAAAAACTGAAGCATGTCAGGCCAATGATGGCACGGCACTGCCATACCCAGTTTGATAGCACACCCGCAACTATTCCATTCCTTCTCTCGACCGTGCCCTCTCGCCCACTCGTTCCATTAACTGCAAATACGACAACTCCCCAATCTGACCCCAGCTGACTCCATGACACATTCATTCCAACCTGCTGAACTGTTGGTTGAAATTTAACCATCTCTGTGTTCTGTGCTTCCCACCAAATCCAATAACTTTCTATACAGTTCGCGTTCCGGCTCGTGTGTTGCCACCATCTCACTCTTCCAATGGAACTATTATGCCCGACTCCACAACAGCGACACCAGTGAGTCACTACAGTTTCACTGTATACCATGTTTTGAGATCCCTGTTACCATTTACCCGCTTTGCTAGTCCCTCCATTTCATCATCCCCACTGCTTTTTGTGACCCTGGCCATGAGCCCAATAGTCCAAGGCCGCGAGGCCTCAGCGGTTGTTTTTGGCTTCAGTTCAATTTGATCGACTGGATGATGCCAACTTTGCTGCTTCACCAGATCTGGTGTTCTGGTTTCTGATTTCTCCAAATTACATTTCTCTTGTCATATATCAGGCAGGAAGCCTCTTGTTTTGCCTGCCCTCGTTTTGTTTTTGCCCGCCACCTTCACATTCTAACGATCTGACTTGCTCGATGTTCTCTTCGACAAAAGAGCTTCCTGCTCGTGCCGGTTTAGTCGTGACCATGTTTACATTGGACACAACTCACCGCCTATGGCGCTGTCCTCTTTTCCCCACCAAAACACCTGTGCTCACAGTCCGCCAGTCATGTCTTTATTCTGACTGTAACCTTATGATCATGCCTGACAGCATGCCCCCACAAGTTGGGAATAAATATTATTATTAGGCGTGACCAAGTCTATTGCCCACAGTTTATGATTGCCCTGTACTTCGCGCAATCCCCGATACCCGCCAATCCCATCCAGTCGTGCTCTATTCTGACTGTAATCGTGTGATCATGCTTCACGGTATGCCACCCATTAGTTGGGAATAAATATTGTTATTTTTATTAAACTATTTTTTGAGGCAAAATTCAATTTGTTCATACTTTGGATTTTCAAACCTCCAACTAAGTCTTTTTCGCCGCTCACTATTTGCACAGTGGAATTGATTTCTCGAAAACTACGACATTTTCAGGGTTGCCACTTCATAGTGTAGACTGTCCATGTATAATGTATATGTTCGTGTATTATTGCAACTTCTTTACATGGTGATTTGTTTAGGTGAGCGAATCTTCAAGGTCAGTAAACACCACCGACTGTGTATATGCTGCCTAATGAAATAAGAAATCGCGAATTGCACAAAAGGTGACTCACTTGCAATGTATAGAACCTTCAGTTAGCTTTGCAGCTGAAATAATTCTCTGAACACTCTGAAATGAACATGGCCCTTGTGGATGCATAATATGCGGTTGTGTCATTTCCCGTAAACAATTTTTACCCGATAATTGCTGTTACAAGTTAAAATTGCTTAGGCTGCGTTCATTATTGGCGGGAAAATGTGCAGTTTTGTTGTTGAACAGCAGAATATTCCGTTATAGCTTGCGAATTATGCTAGGAAGACCGTGATGTTGATCAATAAGCCAGATGAAACTAATGTGCGGCTAGTGGTTCACGATGCCTATTCCACTAGCCACACGGAACCTACGCCGATCATAGCGGACAGCTGAACGAACCTAGCTGGCGCACACGCCTGCTGCATTTGTAGTACACCCATTCGTAACGCGAAACAGCGTTGGCGCTTCTATTACTGGATGAACGCACGAATACCACAAAGTTATCCTTCATGTATTGACTTAAGGCCTTCTCAACTGTCGTGAAGAATGAAAAAGATGCAGCCCCAAATTTCTCAACAAATGCGTTAAAGCCACTTCCAAAGCCATAGCACAGCAAGTCCAAAGTCGAATGAGCGCCAAAATTTTCGAAAGGAGATTAATTAAAACGGTCGTAAAAACAAGATGGCAGATGACAGTGATTTTTGTCTGAGCACATATGCAAAGGAATGCAACATTTTGACGTAGAAGGTTTCAGTTCGCTCGCAAATGTTTTGCAAAGAAAAGCATTGTGCATCAAGGCGCGGCGTTTTTGCTTTTTGTAACCTTGGCCGTTTACTCAACCGCCCAAGGCCACTCAAAGCCAGCAACGGTTTTTCAGTTTTAGTTCAAAATAACCAACCTCATTATCAAACTAGTCGTACCTCAAAACCCACTGTTGTGTCTTTGTTTTCCACAATCTTGGATTACTTATTGCGCGGTAAGTCTGTCTCTTTGGCCCCATACTACTGCCGTTATGTCGTTGCCCACTACGTTCACGTTGTCACGGCTGATCATGCCTCATGTGGTGTTCCTCCTACAAGTTGGGAAATAAACTTATGATTATTACCATTATTATTTCGCAGGGTTTTACAACCCAACCAACTGACGAATCAAATCCTGCTTAGTGCATTCAAACATGTTGGACAAGTCTTTCACCTCCAGGCTGCCGCGTTATCCGGAGTAATACGGGGACCCGTACCTCAGCTCAGTGAGAGCAGATCACAACCAAAAAGCGAGTCAAGGACCGTCAATCTACCTTACTCTAGGCTTCATATCTCGTCTCACTAATCCTTCCAGACCCTCAACATGTTTATTCTCCTTTCCCAGCTAACGAATTCACGAAGAGTCGAAAATTGGTATTTTGTAGACAGAGCCGTAGACAATATCCATACTATCGGAGAAACTCATGCTGCAACCAACACTGTCAAAATTTGGAATGGTGAAGGAGGCCCTTAAGAAAAATTGAGACTACGGATTGAACGAGTCGCTCACACACTCTGATCGCCATCCGCTCATTCTGCCTCGACGCACTTTACGCGGCCATCGAACACACATAGAAATGTCTGGCGAAAACACCACTTACAGACTTATGCTAACCGGATTTGACACAAACATTATTTTTTAAAACTGCTGGTCAAAACAACCTACCGTCATGGCCCTTCTAAATCAACTCTCCCACGGATTAGCTCTTCATTTCATCGGTTACAGCTTATCACAATTCTTCGATTAGAATGTCCGCACCAGCTTTTGGAACTACCGAAGTGCGATCACCTGTATCAGGGCCCTGTTTTAACCGCAAAACTTGTAAATGTTATGCTCGGTTTTCGTTTAAAGAAAGTTGCTGTGGCAGCGGACATCGAAGAGATGTTCCTGCAGGTTAAGGTTGACCCCTGTGATAGAGGTGCTCTGAAATTACTGTGGTGGGAAAACTATGAGTTCTTTGGAGAACCTACTGAATTTCAATGGACGTCTCACCCGTTTGGTGCCACCTCCTCCCTTTTCTGCGCAACGTTCGCTTTACGAAAGACCGTTGAGGAATTAGGCTCAAATCATGCCACCTCAACCTGCAGCGCAATAGACAATAATCTATATGTTGATGACTGCTCAAAGTCGTTACCTACTCAATGGAGACACGTGACATCGGAGAACAACCCAGCTGACATTGCCTCTCGAGGGATATAACCTCGGTCCGCTGCGTAGATGGTTGACGGGACCCAGATTTTTACTCGAACTAGAGTAACTGGCCTCCGCAGCCCCGATTGACGCAGCCCGATGGTGTCGAGCTGAAGAGCCTTGTCACAGGTTAACCGATTGGAGGGAAATGATGTCATGTGCCCACTAATAGCCCGGTTTCTCTGTTGGGTGAAGCTACAGAAGGTTGCAGCTTGGTCACTACGTTACAATAAGTATCTATTGATTAATTCAAGCAGGGTAAGAAAAAGGGCCCTACTCGCTGGTGGAGATTGCCTCGTGCAAGGTGGTTTGTACTGGTAGTAGATGGTTGTGAGATGAGTTCAGATGGCTTAGTAAGAACCCTGCATGTTAGAACGGCGGGCGGCGTTCTTAAGAGAGATATTAAAAAGGTGTGCTTACTGAAGGGACGCGATCAGGCTTGTACCCCATCGAAGTCGGCACTTGTGCCAGGAGTGGACTCGGACCATTCGTGTCGGTGGCTGAAGGGGTGCCTTAGAATGGAGCTGAGCGTGGGTAGAATGCAAGAACCGGGGTGTACGCTGAATCAACGTGGGGCATTTGGCGGGCGGTGTATCGTTCATCACGTTGATACTTGAAATTCCCCACGTTTATTCTGTCCCTATTTGTAACCCCCGCCCCACTTTTATGTTTAGTGCGTGTATATGAACTAGCGTTTGTTCGTCCTTGCCACTTCACCCATTTTGGCCTTGAGGTCATCCGGCCATTTGTGGCCGACTTTGTGCACGTGTGACTGTCCCACGTGGGAGCTTGTTTGCTCCTTTGGTTTGTATCTTTGTAGTCCAAGTGGACCATTTGTCTTGGACGAGTATCTTCTCTCGAGGTTTGTATAATTTGTGAATTTGTCTTATATTAATAGTACCGTATAGAAACCCAGCTTTGACTTTGTGTTGCCTGCCCGGAGGTTCTGGTATTAGGCGTCACTCGGAGATACCGTTCGCCCGTTACAGCGAGAATATTACGAGTCGTTAAAGGTGTTGCGCTAATTTCATTCTTCCAGGTAATACGCCCGAGAGGTTCCGAATTCAGGCCCCGAAACGTCAACCACAAGGTACAGCGTCTGTCTGGTCGGTTTTCCCCAGCACCGATCGAGACGTTTAAGCAAATGTATCCCGGATTCTTTGTCCCCATCTCCATCTGCAACAAATCTCTACTTTCCGAGCCCTTGTGGTACATTGTCAAGCTATGAAGTGTCGAATCTTCACTCGTAAAGCTTATGTAACGCCCCTCGTTGTTCTAGGCACTGACGACGTTTTCCCCCTCAACATTTTGCCTCACCTCCCAGCATTGATTGCTCAAGATACCTGCTCCCATTCGATCGTTGCACACGACTCCTCAGTCGAAAAATCTATTTCCTGCCCGATCAGATTTCCTTGTTTTTTGTATAGTTTCCTCTTAAACTGGAGGCGTCAATAGATAGGGGATTCAGCTAGATTTCGTGGCAGCCATCCAGGATTCTCCTAGAGCTGTTCCTCACCAGTGGAGCCTTTTTGATAGATGACGACCCACAACTCACACTAGTTAGCTCTAGCGACCACATTAGACTGCGCCGACCAAAGAGCAGACGGTTCACGCATAGGGAAAGTAACTATGATGATCAGTAAAAGTCCAAATAAATGTGACAAGTTCTGCAGTATCAGTGAACAAAAAGTTGCTTATATCTACCGCGAAAAATCCTTAAATCTTTAAGTTTTACGGGAACTATGGCAGAATATCATATCTTCAAGCCGCAGGTAGCATCTGGCACATGGGATTAAACCAAATGGTTTACCATCTATATTGGCAAATACAATACGCGGAAACAATAGTGATCAAAAAGAGCCATGTAGTTAACCAGTTGAAAACAGGACAATTGCAGAAATTGCCAAAAATACTACGGATGAACACACTCAGATATGAAAAATGGCAAATAGACATAAAAGGAAGTAAGCAAACTAAACTGTGCTGAATACTGCTGTGAAGTTAACCAAAGCAGCCGAGTCTTTCGGGAATGGTGTAACATTTGCAATACGCTTCACCTTTGCCCGAACACCAGGGGAAAACGCCGTTACACCATTAGTGTGGATTACAATATCTCTCTCTCCGAAACTCTCGTGGTCTGATGGGCTGAAATAGGAAGACGAAGTGCATAAATCCGGCGTAATCCGTCACCTTAATTAAATTTTCCCAGACGCAAGCCTTAAATTTTCACTCCCTTCCTTCAGCTGCACAGAATCTTTTACAATGACCCGAACCAGGGGAGCATGCCCTAGGGTTCCAGGGGGTTTAACGCCAAGGTTCTTCGCTATAGGGAGGATCACTATTCCTGCTTCCCAAATTATTAATTGCCAACTGTCCCACGGCAAGTAAAACTGCCCAGGATCCAAATCCCAGCGTCCCAGAAACTGACGGACACTCAATCTAACTTCCGTCCCCACACACCCACCTACTCATGTCTCCCGCGCAATCTTCCGTTTCACTCGTACCGGTTATATTGCCATCCGTAAATATATTGTCCCGTGCGCACTCTTAACAAACCGCCGAGGCACTTCTTAGCGACACTGCCTTCTATTCACCAATGTTCTAATGCGTTACTTTCCTCCGACATCGGACTCACAGCCTCCTACCCGGTCATATTACCCAGAATATACTACTTAAATACCTCCACCACAGTTCGTTGTTGGCACTCACTCCATCCGCAATTTCCAGCCGGCCTGAACTAACCGGCCCGAACCCAACTAGCCAACCACTATCCTTCCGAATAAAACCAATCATCGGGAGCGATCAACGTGACAGTGCTGAAAGAGGCCACGATAGCTACCCCAGCGAGTGTGACACGCTTTGTGAGCTAGGTGACTTCAGACCATACTGTATAACGTTCTGGCCGCCCGCGAGCTTGGATTTCAGTGTTCTTCACTCATGAGTGTAGCACACAGTTCCATCCCCACTCTCATTAACCGAAGCACTGTGGCTTGAGCTGTGTCTATGACTCCATGCTTCTCTACTTGTATGATTAGTATTGTCACTACTTATGACACGCCTACGACGAACTTACATCCACCAACAAAGTTGAAACATTCTTCTCCAAAAATTAAATCACATCTCGCAGCATGCTGTTTACCCTAGCTTCATTTCCGCTTGAACCGCTCCCGGATACTGGTCAACTCCGCTCTGCTGTCGCTTGTTATCATTTCTGTCCAAATGGCGCTCTCTTCCCGCGGAAGCTGCCCGAAAGCCCATAAAATCATGCTATGGTGTGTTCATTCTACCACAGCGTTTTAAACCCTTCAATGCTTTAGGCCACCGAAGTCGCACCACCTTCATTAGACAATTTCTAACTCGCGCCTTAACTACAACGGCTGCCTCAGCTTAACCACTTCCTGCTAACTACAAGCGTTTCCGTGACTACCCCATTCTTTCAAAAGGGCTGCTCCACAAATGTTTTGCCTCTTCAAATGCAAACTTCCGTGGCCACGAACAGCCTTTCAGGAAATGCATACGAGCCGGGAAGGTCATTATTTTCGGCCTCGGTTTTGATCGTTTCCTTAAACAGTCGATTCAACGGTTTGTGACGAAATCAGTCACAAATTTAGTCTAACACTGGAACGGTTATTTCGCCGCTTTTTGTATGAAAATTATTTAAAACTTCCGTATCACATTAGGCACACTTATTTACAGATACCAATGTCATCTTAATAGCTGCATCACCTAATCCAGCAGCTTTTGTTGCGCACTGCCGTCACACCCGCCGTGCTTGGTGGCTTGATGCAACTTGCAGTTGCAGAGAAAACGATCTGACAGAAAAGAGTGCCGGAAATTCAGACGCATTACTGCTGGAACTAATGCAGAGAACTGGTTGAGATCGATGTGAATAATCGAGGCGCACTTGTTCCTTCGGGTTCTGAGGGAGTTTATCCTCGGAGTTAGTTGGCTGACAGATTGTCAAGCACTGCTTCAGTGACTGACTGACTGACTGACTGACCGACCGAGTGAATGAGCTTAACCTACCGTCCCCCGGTTTCCAACTCGTGAATACACCTAATGAAATCCCTTGACGTATTAGCAACTAACTGGCCAATCACATACGAGATTGCCGTTTGGCCCACTGCTGCATCCGGGTCAGGCTCCATTACTTGTGGCTTCTCGCCACGTGGGCTTCGGTGATGGCATTCTCGGGACTCTGAGATAACGATGAGTCCAAATGTTGAGGACCGCCCGGGTTTGGCAAGGAATGACTATGTTATAGCCGGATCAGTCAGTGGCTTCGTTTCCAGAGCCATTGTCCAGCCCCTGGATGTTCTGAAAATTCGGTTCCAAGTACATGCCGCTTTTCATTTTATTAGTCCAGTTACAATCAGAGCCCATACGTGTCTGCAACACAAGCAAATATCATGGATTCGTTCAGGCGATCCGTTGCATCAACAAAGAGGAGGGGGTGGTTGCATTTTGGAAAGGACATATCCCTGCGCAGTTGCAGGCAGTTACTTTTACAGCCCTGCAGTTCTCCACTTTTGAGGTTCTTGTTGCCCATTTCGGGCGGAAGACCGTATCAAATTCAACCCACGACAAGCGCATAGCCTTGAGGTCCCCGAATACACTTGGAACTTTCATCTGTGGTAGTCTCGCCGGGTCTTTCGCAGCTATTGCGACCCAACCTCTTGACGTATTGAGGACCCGTTTCATCGCTCAGGGAGAACCAAAACTATATAGGTGAGTTGTTTCAACTATTTGAAATTAGTTAATTACTTCTCTGCAAAGCGCGTTAATTGCGTTCAGTCGTTTGTTTACCCCCTAATTTCCAGTCCGATTGCCGGTGCAAAACAGCAACTCAGACCATGAACTCGACGGCGCTTTCTACCTGAATGCGTATCCTCACTTAAGCCCCACCGAGGTACCTGTCCCGCTAAGACGTCTGTCGGATTCTTCAGTCTGTTTCTGTGTGGAAGAAGGCGCCCCAAAATGGCGAGTGCGTCCGTCACAGTGCCGGTCTTTAAAAAGGGTACTCGAGTTGAATACACGAGGCCCCTTCTGTTAGTACTCACTTGTTCTTCGTCATCATACTGACATTCGAAACCTGAGGCTTGCGTTAAAAAGAAAGGTCATATCTGCACAAATCTTCGTCATCATACTGACATTCGAAACCTTGGGCTTGTGTTAAAAAGATAGGTCATATCTGCACAAGCATGAATATTTGACTAGTGAAATACTGCAAGCTTGTGCATCATTTCGGGATAGCTTTTGACTCTCGACCGGTCAGGTATTTCGGTCGTCATTGAACCTAGTCTGTCATCTACATCCCCATACTGCCGTATAATGGAAAACAATAGGACAGAAGTGGACGAGCTAGACTACCACAAACATTCGTCCTGCCTGCACTTCAAACGCTCAGTCAGAGGGCACAAGGAGCATATTATGTTCGCCAACTTTCAGGGCATTCCTTGATGGGCAAGCATGCCAAGGAAAACAGGCCAGTCAACCGGATAGAATGCTCCCCGGAAGTTCAAGAATACTAAAATTGCGGGTCGTATGTATGTATGACATTGTTCCAGCGCCTGGCGGAGCGTGAAGATTTGGTCAACGCAACACCTACCAGGCCGGAGTCCTGCTTGCTGCTCCCGAGTCAGTGTTTCACGAGCCACCATAACGCGATGAAGCACAAGTGACACCAACAGTCTCGTTACGACCTGGGTCAAACTGACTCCCATGTGGTTGCCGCACTCGTTATGAGCCTTTTTTTAAGATGGGCAATCTCGCCGAATCTCTCCAGTTGTCTTCAACAATCTCCTTTCCCCGGATGCAAATAGGCGCTGACTGAGGACTCTATCAGTCTTTGGGAAATGCGGGTGGAAGGTCATCCGGACCAGGAGCTCGGTAGCGTTTGAGAGAACATGCATTCACAAACCTCCGTGGCCGTAGGGGTTTCTACGTCAGTTGATTCACAACTGGTGGCCACGGTAATAGTTGTTCAAAGTATTCGGCCCACCGGTCGAGGCGTTTTTTTATTCAAGAAGGTCATTCCATTCTGATCCTTGATGTTTTCCCTCACTGGTCTTTTCCGGGGGCCGGTTGCACGGATCAACTGTAATAATCTTCTGGTATTCCCGGCTTTTTGGGCCTATTCCATTTCCTTAGCTTTGCGAGCCCCCCAGACTTTACGGCGACGCGCCCGCTCACTTTTGCTTGACGCCTGTTAGTTCGTCGGACCGATTTATTTTCGGAACTGGTGATTTAAACAGTACCACTGTTCGGTCTGATATCCAGTGCCTGATTGGGTCTGGTAGCGCCATGTCCCAGGCAAAACTCCCAACAGTGTTCAAATACGCTGTGACCCCTTTGCGGTATGATTTTACATCTGGTGGTAGTGCATTTGGAAGAGGCTCCACAGAACGATTCTGGTAAACTTGCCTGACATCCTGATCTGCTAGTCTCTCAGTTGCTAAGCCATTTGTCCGCACCTTACGCGGTCCTGGAAAACAGATGGAGAGGTGACTCCAAACAAGCGCGTGCTCGAAATCCACAAATAGGTTAAAAAACGAGTGGCAGTCGTTTATTGATCGGCATCATTTGTAACTGATGGCAACGTGATCGGTTTGGGTTCGTAGCCGGCACACTGTTGGAGGACACCATGTGACCAGACGACCTCGGCTATTTCATTAGTTAGTAATGCACAAAAACAGCCTGTGATCAGCACATAGCTTAAGAAATTGTTTGCCATTGTCCGTGCGTACCGAGTTCAATCAATATCGACCACTTCACTGAGTCTCAGATGCACTAAGCCTGCACACTTGTGCATTCACGTCTCCGTCAACCAGTCATGACTATCCTGTGTTCACATTGCCGTTTCGTATTGGCCATGCTTTCGCCTCCACTTTTAGCTTATGTATGTCTATTCTTAGACAAGTAAAGCGCTACTCATTCTTCGCTATTCACTTTTGTTGCCGCGCTCAATCAGGATCGAAATTCTATTCATAACAATTTACTTGTCTAAGAATACAATGGGACTGTTGCTGCCATCCAAGTGTTTCGACACATCCAAATTCTCCAGACGCCACAACGCGTTGGAATCATTGGTTCCTAACCTTCCAAGCGTTTCTGGGCACTGTCGAATCGCCTAATCTAAATAAACTCGAAACCTTGATCCATTTTGTGGACCTTCCTGTATACGTTTACATCACTGACTGTCCACATTACGAATCCGCTACCAGTACACTTGAAAAGTTGTACGTTCGTCCTAAGAATATGATTTGTGCCGTCATCTACAAACTTGCAAACAGGACACCAGTCAAGCTGTTGATCAGTTTGTTCAGAGGCTTAAATCCTTGGCTAAAAATTGCGATTTCAAGGCGTTGTCCGCCATTGACCATCAAAACGAAAGTGTACGCGGTGCTCTGATCAACGGACTTCAGTCTACTACCATCAGACAAAAGACTTCTGGCTGAAAATGGACTCCCTCGATGAAACACATGAATTGGCTAGGTCATTAGAATTGGCCCACAAACAAGCTCAGTCATACTCCCATAACCAACCGATATCACTTTATGCGGCATCTACGGTTACCCGTTCACACTCACCCTCCCCTGATTCTACACCCTATCTCTCGTCAATCAATTCTCAGCAATGTTCTTTTTGCGGTCGTTCCAGGCATCCACGGTCCAAATGCCCCGCAAGAGGAGCAGTTTGTACACCACGTGGCAAAACAGGCCATTTTCAGCCTGTGTGTCAATTCAAATCTGTAAAAAATCACTCAAATTTCACGACGCACTCTGCATTCCCTCCCTGTTTGCTGCAGCCCCGAACTGCTTGTCTCGCACGGTGACCAGCATAAAGGTGAACGGAATATCGTTTCAGGCCCTCATAAACACAGGAAGTTCGAGCAGTTATATATCTCCTTTGGTAGTTTTTACGTATGGCTGGAAGATATATGCTAGCGATTCTCTGATTACCTCTCTGACACTTTGAGGTTATTCAGAATGTATTCACTCACATTCTGCAGTTTCACACCGACACCTTGCGGTCAAAAAAGCATTTAGGTTGCACTTCCGTTTTCTTTGTGTACAGTTTACTATAGGAAAAGAAATTCACGAATTCAATGAATCATGCATGCTGACACATAATTTCCAAATAAATCTTTGGCTGTTCCATCTCCAACCGAGATCAACTACAGATAGCAATTTAGAATTTTCTTTTTGGTCGAGTAACTCAACGTAATGCAAAAACTGACTGAATGTGAAAAAACGGTCGATTGCAGATGACTGAATCCTAACTAAAACCATAGTTACAGTAGCAGCTATGGAGGGCTCAAGTACTGGTCACGAAAAAGTTAAACCACAGAAGACGCATGATAGTGGACTACAGTCAAACCATTAATCGGTTCACATACCTAGACGCTTATCCGTTACCGCGACTGGATAAAATGATTGAAGAAATTTCCCGCCGTGCTGTCTTTAGCATCTTAGACCTATTGAATGCTTACCATCAAGTTCCAATCAGTGAGAAAGACAAACCATATACGGCTTTTGAAGCATGCGGAGAACTGTTTCAGTTCCGTCATGTTCCTTTCGGTGTTACCAACGGAGTAGCATGTTTCCAACGTACTATTGACCATATACTCAAGTGTGAGAACCTAAGTGGCACCCACGCTTACATCGTCAACGTCACTGTTTGTGGGACTACCCAAAATGAGCATGACCAGAACCTCAAATCTTTCTATGAATTAATAAAAAATATGGAATCACCCTTAACTGCAAGAAAAGCATCATAGCAGCCAAACAAATACGCCTTCTCGGCTAGGAAGTCTCTGAAGAAATTATCAAACCAGATTCTGAACGAATGAGCCCTATTTGTCAACTTCCTCATTCACATGACGCTAAATCCCAACAACGAGTTGTTGGTATGTTTGCTTATTATTCGCAATGGATACCACAAAATCAGTGTGCTTGTCAGAAATAAGACTTTTCCCTTACCGGAGCGTGTGCATCAGTCCTTCGAAAATTTAAAGAAGGAGTTAGAGGACGCTATGGTTGTGACAGTCGACTACAACACACCCTTAGTTGTCGAGATGGACGCCTCAGACATAGCTATTGTCGCATCTCTGACTCAACGGCCGACCGGTGGCCTTCTTTTTTAGTACACTGACACCGAGTGAAAAGAATCACTGCTATTGCGAAAGAGGCATACGCCATCGTTGAATCTATCCGTAAATGGAGGCATTATCTCTTCGGGAAGCTTATCAGGCTTACCACTGACTAGCGGTCAGTTTTCTTCCTGTATGGCGTCGCAGAAAAGTAAGATAAAAAACGATAAAATCCAGCGATGGAAAATGGAAGTCAGCTACAGACCTGGAAAAGCCAGTCTGGTTGCTGACACCTTATCGCGTAACCTATGCGCCAGTGTGATCGGTAATGATAAATTAAAACAAATTCATGATTCCTCGTGTCATCCTGGAATTACTCGCATGCACCACTTTGTTCTTTTCAAAAAAAATTCCCGTTTTCCCTCCAAGATGTCAACGACATCACCACAAAATGTTCGGTTTGTACCGCCATCAAACCACAGTTTTACAAACCACCCCCGCCACGCTCATCAAAGCGACTCAACCATTTGAACGAATTAGCATTAATTTTAAAGGACCTCTGTCTTCTGTTACTCGAAACCGATATCTCTTTATTATCGTTGACGAGTTTTCCCGTTTTCCGTTTGCCTTTCCTTGCGCAGATACATGTGCATCTACAGTTATTAAATGTCTATCTGAATTATTCTCTTTGTTTGGTATGCCTGCATATGTACGTTCGGATCGTGGCTGGTCATCCATATCTTACGAACTGTCCACATTCCTATATGACAGAGGAGTTTGCACCAGCTGAGCAACTGCATATAATCCCCAGGGGAACGGGCAAGTCGAACGCCTCAATGGGACACTGGAACACAATCCAGCTCAGACTCAAATGCGAAAGACCTTTAAATCTGTCACTGGGAGTCGGCTCTGTCAGATGCCCTCCACTCTATACGGTCCCTTCTCTGCGTCTCCACGAATGCTGCTCCATATGAACAAATGTTTCGGTTTGAACGTCGGTCATCCTGTGGTTTGTCTATCCCAACTTGGCTAACTATTCCAGGACCTGTTTTACTGAAAAGATTTGATCGTGCCTCAAAGTATGAAGTCGAACTTATATTTTACAATCCTTATTACACCCATGTTCGGCGGAAAAGAAGTCACTGTATCCGTCCGCCATCTCGCTCCTTCTGGTGATCGCACGCATGTCAACGATTTCACGCGTACCTCATCCAGTGAAGGCATTGGCTGACTTGCACGCGCCTCCGCTCAATAACATTAAAGACAATACCGATCATCCATCAGTCTCTCCTCCGTGCCTGGGCGATGCACCTGCGTCTCTGAATACATGTAACTCTAGCATCTCTGATTTAGCCAGGCTCCAGCAACGTACGCAGCCGTACATTTTAAGAAACCGAGAAGCCTTACCACACTTATCTTTACTCATTAGTAGATTTTTACAAAATCATTCATTAAGTACTTGTGTCCGAGTTACCCCTGTCTACACACAATCCAACGACCTGTGTGAATGTCATGAGTATCCTCTGTGTTCGTTTCGTATTAACCCTGCTTTCGCCTTCACTTTTAGCTTATGTACGTCTATTCTTAGACAAGTAAAGCGCTATTCATTCTACGCTATTCACTTTTGTTCTCACGCTCAATCAGGATCGGTATTCTATTCATAACACAACCACAACGATATCTGAACTTTAGCTCACCGCAACAGGGCATTCAAAGCATCATAAAAATAGTCTTTGATGATGCCAGAGCTATAGTCGGTTGGGGCGTAAACTGATACGTCAAACGGACATTGATCAACTTCCCGCTTGTGGGACTCTTGGACGAACCGCACAGAGCCGACTATCACCGGAAAACCGGTCAAGCAAGGATCCTTCCGTCCTGTAACTCGAGACGACACCAACCCCTGCACGTCCTGCTGCAGCAGCCTCTGGATCGCTAGAGGTGCGAAACTGAAAGCGAGTGGAGAGTTATAGGTCGGTCAGCTCAACGACCGATGTGGCATGAGACTATTTTTAGATGTAAGTATCATGATTGTACGTGGGCTAGGATACTAAAAAAAGTTTTTTAAAATCAGCTGTAGCACCCTTCCGGTGCCTAGTTGCCATGCCACCCGAAGGAAGCACGAGGGTTGGAATACTGCCAGGTTGCCCAAGCCTAGACAGGGGAAGTCGAGAGGCAGAGGTCGGGTTCGAACCACGGACCTTCCGGTCAGCAAATTTAGCGCTCTAACCACTTGAACTATCTCGCCATCTCTGGTCGGGATACTACCAGGGCGCCCACACCTAGACAGGATGATGATTAGGGTCCCGCAACCAAAGCCTTTGGTTCAAAAGCCTTACCGCAAGGCAGCGGTGTCTGGTGGAAAATGCAACTGCATTACCATTTTCATGGAACAAGTCACAACTGATGTTCCAACCCCCAACGTGGAGGGCCAGGAGACTGTGTTCGTCAGACCTCTAACCATTGAGTAACCTGGTACGAGAGACTGCGAGTGTCGCGCGGACACAACCCAATATAGCTCAGTGGGTCGCGGAGGTGCACAAACCGTCACACCACAGTTACCTCCGGTCTCTTCGTGACGGTCTGTCGTCACTGATTCTTCGGCGTCTTATGGCGCTTTGTGAATCCTTGACCCGTGAGCATCAAGCGGGATTAAGACCTGCTGCGTCGACCACATCTTCACCTCCACCATGTGTTAAAGCAACGTCATATGCACAGATGATCCCCAATTTCTGCGTTTCTTGACTTGAAGAGTGCGTTCGGTTCTGTTGATCGGTCATTGCCGTTAACCACACTTTCTCCACAGGGAATAGCCCACACGTTTGTTAACATAATCCGGCCCCTATATGCACGTACTTTGGGCTTGTGCGAGTGTATGGTGAGATCTCCAAAAGTTTCCCTGAAAAAGTAGTGTCCCACTAGGATATCCTCTCTCTCTCCATTCTTGTTCAACTTCGTCACTGATGAAATAATGAAGCGGACGCTGGGTCTTCCAAACCCCGGTGTTCGAATCGTTGCCGGTGAGCACCTTGTCGATCTGGATTACGCAGGCCACATCGCAACCATCTCTGAAGTTAAGAGGTGGTGTTCATACACGATATTTTGTCGGGCGAATATAGAGTATTTCCAGTATGATTATCGCAGAATCGTAGCCGGTACATTCTGCAGTGAAGTCATACACTGTATGTTCAATTTTACATATGGGAGTTTCCAATTTATTTAGACCTCCAAGCTTGATTGAGTTAATGTAAACTTTGAAGGTACGGAACCAATGAGTCCATCGTTTCGTGGCATCCAGTGAAGGAGGATCAGCATCGAGAATCGTAGGTCGAAGAATGTGATCCATTTCTTTATTAGACCAAATTATTGTGAGAGTCGAGTGGTTCTAGGTCGAGATTAGAAGGAAGACAGAACAGAAGGGTGTAATGTACGCCTTATTTGTCCAATGACGATAGCACACGAGTTGAAAATATAGAGTGACAATGACCAGTTAATCATATATAAAAAAGTATGGTTTACATAGTCGTAGCAGGCTGATGCAGACGAATTCGCATTGGGCGGACTAGAAAGCGAGTGTCTGGTTGTGCAATGTGGACTTCAAGCAAAGAATTTGTCCCGCACCAGAAGCCGTGGTGGTTGGGCCATGTATCACGCATGCCGAGTCATCGTTTGTCATGTCCATTTCAAGGATGCACACGAAAAGAGTGGAAGCAACGGAGAAGTGGACAGTGTATGACCTGGCAAGGAAATGTGAAAACGCTAGCCAGTAAATTGAGTCCGGTCGACTAATGCTGCCTCTCTTAATGGGGATCCCGGGGCTCAACTCACCAATGGTTAATGATACTAGCAGACGTGGCCCAATCGCGCACTCAGTGGCGCATCGCTATCGCCTTCATTGTGTCGCTGCCCAATTCCTGGACTAAATGAACATGCCTTCGCTTCCAGTGGTTGGCTGTGTCTCACAATCTTGCATTTCCGTTGATTGAAACTGTAGCAGCTGGGACCCACGCATTCTTGGTACATGGTTTATAGCTGATAAACTGAACTGGACCTGGTAACACAGGTCTCAGCTCACGATCAGCCATCGGGTCGGCAGAAAATGTGCTTCGAAATAACAAGGATGCGCGGAGAAGTGTTGGCAACCCCCTGATGAAGGTCGCTGCAGAGCGGAAGTTTTCTTCGCATTGATGTTGAAACCAAACTGTACAACAACAGTGCAGTTCATCTTACGTATGTAAGATTGTCCGCAAACGTGAGAATGCGGAGCTCAGTTTGGTAGACGAGACTTCCACACCTAACGTCTCATATTGAACATCCATCTATCAGGCCGACGCGTGAACTGTGCGCCAGCCTCGTCGTTCAAAACAGCCTCATCCACGATGTTCACTCGATAGAGGTAGAACAGAGTGGAGGCTCAGACGCTTCCGTGTTTTGCGCCAGTGAGGATTTCAAAATCGTTTGAAGCCTGTCCGTTCGTTTACACCTTCACTTTCATCCCGTCGTGGAATTCGGCGTTTGGCCATGTTTTGAATGAATTGTCAATAATGCTTTGGTTGATGGAGTCCAAGGCCTTGGTGTAATCAATGAAGAGAACATAGGGTGGCTGACGGCGTTTGGGGAATTTTCTGGGAGCTATCGTGCAAGCATGTGTTCTCCAGCTATCCTGCCATTCTGCGTTTGTCTGTTCACGTTTCGCCTCTCTTTGGTAGTCGCTGGTCCAGGGACAGTTTCGTCCCTCATGGAGGCAGCCTGCCCGTTGCTGTTTACTCGACACCTGTCGGTTGGCCCAACAGTTTGTTAAAATGCCTGTGTGCCATATTTCTGGATGTTTGATACTCGATCCACAGCTTTCAGACAGTTGTAAAATTCCTTGTGCTGCCGCCGAGCAACAGATTATTTGGTCTGCCCACTTCGCTTTGTCCGCCACTGGAGGTGCCGAGTCAGGTCCTTTCGAGCATACTTTAACTACTGTTTTTTGACCTCGCTTACGGGTAGGCAAGTTGTTCGACAGGTAATTCGTTGTGTTTTACGTGCTAGTTGTTGTCAGACCACTCAGGGCGTCTCGGACCAGTTACCCGTTCTGGCTGACAACCATCATCGTCTGGTACCTCCAAGTGGGCTGGATGGATTAAAAGTGGTCAGTGCGGAGGCCGGTTGATGCTGATATACCAACCTGATTTTCGGATCTTTGAGACGTTTCACGTCCACTAATACAGTTGGTGTAGTGTGGCCTATGGGGCTGGATGTTAAGCCTCGTTTGGAAAAGCTGGTCTGTTCCAAAGTCGGCTCCTGGTATCGCTCGAGCGATGCATACCTCCCACAGTACACCACGGCCTACTCGGGAGCCTGACCACTCAGTAACAAAGAAAGGGTTTTTAGTCGGACTGAATTTTAGAAGGGATCATCTGACCACGGTCTTACGGCACAAATTACTTGCTGTAATGGGTCATGCATACCCAGCCGCTCAATTAATCCTGCTCTCATCAATGAGGCAAGTTGATCTTCGATGGGGCGGCGCACTGTACTCACTCTCTGTGCCTCACACGTTGCGTCCCAGTTCACATGTAGTTCCGGTGAAAACATTGGCAGAACGAGAATGAGGTTATGTGAGCACATCCCAGAACACTTGCCTCGTTATTTCAATCAGATGATTAATCGATCCACCGATTTCCTGTAAGACGAGAGCCCGACCTAAAGCTGCCACCTTGACGTGATGTTCGGGCTTGAGTGCTGCAATGATCCCGCGGGCTACACTGGCTGAAACGTCGTTCCACAAGGTGCAACCATGCCAGGAAGGCCAAAGGGGAGCAGTCAGACTAAGACCAGCGAGACCCCGTACTACGAGGCGGTCTGGGGGTAAAGTCGTACTGCCCTCTGCGACAGAAGTGTGAAGGCAGTAAGATGTTTCCCCCAGGCGACCAGCATGTCCATATTTATGGAAGCAGCGATGCTGCCTTCCCCCGAGGAAGGACGGGTTAGAAAAGTTCGGCCCCAGAAACCGCACACTCCGATCGCCCAACGGTTGACCGTGACCGCCGGCGCATTATCCACTACGGTCGAAATATTTCTAAAACCAAAGAGTCCGGTATTGCTCAAAAGGCACCTGCTGTGCGCAACCGCATCAGGAATGAGACAGTAATGCCTTATTCCCTGCACCATCGGGTTAAACCAACCCCCCCGCCCCCCGCAGCCGAGCAGGTCAGACTATTGAGTCATCGGCTCCGGGCAGGGTCCCCAAAGAAAACCCTACTGTCCACTGCCTCGTGGGTCAGACTTTTAAGTCAGAGGCTAGGGGCGGGGTCCCTGAACAAAACCCTAGATCACCCCACTGCCTTGTGGGTCAGACTTTTGAGTCAAAGGCTCAAGGTGGGGTACCTCAACCAAACCCCCTTCTTCGGCCTGGGCAACCGGGAAGTATCATTTGCCCGCGCAGTTCTGTGTCCACCGATGTCCCTCCCCAACCCCTTCCCACCACACAAGCAAACGTCACTGGGTCACTTGACTGTCAGTTATCTGACCGAAAGGCCCTATGCCCCTTGCTGCCTGTTAACAGTAAACAAAATAACACCCTTCTAAATCCACGAGATCCTTTCTATATAGGAGCTTTTAACGTCCGTACTCTATGTCAAATTGGCAAACAGGCAGAGCTTGCTGAAACTTTATACTCCCTTAAAATTGATGTATGCTGTGTCTCCGAAACACGCATACAAGACCCAAGCGTGGTTATGCATCTCAGAACGCCAAGGATGAACTCAGCTCTTTCACATTTCTCCCTCCGTGTGTCCGGTGACCCAGAAGCGATGACTCGTGGACTATATGGCGTGGGAGTTGCACTCAGCCCCAGAGCTGAACGCGCTTTGCTGGATTGGATCCCAGTGAACAGTCGGCTTTGCGCCGTCCGGTTATCCAGTTCAATCAAGCTCAATGCCTCTCGGCATAAAAAGCGCTGCCTGTTTGTAGTGTCGGCTTATGCCCCAACGGACTGCAGTTCTGATGTTGAGAAGGATACCTTTTATCGAGAACTATCCGGGCTCATTCGTCAGGCAAAAAGCACTGATATTGTGATCCTTGCAGGCGATCTGAATGCTCAAGTGGGTCGTCTGAGCTCCTTGGAATCACATTTGGGCGGTCGATTTGGAGTCGATGCTCGCCGCACAGACAACGGAGATCGACTCCTTCAGTTGTGTGCTGACCATGAACTGTTTCTGGCAAGTACGAACTTTCAACATAAGCGTTCGCATCGCGTAACCTGGCGGCCACCAACTGCAAATCAACCGTGGACCCAGTTGGACCACGTGGCCATCAGCTACCGGTGGAGAGCCACAATTCAAGACTGCCGTTCCTTTTGGGGCACTCCACTTGATTCCGATCACGCCATGGTGCGTGCACGCCTGACAGTTCGCTTCCCTTCAGGCCCTCGCAAACTAGAAAGAAGCATGCCAATCCAGTATCTTCGAAGATCGACCATAGCTCAACAGTACCGATCTGAGCTAGCCCAACAACTCTCTACATGCACTGGCAGTGCGAGTGTAGATGAAGCATGGCAAAATGTGAAAGAAGCCATGTTAGCGGCGTTCAGTGCTGTCTGTCCAACCTCCCCGATTCGACCACAAAACCACTGGATATCGGCGAGGTCGCTATCCATGATTGATGCCCGGAAATCCATACCAGCAGGCAACGCGTACGACGGCGCACGCAAATCCCTTAAACGCCAAATAGTGAAGAGCCTAAGGAAAGACCGAGAGCTCTGGTGGAAATCGAAAGCTCGAGAGATGGAGAAGGCTTTTGCTACGGGAAACAGCCGTGCCCTATATCAACTGATACGATCGACTGGTCCCAGGAAAACAACGGTCAGCGAAACGATAAGTGAAAAAGACGGCTCATTAATTCACTCCCAAAAACGTCGACTGGAAAGATGGGCCGAACACTTCGAAGAGCAGTTCAGCTGGCCTCCTGCAACACAGCCTGTGGAGATAATGCATACGGGCCAGTGGAATGTAAACCTTGATCGTCCTTCGGAAGAAGAAATAAAGTACGAACTATCCGTACTAAAACGTGAGAAGGCACCAGGACCGGACGGTCTCTATCCAGCCCTCTTCAAAGAAGGCGGAGAATCCCTGGTGACCCATCTGACAAAGCTTGCTGGTGCTATATGGAACGAAGAGAAGGTGCCTGCAGAATGGGGCATGTCGACAGTTATCCCTATTTTCAAAAAGGGTACGCGGACGCTGTGCGAAAACCACCGTGGCATCAGCCTGTTAGCTGTGGCATCGAAGGTACTCTCTGGTCTTATCCTTCGAAGGTTAACTGAACACAGGGAGAGACAAATCCGTGAAAACCAAGCTGGGTTCCGTCCTGCAAGAGGATGCATCGATCATATCTTCACCCTCCGACAGATTCTTGAACAGCGACACTGCTTCCAGCAACCAACAATGGTTGTGTTTCTCGATCTGAAGGCTGCCTTTGACTCTGTAGACCGCCAGGCACTATGGCAGTGTCTGTGGAGCAAAGGTGTCCCCCTTAAATTCTTGACCCTTCTTAAGGCGCTGTACGCCAACTCCCGCGGCCGTGTGAAGGTCTACGGGAAGCTCTCTTCTGAGTTCACCACATCAAGTGGTGTCAGACAGGGCTGTCCTCTTTCACCTTTCCTCTTCAATTTCGTCATTGATACGATCATGGAAGACTCATTATCAGCCTCTACTGCCTGTGGGGTCGAAGCGCTCCCGGGGCGTCCGCTTACAGATATCGAGTATGCAGACGACATAGCTCTTCTTGGATCTGACGCCGTGGTAATGCAAAGAATATTAAATAATCTAACTAATTCCGCCTCACGGTTCGGCATGCGCTTCACACCTGCAAAGTGTAAAGTGCTAGTGCAAGACTGGGTGGGCCCGAACCCTAGCCTAGTGCTTGCGGGTGAACCGATTGAGGTAGTAGACAAATTTGTCTACCTGGGCAGCTGTATTAGTCCCGGTGGTCTCGCGAAAGATGATATTTCCATCCGAATTGGGAAGGCCCGAGCAGCTTTTGTGAACCTGCGTCACCTGTGGCGTAGGCGTGACATCAGCTTATCCGTCAAGGGTCGAGTTTATAATGCTGCTGTGCGCTCCGTATTACTATACGGATCAGAAACCTGGCCGCTGCGCGCCGAGGACGTCAAACGACTTTCAGTGTTTGACCACCGATGTCTCCGGAGCATTGCCCGAATCTGGTGGGAACACCGGATCAGCAATGCTGAAGTACGTCGAATGGTATTCGGGAGGAATAACTCACCCTCGATAGATGAACTGATCACACTGCATAGGTTGCGCTGGCTTGGCCACGTGCTGCGCATGCCAGTCGACCGACTTCCTCGAAGGGTTCTTTTCGCACAACCACGTGAAGGGTGGAAACGAGCCAGAGGCGGTCAAACAATGACTTGGCAGCGAAGTGTAAAAGCCACTACCAGCAAACTCAGCTGCGCTGGTCACTGCCGTCTTCCTGGATGGGGACCCCGAGACGGGCCACATCAATGGTTAGAGACATTGTCAGACATGGCCCAATCGCGCCCTCAATGGCGCTCGTGCATCCAAGCTATTGCCTTCAATGCATAGCTCCCCTTCCCAATCCTCCACTTAACAGTCCATCGACAGTCGTATATTTTCGCACCAATTTATCAGCTCCCGCCTCCAATGCGCAGCTACCTGCCTCACCTCCCCAAATCATCGGTGAACGAAACTGTGGCAGCTACAACCATTGTACGGCAAGTACACGGTTCTTACAGCTGACGATGATGATGATGAAGATGAGAGCCGAAAACCTGCGTCATCAATTGCCAAGCACATTCTATCGATTGGACAGAGTTAACCCCATTACAGCGGTCAGAATTTTGCTGCTCAGTGGCAACCCGAAATTGTTAGTTTTCAGTGAGACTATGTTGATTAATCGATAGCAATCCAGCTTATGCGTACAAGAAACCGACACAGGCTGTCAGCTTGTCTTGGACTTAGGAAACTATCTTATTAGCCCACCATACGATTGATTACGTTCCACCGGTTTATTGTTATTTATCCTGATTTATGTTATAAAGTTGGTTTTAAATATTGCTGCTGAAGAACTAAAAGCGAAACGTCGACATCACGCCACCTTTGTCATCTTGCTGTTTTATTTAAATGTCCAGGATTTAATTATGTCGATCGACCCATAGTACCAGTCGACCAACTTTACTGAGCCTTTTACTGTTTCGTCTTCTTATCAAAAACATGGTTCCAATTGGTTCTTTTCTTCTTTTCGATAGACCGCCTTCACTTAATTAAGAATGATCATTGTTTCTCCGTACCCCTTTGTCTTTTTACCGTAGAAACATTTATCATGCAGCTAAGCATATAGCAACACATGAAGGTCTGCCAGGTTATTTTCGTGGTTTGCTTCCGTCCCTGCTTCTGGTCACCCCGCAAACCGGTCTACAGTTTGCCATTTACCATGCCTGCAACCAACTAGTTGGGGTTATACGATTACAGTGGCTGGAATTCAGAAATTCTTCGAGGCAAGGCCATTCCGCATCGAAATCTCAACGATATGGAACCGATTCTTTCTCAGTCTGTGAGTTTTCGTCTTCTGTACCTCTTCTTTGTATATTTCTGATTTAACCTGGTACGGTTCTACCGTCTCATGTACACGTCCAAAGAAAACGTATGCTCTATTAAACACGAAATCGCGCATGTCATGGTGACTTCAATCTTATACTCGGTTTACGATCGTTGTATTGTTTGGTATGTTACTCTGTATCGAGCTTCTCATACGACCACATAGCTTTACACGGCATATGCCAGGGAACCTATCACTACCTCTGAGTACCCATCTAATAAGATAGCTTGGTGGTGCCTTCTCCAAGCAGTTTTATAGAATAGGTACTGTACTTTTTATGACGTATACTACTAACGCACTACTAATGTGGAAAGGACTATCTCGCCAATTGTGTATTATACTTGTGTATTATATTGTGTACTATTATATTATATTATGTGTTGTATTGTATTATATTGTACTGCGTTGTATGTTGTATTGTACTATATTGTGTAGTGTACTTTATTTTCGAGGGTCCAAGTACTGACAGCCACTGACACTTTTTCTATACATGTCACTGAAGGGAATTCGTCACTAAGAAATCCTTTTTGCATCTATTTTCATTCTTTTTCCTGCACATGTATAGCCGTCTCCTCTAGAGTGCCCTCCCGGGAAATGAACAAGTATTAAATCCGACGCACTTTTGCTTTCTTATTGGCTAAATCAACTTTGGAGAAATAAATAACGACATATTGAATACTTTCGTATGATTGGCCGTACACTAAGGTCACAGACGACGGCAAAATCAATGACGAGCGTTAGTGCGTGAGCACAGCGGTCGTCAGCGATCTGATTTCGTGAGAAAAACAATTTCAATTGCAGCAGAGTGGTGGTGGTGATAATGACGTAATAAAACCCATTTACAGTTGTAAATACTTGCATCTCAAGTGTCCTGCTGCGATGTGGTCGCGCTAAAAGAGTTGTTAGCGCACGAGGCACTACAGTTTACAGTATGTATCTGGGTCGGTTCCACCAAATTAGACTTCCCCAGCCTGTTTTCGTATGCTCAAATGATGGTATGGTGGTTCGCAGTTTCATCCGATATGTATGTGTACGTTTGCTCATTGTTGCTGGGCCGCTTTGGCAGAACTGGTGTGATAGCCTTCGGTACGCTGCTGATGTTTAATCGGATGCGTCACGCGGACCTTCGTGCTAAATCTTCCATGTATGAACTAAATCCGAACTTAATAGATGAGACCAGATGTTCCTGTCATCGTTGCTTTGTGCATTTGCGATTTGACGGAATTGTCTCCAAGACTAGGAAAATCAGTGCTGGAGTTTCCAACCCTCATCCTTCATGTCAGCGGTTCATCTTCTTTTCAGTCCATGATTCCATAGACTGTTCTTCATCTTACTGCTCATAGCACTCCGCGTTCCCGACTGTGTAACAACCGTGCACACACGATCACTGCACTGAACTCCGGCACTGATACCGCTTGCGATGGGAGTTTTTCGAGTTCAACAAAGTTAAATCCTCCCAAATCCCTACAATGCATGCATCACCTCATCATCCCACTGCCATTCTGCATTTCCCTTCTTTTGCAATCTTCGGCCTTAAATTTTCCAACAACTCGTTCTGGTTATCACCGCACAAGCATCTGTGTAGGTTAACTTTCTATTTCGGCCACGCTAGTTTTTACTCCCAAATGAATTCTGTCGTAGAGTAACTGTTGTTGTTTTTGGGATGGGACTCCTTCTTACTTAGCCATTACTTATGCGATCCAACGTAAAATTGTACACCTTGGTGTCATCCCTTATCTGGTCGGTAATTTGCACGTCACTACTGTCGGACCATGGCATCTTGTGTGATTTACCGTTAAAACTACAAACGTTACAGTTCGGGATGCCTTGACAACCGGACTGCAGTCGAATACCATCCGGGAGAAACTGCTAACCTGGCATGAATTGGACCTTGACAAAACCCACGAAGCTGCACGAGCTCGAACTTGCACAAAAATAATCACAATCGTACGTATACAGGCAACCCGTTACTTGTTCTGTATCTACTCCTTCGTCCATTGTCAATCCCGAAACAAAAGTTTCTGCCGCTACACAACAAACATGTTACTTTTGTGGGAATCCCAAGCACCCTCGTTATAGGTTTCCCGCTAAAGAATCAGTATGCAAAAGTTGTGGAAAAATTAGACATTTTCAACGCGTCTGTATGTCCAAAACCTCAAAATATCACGCAGGTTCAGCTCAGACCCCTCAATCTCTTCGCTCTTTGTGCTGCTGCTCCCAATTGTCTATCCAAAACTACAACAGATATTTTGGTCGACGGCGTTGTCGCCCGAGCTCTTATTGATACCGGCAGCTCCAAAAGTTGGTAATGCGTTGGAATATTGGTAGCTCGGATGAGTTTACTGGTTGTTGATCAGGTGGCTGTTGATCTGTTCGCCGAGCTTGGCAATTGGCTTGCAAACGTTTTGTCACCATACGAGGAGACATCATCAGTATGCAGTTGGGTGGGTACTTCTTCCTTGCCCGCGTGCGTTTATATAGCATTTGAAGACCATCCGTTTTCTCCTGACGTGATTGGCTACTTGAGGTAACGATTCTCGTGAATCTATTGGTCCGTTTGTGATCTTTGTTGCGTTTTGGTCTGCGTTCCTTTGCGTTGATTGGTTATCCCAAGGCCTTCTATTTTTAGTAGTTCGTTCTCTGGCCTTGATTGGCACTGCGTTGTGGTCTGACGTTCTCGAGCTTGATTGGTTGCTTGCACCGCCCTATCTTCTCCACTGTAGCGGTTAGTGTCCCTGCATCCGCCGGTTAATTTGGTGTTTCGGTTGGGTGCCTCCTCCAATCCAACTGATGCATGCGTTTGAATGGGGTAATAGACTTTGAAAAACGGAGTGGAAGAAAGTGTGCAATACGAACTACATATGAACATTACTCATTCTAGATGCTGGGAAGCTAAATCAAGAGAAAAAATCAGACCTATCAGTGCTCTTTCCCGGCAAAATAACTTGAGAAAGAATATTCCAGTTGTGATTCCCGAAAATTCCAGAAATAAGCTACAGCCACGACTGAGACGGCAGAGCGATTGGTGTCCTTCTTGATCTTTGTGTACGGAAATGAGAGGGAATTGATCGCGCCTTCTAGTGGCGAGCTTGTGTTCATGTATTCTGGTGGAGAGCTTCCTTCCTGTTTGTCCTATATACCGTTTGTCGCAGTCCTTGCATTGGATCCTGTATATGACATTGTTCCTCGTCATTGGATCTAATTTTCCCTTTGGTCTTGATAGTGTCCTCCGCAAGGTGTTCGCCGGCTTGTAAGCGACCGTTATATTGTGCTGTCGTAAGAGCCTTGCCGTCATTTCAGCGGTGTTCTTGATGTATGGGAGTGTGATACGTTTGCCTGCATTTTGAGCTGTTGCATCGATCGTTTAGCTTCTTGAGTGATCTCCAGATGAAAATTCCTCGGGTATCCATTTTTCTGAAACAGTTTGTATAGGCGTTTTTCCTCTTTGATCTTTGATTCTGTTGTGCTGCAGTGTGTCTCGATCCGCTTGAAAAGTGTCCGAATGCAGCTTCGTTTGTGACAATTTGGATGGTTGCGGTGGTAGCTGAGGATTTGGTCCGTATATATCGCCTTTCTGTAGACCTCAGTTTGTAGCTGTCCGTTTGGTAGTCTAGTGATGAGGACGTCCAGAAACGCCAGTTTTCCTTCTTCGATTGTGAATTTTATGTCGTCGAAAACATTGTTTAGCAGTTGGCTTACTCGTTGCAGTTCGCTCCTCTTGATGATCACAATGTGTCGTCCACGGAACGGATCCATATTTTGGGATTTATATCAGGCAACACAATTTGTTCCAATTTGTGCATTGTGATTTCTGCAATAAATCCTGAAATTGGCGTTCCCATCGGTGTCCCTCGTAGTTGTTCATAATATTCTCCGTTGAACTCAAAATGTGTGATCAGGCACAAATCGAGTAATCTACGGAGGTCTTCTCCCTTCAGCGATCCAGTTTGCATGTCGTCGTTGTCTAATAATTCGGCCACAGTTGTCTTGGCCAAATCGAGGTCTACAGACGTGAATAGTGAGCTCACATCAAATGAGACCATTATTTCATCCTGATCGATGCTTACGTTTTTCAATTTCTCCAAAAATTGTCCCGCATTGTTGATTGAGTGTTGAGACCCACCGATGAGATGTTTCAACCTTTTCCATAGTTCTTTCGAAAGATTGTAGGTCGCTGTTCCGGGAATTGATACAATTGGCCGGAGAGGTATTGATTCTTTGTGTACCTTTGGGAGTCCGTAGACGAGGGGAGTGGCCGAATCACGAGTTCTCATTCTCTAATATTCCTCTTTTGTAATCTTGTGGAGATCTTGGAGTTGCTTTAAGTTCCTATTGATTTTGTTTGCTAGCTGCTTGCTTTGGTCGCGCTCTAAGCGGCGGCACGTAGTGTCGTCAAGTAGTGCCTTTGCTGTATTGATGTAGTCCGGTTTGTCCATGATCACCGTTAGGCGTCCCTTGTCCGCCGGTAGAGTCACGACGTTTCCATCCTTCTTCAACTTGTTCATTGCTTCTTTTTCTTTATCGGAAAACACGTTGGGTGGTTTGTTCCGTGTGATGGCTGGAACGACAGTTTGACGAAGTTGCTGCTGAACGCTTTCGTTGAGTCCAATAGACGACACAACTGCGTACCGCCGAATGAGAACTCGTGATTCGGCCACTCCCCGCGTCTACGGACTCCCAAAGGTACACAAAGAATCAATACCTCTCCGGCCAATTGTATCAATTCCCGGAACAGCGACCTACAATCTTTCGAAAGAACTATGGAAAAGGTTGAAACATCTCATCGGTGGGTCTCAACACTCAATCAACAATGCGGGACAATTTTTGGAGAAATTGAAAAACGTAAGCATCGATCAGGATGAAATAATGGTCTCATTTGATGTGAGCTCACTATTCACGTCTGTAGACCTCGATTTGGCCAAGACAACTGTGGCCGAATTATTGGACAACGACGACATGTAAACTGGATCGCTGAAGAGAGAAGACCTCTACAGATTACTCGACTTGTGCCTGATCACACATTTCGAGTTCAACGGAGAATATTATGAACAACTACGAGGGACACCAATGGGGTGCTGCACACGAACGGTTCAAACTTTGTGTATTACTGAACCTCTGTGCAGACGTCCTTCTCGGATATGGCTTCCTGGGGTTACGTGATAGAGTTGAAATTCCATTCGGTGGCCAACGGGGCACTCTAACTGTATGTGGCGCAACATCCGCGAAACTGTAATCTCCATCCTTATTCACCAATCTGCTGCGAATTACAAACCGATCGCCACGAAATCTCGTCGTCACACACCGGAAGACGAACAATTCATACTAACCGAAGTAGACCGAATGCTCACCGATGGCATAATCGAACCATCAAATTCCCCATGGATAGCACAAGTGCTCGTAACACGCAATACGAATCACAAGAGACGTATGGTGATAGACTACAGCCGGACCATCAATCGCTTCACCTACCTTGACGCTTATCCTCTACCAAGACTGGATCAAATGATTGAAACCATCGCACGCTATACCGTCTACAGTAACTGGATCTCCCGAATGCACATCATCAGGTTCACATCACAGGTTCATCAGGTTCACATCACAGGTTCATCAGGTTCACATCACAGGTTCATCAGGTTCACATCACAGGTTCATCAGGTTCACATCACAGGTTCATCAGGTTCACATCACAGGTTCATCAGGTTCACATCACAGGTTCATCAGGTTCACATCACAGGTTCATCAGGTTCACATCACAGGTTCATCAGGTTCACATCACAGGTTCATCAGGTTCACATCACAGGTTCATCAGGTTCACATCACAGGTTCATCAGGTTCACATCACAGGTTCATCAGGTTCACATCACAGGTTCATCAGGTTCACATCACAGGTTCATCAGGTTCACATCACAGGTTCATCAGGTTCACATCACAGGTTCATCAGGTTCACATCACAGGTTCATCAGGTTCACATCACAGGTTCATCAGGTTCACATCACAGGTTCATCAGGTTCACATCACAGGTTCATCAGGTTCACATCACAGGTTCATCAGGTTCCCGAATGCACATCATCAGGTTCACATCACAGGTTCATCAGGTTCACATCATCAGTCGGATAAGCCCTTCACAGAATTCGAAGCGGAAATCTATACCAGTTTCGGCGCATTGTTTTCGGAGTGACAAACGGGGTTGGGTGTTTCCAACTGATGTTAAACAATATAATCAAAGCCGAATAGGTGAAAAACACATTCACCTACATTGATAACGTTACTGTACGAGGCAAAACGAGAAATGAACATAACCGTAATCTTAGGCATTTTCTCGATGTCGCTAAAACATACAACATTACTTTGAACGATACAAAAAGCAGCTTCGCAACTGAAGAGTTTGCTCTTTTGGGTTACAAGATCTCCAAAGGTATTATTAGACCTGACCCAGAACACATGCGCCCTATAAGAGAGCTCCCAATTCCACAAAACAGGAAATCGCAGCAAAGAGCCGTTGGCCTGTTCGCCTACTATTTACAGTGCATACCGGCGTTTTCTGACAAAATCCATTCATTGCTTAAAAACAAAATATCTCCGCTCCCTGAGAATGTCCGAACAGCATTTGAGAACCTTAAGCACGAACTAGAGAATGCAATGTTGGTTACTGTCGACTACATTATCCGTCTCGTCGTCGAAACTGATGCATCGGACATCGGTATTGGTGCGTCCCTGGGCCAGGGTAACCGGCCGATCGCCTTTTTCGCCAGGACCTTGACTGAAAGCGAGAAAAATCATTCTGCTGTTGAAAAAGAAGCATAAGCTACCATCGAAACGATCCGCAAATGGCGCCAATATCTCCTCGGGAGATACTTTAAACTGATTACTGATCGACGTTCGGTCGCTTGTATGTACGAGAACTAACAGAATAGTAAAATAAAGAACGAGAAGATCGAACGGTGGAAAATCGAATTGGCAGGGTACAACTACGACGTCGTATATAGACCAGGAACGGATAACGGCGTTGATGATGCCCTACCTAGTAACCTTTGTGCCAACATTGTTGGGACGGAAAAACTTGACGAGCTTCACAACATATTATGCTATCCCGGGGTCACGAGATTTGCACACTTTGTTCGTTCTGAGAACCTTTCTTTTCCATTCAGCGGTATCCGACGTATGGTATCTAACTGTTCCACATGCTTCGAACTCAAACCAAAATTTTGTGACACTTTTCGTGGCCAGCTTATCAAAGCCACACAACCGTTTGAACGCCTTAGTATAGACTTTAAAGGCCCACTTTCCTCAAACACTCGTAACAAGTACCTCTTAACAATCGTTGACGAGTATTCTCGATTCCCTTTTGCTTATCCTTGCGCCGATATGTCCTCTTCCACTGTGATTCGTTGTTTGAGTCAACCGTTTTCACTGTTTGGTATGCCTGCTTATATTCACTCAGATCGCGGTTCTGCGTTCATGTCGATTGAACTCAAGCAATTCTTGTTTGATAAAGGCGTTGCCACTAGTCACACTGCTGTATATAATCCACAGTGTAATGGTCAGGTTGAATGGAAGACCACTTGCCTGGCTCTAAAATCACGCGGCTTGCCTGTCCCACATTGGGAGGTTATTCTTCTTGATGGTCTCCACTGTATCAGATCCCTGTTACGTACTAGTATCAACTGTACCGCACACGAACGTTTCATGCCGTTCACACGGTGTCTCCTTGCCTACCTGGCTTACTGTCCCTGGGTCGATCCTTCTAAAACGCAATGGTCGAGTCTCTAAATATGACCTTCTGGTAGAGGAAGTGGACCTCGTCTCTTGTAATCCACAGTGCGCCCACATAGTTCGTCCAGATGGCAAACACGAAACCGTATCCTTAAGCCGCTTGGCTTCTAAAAGCAAGGGCATGATATCCGACACAGAACTGGAACCAGTACATATCGCCGAACAAGGGGAGCCTCACGCAACACCATCAGTCCACCGTGATTGATCAGAAACTGAACTCTTGCCTGTTAACGATGTCTCATCCCATTCTAGTGCAGATCCAGGAAAGCACCTGGACATTCTACTCCGACAACAACGCACCCACTCATATAATCTACGCAACAGAGAGGCGTAAACGACTCCACGTAATTACCACAGCTTCTTATTTTTTTACACTCGTTCTCCGCAAAGTACACACTTATTCCAAGGCGGGAAGAATGCCAACGAGGAGTGTTTTTCTCCTGCGCCCTCATTGGTGATGGAGGATGACCAATTGAACTACAGAGAAAAAACAGCGGGCTCGTCCGGATAACACGGAAATTTTTCAATGTTCCTTCTTGGATTGTTCTTTCGTGAAAAATAGAGATCTTGGCAGCACATACATTTATGTTCTCTTGGAGAGACTAGTATTTCAAACGGACGTTACTAGAGGAATAATACTGTGAAGGGAGAAGAGATAATAAGCTTATTAAGAATGTGACTATGTGACTTGTCACATAAAACTAGGCTTTTGGCTAATTCCTGCAGCTAAAAACTTTCTGGCCCAATTTGTCCATGTTTCAGGGGCGCACCGCTTTATACGCGATTACTCATTTGTAGCACTATCACCTAAGGACCGATCAAGTGTTTTTTTCTGAGAGGTGGTCTTTCCTGAAGTGCCAATTAAAATTGATAAAAGCATTTCTAAAGAAGACGTTTTTGTTGCTATTTTTGGCACACTCCCCAAATAACCCACGGTGTCTATTGCACATTATTTAAAAGACCCACAAATTCCCAATTGTGTTCCCATGCAGCCGGGTGCAGTTTTCCCGTTATTTGACCTCTCCTGACTGATCTGACAGGCTTTGGTCACTGCCTGTGCACAGAATTTCAAAGTGCTTACACGAATTTTTATCTTGCTTTCATCGGCTGAAGCTAACAGCTTTATCGCGTTTCTTCTTTTCGGCCTTCATCTGCAGCCTCAATTCAAAGCATCATCTCAGGTGGTTTGGCCGGGATGGGCGCCAAGTGTATCATCTATCCTATGGACATGGTTAAGAAAAGAATGCAGATTCACGTAAGTTTTGCCACCGCCTTGAACGCTTTTGCCAGTGCTAGTTAGCTTACTGTGTGTATTTATTCAAACAATGGTCTTTAGATAATCTCTGTTTTCTGGTTTCTTTTTGAGATTTCGAAATTCTCTTAGCCACTAGCTGGGTTGTGACACCTTTTCGGTGCATAACTGCTTTGCATGAGAGCTAAGCTACTGCCGGGTTGCCTAAGTCCACACAGGAGCAGTCGGAATGCTAGGGTTGGGCTCGAACCACAGACCGCCCGGTAATTAGCCCTGTATCGTGATATCTTAGCCATATCTAGCTCCCCTTACCAACTGAGAGGCCGAGATGACTCAATGGTTACCGCGCCAACTTACTGGCCGGACGATTCGTGGTTCGAACTCAACCTGTGCATCTCGACTGCTCTTGTCTAGGCTTGGGCAACCTGGGAGCATCTTAACCCTTGTGCTTTCTTCGGGTGACGTGGCAGCTAGACAGTGAAAGGGTGTTACACTCGTGAACGGTTATTTTATGACTATCAATTTTTATCATTACCAACTTAAAAGTTACTGATCTATTCGGAAGACTTTCATCCCACATCCGTTTGGACCTTTCCACGGGCATTGGTCACTCTAGGGGTTAGTTACTACTATCGTGTGACGTGAACTACGTTGTAGAGTTTGGATTGGGGTCGTAGTGCTTGCCAATTTTCGTTTTTCATCCGATTCGGGAATCGATGTCACTGTGGGGTTGCACACTAAAGGGCCACAAATCTGGTTTGGAAATATTGTTGGGAAGAAGACAACTTAACTTATGTGGGACATGTCTCATTTAACGGTGATGCCTTCGCACAGTGCATTCGGATTAATCTCTCGTTCTGGCGTTATTTTTGGATATTCGAAGTTGTCCTCATGGTTCTTCATCCGGTTTGATCGCTTTGAAACCTCGACAATACGGGCTGTGGCTTGTTGACCGGTTCACGACGAGACTGGTTCGTAAACAGGCTGCATTTTGTCGTGGTGCAGCGGCTTGTGTACTTCACTTACCCATTAAGCTGCACTAGTAGATGCCCAAGCAACATCCACGGAGTCTCCTACCAGGTTTGTCAGCGGATACAGGTTTGACAGTCTCCTGGCCCTCCAGATAGATGGTTGGAACAATTCGCTCCATGGAATGTGAACCAGTACACTAGTCTCACATCGAACATCGCTGCCTTCCAGTGGGGCTGTTGACCATAATCGTCCTCCAGTCCAGGTTTAGGTGCTCATACACTATCTCACACCACATGCAACCATGAAACTGCTTTTGCGCCACATTGGCCCTCGCTCGGTATCATCAGCCGAGTCGCCTAATTCGCCGCATACAGCAGGGCGGACAAGCGGAAACATGCGAATTCTGGCAGCTCTGATTCTTCTTTACCGTTATCTCTCAACTCAACTCCCGTCCCGCCTGATAATCACTCTTCCGTAGATCCCAACGGTGGGCACGGTGAGGTACCTAGAGAAGTGACTAATCGCACACTGCTGCTCATATCTTTCGAGAGGCAACCTTAAGAATGCGAAGTCAGACATATCGGCCAACAAACTGCCCTTATGCATGCTCTAGGTATTCCATCGACAGTCATCTGCTGCATCTCTAAATCTTGAACACATGATCCAAGTGCGTCGTTATGCTTACGGTACACTTCGTCTAAGTGCTATTGATTACGAGCTTTGAACGACACTGCGGCTGTAGCGGGTTGCTCCATTACTCAACGGAATATCTGTGAAAGCCGGGTCTGTGCTGTCCGACTTTCCATTTCCATGAATACTCTCCCGGATCGAAATACTGAACACTTGATCGTGTCTATTTATGTGTTGTCTAACCGTATATATGATTAACCGAAGGATACCTACCGATAACTAGCCGCCCTCTTATCTACCAGGAAGATTCCATATGTAGCCCTAACAGCAGGAGATGCGAATGCACTAGTAGTCCAACTGTAGCACCCTTCCGGTGCCTAGCTGCCATGCCACCCGAAGGAAGCACGAGGGTTGGGATACTGCCAGGTTGCCCAAGCCTAGACAGGGGAAGTCGAGAGGCAGAGGTCGGGTTCGAACCACGGACCTTCTGGTCAGTAAATTCGCGCTCTAACCACTTGGGCCATCTCGCCCCAAGTAGGATGCTTCAGTTCAGTGTGGACACAAAAGTTATTGAGCGCCCGTCTTTTGCAACGTTATATTGTCAGCAGCACTGGGTTCAGACGCCATCGTCGCCGTCTTGTTACCTGGCGTCAGCCTGCTGCTGAACAACCTTCGAGTTAAACTGATCACATGGCCATCAGCTACCGACCTTCTGGTTTCGTCCTTGGCTGCCGACCGTTCCGGATCGGCAGCTGAGTCGTTCGATGATACAACTCATGCTCATTCGATGCAAATTTCCGTTGAATTTCTCCAGTAAACTTAATCACGTCCCCATTTATCGTCCCTCGTTTGAGCCGATCATTTTGAGTCCTCGTCTGTGATTTCAGGTCCTGCTCTATCAGTTACTGAAGTTGCCTTGAAGCAACTCATCGTACCTGTATTTAAAAAAGTTACTTGAACCGACTATTCCATTGGTAGAGGATAGCTGGTTGCATGAGAGTGTGAAATGAAAGGGGCTACAGTCATATTGGATCTTTTTAGATCTTGAATCCTTCTTACCTGAGGTCTACTTGATGCTGCTTGGAACGTTGCTGAAAAATCTTGCAGGATACTACATCATCATCATCATCACCATCTTCATGCGTCTAAACATCAAATAGGCTGGGCATGTTAGCACCACAACACCGGCGCACACTGCACGCACCGGAGTTGGTGCGTGTGAACAGGAGAACATGTTCGCCCTTGAGAGATCTGATTGTCTGCACGCACCGGAGTTGGTGCGTGTGAACGGGAGAACATGTTCGCCCCTGAGAGATCTGATTGGTCTGCTCAATGCCAGGGATGTTCAAACGTGAGTGATGTAAATGCAGGTCAACATTTTGCCAGAAATATATGCAATGCGAACTGCACTTGCTTATGTCTCTTTTTGACTGTCACATCCATCGTACTTGTCCAAACTGTGTGAGAAATTTTCATTTCACAATTCCTCCATTGATTTAGACTCTTCAGATGAACACGTTGATCATGTTATTTCTTATGGATCCACCTGTAGGGTTTCGAAGAGGCGCGTATACGATTCGGTCGTTTGCCTGCCACGAGCAACATTCGCGATTGTTTAATCAACATTTGGACCACGGAGGGAGCTTCTGGTCTTTTCAAGGGCCTTCGTCCTACTTTGCTCAAGTCCTGTTTGTCCATATCGTGTCGGTTCACGGTCTACGAACAGTTCTGTCGGCTCTTGTACCACATTCGAACTACTGACGCGTCTTCTAAACGGACTTTCTAACCTCTTGCCGCCCATCAGATTTCATTCTGGCCAGTTATTATTTTGTGTTCCGAACTGCGCCATGTATCCTCCTATCCGACGGAGACCGTTTCTATTACCCATTCTTTTATTGCCAGGGAACTCATTTTGCCGGCTAATCACTCATCTAGCATTTACCTATTCTAATGCTATCGTGATAACGTACCACTCCTGTCAGCAGTGATGTAAACCAATAAGACCGGAACTTTTTATCCTCTTTCTCAGATGGTTATCACCTGCCCTTATTTGTATTGCCCGGTAGTTTTTTAAACCAAATTCTTGGAAACCCCACCAAGAAGGGTCTTTTTTCACGACTCGCGACTTCCCTATTCATTGTATCTTTGCTGTTACTGACAGCTGGATAACAGATTCTGGACATATTGTTTCTTCACTTGTGTGTGCAGTTCGGGGGTCGGGGGAGTAAACAATAAGGGCATTTCGTTCACGTGTTCGTTCCCCATAGCTACGAAGTGTTGCAAGTGCACGTGCTTCAAGCATCTGCGTGTTATTTCATGAGAAGGTGGTTCTGAGAAGCGGTCACCTACTTTAGCCGTTTTTTTGGAAGACGTTTGCCAGCGATAAGATTTGTGGGAAACTGAAATAACAGCTCGTTTGCTGAATCACCAAGCAACAGTTCAGGTCTTCCTTTGAAGGAACCCTGAAAAGATCCAATCAACCTTGACATCAACTCCTTATCGGAAACAGACATCCAGCACGAGCTTATCTTTTTTCAACGCAACAAGGCACTCGGCCTCGATGGTTTGCAACCCGCACATTTGGAAAAGAGTGACGAACCATCGTGAACGGTCTGGCAACCCCAAGGCAAATTATTCAGAACGAATACGTAATACCGGTGGAATCAGGTTTTTCGTCGCTTTTTCCAGTCTCAAAAGGGGCACAGAACTCCATGGTGCTACCATTGATACAGGATAGCCCTTCTTTGCGAAGTTGTTTATTAAAAACACTTTATGTCAACTCCGGCGGTCGGGTGCAGGTATACTGTAAGCTTCCACCTAAATTCAATACCTCCAGTGGTGTAACAGAAGGATATCCTCTCTCACCGTTGCTCTTCAAGTGTTATTTCTATGATCGAATCTTCCCTGTTACCTCGGGGATCGAAACGCATCCGGATGTTCGCTCACATAAACTGACCATCCAAACGATATTGCTTTCTTATTTATGTCACTTCAAACAACCTGAGTAGTTTTGCTGGGTGATTTGCAGTGCTCCACACCTGCAAAGTGTAAAGTTTTGGTACAAGACTGGGTGGTGTCGCACTTAAAACCCATGCTTTATAGACACGCCTGTCCATCCGGTAGGCAAATTTATTTACCCGGGCAATGGCATAAGTCGTGGCAGATTGGCTTGAAGTGAGATAACTTCTCGAATCGGGACAGCATATTACAACCTTATACACCTATCACGCCGGCGTGACACGTAGTTTGTTCGTTCAGAGTGCGGCCCACATTGCTTTATGGACCAGAAACTTGGCCTATAAACGCACCAGATGCAAGAAAACCTCCAGTGTTTCACTATCGACATCTCCGAAGCATTGACAGGATCTGGTGGGAACACCGAACTAGCAGTGCCGAGGTTCGTCAGATAGACGAGCTAATTGTGCATCGTAGGTTCCGCTGGTGTGGACATGTGCTTCGCATGTCAGGGGATTATCCTCCTTACCCCGCCCTATGCTAACAGGAAGCGACCGAGAGAGGGACAGTGTATGATTCAAATCCCTAACCAGTAAACCAAGTTGAGTTGGCAACTCCCGTCTCTCCGGACGAGAACCCCGGGACTCGACAGAGCAGTGTTCAGTGGCACTGACAAGCACGTCTCAGTCACAGTTAGTGCTGCCGCTGCATCGAAGCTATGCGTAGATGCCTAATTTCCCGTCGGGCTACCAGAATATTCCAACATCATTTAACTGATCGGGCCATCGCCTCCTATATCAGACTGAACCTTCTGTGGTCTACCATCGTGTGATAACCGAAACTGACCCAACTGGAACCAATGTACGTTTGGTACATTGCTATAATTGTTCATCGGAACTGTAAGCACTGTGGTAATTGCTTAGTCATCATTTGAACTGTCAGATAGCTTACTTGTATCCTCCCGTTTCAATTTATTGACTCAGTTGCCCGTATTGGTGGAGTTGTCTGCCTTGCAATTCAAGTGATCGGAGTTCAAACCCGTGTACCGCTAAGGGTATGTATGCACCCGTCACCACCACTGTGAGCAGTAATGGAAACTAGTACCCAAATTTCATGCAACTGGGGAGAAGGAAGATCCTAGTAAAGGTTTAAAAAAGTTAACATGTTGCAAAAATACCGTGTCGTGAGGGAGGATGGTGAAGGTCATGGCTCCTACGCTTTCCAAAACCGTTGAGCTAAACTCATTTGAACATCCTGTTGGAGTAAGACGCCGTTATCCAGGAACCTTCTCAAACCCCACCCAACACAAGCCCAATGTACGACCGTCAGACAGTTGGGCAGTCCGACTGAGAGGTGACGGGGTATCAAAACTGTGTAGATATGGGGTGTGATTAGGGCAGCCATATCCTATAAATAGGGCTTCCATTTGGAAATTTGATCACAACGCGGTGGGCATCAGTAAAACCTTGTTCCTTTTGCCCTTTATGATACTGATTATTCTGCTCCTGATGAAGGTCACCCACGGTGCCCCAAATTTTGACTTGTAAAACTTTGATCTTAACCTTTAACAGTCAACAAGCTGCAGAGGAAGTTCAGTTTTCTTAGGAGAAGCACAGGCAGATTTCAACTGCATGTTGCCACAATGCTAATCGATATAATTTAGCCAAGATATTCTTCCAGCTTTTAAGTTTATTCATGTTTATGATGTTCCTGCACTCTCAGAGTTTACTTGCCCATCACTCCCTCACTGCTGTTACACTCTTTTTACATTACAGCAGGCATAATCCAAATTTACTCCCGCTCTCCTCTTTATGCGTCACACCGCGCACGGTTGGAGTCCTTTCCAGATCAACAGGCCTCACCCACCGAATCTACACAGTCCGCTTCTGGTCCACCTTCAGCACTCTATCAACGTGCTCAGGCAGTTGTACGCCATCCATCTGCAAACGAATTAGCCTCAGCCGGGTTCTTCCATACTGGATCAGGTGATGAAACTGTCTGCCCAGCTTGTGGTCTTGGGTTAAGGGATTGGCAACCTACTGATCAACCTGAGGCTTGTCATCTGGCCTTTTCGGTTGCAGAACTCAGTTTGGCTACCGAAGATGGGTCTGTCGTGCAACCTGTTCCATCCCTACCGTGCCTGTATCTTGCGGTCCGTCGTCTATTAGCATCCGAACTCCCTTTGGCTCGAAAATCTCTGGCGCCTGCGGGATTCGTCCAGTCCATATGTACACTCCCTGGGGTTATCAGTCCACCAACTATTCGTTCTGCCGAGGATCGATTTCACGAAACGGTTCCAGGGTTCGCTTCACTAGCCGATCGTCTGCGAGCTATCGCTCGGATCATGTCTTCACCTCCGTCACCTCAGGGCTGGCCAATTGAAAACGCTCGAGCTCTCGGCCACTCGGATGACTTGATTGTCCTAGGTCTGTGGCGGCTACAAACGGAGTCGGTCAGTTGGGGATTAGCATGTCCTTCAAATGCCGCGTTACGCTTAGACCCACAGGCTACCGCTGACTTACTTCGTTCGATCCTGCGTCTTCAGGAAAGTTTCGTTGCAAGTCTTAGACAGTACCCTATTTTTGAACCGGGTAGCGACGATGGCGAATTAGATGGAGCTATTGGTGGTGACAGCGACACCGACCTTACTGCTGAAGATGCCGAAACCGCCGCACTGTCGAGATGTCGCTACCGACGCGTTCAACCTTCTTTGGCAACCACGCCTGAAGATGCAACGTCTTCTCCCGTGTCAGTTGACTCTGGCGGCATTCCGATCAAGCGGATTCGTTTACCACGACTGTACCAATTTCTATGTTGGTGAAGGGGCTGCTACAACTGAACTGCATGTTCTCTGTACACCACCAGATTAATTACGTAATTAGTGGAATGTCTGAATGGGTTCGAATACGTATTCTACAGCCTGATTCGGTGGTATGCATATGAATAGTAAACATAAGTCTTGTGACTGGATAGCAAGACGCATTGTCAAAACTATCACGAATGCTGTGCTTACCACATAAGCTAGCCCGTTCAAATGGATGTTCCACAACCACACCTAACAGATTAATCTGGCGACATACAGAGAATACGTGGTTCAACTTTGATAACCCGTTGCAGTGGATAGTGCTTTGGGTGGCTATGAAGTTTCCTCTTAGCCCAGTTCAGACTCCTGTGTTCTCTGAAATCCGAGAACGCTGCCCAAATTTAGTGGAGGCATTTTGCGGGATGACGGCTATCCTAATCGGTTTTTGGAAAGGAAACAGAGGTCGAGTTTGTGGATCCGCACCGAAAATTGCGGTTCCTACGGAATCCGTCTAAGGGCGAGTAACTACGGGACTTTTAGGTCAGTAGCTAAACACAGCGTTCGACTGCGCGCCCTGTAGACCCAACTACATCTGACATTCACTAGTCACCCACTTTTAAGGCAAATACTGAGAGACCAAATCTTTCATCTTGCCACTTCTGTGCATGTGTACCCATTCGCTTGCTCCTGTGGAACCCTATGCATTAGTAGAGCGATGAGGCCGTTATCTGAGCAGGCGTCAGGACATATTCCAAGGTGACTAGCTAGAGGGATTGCATGGAACGCCAACAACTCAGTCGTAGCACGGAGTTGAATGGTGGCAAACGACTCATTCACATACACCGTATCAGCATTAGAGTACCACGCACAGAACAGAACATTTCACATGTCAGCAACAGCTGCTGTTTACCGCCCCAGAAATGCTTCATCTAACCCCGTCTGTTATCTGTACCTACAAAACAGCTTTGCACATTTTCAATAGACCATCGCTGTCTTGTTTCGACAAAATTCATGAACAAAGCCTTGACCAATCGACTACTCTGAACCGTCAGCCCGCGACAGCTTTTACGCATATCACAGTGGACTTTCGAGGTCAAACTGCGCCATCCATTTATATCTTAGCGATTTCTCTGGAACCTTGTTGGTTGTCATGACTTGTAGCTATCTTGATTTTTCTCATGGTGAGAGCTAGGTGGAAATAGTTGGAAAGGAACTCTCCGTCTAAATGCTTGCGAATTCTTCCAGTAATTTCTCGGTGGAGCCAGATTTACGCAAGCCACTGTCATTCATCCTACGAAAGATGATACGATGTGACGTCATACATCCGGACTGCCTGACTAACTCAATTGCTTAATTGAATCAATAGACCATCAGTGTCATCTTGAACGTTACCCTTCCCGGTTGTTAACCCTTAACATCAGAACTGCAGAGCTCGAAACTGTACAAGAAACCAGATGAGGAACTGGTAGAAGGAGCAGGAAAGCCTAATTAAAACGGACATAACAACTTGATTGGAGTGGGCGCCCAATCAATAAATCAAAGGACTTGATTAACCGGCCACCTCAAGGACACCAGCCAATCAATCTCGAGAAGATCCGATCACGACACAATGCAAATTGAGAAGGAGCCGACCAATAAGGGGGAGGAAACCTAACAAAAACAGAAGGATGGTTAAGCAGATCAAAGGAAGGCACAAACACATCACAAACGCACCGATGAACTTTCGAAGACGTTGTCGCCCAACTAGCCAATCACTGTAAAAGATAACAGCTACTGTTTAAATGCTACGTAAACACGCAGGCAAGGGAGAAGCACCTAGATAACTGCGCACTCATGACGTCTCCTCGTTTGGTGACGAAACGTTTGCTATGTAGTTGCTATGGATCATGATAATACCGTTTATCTTCGGATGGCGAAATTCGGTTAGGCGGCATGACGTAAATTCGCATTAATACCTAGGGCTGGGCGATCGACCGAAGCATACCATGACAAAATCGTGCTCAAAATCAGCGGGCATCAATTTTTGCGTTCATTGTTCCGTAGGATGTCATTCTGCTTGGTTAACCATGTACTTCATGTTCACTCTAAGAGAAGTCCCTGAGAACGTGCTGGCCTCCAAATACAAATTGAACGATGTGCTTGTAGTTAGTGTTTGGTTCTTTATAACCCTGACCAAATTCCGCCTCGCACTACCTTACAGCGTTTGCGGCACATCCTTGATTGTCTTGTACTCTTACTCAAGCGGTTCATCAAAGTTTTCGATAATCCGGTGCTCACTCCAGTACATTTGTCGACGCAAACGACTTCTGCATCTACTGGTGCTAGCGATCATTCGCGTACGATCCTCCAGTGAACTGAAATGAGTTTTCCGTCTACTCATATCGAGAGCATATTTCATTCACGAGTGCTGCTCACGACTAAACACACTACAGGTGTGACCTTAGGACATCACTGGTTGAAATCGTGGGTTTAGAGCCCATCGAGTGCAGTTCACCATTAGTTGATCTTGAATTCAAAGAGCCTCTGTTTTGATCGACAAGTTTTAAAAATTTGAATGCTCTAAATTGCATGGAAAAAGGAGGAGCTCGATAAAACAGTTGGTTCTAGTAGTTTTACCGGTAAAAGAATCCTATTCTGCATTCCTTTAACAGTCTGTCTCAGGATGATGTTCGGTGGGTTCAGAATGTGTGCAATAAATGCTTCGTTCTGGTAATTTTCGATTGAAGTCACGTGTGAAATTTATGGAGCCGATCGAACCATTGTGTATCTGAAACATGATGAGGTTTTTTACTGTACGCCTTAGATGAAAAGACAGATTTTTACACGCTGGTTTAAATACTGGAGTAGTATGAGGATCAATATAACGCTATTTCCAAAATGCGGTCAACTTTCTGTCATTTGAATGGATAAACTAGATGGAGAAGTTTACTGACGTCGCTAAATCATGGCAGATTGTCGCAAACTAAATAGTAACACGAAAGTTTAATTGTTCCAAAGTTAGACAGGGTTGACTTCGCGATGGAACGTGTTGGCTACTAATGTTCACCTTGTCAGTAATTCTGAGTGGAGACACTGTCCAATGGAACGGCAACTAGAAAACGAATTAGTTCTGTCACGAGACATCTGCAGAAGCTAAATGTGACAGAAAATCAATGTAGTTTTCCCGGTGTATCTCGGGGATAGGCTGATAGGATGAGAAAATATAGAAACAGGTTTTTTGTTCCAACTCCAACTGTCACACGGCAGCACAATTTCGGAGGGAATCACAATGTACGCCTAGGTATATCCGTTGTCTTTAGCCTTAGGGTCGATGCAAAAGACCTAGTGGTCTCAATAACCCAGCACAGTGACCAACCAATTTTTTTATTAACTTGCCCTGAAATTAGTTTTGACTACAACCGTTTTCTAGATTCGTTTTGTGACCCAAATCTCCTTCAGTAGTATTAAAGATCGGAAAAACTAAGGGAATGGATATAAATTGCACAAACTCTAATAAAACGGGTTTGTTAGGTTAAAAGAATAAACTTTACACGGTGTCTCTGTGTACCCGCGAGCAAACATTCAACGATTACAAGTAATGAGAAGAACGAAGGTAGCGAACAAAGCTTGTTTTCTGTGCGTGTTCCTCTTGGCTAATACATCACAAATTTATATGGTACCAGGAATTACGTGAAAAAGATTAAAATCTGGGGTACGTACACTTTAGAGAAGTAGAAATCAAATGAAGGGAGGGTTGAATGAGAAGTAGGTCAATGGGTCAAGGAATCAAGTAAGCGACGTCAATATCGGACAGACTTGTGGGACTGGATTTTTCGCAGGCCAGTTGAAGTTCAAGACAAAATGATCAGTTAACCTCAAACCTAAGCAATGTTCAGTTGGGAAGAAGCCTGTCTACATGACGCTCCCACTCAGAGGTGACTCAGAAGACTTCGAAACTCTGTTGATACGAAGTACATAGCAGCTAATCTGTGTTTGAGCTTCAATTCCATCCCCACTATCAGTTTTCTTTTGAAGGACAAATTGCCACCTTCTACTACCAGCTTTTGTATGTACTCAGTTGTATGCTCGTGCCGAGCATTTGTCGGACAGCATGCGAGAACACAATCCCCTGTCACTGTGTGGCAGTTGGAAGAAACCAGGCTCAAGTGCAACTGCGTCACATTTGGCCGAGACGAGACGTGTCATCGACAAAGAGCAAGCCTTCACTATCATATACCGGGTACCTCGGAACCGATCACGACTGGTACTATATAGACTACTACCGATTGCAGAAGCGATTGGAATCCGACCGCTGGACCCACATTTTTGCGTCCAAAAGAAACTCGTGCGACCTTCGAACTTGAACTGGCCTACGAAAAATCCGGTCCCACAAGTCTGTCCGATATTGACGTCACTTCCTTGTTTCCGTGACCCACTGGCCTACCTTCCATTCAACTCCCCTTTCATTTGATTTCTATTTCTCTAAAGTGTATGTACCCCAGATTTTAATCTTTTTCACGTAATTCCTGGTACCATATAAATTTGTGATGTACTAGCCAAGAGGAACACGCACAGAAAACAAGCTTTGTTCGCTACCTTCGTTCTTCTCATGACTACAAGTAACTGCCACTGACATGTCATGAGCACAGATTAACTTATCCGTTTTTGTGCAGCAGTTCCCAGTGATGTACCACGATTATTAAAATTCGACCATCGCTTAATTTATTGTCTACTGCTTCGAGGCTTTGGTACCTTCCGTCGTGCACTAATTTCGTCAAACTCGCTCAGCAGATTTGCAGATCTGTTGTACTCCTACGAAGTGTGTATTCCGCATTCTAGTATGAGAATTTAAGACTTGAATGCTATCAGTCAGATGACATTAATTCCCAAACTCTTATGCGGCACGCTAGAAAAAAAATGATTTTGGTAAATTTACCGGTCGAAATCATCGCATTCTTACACGTTCTTAGAAGAATTTGAATTCCCGGTTGACATTCGGTACTCAATTTTGCTTTTCCCTGATCCCATCCACATTGGCTTTATTTGTTAAATCTGTATATTAAACACTTATTTAGTGAAGGTACGCTAACTTTCAGCTTTAGCCATGGTCAAGGTCATAATTGCAGTCAAGACGGGGCCTTCACTGCATGTTATTGGACATCTTTTTCCAGAGTATTGGTCGGCTCTGCTTGGACAGCACTGAGGCTGACTGCTTCGGGATATCGGTTACAAAGTTTGATTGAGCTGGTTTTTCCTGATCGAGAACAGATGGTAGTAAGCATCCAATCGGTATTTACCTGTCTTATGACTGTCACACCACCACACAAGTTCCTCAGAGGATTGCGTCATCAGCTGCTGACAGCTGGATTCTACGTTGAGAGTAGCTAAACTAACAGACAACATCATATAGACTCACCCTTCGTAATTGTCACTTGACCTGTGCAGACCATAAATGATCCGATCCTGGTGTCAGCTATTCTTGACTTGCACCGTCACAAAAGTAGAGCGAATGCTATCTCACTCGGAATCGTCAAAGGATAGAACGCGCGAACAATGTCTTGCCGGATGCACAAAGCACTGGATTGTGAGCTTTCCTGCTTGTCTACGTATGAATGCTAAGTTAGCCGCTCGAATTCGCTAGTTCACCCAGGTCCCAGTAACACAATACCGGAACGGTTCGTGCCTTGTCGAGCAATGTTTACGTGAAACAAGGGTCATAGTTTATCGGTGGTCTAAAGCGGACTGAAAAAAATATGCACATCCCGCCAACACAATGCAAAGTTGAAAGTAGTAGGCTCACTACTGCCTCCACTTTGTTTATTCGATGACGCCTCGTGGAGTTAACACACAATATATGTCTGGAATATTATGATGCTGCTGGTGAAACATACATTGCAGAGAGAAATACACACATTCCCAAACCAATCTGGTTTTGCGGGAAACTCACAGGGAAACCAACTGAATCTCGCGTTTACGATGTTTTAAAGCAACACCATGGGCTGAAAAAGGTAGCCTCAGGTTTGAGTTAGTACGATATTCTAGATATCGAGACACATATATAGATTTCATACACAACCCATAAGGTTGCCGAAAATTATTCAACAGGCCACGACTCTTGTCGCCATTATTAGGGCTCATCAGACAATCGTTTATACATTTCAAGTCCTTGTATCCGTGCCTCAACTGCCGTTGTACGACAATCACCTGTTAATTCAAGCCGATACATGTACTCAGTCAACCACATACTGACGCAAACCCCTTACAACTATGGCTGAAGTAAATTCTGTGGTGTGTGTGCAATTCAGGACATGATTCTCCCAATCCGTTCGCGTGTTTTGGACAAATACTATATGCACTCATGCCCGTACGTCCAGTTGGAGTAACCCTGCTAGTAATTAAAAGTAGCAGGCGATATTGTTGCTATAGTTGAAAAACTGTTGTTGTGGATGCGCTGTTATGACTCGTCTGATGCAATCTGATCTGATTAGAGCCATTTCGTGAACAACTCACAAATTGATGAACATTACCATTTATCCTTCCGTTCGCGCATTGAATTTCCCATCCCAATATACTGAAACTAGTACAGAACTGCTGCAGTGTAGCGGACAATTTGTGTTAGACAGTGGACAGTTTTTCAGCAGCACATCAAGTGTCCCAGTGACAGTTAATTCACACCAGTTTCGATCTAAAGCCTGTTCCCGCAGCTTTCCAAAATCTGAAACTAAGTCAAAGTCAGCAGACTAATTGAGGCAGGCACCCCATGAAGACCAATTGTGGTGGGCTAATCAAGGGGACTGCTCTGCAGGAACATGTGCGTATCGTAAATTCATGCTGTTCCAGCCATGTTTTTCAGCTTTGTCCACTACTCCAGTTTTCGTACAAACTTTCCAACTGTCCTGATTCAGGCCGATGTTTAGGAGACCTTTCAGTTGTTGCAATGCAGCCCCAATAAACACAGTGATCCTCCACTCAACAAAGAGATGTCACACAGTTCTTGAATCAAGACTCTCAAACGAAGAAATATGGGACTACCTTTTTCACTTCTCCAAACTATCGTCGTTTGATGGAGCCTTCACCGAAGACAAGTGATGAAATCCACAAACAAGTATGAATAATTCATTGAGGAGCCACTAAACCTGTTAATCCCGGATAAAAAAGCAGAGGGGTAGGTGCTAAGCTGGCTCAAACGTAAAATTGTGAATGCGGATCACGTGTTATCATCGCATGATACATTGTGACGTACTAAGAGCAAACGGTCAAGTTGTGGAGTCACACCATATTTGGTAAACTACTTGTTTTTCTCACCCACAGTCTGATTGAGAGTTAATGAATAAACAGGAAACCACGTGTTTACTTTGTGAAACTTAGGTCACCAACTGTCATTCCGTGCGGTCACACAGCACAGTGTGTGTCAAATACACTAATTTCATACCTATTTGTTTCTCACGGGAGACTCACCTGAATCCCATTTGAATCTCTCGTTTATGATGTTCGTGTTTGTGTGCGTTTAGAGTTCTTCGGTATAAATTTTTCAGTTACTTCATGCACGGTTCCTGCGTATGTTACGCATTTGCTCAAGCAGATCAGTGCGCAGTGTGCAAACCACCCAACATGAGATAGTTCATGAAGTGAGGGACTTTAAGCTATTCGAAAATAACCCTTCCGTAATGTGATTTGTTCATGAAATGGCTCTAATCAGATCAGATTGCATCAGACGAGTCATAACAGCGCATCCACAACAACAATTTTCTGCCGGACTGTTCACCGAGTAGGCTTAACACTACACAGTTCCTCATTCATTCTTATTGTAAGCGTCATCATTAGCAATCGTCGTCACTATCAGTTGCAGCGTTGTTGCGCACCTGTGAGAAGGTTGTTGGTAATACTTATTTGGATGACTACAGAGTAAAAGAGTGATATCTATGGTTAGTGTTTGAGAATAGGTCGGTGGGCCTCACCGAAAACTGTCTGGCTAGCATTTCGAAAAGTGAATCCGGTCTTCGGTTAGACTTGTAACTTCGTTCCGGAACGGATAGTCGCCTAAAAATCTCGCCAAGAGGTCGAACGAATCTATCAAAGTCCCATGTCTTGGCATCGGCTGGTAACCGCGCGTTGGCTTCCGTCTGAATGTGCTTTGAAAACAAGTCGTGGTTCGGAAGTGACTCTTAGTGACATTTAGAGGGCACAAATTAGACAACATTGATAATGAAGCAGTAGGTCAGCGTGCATTGTCTTTCTACACCTTTACGCACAACGCAATTTTCCGCTATAACAATGCTCGCCATGTAGGTTGTATGTATGCGAGGCATTTGCAGAAGTGTTAGTGGTCATTGTTCCTAACCTCTTCAAAAGAGACCGCATTGAGAAGATGAATAACCGAGTTACTGGTTCTTGTATGAACGTTTGTCACTTTCCAAATACTGAATTACTCATCCGACACTACCCAATGAAGCAACTAGTTAGACAGAACGTCCGAAAATCTCTGTTCACCATCTGCTGCGATTCAAACAGCATATGATATTCAATAAAAATGATAGTCTAGCTACCTGTTCTATAAGATGGTGGTTACTCGGAATACACTCATTGTCCCTTCACTTTAGTTTCAACGGGAGACTGATGAATCCCAACTGAATCTGTCGTTTATAGTACCCTTCAGCTGAATACGCTGTTCAAACACCGCCTCATACTGCATTTGGTTTGATGTTCGACATATAGCACTGTTTTTAAAAAGGAAACTTCCCATAAGTGTGCTGGAAACTCTTTGACCGCCCAGGCCCGGTTCCACCCTTCCTGATTCTCATCATGCAAGCACAATGCTGGAATTTCCATTAAACTCGTGTTCTTCTCGCATCTTAATCGTACGAAATTCGCGAAGTACACTTTTTTCACAGCTGAACCACTGGTTTACGAGTGCACCTAGATGGTAAGCGCCAAGAAGAGTGAAACCGGTTGTGAGCTGTCGGGGAGGTTTTAGCAACCTTATGAGTAATATTTCTACAAAAAGGTGGTTATTTTCATAAAGGAGACTACTCACAAGGTTTCTGAAAGCTCTTCGACAACCCACGGACCGGCTTCGACTTCATGGAGCTCATCAGGTGGACACAAATGAATGTTTGTCGAAATCTGTCCAATTTGGGCTCGAGTAGAACATAAGGCTGAGGGAAGCTCGGGGACTGCGTCTATGTGTTGAGTCTGAAGAAGGGCGAACTCGGACGTGGGCTGTAGAAGTGTTTTCAGCAACCTTGTGAATAGTTCGCTTTATGAAACTACACTGCGATATCTCGAATATCGTAGCAAGTGAGACGTGAGGCGGCCTTTGTGCTACACATTCAGTTGAAGAATATCACGCCTTGGGTGAAAACCAGACTGATATATTCATTTGTCGACAGATAATGGTAACTTATGTTTTCCCAATGGCGGTAATCATAAGATGTCAGATGTGTCGCAGGCAGCCCGGAATGGGATGCTTTGGCCAAGTGCTAAACTGAACTGTCCAGAGGATTCTCCAACCTCATTTATGGCACCTAATTGGTGTTTGTTTGCTTTTTATTGCTGTTTCAGGTTTTTGTCTTGTTATATGGTCTTGTTATATGGTTATATGCCGTTCATCGCGTGTCTGCACATTCAAGTTTAGTTCGCGTTGGACTATCGTGTGACATCAAACACCTTATGCCATCGTGTAGAATGCCTGAATCTAGTGACCAGTTGTTTGAAAAACTGTTGTAAGTGGCTGCATTACCCTTGGATTCAAAGTGGAGGCTAATACTAAAAGCCTGCTTGTTTGATCTATCTGCAACCATATAATATGCCTCACTCAAACCAAATGCGCTTCACTACATTTACCTGTTCGATATTTATCACACTCTGATATGCCTTATTTCTCAACGCTTCAGTGCCTTTCATTGATGCGTTACTACATTTTATCTATGCTTACACCGATTTATTTGATCGCCAACTGGCCATTGTTATGTTTGTGACTATTATTTTTTAACTTTAGCAACAATTTCGCCTGCAACTTTTAATTATTTACAGGTCCAAAATATGCGAACTGATTGGGACACTCATGTCCTGAACACCATAGAAGTTACTTCAGTCAGGTTTAAGGGGTTTGCGTCAGTATGTGGTTACCTGAGTAAACGTGCCGCCTTGAATTAACAGGTGATTATGTCGTACAGCGGCATTGAAGGCACGGATACGAGGCCTTGGAGTGCACGAAGAATTGTCTGGTGAGCCTGAAGACCCCGAATTTATGCGAAACCGTTGTGCACATGAAGATATGTTCCACGCTTTTCCATCGATTCCAAAAGACTTTCAGTCGATTTCTTGATGGTTTGTTGTTATACTCTCGAATGAAGCCACTTTAGTTCACTGAAAATACAACTATGCGGTTACTTCATGTTCCTCAATTAGTTCGCCAAAGTGAGCTTGCTGTGAGGTTTCCTGTGGTGTCTTACGTCCACACTTCATTTTAGACCATGTAGCGGCTGAAAACCTAACCAATAAGTTTTAAAACGAAACCTGTCTGCACGCATATATATATATATATATATATATATTCCAGATAAATTCAATGAGACAAAAGCAAAGACCAGTTTACAGGAAATCGTGGTTTCCTCTAGTAGATCTGAACGAACGACAGTAAGTCAGCTCGGTAAACCAAGTTTCAGGGACCTAATTATCGTTATGTAGAATTTACGAAGTTCATGTTTACTAGCTGTATCGTATAGCCGACTTGAGGGTGACCCGAATTCACTTATTATGATTTTGGCTGTCATCGGAAGAAACCATAAGAATCAACTTTGACATTTCTTGTGTACCGTACGTAGAATGCAACACCGCACGAAAAAGCATCTGGAAATCACCGTAAACCTAAAAAAAAGGGAGTACGACGGTCACCGGCGTGTAGCTGGACAGTGAATCACGAGTAGAGCCTTTCAGTGCGTTGGGTCAGTCTACTAGTCTGATACTACAACCGCCTACATACAGCACTTATACTGCCTGCACACACTACACACTGAGGTGGAATAAGAAGGGAGAGCAGGAACAAAGATGCATTCTTGAAAAGGAGGGCATAACTGTTACACAGCCCAAGGTATGAACAATGACTGAAATACTCCCAGTCTGCCGAGATCTAGATAGGAGTATCTGAAAGGCGACGGCCAGATCTGTATCACTTTCTCAAAGGTTTGAGCTTTGAGCTATCCCAGCTCAGAAATGGCTAACTGTCAGAATATCACAACAGACGGAGAAGAAAAATTCGCTCATATCATTCTGAGCCACCTTTTTATTCTACCGCAGTGCAGACAGTCGGAAACGTCTGATGTTACCCACAGTTTTCAAACGGTAATTGAAGCAATAGATTTTTCTTACATCTATTTCGGCTACGTTACATTCCAGTCACTGTTGAGGAGTAAACTATTGTGACCCAACTGCCGTCTTCGCAAGTGCCATAACTACAGACTCAACGAAATCCGTGTGCAGCCGTTTGTATTACCGGTCGTGAAAAGAGTATTTAGTGCACCGTCCAGATGCTTCTACGAAAATGATTAACATATCCTCTTCGATTTCCAGTGAACTTAGCATGATCTGGTAGTCCACTAAGGTAGTCATTTTTTCAAAACTCATATTAGGCGTATACTTCACAGTCAGAAGCGAACATTGTTTTACGCCACTTATATTTCGTTATTTGTTTTAGGTGGTTACCGGGTTTTTAGAATTCACGTTCACATCACCCTCGTTTGAACAGTCCTCCTCCCGACCTGGCGCAATTATTCTGGCGAATCCGCACCAAAGAGGGAAGCACTGGACTCGATTTCGCTCTTAAAACTGTTCATCACCAGTGCACATCTTTGGCCATTTTGTGAACTCCGAACATCCAACTTACGAAGCAAGTGTGTTTTCACCACTCCACCAGTGCACGCTGGACGTGTATGAGCTAGTAAATCTGATCAGGCACGTTATTTCTGCACCAGTGTTTTCGCTCTTTAGAGCAACTTTATGGCACGCACTTTTCAAATCTTGGATTCTTAACAAAATTTATCTGAATTTGATGACGAATCCTCAGAATATTGTCCTTTCTACTCATTTGATTCACATACCACATGCACTGTCCGGAGTCGCGCCCTGGACACCTGACTTTCGAGGCGAACGTGTTATCCCCACTCCAATAGTCCACACTGGGTGGTTACGTCTCAACAGGTGAACAGGTTGGAGCCGACTGATCTGTTCCCTCTGAATATGGGTAGTTCACACAGTATGCAGTGGTTATGAGTTCTGATAAGGGTGAAACTCTAGTCGAGTGCCACCTTCGCTCCAGGACGGGATGGAAACGACCAGGAAAATAAGCAAATAAGCAACGTATTCTAGGAGGTCTTATATCTAAGATGTTTCAGCGGTCGGTGCCATATTTTTTCCACTTAAACCCAGCGGCGTTCTATTTTATTGCTGGATTCACCATCATCACTTTCGGTTTGTTGTAAATGCTGTTGAGATGCTGTTTGGCTGGCCAATGGGCCGCTGCAGTAAAACAACGCGATAACCAATAGTGCATATTATCCAAGATCATCTGCCGACGGCTGAAGTGGGACAGCCGGTCGGTGTCAACAAAGGTGTACATGCACATGCGAACTGTTCACACGAGGAGTACGCTTAGCTAACTACTACAGATTCAAAATTACACGGAATGATCTACCACGACACAACCAGTTGTTTCAGTTCCTTTTTTGACTATGTTCTTCCTATGTTAACGGTTTTGATTACTTTCAACGTCAAGTCTACTCAGACTGTGAATACCTCGGCTTGATTAAATTTTTATTCGCCTAAACTCATGCCCTAACATTCTAACGAATGATTTATTCGTCAAGGACTATCGTTTATAATACTCGTGCGAGGAGGAAAATATGTGTGTATCAGCAGTGGTCAAGTAATCTTTCGCTGAATTACCGATTGCATGGACATTCAAAATTCTGTTCACACCGCCAAAATAAACTGCTTCACTGGGGTTTACAGGCCACTCTTTTGTATATGTGAATGCGTATTACTTGGTAAGATTATGTGTGCATGGACCTCTGTGCAGTAGCATGGTAGTCCTTTCCAGAGAGAGAGGGTTGTTGCCCGCATGAAAACATAATTCAAACTTTGGGATGGTGTACAACCAAAGCATTCACAGACTGGACTCTTTTGAGCGCCAAGATTCGCTTGCCGTGTGACGGAATACAGAATTCATAATAGATTCTCCAACTCAATGGTTCGGCCATGCATATCACGAGACGCCTGCCGTACCTGTATGTGCGTTCACAAAATTACCCGTTCCACGTGACTAACAGTCGTTGTAACTGTTGCTGGCTTCCCATTTGTCTTATGCAAAGCTGCTGAATATCCGTGACAGCGGTCCTCAACCGGCGGGATGACTTTCATGGGTCCAAGGTGGAGAAATAGTGGTTCCAACTTTTGAAGATACTGACTGACTGCTGCAAAACTGTTTATTGGTCCAATTCATCTGACGTTGAAAAATTCGATACTTGAACCACTGTTTTTTCACATTTTTGTTTTCTTGCTTGTTATCCACCAGCTATCCGGGATATATGTAAAACTAGTGATCACGCTGGCACTGAAGGATGCTCTTCAAACCCTCTGAGGTTGATCAGTCAAATCACAGGTGGTTACTTAGGTAGCACGTTGCAAAAACAACTGTACGCACTTTAATGTATATAGCGAGTATCATCAGTCTTCAGTGTTCACCAGTGTTCAGATCTGGCGTTTGCATGAGGCCCAGACACATTTGCGGGATCAAGTCAACTAGTGAGAATTCTCTGCAAATCACGACAATTCCGTGTTCTTTGTGGTGTCACTACCACACAAAAATAAGCTTCCCACTACCACAACCCAATGTCGATAGTAGGTAAAGGAGACCTGTCAAAAAAGTGGCTTCCAAGCCGAAAGAATGTTTTCTCTCAGCGGTATGATCTCCAGCAAACTTCTACTGTTCTGGTTGACAGTCTTCTGATGAAACGGGTTTACTCGTTTCTTGTTTCTTCGAGACAAGTTTCACGAGTTTCGTAAAGCCACAGGTGCTTGAGTGAAATACATTCTTACAACTAGAAAATTCTTCGTCTGAAAAACGTTAGCATCCGTCTTTTGCGCTAATGGTAAATTCAAGCGTTCGGCCGCCTGCAATTTCTGGGTTCGCTGCGTGTGTAGATGGGCGCATTATCTGCGCTAACCATAAACAACATACTCGGTGCCTTTGGGGTACATTTTCTTCTGTTAGGACGACTGGTTCGGTTCAGTTAGGCGGACTTAAATTAGACATTCCATCTACTTGCAACCAAATCCAGTGGCATTATAGAAATGACAGTCCAAAATTCATCTACGGCTGTTTCCTTACGAAAAGATTTTGTTTCGTAGTACAGTGCGCCAACTAACAGCATGGTGGTCCGTTTTCGCCTGTAGGCTGCTCAGTTATTTTTAAGAGATTTACGGAAAAACTTTAAACACATTTATGGGTCTGTTGGTGCTATGGTTGTAGCGTAATTAGGTTAATTATCAGAAGGTGACGAGCATTAACAAATGTCTGTTTTACCAGAATGATGCTGATTACAAAAGTTATGTGCGCTTGATAAAACACTAACGGGTGACACTAATAACACACACGCACTGTATCAGCCGTGAACTGGTAGGCTGGGAAATGGATATCAAATACCGACAATGAGTTATTGCCTGTGATTCTCCACCAACTTACTGGCGATAAGTATTTTGGGACAGTATTCCTCTATCTTACTCTGTTTGTATGAATTACATCAGTAGCGGGTTTCTGTCCCTTTATCCGGTATCCTATTATCTTATAATACGTCAGAATTTGAGTTTTTTAGGTACGGGACTGAAGGAAAACAAAGATGGGTATGAAGACAAATGAATAACTACTAACTTACTCTATCCACTCAAATCAAGTTCGGTGTGCAACTCTGAGTTTGCAGCACGTTCCCATAGGCACTTGACAGACATTCTCCGAAATGACTGTTTCTATCTTGGTGATTAAGAAAAGGTAGATTTCTTGACGAATGTTATGGAGGATGTAAACAACTTTCCTAGTTGACGTATTTCATAACCCAAGGTCGCACCAACCGTCCTGTATACATTGTTTTCTAGAGCTCAGTGATTTAAGGATGTGGGTCACTGATAGTGAATTAAACAAACCGCCGACAGCAACCAGAAACAACAGTGGGTGAAGAACGGTTGATATGACCAAGGGAACGGGTCAGACTTTCGGCGAACTGGACGAAACGAATTCCACGCTGTTTTTCTTGGCCGATAAATCATGCGGTAATTATCGATCCTTACATTGTCGTTATTCTATGTGTAAAAATACGTTATTTTGCGGAAATAGTCTTCATATAAGAGGAACTTATGTGAGTGAATGTATCCTACAAACCACCTGAAGCCATTTTGCCGAGATATTATTCAATTTTGGCCTATTTGTTAAATGATGTACAGACGGATGAATAGTCATCGGGGGGTGTAACGAATTACATCGTTATAGCGAGTAATGATCAGAGTTATTTCTCAGCGGGACAAACATTTTGGCATCAATATCACCTGGTTCTCAAGCGCATGTATCTGCATTTAGTTTTCTTTAGTATAGTTCCTTTTATACGTTGTTTTCTGGAGGGAACCTTGAGACTGAGGCTGCCTTGTGATGATGTAGTCGGACCATGTTTAGCTGATATCGACCACCAAAATTCACAGAAACATCCCCGCGAACGTAACTCTTATCGGGCACAACGTTCAGCTTTCGAATTTCGTACGGTGACACAGCGCCCGGTTCCAAGCATCGGCTTCTCGCTCTTCTCATCTCAGCAACAGCAACATTATGACCAGTCGATGCTCTGAGAATACCTCATATCGAACCCAAAGATTACATATAAGCAAAGCAGTAAATAACGTACCTGTTACTTAATTACATAGGGAACACTCAGGAAATATTATCCATATTATAGACAATGAATTTCAACGACACTCCTGTTGTTGTTCTTATGCAATTTGGGAAATAGTGTAGCCTATCAAAAAACTGTCAAAATTTTTTGTGACCCTGTTATTCGTTTGGGTATGGTAAGCTTACATCAGATCCAAAGATTAAACATTAATTTATCTTCAAAGACTTAGCTTCAGAGGGTCGCAAAATGTTTCGGTTGGAAGGCTAACCACGTCGCACTAATTCTGCACTATGGTTGTGAAATTGCATTGCGTCTCTTTCGACCGCCTGCATGACAGCACTAAAGAAGCTTGCATTTCGTTTGAGGTGGATGCTTCAGCTGTTATGCATGAACTGTGCTTATGACCTAAAGTTTTGAGGTAATATTCAACCAAAAATATCTGAGCAAATGGAACAGAATAGTTTCATTGCATTGTCTTCTCGCGGACAGTATATCGACTGTGTGTTTCCTCTTCCTCTCTGAGGGGTTATTTCCTTGCTGAAAGATTACAAAGGGAAAAGCGCTGTACCTCAGTAGAGGTACTTTACTTCAGAGGGGTATTACTGCAACTCGTTAAGTTTCCGCAGCTGCACTCACACCAGTGATTTCCTGTTGTGTTAAAAGCTGATGATTATTTTGGTGAAACAACAAATAAATATCTCAAATCATCTACCTGGGCATTGGCGCAACTAGTCCAGATGTACCTGTACAAAAATTGACGGATAGCTACATGAGGCCTCAGTTACGTGAGTGCTGGTTATCTTCCTTAGTGTAATGCTTTTATCCGTCTTGCAACTTAGTCATAGTGTTAGTTATAGAGCTGCACGGATTCCGTTCTTTCAGTGAGTCACTGGTGTTGATTATACCGATGCCAATGACGCTGCGTCACCCGAATCACAGCGACTAACGCAAACACTGTGCTTTGTACACAAAACCACAGTTGTTGTCACATTTTTCATAATGTAACACCGGTTGTGGGTTGTCTTAATGTGCTTTCTTCCAGTGATTTTGGAGGGTCAGATGTGAAAGTGACCTTGGCCATGTACACCGTCACACTGTACTATTGATTCGATCAATAGGTATGACCAGAGCTGTAAACGCGAAAGACTTATCCAGTCATTCAATGAAGTTAGAACATTGATGCCCAAGTATATCAACGCCGACCTACAGTCGTTGGTCGGAAACACGGTGGGTATGGAATTCAACACAAGCATTGTTGCTGTGGTATATCTACTTGCACGATAACACGCATCAAATCACTTTGTCCTCTTCTTGAAATATGTTCACTTCAAGTGACCGATGTTGAGGGATAAAAACAGCCAAACCGTTTGAGCAATTCCTTAGGTTACGAAAGGCTATGGTAAGGTTAAAGATCGGTAAGCCGTACCTTAGCACTGTGAATGCATGAATGTGCATGAATGCAATTAGCATTTGCAGCTCCACATTTGCCTTTTCCGTTACTGAATCAAAAACGATCGGGCTTTGCGTGGTTGCGTGCAAGAAACTATCTGACACCCTATATATATTTGTTGGGAAACATAATTTGCATGGACTTCGCGTGGCAGAGTATGTCACTGGCATGAAAGCCAACAAACAGTCGGACAACAACAACAACAACAGGAACGAAAGTGAACATGTGGTGAGTAGATGTTTAGCGGACGTTTTCGCTTACTGTCCTTGAAAAAAGTGGCACTGATCAGGAACACGTAAACAAAGCCAAGCAATTATCCGTTGACAGTCCAAATTGATGGCTGCTGACAGGACAGTAGATTCACGCTAATCGATTTGACCGCAAGTGAGCGCAGAGATTTGGGTTAATGAGTCTGGGTGTGGTCGATTCAGCCGCAAAACGATTTTGAGTGACCACTTGAAACCAAACGCTGCTATTGGACTAAACTGATCCACAGTATTGAGTGATGCCTGATAGTCGCACTAATGTCTCATCTTACCTTAACTTGTAAGCTTTCTGTTCTTTTATCCTGTGTGTGTACAATCATATAACCAACAGAGTTTGCGGAATAAAACGAAATCGCCCCTGTAGAAGGATAATTTATACACGAGATTTATTTCGAACGCTGATGAGTTACAGAAGGGGGAGGGTCAATTGGTGACAGTAAGCATTCGTCCAGATCATGACAATCTGATTCCTTAAGCCACTATTCACGGCACTTTCACTTCGAACAGCATCCATAGGTTTTGAATGTGTTGGCTGATATGCTGGCGGTTACAGCTAAGCTTTGGGCGGTCCCGGTGTGACGTTTCTGACCTGCTTCGTCTCGAAGAAGGCCAGCATCTCCAACCCAGTGATTTGGAGACACTGGTTGTCTGCGGAGAACAATCTAAGCGTTCTCAAATCGGTATTCCATTGACACTATGACTTTACCCTGGGTCTGACCCGTAGTACGATTTTTCGTGCTGCTTATCGCAAATTTTTTCGTTGACTTTCCTAGAACGAACTTAGTTGGAGCCAATGTGACCAGGTGGGTCTTTGCTGCACTGAAGCTTGAGCACGGGTGCCGGCTGGCGGCTTCTTGAAGAGTCGAATGCCAAAGAGTAAATCCCACGATGTTGGTCAAACCTCAATGAGTGCTTCCATCCTTAAAAAGATCATTGTTTTTGCGGTGAAACCCTCAGGTTGAATGTACAGAAATTAGTCAAGCTTCCAGCAAATCTCTGTCCTCGCTACAAAGGGAAACTGGGATGCTCATTGCAAAACAGTCTCCTTGAGTGACTAGCAAACTGATGGTAATTTTTGACATATTGCAAATTGGAACAAAGTTGAGAACAAAAAGGGTACAAAAGTTATAGAAAAAATTATATGCCAAAGCCTGGAAACTGAAACGAGTTTGGGTGTTAATAACATCTCTCTTCATTGTCAGAAGATTGAAGATGCTCTGGCTAATGGCTTCCCTTGACTAGCCTTGTGTGATACTGTGCCTGGGAGCTACAACACCAACACATAAGTCCCTGAAATCAATTCTTGCGATCGCGTTGCCTAAAAACTTTTAAACGAGAAAAAAACAATTAAAAAGCAAAGTGGTGAAGAGGTGCCTACTCCTAAAACAATTAAGGCAACTGTGCACCATGCGGAAGCGAGTTACCTTCAGCGAATTGTGAGTCGCAATCAATACAAGTGAGTCGTACAACAGCAGTCAAGTGTCAGGCGTACAGTCCTGCTAGGAAGTGATAGCGAGCTTGCTAGTGGGATTTATTACACGCCTTGTCCTCTAAGGTTACCAGAAACGCGAGAGAAGGCACAAAGCTTCCACAAGGCTCAACTCGATAGCAGCCGCTTTCATTTAATGCTCCCAGATCCTGGTCCTCTTTCTGAGTGGTTTTCACCAACAAGGGCTTTTGGTCTAAAAACAGGACTGTCTTTAGAAGACGGTGGTCAGACAAAGGCTCCACTTGCTGCTTCATCGAATCCAAACCATTACCTAGTACTCGCTTAAGGATCATCTCATTAACTAAACGTCACAGATCAAATATCTGAGGACGTTCGGAGGGCCGAAGTTTCGCAACCCTGTGATAGGAGTATCCTTATGGACATTTTATGGACACGGACCTCTAACCTAAGTGATATTCGTTTATGACGTCAAAATTGACGCAAGTTGCTAAATACTACTGGTGTCTTGGTGACTTCTGTGTCACTACGTTTGTGTAAACTGCAAGATATGCAAACCTAACAGCAAACAGAAGCTCGTCAATCCTAAATCACAGAGGGATGTGGGAGGGGAGAGCCCTGAACGCTGTGGAGGTATACACTGTATGCCGAAACGAGGGGCAACTTCGAGGATTCTGTTTATGGTAGCTTCTGCGAACATATGATCGTCAAATAACATAATGATGTCATCCACCTACTGTTAGTCTACCCCTCTTTTTTCCAGATGTAAGTTCAACTTGAATTCATGATCATTTGGACGGTACATTGCAAGATGGTGTCAATGACGAAATCGAAGAAACTGGGAAAAGGAGCATCTATGGCGAATCTCACTGGTTTTGGGGTTACGTCTACATGGTTGGTTGCAAATCCTGACAACCGAATTGTGGGAGAATAACATTGACGAAATTTGGCAGCATCTCTCGTTGGCAACGATGTGTAGAACAACCAACCTACCCACGACTCGAAGGCTGCTTAGAGGTCAAAGGAAACCACCAATTGGTTGGCGTGGCGTCACGTAAAGATGTGGGCAATGCAGCCCATACATGGTAGAAGTCCTATCTGATGCTCTTGGAATTACGTCTCGTATGCTGTGGTCAGACGTCAAAGGATGATTAAAATTTACAGTCATGTTTCAACTACACTTGGGCTCATAACTCTGTGGCTGGAGCAGTCGCTTTGAGTAGCTTTTTTAAATAAAAGCACAACGACTGATCGGCCCCTCGTAGTTAAAACGCTTCCTGCTTCAAAATTAAATTTTAAAAACTTAGTCAAGGCGGATAAAAAACGCTGTTCTCTTGGGACAATGTTGGTGGCGGGTTCATTCGGCCCAGCGTTTTGATGATTGTCATATCTAACTGCTGTTCCCGCTTCAGTGCCCAGTGCCGGAAAAGAACCCGCCGATAGGAACACAACGTGCTTATCGCGAACAACTGAGTGCGAGTGCGAAAATATGACGACCTCAAGCTATTTTATTGGAGGGTCACTATGTGACCTTGGTCCAACGCTGTCGCGCTTTGCTACAAGGTTGTCACAAGACCCATATTGAAGGGGCGTTGTCTGACCTTGATCCAATGCTGACTCACGCTGTGTGCGTTTGCTACAAGGCTGTGACGCGCTGCATCTTGAGGGTTCGTTGTCTGTCTGGTCGCCATCTAGTGGAATTGAGGGTTTTAGAAGACTTCGGGCATCCAGTGCTTACTTTCAGGAATCTGACCTTCTTGATAATGATGGTTCAAGGTCGAAAAGTACGTTAGTACTTTAGAAACTGAGAGAGTGTCTAAGCTCTCAGATTGCTGCCCGAGTGGAGGAGGACGAATAAAAATATTCAGCTTGACATCATTGATAACCACATTAACAGCTGATTTTTAGTTGTAACTAGCTGCGTATATTGAAGAATCTCCCGGACCACATAAGTTACCAAATTCAGGTTTGACTTCAGGGGTCCATGTACGCCTGGGTGAAGCACAGGTTGGAACTAGGAAAACAGTATGGCCTATCTACTGTTTTTCCGGGGAGATTTAGATATCGACTGACACAAAGTCTCAATGGTAGAGTGATGGACGATCCCTTTCCCGCTGTCGACTAACTCGTCGTTCTGTCAATTAGCCTTTCGATGCAATCCACCACCATTTAAATTTCTTACTCACTTGATGGTAGAAGGCAAGCACAGCTTACCATGCGTCTAATTCGGAGATTCTTGGCGTATGTAATATCGACCTTTGAAGCTCGGCTTCTCATCCAGATATGTGACCTAGTTAACGTTATCATGTGGTTCTGTTGTGCACTTGACTTATTTAAAGGCCAGACTACCTACCCTTGTTCATTTTGGCTTGTGATCTCATCACCTCATCTGAGTACTTTTGCTAGCTGGTTACGGTCATATTAGACGGTGCGAAGATTCCACTCATACCCACTCCAATCACTGGCGTTTCCCACAGTATCCGCTGCGGCACTGAACTTGTAGCGACTGGAAGCCAGGGAAAACGCGTACCGACCATCGGTTACCTCAGCCGTGCCGGATGTTGCGGCTGTAGGCCGCAATAGCTAAGCCTACGGTTCCCTCTAACTAAAAGACACTCGAAATTGGTAGTCAGATGGCCGAATAAAAAGTCTTCGTACTGTTCATATGGGAAAGGAAACAAATACAACGTTCTGTTGTTAACTGGATGAGTGACTTACTCACGTGTCTGTCTAATGAGTGCTACCACTGCAGCCAGCATACGAACGAAGGACAATTTAAATTCCGGTGATTTGCGAGCACACAGGTGGTAAAACGTTAGAAGCTCACTACACACCCCATCCAACCGCATCTTTTAAAATGAGAGGATTGGGCCTGCACATGCGACGCCAGCCTTACCACTTGTGACTGTATTTTCGCAGTTTACGGTGTTAAGTCGAATTAAGGTCTCAGTTTCAAGTTACCGATGTCGAAAATCCGTTCTCACACTAGTATATTGGTACAATATGCAATAAACACTTGGAAGGGTTTGAGACTAGGTACCATTGGACGTCACGAACGTGGCGGATTCGAATGAAACAGATAGAATATCAATGGCTCAGTCCATGGATGTTAGTTACCTTATGAGGAGGACCTAAGGTAGCCCATGGACCAAAGCATCAGCTGATGAACGAAGCGTCCGCCGACCGAATCCGCCAGTGTAATTTTAACTGCTCCGGGCAGCATTTCATCACCTGTCTTTACACTCACGGCGACTGCGCCACGATTGAGATTTTTATGGATGCCCGTGATGCTCACCAGACTCTGTTGCTTGATACGTCCCAAATGAACTCGAAAAGCCCGAATTTTCTTGCAGTTCAGTGGATCTATACACATGTAATAGGTCTACCAAATGTATCTAGCATCCGTACAGTTTTTATCATTAGGTTTTCCACAGCCTACTCAATCCTTCCAAATGTTTTAGCACGATTTACCGAGTGTCACAGGATGGTTCAAAGGTAATCTACAAAAACGCAGGCGAAACAATTGAGGAGGTTGTATCTAGGTTTTGCCAACTACCACCATTCTCAAAAAGGGGGAAGGTAACGCCCAGACTGTATTTTGATCTCTCTTTTGAAGAGACTCATGGATCAGTTTGAGTGCCAGTCACTGCTGAGTTTTAATTGAAGAAACCTGACTTATTATCTTCTGACCTCTGTAACCTAGTTGTAAATGTTCTCGCTTGATGACATCTCATTTAAAAACGACTCGCAACCATTGTGTTCTGAATTCAAGTGAGGATGTATTTTGCACAAACTGAGTCACTTGGTCCTTCGAATAGGGGAGAGAATGTGGTGACCTGCCAAAAGTAAGACTTGTCTAGTAATTTTAGACCAACGGCTGCAGGCTTGCAAATAGACAAGTGACTGTTTAGGGTGAACACCCTTAACTTACAGGCTTGAATGTATTGACAACATCCTAACTACCACAAACATGACCAACAAAATTAATATCAAGCAAGATCAGTCAACGCCTAATGATATCAATCTGGGAGTTGTATTCGGGACAAAAAGCAGAACTGATAAAGTTTCCACATCAGTACCCAGTAAATCTCTTTCCAGTTCACCTTGCGATCACATATGGGTTGAGCACAAATGGCTACTACGGGTGATTCCTATACACAGTAATTAGGCGATGAGAGTAACGTACACACTTAGCTCATATTTCTGCAGCATCAAGAATGGACTTTGATTTTCGAAGGCTTTAATGAATCGTTTTCGAACTTTTCAAGTAACTTCTCATTTTCGGGTTAATTAACTCATTGAGAAGTCAGGAATGTACGATATTTCAGTCTCATTTTTGTAGATGGTAATAAAATAGCCTCCACATACCACCTTTAATTTACGTCACAAGCAGACCTTGGACTGGAAAATTGACGTCACTTGTTGACGCACACACAAATTACATCACTTCCCTTAGACAACTAACACAGTTCTATGTAAACAGGAACTAAGTATAGACTTTATTGTCGCATACGGAGTTCTTATACTAAGCCACTGCTTAGAGATCCGCACTTGAGGTATTTCAATACCACCAGCATCGGCGTAGATGAGAAGCTTTCATCAAGAATCGACCTATTTTATTTTCCCTCAAAGTCAAATCTATCTGGTGCTCTGATTGTACTGATATGTTGATCCCAAACCAAGGACCGACGGAGCCCTAAAAACGGTTCCATGTATCCAAGGATGGAAAGCACTGAAATTTTGTTACTTTATTGTTCGAATGATTCAAGCGGTGATGTTTACTGAGGATATCTGCAAGCGAGACAATCCCCTTGGCCTAAAAAATCGACCAGGGTTGTTAAAGCAAATGTAGCGGTACTTGGGGTTGCAGGGTAATCGATCAAATTGTCAAGGTAACCGGGTGGCCTGATCGACAAAGTAGCTGGCGGCTTCGTTGACTCTGCCATGTGATGACGTTGTGCGTGCTCAGTCTTCGTGACACTTGTCGATCGACCTATGTCAGTTGTGTTTAGGGATGGTCTACATGAACTTCGTGATCCGCAATTCGAGCTAGTTCATCCATGAATAGATCCAGCTCCCATCCACTTCTGCGCCTACTCTTTCTCAACTTACAGGGAATAGCAGCAAGTCGGATCAAAGACTTACGATGAGACGGCAGGAATTTGATGAAACTGTTGGTTTTGTGGGGAAATTTGGTAATTTCCAATTGGAATTTCATCCATCTAATGAGGTCAGACTATGCTGAAGAACCGAGAAGTACTGTACAGCTGTCCCATGTTTATTTGGTATCATCAGCAGTGCATATTTCACGAAACCGTATAGAGAATTACCAGTTATCCTCATACAACCATCAATCAATAAGTAGCTCAGAGGAAGAATAACTCCTCCAGATGAGTGTAACTTCCATCTGAAAAGTCGACAGGCGAGCAGGCAGTCAATACTTGGCCTCATGACGTGGCCTCTGTGATTGAAGGATGAGTGGCGCTATGTACTGTCTGAATGAGAGTTAATCACACCACTGATCAACCGTTCGTGGCCACACAGTTGTGCTCAGCCACTGGACGTAAGGTAACGGGTTGGAGTCTCTTTTGATTCGCAATGCTACTGGTTTTCTATACAGTTGAAACGACTGTACAGTGCTTCACAACTTTTCAGCACAGATTGACTTCACTTACAAGTCGAAATCTATCCGAAATTAAATGCCTTGCACTGGACTACCAGCCTATGTCTTGTTATCCTGCACATTTGCTGCTTTAGCGATAGACGCTGAATATATGCTATTTTTCAAATTCCATGATATAATGGTTGAGATAGTCAGTTCACTTCTTTCTAAAATATACTGTACGGCATGTCGAATTTCGTTTACAGAAATCGCGACAAAACAAGGTATGGTATGAAGAATATTCTTTCCAGCCTAGTTGAAATTCAGGGTCCGAAAAATACAGTAAGTACAACTGGTCTTACGGTTCCTGATCCTCTGAGGACATTTCGTTTGTTTACCTTATAGGTCGGTCAAACTACACAGGGTGTAGGGTAAGTGATCAATAAAACCTTTTAACAACCAATGCGGTTTTATCGGTGGATTGCACCGTTTAGAAGTACATTACCGGGTCGTCTTGTTTGTTGTTGTCAGAGTTTGTAGAACGATTTTTTTTCAAAACGGTACAATCCCTCAGTGTGAACAACAAAAGAGAGTCTAATCAAAGTTGGATATTTACAGTAGCAAGATGTAAGGTGATAAGACTACACACAGTGATGAAAAAAAGCATCGAAAATATCGAGAAAAACAAGTCTTCTTCGTGAAAACTTAGACGGATGCCCAAGATCTTCACCGTCAGAAGAATGCGATAAAATCCAACCAGGAGATAGTTTGAACATCGGGGGAGAAAAGGACTCTGATACCCATGATGGTTCCGGATAGAAAATAATGACAGGTGAAAAAAGCAATAAAACATATTGCAGAACAGACTGTGCAACGGCAACCTTCTCAAGGAGGGTGGATTTGTGTATGTTCTGGGAGGCCGGCGTTCGTAGATGGGGGCTACACAGTCGAATGGCAGGCAGAAGCATAAAAACAGATGATATCGAGCGACATCAGTAAACGAAAGCGACCTACGGAAGATGTAGATATACATTTAAAAAAAACTACTGAGCAAAACACTATATGGATGGATAACTTTCCTCATTCCAGCTACACAAGCTGTTACCCGAACAAGGACTTAACTGATAGGCAAATTAAGAGCACTGAGGACCTATGATTGACATAATAAACATAAGCTTTAAGAGTCATAGATGAAGTCCGCATTCAATAATTCGACGCGGCATGTACATCTCTAGTGTCCCGGAAGGCTGTCCAACAAACGAACTGACCGCAGTTCGATTCCAATCCTAAGCGATAAACAGTAGTCTCCAAATAAGTGCTCTTCGGCTAACAGTCTTACGGTCCCGTAAGAATTCGCTTTCAAATCCGGATAAAGACTAGTGCACCTATCGCGAATTCCTAAACAAGGGAAATGATTCAAGATTCGTACGCCGTTTTTCGGACTCCACTAACAAGTAATTGTCTGGTAAATGACATGACAGATAAGCGGGCGGTCGAGGTAGTTGGGGTCTCACGACATGATATCTACATAAAACAGCTGCCATACCTGTTCCCCTATGGAGAGATCACCTACAAGGTCGCAGAAGAAAGACCCATTTTCGGAAGGCTCTAAGTAAGAAACTTTCCCATGACAGAAACTATGCTGAATTATCTGCAGCTTGGAACCTTTGCAAAGTTCGGATTCTCAGAGAGTTGTGCCAATCGTGAAGACGGAACTTGCTTGATTAGTGGCCTGGTAATGGAGGCGTGTGTTCATGCTGAACGCAGCATGGTCACAGAATTTGTTGGTGATGTGAAGAGAGTTGTAAATTGCAATCGAGATTTCGTCCTGTGAGGTCAATCTAGGCTGAAAAACCGAGGGGCACTTCATCCTTATTACGCATCTCATGAATCTCCAAGGTAATTGGAACCCACTAAACGGCTTATTCTTCAATCCCGTCAGAATTCAGGACAACCTGGAGATTAGTGAGATGGAAAGCCTGCAGGCAATCAGCTTTTATAGAACGGATTATACCTGGTGGTACCATACAGCTTTGAGCGGCGTTCGACGGAAGGCTATTCGTATTCGAGGTGGTGACCATAGTGATTCAAAACTTGAGCATCGTGTGTCACTTAGTTTGCCATGGTTGCAGTTGAGATATCGATCTGTTCGACTAGGGCTTTTTCTGTGCTTTTTCTCTGCCTCAGCAACTTCATCCAAATCGACCCGGTGTTCTGATCACCATGATATCACCGAGGTGGTGAGTCCTACCTCCGAGTTGAAATTGTTTTCACCTATCGCTGGTGCAGAAAATCAAAACGCCCTATGACTGCGTTACGGACGTAATGGTTTGTTGTCATGATAGTTTAAGGACAATCTGTACAAACCCGACATAGTTGCTAGCCTTCACCTCAACAGCATGATCGGGGACACGCCAACATCGTTCCGTTTGCTCCGTTCACTACACAGAAAGCGATGAGTGAAGTGGTTGGTTCAAAGTCTTCACTGAAAACGTTGGTAAATCGAGCAAAGCGGGTTGGTATGTCCGCGCAGCACCACAAAAAAGTGACCAGTGTGTTAGAACATGGAGTAACCTGAGTCTGCGTTTCAACTTGGGGATACTGGGTGCAATCCTGGTAGGATATCGTTTGCGAATAAGTTTGAAATATGCTCTGGAGCGAAGACCGTCTGTACTCTGATAAAGTACCAGTGCTGTCAGAAGTATAATATCAATCATCATTACCGGTTTCATTAAATCAGATAAATTTAAAAGTAAGTTTGTTTACAAATAACTGAGTGTTGATAATGTGTTCCTCACTTGGACGATAGTTTTGAGGAAATCGAGCCTGAACAAGTAATCCAGGATTAGACGGCTTTTGGTATTGATATGAGTCCTATATGGTTTGATCCTCTTGTTGTATCGTAGGCATTCACTATGAGTTACGCCGGCAGTAATAGAGTAGGTAGCATAATCTGTATGCACTTAATGAACTAATCGGAAAAAGTTGTGTTGGTTCTTCGTTAGTTTTCTTTGGAATTTTCAGTCGATTTCCCTCCTGAAATCTAGACTGACACGCTTGCCTAGAATCAAAATTCGTGTTCCAAAGTTGATTTTTTGAAAGCTTCGTAAATGTCCGGGAAAAAGTCGACCTTCTTGTCTGTAGTACACTGGTTCGAGCCCAGTCGCGGCTGGACAAACTAAACTTAAGACAGATTTAGTAAACAGACGATTGCGTTTTCTCAGATGCATCTGATCCCATATTTACCAATCAGATAACCGTTTCCGTACTTCTAAAGGTGCAACTTTAATCTATGCTGAAAAGCTGAGAAGTACTGTACAGCTGTTGTTAGGAATCATCAGCAGTGCAATAAGGATGAAACAGCTGTACCGTGCTTCTCAGCATAGGTTGGCTTCACTTACAGGACGAAACCTTCACAAAAAACCCAAATCTCCTCACGATACCAACAGTGCAATTTTAATAAACCTGCAACCATCACCCAAGTTTTCCTAGAAAGGGATCTGACGATGGGGTAAATTTATGAGGTAGCGCACTTAACTGCCTCGAAATGACTAATTGAGGTAACTGCTTTTCACACCATAGAACAGGAACATGATTCTCCTTCGTATTACGTCACTTACAGAGTTGACGAACTGTTGAACAGTCCACTACAAGCTGATGCCTTTTTGAGGCTCATCAGGTAGGCACGATCACCGAATTTCTGTCAATGCGGTTTCGTGCCTGTTGTCCGTCATTTGCACATCAAGATACCCTGAATGTCGTTCCGACCGATACTTGAGGCGGCCTTCATTCAGTATAATCAACTATCGATGTCAGATCAGGCTGGGTCTCCTGTTAAGATGAACTGTGAACTCCACAAAGAATGATTCCTTTTGGATGTCCACTTGATTATATGAGCAATTGTAGTCGGTAAATTCTTACCTTGTTGCAACGTTTCTTAAAAGGCACTTTATCGATACCGCAGCGCCTCTTAGTCACCGAGCATTCCTACAGAGAGCTCAGTTTGAGCCCATGGATGTGAGCAGTCAGCTGTTACTAGCGTTGAGACTGCTGTCCTCAAACCAACAGTGGTCTTCAGCGGTGATCTGCTATCTGGAGCATGGATGGTCCACTCAAGCAGCTGCAGGATGATAGGTACTGTGGCCTCATCATTTCCCGACTGTAACCATTTAATTGGTCACACATGAAAGCCCTAGTTGAGCAATGTAACGTGACGTTTTTCTGATCGAGCTGAACGGTCGGCATTCTGAGTTTGAAGGTAAAGAGCGTCTCATTTCTCATGAACTTCGCCAGTACAGATGGGTGATCAATCCAGTACACTGATGCCTTGAAATAATCTTATCATCGACTAGAGCAGCCAGATGCACCAGCACTAAGCTCACGCTCCAAGGTATGCATCATGATCCGCGGATGTACACACAAAACACGAGGACAACCATTTGCATGGTAAGTCCAGCTAACAAGGTCACAAGTCTGTCACTGGCACGCACTGTAGATAATCAGAGGAGCTGAGCATCCTGAGTTGCTACAGCCAAACAAAATTAAGTGTATTGCGAAGAAGTGCTGACGTTTCTTGGCATCCGGAAAAAGTGGTCCCTGTCGGGAAACACTACAGCCGAATTTGTCCCTTAGCAATAAAAAAATTCTAAAACAAGCGTCAATGTTGGTGGATTTGTGATGTTTCATGTAGAAGGCAGACAAATAAAATGCCCAGTTTCACATGCTGTCTAAAATTGCCCACAATAATCTACATCTGTTCGAAGGTTCCGAAGTTGGAACTGAACTGCCATACGTACCACACTGTAATCTGATGCGCACAAAATAACAGTGTTCCATTGTTTCTGAGAAAGTGAATTTCGTTAGGTAGTATACTCATGGATGGGAACGTGTTGTTAGCGGGTAGCGAAGTTAAGAACCAAGGTAGATGGAAACATGAGTGAGTTTGGATACTAAACTTGAAAAGTATTCCATATTTTAGAGAAGCTGACCAGGCGTGATCAAACACGAGTCAAAATGAGAGGAGCTACACCTACCGAAAACGGCTCCACAACACTGGACGGAGTACTCCACAAGTTCGTTGTAAGATGCTCTCCAATGATATTGTAAACGTGCGTTGCAGCAGCAAACTGAACGGTATCACTAGAATATCGCATGACCAGATTGGCCAAGGCAGCTAAAAGATGATGCACGAATTGGGGCCGACTTGTTATGCTACCGTCGCGTAGCTGCATCCGAATCGTTTTAACGATATGTAATACGGATTTTCTGCCAGTTTTCTCGGATTCCGGTGAGATATTGTGTAATCTACAGTAAAATGAAAACCATGGAATACAGTCGAAAAATGCAATGACGTTCATAGTTTACTAGATAGCAGAAAGGCTCAAGCAATGAAGCTCCACCTAACATCGCGAGCATGTAGAGATAGAAACTCTAGCTCCTTGACTGAAGCATCTGGTCCAATCACGTATTTACATCGAAAATTAACAACATTAACTTGGTAGTACCTACAAATAAAGGATCCCCAAACTCCCGGTAACATTACCGGCTTCTAAGGAGCATTGTTCCCGTGCGTCACAAGCAGTTAGTCATACATTTACAGCAGTTTATGCACAATCAAGGCCGGTGGCCAGAAAAAAGCCAATTTGGTGTTGCGCGCAATAACGATTTTGGCACGCGACTGAGCACACTGAATCATCAGTAGCTATCGCTGGTCGTACGTAAGCTTCCGCACGGACTCTAGTTTGTTTTCTGCCTTTATTAGATAATCTAGGGTCCTTATTTTTTCAACATAAGTCAAACGGTTGTCAGACACAAAGATGCTTTGTGAGGTAGTTTGAGAAAAAGACCTGTAGAGGATTGTAAGTGTCACCAAGCTTAAACTTCCTGGAATATAGGAAATTTCACGATGATGCGTGCTTTTGCTAGTGTTAGACACTAGAGTTTTTACAGTTTTACTACAAAAACTGTCAGACCTCAGGATACTGTTTGAAGCGATACTTTTGCTTACTCTTGATAGCAGAGAGCATTTTAGTGCTGAGTAGGTACAGTGAACACTTAACCAGAATAGGAAGTAAGAAGCGAAGTGTACTTAGATTCGTTTGCGAAGAAACTTCGGACTAATTTGATCAATGGTCACGGTTATGAAGAAGTGAACAGATAAATGTTCTCGCTTTCGATTGGTTCTGCTGAAATGACTCGATTTACTTAGGACACTGTCCTTTCTATGATATATATATATATATATATATATATATATGTTGCGGACTGACAGCTACTAGATGTGTAAGACCACGCGGTTCGGAACGTGCCAACAAGCACCGATTCAATAGCCTGCTCTGACGTGTGCATCAAATGACCGAGCAAAAGATGCGATCGGGTTGACGATGGGTGAGCGTATATACAGAAAATATTTTCACCTTGTTTCGTGCTCTTCTTAGAGGCAGCTTATTATTCGCAAGGTAGATAATTCGAGACCAAACGGTCGCGCTGTCTTCTTGAAAGCATATTATCTTCGATAATTTTTACTTAGGAAGGGGTTCTCAAGGTTTTCTAACAACATGTATTTAAAGCGATCTGAAAGTGCTGCCTTTTTAAGGAAGCACCTACAGCGGCTGGGGTATCTATTACAAATTGCACTGAAGGTGGTGTTTTCGTGTAACTGTAGACCTGAATCAGCGCGGTTGAAGTTGAAGCAGAACAACCTGTTCTACATGCTACCTACCGAGTTCACCACATAATCATCAACGGGTGGCGAACTCCGTGGACCTGATCGCTGCCAATGGATCCATGTTTGCGTAATTGTGTAGTAGAGGTAAGTTCATCTCGTTGCAAACAGCCAATACAGCCAAAACACCCTGAAACGATGTATCGTTGTATCGCTACCGCAACCAGGTATAAGGCCAGTTAGCCATGAATGGGGGAAAGTGAAAACAGGCTCCGGATACCGTGGCAGTAAGCGATACATTGCAACGGACAAACAGGAAGCGTCAGCTGAGGAGCAGTATTTTTCACACGAGTCACTGAAGATTCATCGATAGATTACGTCGTACTTGAAGACAAATCGGGTGTAGTTGGGAAGTAAAAGTTCTGTGGACCGGGTGTTTAGCAGTGAAAAACGGCGCGACCTAACCACACTCCCTTGTGCTACCAAGCGCTTCCTTCGAAAGAGAGGTCTGTGCGTAAAAGTCTTCTCCGTCAGCTAATACCCAATGTACGACCCTTCATCCTCGAAGAAAATCCAGATACGCCTTCCCATAGCGCCATTTTCTCTTAAAGGTGGGTGGACTAGTGTACACCGGTGGACGGAATAATTCATTCTCAGAATGATAACGACGAACAATACCAACTGAACACATGGAAGTTGCAAAAAAGGTTCGAACCAATTACACTCACGTACGAAGTCAAAAAGCACACCCTCGACAGAATAAGAAAGTGCTTACGAAACTTTGTGTGTGATAAAATTTCATAGCACAAGGGACCCTAAATAATGAATTTGAGTACTGTGCCAATTTTGACTTTTAAAGTTGACTCGTGTTATGAAAACTGAGTATGGTCAATGTTATCAAAATAGAACCTGAGGCCACTCTCACCTCAGTACTAGGACCGACGACACCAATCGCCAAAAGACGCATGTGGAGCGTTCACAACTGGAGCCCACACAGTGAGTTGAACATCCCTACGAGAACTTGCTTTACTTGACTTACGCCGAAAGCCTTGTGTCCTTGTCATGGGGTTTAAAAGTACACCACACGAGGCCTGTCGTATACTCCGGTCGACTATCACCGCTCCGCCTACTGTGTCCCTTCTTATCGTGCCGGTTAACTGCACTTTACCGTTCAAGGTCATACCGTAGCTATATTCCAAACCGACAGGAAGCAAAGAAAAACAAAACCCTTTTCCACCATCGAGCTTGAAATCCGTATTGTTCCATCCAGTGTGCTGAGATGACTCGATGAGGGTTGAATACACTGGTCATATATCTGTCATTGTCGATTTCTACGTATATTCCAGTGACCGACCACGAAAGACAACCTGACAGTATATGACGGTGAAGATGAAAGTTTGATTATGCCTCTCCAGTTTCATCGACTCAGCTCAATAGCGAAGCCAGTCAGCTTAGCTAATATCTGAACTCGGGTAGCACCGTCGCTCGCTGGATGAAGGTTTTGACAACGTAGATAGATGTATTCGGCTCTATACCGCCTCAGTTATTGATGTTTTCTGATGAAAAAGCTCAGCTGAGAAACAGAACGCGAAACGGTATACAGCAACCGGGTTTGGAATAATCGATTGAAGCAAATGTAATGTGAAAACAAACTATTCCGAGTGGTAAGTCCGTAGGAGCCCTTCAATCAAAGTAGTAAATCAGAATAAACGACAACCAGTGTTGGGTTCACTCGTCGAGAGAGTAGCAATGACAATGTGCTCCAATGCGAGCGATATGAATGCCCAAGTCGGTCGTCTGTGCTCCGTGGAATCTATCTGGGCGGTCGATTCGGAGTCGATGCTTGTCGCACAGACAAAGGAGAGCGACTCCAGTTGTGTCCCCTTCAGCAACTATTTCTCGGACTTTCAACATAGACGTTCACATCGCCTAACCTGGCGGCCACCAACCGCAAATCAACCGTGAACCCAGTTGAATCACATGGCCGTCAACCACCGGTGGAGAACCGCACTGCAAGACTACGGTTACCTCCCGAGTACACAGCTAGGTTCTGATCATGTTATGCATGCACGCCTGACAGTCCATTTCCGCTCAGGCCCTCGCAAGTCAGCAAGAGGCTTGCCAATCTCCCATCTTCGAAGAACAACCACACGTCAACCTTATCGATCTCAGCAAGCCCAAGAACTCTCCACAGTAAACCAATACTGTGGTGGTGATGAGCGTGTGGGTGAAGCATGAAAAAATATGAAAAGTGCTTTGCTAGCAGCGTTCAGTGCTGTCTATCCGACTTCTCCACTTCGAACACCAGACCACTAGAAATCGTTGAGATCGCTAGCGCTGGTTAATGCCAGGAAATCCATACCAGCAGGCAACGAGTGCGACGGCACATCCAAATCCCTCAAATCCCAAATAGTGGAGAGCCCAAGAAAAGACCGAGAGCTCCGGTGGACATCGAAAGCTCGAGAGATGGAGAAGGCTTTTGCTACGGGAATCAGCCGTGCCTTATAGTAACTGCTGCGATCGACTAGTCCCAGGGAAGTAACGGTCAGCGAAACGATAAGCAAGAAAGGCGGCTCACTCACAAAAATGCTGACTGGAACGATGGGCCGAACACTTCGAAGGGCAGTTCAGCTGGCCTCCTGCAACACAGCTCCTGGAGATAGTGCATAAGGCCGAACAGAATGTAAACTTTAATCGCCCGTTGCTAACCTGCGACGTGTCTACCAGAGAGAGTTATCTGTTGATTATCTATATGAGTGGCGGGCGATATAGGTGGAGACGTAGAAGAATGCGATGAATTAGTGATTGGAGTGTGTAAAGTCGATATGGGAGTACTGGATTCCACTTGCCGGTTTAATTCGATCAATGGATACGGTTACAGGTTTATCGAGTACTTGGACAGTGAATTGTTTTTCGGAACTCGAAGGAACACGAAGAGGACCATCGTACGGTGGTAAAGGCGGTTTAACACGGTCATCATGTCATGGTTGTACGAGGGCTGGGATACTGCCAGGGCGCCCACACATAGACAGGAGGACGATTAGGGTCCTCAACCAAAGCCTTTGGCTCAAAAGCCTAACCGCAAGGCAGCGGTGTTGGGCTGGAAATGCAAGTACATTACCATTTTTACGGAACACGTCGCCACACATGTTCCAACCCCCAACCTGGAGGGCCAGGAGACTGTGTTCGTCAGACCTCTACCTATGGACCAACTGGTATGAGAGACTCTGTGAGTGTCACGCGGGCACCCCCTAGTGTAGCTCAATGGGTCGCCGAGGTACACAAACCGCCACACCACGGTAAGGTCCAGTCTCTTCGTGACAGTGTGTTCGAGACATCGTGAAAACGTGTAATCCACCTTCGTACGCATAACAGATGGAGGACGATAACCTCAAATTCACGGACTATGAGCATGTCTCTATTTATCCTAAACTGAGTTAAGGTCTAACTCGTTTTACTGAGCACCGAAGGCCGCGATGGTTATGAAAACGGGGGGTGGTGAATGTCTTCCCAGGCAGTCAAACTCGAGAGAAAATGTCGAGGATATTGTTCAGTTCTTAGGCTCTTACCTTTTGGATGGGGATGCTGTAAAGGAGAAGCGTTGCAATGCTGATTCAGCGGAGTCTAAAATATCTGAGCACCAGCACTGCCATGTAGTGGCCTGATCTGGTTTAATCTGCATGAATGGTTCGTCTCCGACCACACTCGAAGTGGGCGATGCTGTGGTCACACTGGATGTGCTCGAGCTGGGAACAACAATCATATGCGAACCTTTCCGACTGAGGCGCAAGCGTAAGCTTCGCTGTTTTTTACTCGTAGGTGCCGATTTAGCTTCTTCGACAGAAAGCGGTCCGGTGCTTGACGCAGCCAATCCCGAAGAGGTACTAAAGAGGAGACAAACAAAGTCATCAAGTTATAGAGGAACCAAATAGATAGAGATAGGTAGCGGGTCGTCCAGCATATAGACGCAAAAGCAAAAGTGACTTGTACGAAGGGAATCATTGGCTATTTGAGTTCAGAGCTGAGCTTATTTCTGAACGGATTCGGTACCTAGAATACCCATCAAGATAGTAGAAATATATCCGTCTTTCAACGAGTTTTGTTCACAAACTTTCTCTGGAAGCAAGCTGATGGCTAAGTTTGCAGTAGATCAAGCACCCCAACTGGGTCGTAGAAGTGAGTCACATATTAAGCGCCAGGAAGAAGCTCGAGATGAACAAGTCCAGCTACAGAGGATCATTGGTGAAACCGTAGGTTAGCAATGGAACAAAAATGCGCGTACATTAGTCTTCAAAATGAATTTAAAAAGCAAGGTAAGTTGGCTAGAGGGACATAAATATTTAAGGACGGAAAATCGACTTCATGCGGTCGTCATGCGTAACCATAAAGAAGAAAAGAATCATTTCAGGAGGGGTCGTAGAAATAAAGGGCATCACATTTGGCATATTGAGATAATGTTTCAACTTCCCGCAATTCCCCACAATAGAGTGTAGGCCTTTTGCAAGCACGAATTCAAGGAAATAACCACCAGAGCAGAAGACCTGTTAATCATTTTTTGGAGGATTTACTCCAGTTCAACAACTCTGGTGACCATGAGGCAGAAAAGAACAAAACCCACCGTTTGGCTACTAGGACAGTCAAAATAGGCACCAACTATATCATGCGACGGCAACCTAGAATGCTCCAACGCGACAGTCACGTGAGTTCGGCTTTGCGCACCACGGACAAATTACAAATAATGTTTTAGCTTGACAAGGCTAACAGTGGATACCAAGTGATAATGTGCGGATAGGTTAACTAAACCACATTCATCAAACGATTAGTAGGACGGTGTCTGTTATCATGTTTCAGTTACAGGACCAGGGGCTTGTTTTAACGGCGGTACCCACTATGGGCGAACGCGTAGTTGACACACACCACGACGTAAACCACAACAAAACATTTCGGGTGAGTTATAAGATGCAACCAAATGAAATCTAATAAATACGATCAAGCAACATTTGTGTCTGACGCGATTAAGAATCTCAAACATTCCAACAGACTGTAGCTTATGGCGGGGAACGAATTAGTGATCTGCCAGAATACAAAAGCATACGATAAAGCCTAGAAGCCAGTGCTCCATGAAACGCTTAAATATTGCTAAAAGGTGATCATCCGAAGTGGAGATTTGTCTTTAGGTAAATCGAGCAGTTCGTGTCGCCCAAATACAATAGTACTAACAACGAATTCAAGCCAACTCTCTGAACCTTAAGGGACATATGAATCAGTACGGGCTGTTTTATTGTATGGCCTGTTCGAGCAGCGGAACTGAAACGTCTTCGGGCCTTTGACAACCGTTCTCTCAGAACCATAGCTCGTGTGGGTCGGTATCGGCGAATCCGTAAAAAGACAAGTTTTCGGTTGTTCAACAAGAACTTTCATTGAAGAATGTATCCAGCACCAGAAGCTGCGTTGGTTAGGCTATGTGTTGTGTATGCCGAACCATAGTTTGTCGAAGGGAGTGCTGTTTTTGGTGCTCAATTCAGAATAGCATGAGCAGAGAGGTGGGCAACCCTTGACCTGGCAGAGGGGTATGAAGGAGATTACGAAACGTTTGGGACCTGTGGGTGCTACTCGCCTCCCCGGATGGGGACCGCGTGATCCCCACTGCGCCTGGTTAGAGACGCTGAAAGATATGGCTAACAACCCGTCAGTGGCGTTCTTGTTGTCAGTTTCTATCCAAATTGCCTGAATGAGTATCTGGAGATGTAGGCATCTCGGAATGATTGTAGTAATCTAGCAATAAATCCATTCTCCATCCACTTTTATTCTTTTCTTCACAATAAGGTTTTCAAACAAATCATGGTTGTATGGCAGCGAGACGTCGGGTTTGAACATTGATGTCAAGCTGTCGATGATGGTACCGACGCTAACTCACGCGGAAGGTGACATTACAGTGAAGAAGTGAAACAATAAGTTATTTTTCCAAAAGTCTGTGATGATTATTCGCAGGAATATTAAAAACAATTTTAACTCACGGTTCCTGGGAAAGGATGGGGCTGAATTTGGAAGATAACGGCTCGACTTTGACTGTTGGACTCGGTCCAGCCTGTACACCTAACAAAGCCAGTTCATCCACATCTAAGGTTGGAAGACTGACGAACGGGGAATCGACAAACAAAGGCTTCTGTAAACTCTTAGTAAACTTGCGTTTACGCGTATGTGACCGTCGTGTTCGATGATCCTGAATGTCTTCACCGCATGTAATTTTGCTATCACCAAGATTGTCATTGATCATATTTTTGTGACGCTGATACTGTGAACAGTTTGACACTGACGGAGATTCGATGTTTTTTTCCAAAACGACACGCATCGAACAGAGATAGTCGCTTTCTGTGAATGGTGACAGTTCAACTGCGAGCTCCTTATCTGTTTGAATCAATATGGGTGGAGGAGAATCCGGAGACTTCGCATAGGTTAACTCACTGTCATTGAGTAAACTCAGACAAACTGCCGGTGATGGTGCATCGAATGGAGAAGCCGCTGTTACACCACCGATATCCAACTGATGCACACTGGGTTTTTCCGCAACCTGAGATTCATCAACATCACCTGCATGAGTTTTTGGGACGCGTAAAGTTCCCAAGTCCAGAGATGGATGTTCTAACAAGTTATGATGAGGCTCGGTTTCAGGTGAATTTAGGTGCACCCCAGGGAGCACGTTAGGCTCGCTAGTTCCGCTGGATACAGCCGAGATTGGTGTCGCAGACACAAATGACTCTAGTTTGGGCGAAACGGCAGTGGAGGTTTGGGAAGAAACGGAGTAGGTTGATGGTAAGTTCGGAGTCTCGGAAACACAAATAGCGGTTGCTTGTGGGTATGACGTAACGTAAAGATCGTCGGTGAGTTCTGCGGCAGGACACGTACCCGTATCGGGTTCACTTTTCTGTTCACGTGTTTTTGGTAGTGTCTCTACTGCAGGAACATCTTCGCTGGTTTTAACAGAGACACTAGGCGAAGCCTCCCGTTTAACTTCCATATAGGCTGGACTGGCGACTGGGAATTCGTTGGTCATCGTCACACTTGGTTCCGAAGAAGAGGTTTCGCCCGGGACTTGGAGTACTTCTTCGGGAAACATCGACTCCACTTCTTCTTCTTCTTCAACATCTTCAATCGGTACTGGGGCAGAAACAAGCGGAGCGTCAGGAACGGTCATGGGTGATGCGATTTCATCGGCCACAGCTAGTAGCGAATCTTCATGCTCCGCTGCAAGCGACCTGATAGTTGGTGTGCCTTCGCTGTCAAATCCGACCGACACAATTTCCGGCTGATCAGTCAACGCATCCGGTGGACTATCTCCTTCTGTCTCGGTTATGTGACTCGCAGCTTCTGTCACCTGTGACGAACTTGGAGAGGCATCTGAATTTGGTGTTGCGCACATGGCGGGAGTAGCAGCTTCATCCTCTTCCACATCGCTTGCTTTGTCAGTAGAAGAACTATCAGATAAAAATGACCCAGCAAGAGCTTCCTCTGCGGCAACATCCGAGAGCTCATCTGTGTCGGACGAACACATCGCTGTAGTTGATGGAGTTGATGCACCACTACGGATGCCCGCGGGAAACTCGCCTAGCTCAAGGGCAGTTGTTGATGCTCTCCTCAATCTGGGCGAATCAGGCATCGATTCGGATCTAAGGCCTATGGACGGAGGTAAAAAAAATTTTAAATTGAGTAGGTGATTAAAGTGAAACAAAGTAATTTACAATATAGATTGCTACACAGTTTGACGGAATAAGAGTGGAATGCTCTTGCCAAAATAGCCAAGTGAAGATGCCGAACTCCTAATTTTTTATTCAAAGAAAATAAGCTAAATATACTGTCTGGCATCTCAATCAACGTTAGCGAAATCCTATTAATGAAGTAACTGCCTAGCTTTAGCACAACTACGCCCTGAAACCAAGGTAACATTGGAAAAAACTTGTGTGGTATGAAAATGCCGAGCAGGATTCATAAAACTTCCACTGGGAAGTCAAGAAAGTGAGCATACTGGGGTATAAGGGATACGCCCAAAAAGCCCGTGGAATTCCAGTAGAAATTTTGAATTTTGGACAACATTTCGAACAGAATGATGAAGGGATTTGAAGCTAAACCGTATCCGGGCAGCAGAAAATCTCCAGGAAACCAGTCGTAACAGAAGCCAATTGTGATCGGTCTTTTCGGCTGACCTCTCCAAGCAGAGATAACTGCGGAAGGACGAGATGACTAATGATCTCAAACGCAGTCTTCTACTGGTGTTTGTTGTTCACACGAATATTGCTTCATCCATTACCAAGTTCCATGAAAGAGGCTAACACTCTTTGTGGAAAACTGATTGGGTTGGACGCAGATTCACGGTACGCTGTCTACAGATGGAGTAACTGCAATACTGAGGTGAGGCTCGAGTCCCTTCTAAGGGTTCTATTTTCGTTTGTATTGTGTGCACTTGTGTTCATCAGGGGATCACACGGACAACTACCGAAGACGGATGGCAGGTGAGGAAAGAATTCCGGTAAATTTGAAACTAATGTCCTTTGGGTATCCGGTTGGTATCAACGTCTAGCTCAGTGTGGAAACCACATCAGGGGTTCACTGATGACACTGACGGATATCAACTGTTGATACGTTATGCAGAGGTGTAGCGAACCAAGGTGAAGCTCAAGTGCGACGCAGAGCAGCGTCCGCGGTAGGTCATGTAGCAGAGGACTCCTTTGATTGCGACATGTACTTGGGTCCATATCCCATTTCTTCTTATTGATTAGGGTAAAAACATCTTTTACGAAAACAGGACGCAGATTCCCTCAGTCCATGGAAAGCCAAATCCACGTGTGGACGTGAATAAGATCATAGTTGCAGCAATCATGCAGCCACCATGTAAATAATCCTATGTCTACAGACGGGCTGGACTGCCCCAAGCTTTCGTTTGAAACCTACGACGCGTTAAGGAACGGTTTATTGTTTTATAGCTTACTTTGTGTAGGACTTCGAGGGACGGTTGACTGTATTTCATCAAGACTGGTATCAGGAACCGTAACCAGTACCTTTCTTGACCGAGTAGGTAGCGAACGAGCAACGCGTGCAGTCGACGATGCTCGATTTCGAGCAGCATTAGCAAGATACCGCTGTCTGGTGGCTACGGCAGCCCGCGTAGTCGCCGTGGTAGTGCGAGAGGCTGCAGTTTCCCCGGCAGACTTCACAGTCAACCGGGAACGCCTTCCTAATACAGCAAGAGGTGGTTTTGAACCGGAAGAACGGAAAGTAGCCGATGCCTCGTTCAGTAGCTGATTCAAGCGTGCGGCTCCAGCAGTTCCTGAACATATGTTCTTGGTTGTTTTACCAGCAGCAATACCTGGGGGACAAATCCACACAGATTTGGGCACTTGACTCATGGTTTCCACTTCCGACCAGGATTGGGCGAACTCCACAATTTTCTCATCAATTGCTTGAGTGGAACTTTTCGACGCAGATCTAGACCGGGTTTCGCGACTTCCTGAAGAAATTTGGGATTCCTCGGTGTCAGAAACCGTCGTATCCGTTTCTGAAGATAGTGGAATATTCAGAACTTCACAAAGTTTCTCAAGGTGATTGTCATAAAGCCCCTCTTGAATCTCAGTGTGCATCGCCTTAAGAAAACTGGAAAGAATAAATGAAATGGGAGAAACCGTAAAGTACGCCTTCCACACCTTTTATATATTGTGCTGGTAGTAGGTAAGCAATGGAATTGTTATACGTATACAAAAGTACGAAATCGTGCCGAGATGCCGACTGGTTCAAGTCTGAAAGCATATTGAAGGCCCAGGTAATAAAATCAACCAAACAAAAGTTCGTATAACATAAACTTGAGGTTTAATGTTCCTGCTTAACCTTATGCAATCAAACGAGTAATGCGAACAAGCGATCTAACGGTACTCAATATAATTAACAGTTTCGATGGATAGCAAAAAGTGTGAGGGAAAGTGCTTCTTCTTGGAGATGCTTTTAGGAAGAAAAGTGCCTGATTGAACGAAGGACATCTGTTTCAACAAGCTTTAAGATGATTCCATGATGTGAAGCAATTTTTCACTTCGACTGACGTGGATGCTTCAGATATTCAATAAGTTTGCAACTTTGCAGAGGATTCAGAAATCCCTCTAAAACCGGTAAAGCATCAACACTATTTTGAGTGACGCGTATTCCCTATAAATACAGTTATGTAACGGAAAGTGAGTAATTTTGTTTGCCAAGCAGCTTGTCCTAATGACGGTCATGATTTCTTGCAAGACGCGACAAAACATGTGCGTCTGTAATTTTGCAACATATCCAAAAGTTGCTAGATATCCTTGGTAGTGATGCTACAAGCATTCATTTGAGGGTAGTCCAAACTGCTCTTATAGCTCCCGAGCAATGCTGGGCTTCGGTAGATTATCGCGTAATATAAGATAGCAAAACGTATTTTAGATAGCTCAGTGGTTAAGGCGCCAGCTTACGGACCGGAAGGTCCGTTGTTCGAGTCAAACCTCGGCATTTCGACTGCTCCTATCTAGGCTTGGGCAACCGGGACGTAGCCCAGCCCTCATGCCTTTTTCCGTTGGCATGGCAGCTAGGCACCCAAAGGGTGTAACAACTGAACGATTTTTATTTTTATTTTAGAGGGCGTGATTGTTCGAAACGTTTAATATTATTTTCGCTTCCTTGTATGCTAGCTGTCTTCACAACAGCTCACTGTCCGCTAGCATACCAGTACGACAAGACTAAGCAGTTTCAGCCATACTTGTTTTCTGCTTTCCCAGTATGCTAGCTTAGCGAGAAACTAACGTGCAGTGACATTATACCCCGTATTCAATAACTACATCGTTAATTGGTGCGAGATGGCTCAAGTGGTTAGAGCGCGAATCTACTGACCGGAAGGTCCGTGGTTCGAACCCGACCTCAGCCTCTCGACTTCCCCTGTCTAGGCTTGGGCAACCTTGCAGTATCCCAGCCCTCGTGCTTCCTTCGGACGGCATTACAGTTAGGCACCAAAAGGGTGCTACAGCTGAACGGTTTTTTAACTGAACGATCGTCAATTGGCGAACTACATCTTCGACTAATACCATAATTTGCGCCATTGTTGTTCGCGAGAAAACTGCATCTGGTTTCATCATCAACCGACCATAAAAACTTGAGTCCCTACTTTGTCAGGCTTCCTGTATACGAGTATTGGTGTGCGAATCTTCAAGGGCACTAGCTGTTCATCAGACGCAAAGGAATGACTTGGTATGCACTTTTCTACAGTTTCCTATGAAAGCTTCAACAAGGAGGCGTTTGCATGCGACGGGATTCGTATTGTTCCCTCTATATCTAGATCCCTTACCGTCGAAACTGAATTAGCTTCTGACTTGTTTGTCGTTTTGAGCCTGAGGGAATTTGATTTTAAGGCATATTTCAGAAGTTTCACAGAGTTAGGTTTGACGCAAAATCCAGATGCACACTGTATTCTGGTCAAGGTCGTTTCACTACATCAGGAACTGTGCTGTTTGATGAACCCCAAAATAATCCCACCTAGTAAGGGAAACAAGAATCAGAGACCATATCATCCTCCCCAGAACATCTCATACATCAATGGTCATTACGTGTTGGTTCCCTTGTATACCAATGGACCTGTTTCTCTGTAATCCTAGATCAATAGGGCCACCACTATTGGCGAGAACAATAGCCTACTAATTTCAACGCCCATCTGAATACATTGTTTATTCACTACAAAAGACCTTGGAAAAACGGCTTTGACGATTTCTAGTTTTTTATAAGACAGAATACGAAGGAAATAATTCGGTGGCTCGATTGTTTGGTGCGATGTAAACGCTGCATGCCACCGAACTTATCCAGTAATTGAAGAAGAAACTCAAGCATAAGCAAAACAACCACCATACGAGTGGCTGACAGTTTCATCTGTGACCTTGAAGACATTTACCTTGCCCGGTATACCCAAGTGGATAGAGTTCTACTCATCAAACAATTTAAGACAACAAAAATGATGAACAGTTTATAAGTGAAGGCATTGGGGTGAGATGGCTGAGTGGTTAGGGCGCGAATTTACTGACCGGAAGGTTCGTAGTTCGAACCCGACCTCTGCCTGTTTAGGTTTGGGCACCCTGGCAGTATCCCAGCCCTCGTACTTCCTTCGGGTGGCATGGCGACTAGGCACCGAAAGGGTGTTACGGCTGAACCAGTGAAGGCGTTTCATTTTTGAGACGACAGTAGGGTAATTTTATCGATGACCAATAAAAAACTGTTTGTTATACACCAGGACTAGGTAAATGAAATAACTTAAATGCACACTTTGTCGGTTGTTGCCAAATATGGCGCATAACTTCATGCTTCGGGAAAAAGTCATCGTAAAATAGTGAAAAATCTCGCATCAAATTAAGGGAAGATGTTTAACGGTGTTTTGGCAAACTTGGGAAAATGTAATTTCGCCTAACTCTCATGGAGTATTCACACTTAAGTCAACAAACGGGGCGCGTCTGTTTGCGAACTGAACGGAGGCTAGAAAATAAACTTATTACATCTTTGCGATAAACTCCCATTTGCAAATTACTTTGGAGTTGACGGGAGACTCAGCTCGATTTCACTTACCTCTCTCGGGTATTATATTCTACGGAACATGCTTCACAAAAGCGGCCTGTCAATGAACCCCAAGAAAGATGAAACCGGCAGTGCATTGTTCAAACTTTGATTCGACCTTCTGATTAGTACTGATTCTCATGTCCCTGTTAGATTCTGGCCCCGCTTAAGACTGAAGCTCTACGTAAACAATGCTTCAAAGGTAGAAACAGCTTAGATGTTCCCGAAATACCTTTCTTGTAGAGATTACCGTAGTACAAATGGCAAAAAGTTGCAGCAAACACGAATTAGTGCCGCTGTTCTACAGGGAGGTTGTTGTTCGCCACTTCTGGGGCGTGTCAGACTAACGATACAGGCTGACTTAGGCCCAACAGATAGGAAAACCGCGTGACTCACCACGTGTCCTTCATCGCACATGCAATCCATCTCCACGAATAGCATTAACTTACTACCGTTTGGAACGTACGACAAATCTGTTTAAGGTCAAAATCGACCGCATGGTCCGCATGCGTCCCAATAGTGCATTCGAGTTGCACCATTTTTTCCCACAAGGTTGGAAGCAACCTAGCCTAGTAAGCCATGGAATGATGGTGTAATATAAAGAGCTGGCAAACGAATAGAGTTTGACGGTCAGCAATAGTTAAACTAGTGGACGTCTGCACATAGTAGGGGCTACGGACGATGGTCGAATTCGGTGCTGTATGCAAGCCCCAAGCACCGATGTAGACCCGATCGACGGGAGAACGTTCAGAGGATTGTTGCAAGACATCAGCTAGCTTAAACACACTGGCGTAACTATAGAGATCGGCATCAGTTACTTGTTTATGATTTAGATGTTGGCGTTCTACTTTAGCTTCCATCGTAATAATGCACCTTGATGTGACACCATGTAAGTGTTCACGTTAGCATACCATCAAGGTGATAATGGATCACCTGGTGGTATTTCAGGTATTAGGTATTATTACTGACGTTTTCTTCCTCTGGGCGGGCATTTATTTCGGTCCAGCAGATGAACCCGCATAAAGCAATTTACCCTGAAAACTAGCCAGAAATGGTGAAGTTAAAAATCCTTGTCATTTCGATCAACACAAAATATTCGGTTTCAAGCTGCTTCTTGATCGGGAATAAATGGGCAATTTTGGGAACCGGAGTGTTTCCTGTGGAGGAGATTTGTTATTTCCGAAGGCGATTATGTTCGGAAAAATTCCGTAGGACTGAGAGGGTAACAGCAACGGATGTTTTCTTTTGAGGAAAATGAGGTCTGTACGTTGTTACCGTTTTCTGTCCTCGGAAAAGGTAGGTGGATGCATTTTCGGTCAAATACTCAACTATCACCCAAACAAAGTCAGCGAAGAAAGATGCCAAACTTGATGGTTACCCGATTCAGAACTGTATTGTGTATAGTTGTCAAGTGCGGTATTTCTATTAAGGGCCTACCAAGGAAGGTCTATTAGTAATGCATTCTCAACGTTGGAAATGCAGTATTGTAACCCGTACGAGTCTATATGCACTTATTTCTGGCCAATCGGCGTGAAACTCAATCGGCCGGGGTCTGGTGGTGGAATTTGGTGCACCTGGACGGCTGCGTCCACTATCGTTCAGAGTGACTAGGCTAATGAAACCGAGCATGTTTACTAGATAGTATGTAGATTACTGCACTCCGGATGTTACATTCGAAATGCACAACCTCGCTCGAAGAATAGGAGACGTGTGGCCACCCACTTATCTGCCAAATGAAACTGAAGAGGGTTGGGGACTGAGCTATTCGGGTCTCGATTACATATCCTACACGCTTGATTTTACTAGCTATTTGGTTTCTTTTACCTGGTTCGAAAATGTTCTGAGTGCAGTGACTAATTATTAAAATGTTTTTACCTTTCGTGCATACTGAGTTCGGTTCTAGAAGCACGGCTGCTAGGACGAACAACAGAAGGTGCACTAAGAGGCTCTGTACGAAAAGCGAAACTAATGGTGAATGTCAGAGCTGCAAACAGGGGTTATGTCAAAACTTCCAGCCCTAGTTGTTGGTTTTAAGGATGGTTTTATGGGTTGATACAACGCTGTGCTTGAGAATAGTGTCACTTAGGAGGTCAGATACAACATCACCTTACAACACACGTAGTCATCCGGAAGATAAGATTCGGTATCTTCAGATGGAGGAGAATACCAAGCACATAAGTGAGACCGAAATCGAGTCATCAGTTGCGAAGATCTAGTGGTCGGTTGCCACTCCAAGGTAAGACTCACGCGAGAGATTCCTAGTGTCCACTGATAAATGCTCACCACACAGTCACTATCAAATGAGTACGATAACCATGAAGCAGGCCGAATCACTAGCAACCTGTAAGACATATATAAAAGTAACCAACAAAATCGTCGTAGCCTACGGACAGAGAGAACAGGACACTGGAATAAATAAGTAACATGAGTCAACTGAACAAAGCATCGAAGGACCACACCGGTTGGTATACGTTTTTCTATGTAGTAGTCTTCTTATAGTCAGAAAGAGCTGATCTTAATGGAGCTAACTATAAATCAGGATAACCAACCTCACGATTAGTTGGCTGTACAACTGAAAGTGCTTAGAAACCGTTAGTGAGATGGAAAATCCCGTTATTCTAGAAGCAGAGTGCGATTCGCGTACATTGGATTAGAATGACCGATGGTGTAACGTAGCATTTATACATCGCCCCTCACAAACCGAAACGAAGAACTGTGAGTACAAACGTTGGGCAAAAATAGATTTCTTACCCATAATACTTCTGACCCAACTCGATTCGTTCCCGCAATTCTTCTACGCGCTCGGCAGTGAGACGCTTCACGAGGCGCTCTGTGATACTCAACCCCGGAGTGACTGGATTTTGAGTTGAATGAAGAATGTTAACACGAGTGGCCTGGATCTCATTATGAGATTTCTGACGACGAGTTAGTTCAGCTGAATCCAACAACAGTGCATACTGCTTGGCGCAGGCACGGGCGGAACACCAGTCCCCGGGACGATCGATAGTAGTGAAGCGTGCTAATTTTTTTCCGATGGCTTGCCAGCTAGCTTGCTGATTGTCCACATCCAGCAGGGCGCTGGCCAATGCAAGACGTTCACGTAAAGGCCAGACACCCGGTCCATAGCCTGGGCCTAAGAGCTTCTCAGAGGGACTAGGGCTGAGAGGTGTGTGAATGGGCATGACAGGCAAACGATTCTCATATGGGGCTACAATGAAAAATGACAAGTGAAAAGTTCGTACTATCTACCTGAAATAAAAGATGGAAAACAATGAGATTCCAATAACAACAGAAAACGATTGGGAAGGTTAGCCGGGGAAAGGACGACATGGCCAGTGTGGCAGCCTGAGGAAGAAGCAGAAAGAGAACAAACAACCTAACGCTTCAACACACCGGGACTAGTACGCAGTTGACAATCAGCTACTGCTTATCCAGCTGGAAGACAATATATAAAGACGAGGAAATGGACTCTCATCTACCACCGGGTCTTGTTCCTTGAATCGAGGAACAATCAGAATTCCGATCTTACTGTAACAGCGAATCGGCCGAAGCACACAACACATGCTAATGCAATCCACGAGCCTTAAAATGTACGAACTTTGTTTCACATTTTTACAAGGTTAAGGTTACTTCCGGTCCTCTGTGAGGTGATGAAGGTCCCAGCCAATGTGTTAGAGCCCAAGCCTTTTTAACGTTGATCTATGGAGCTGTAAGACGATCCTACAGCAAATGCCGGTGTTGAGTTAAACCCTAGAAGCGGTATAAGCTTCTATTGTTGACACTGGCACTGACCACAAGTGGGTCTGAACGAATACATGAAGGCAGGTGTGCATGATCCATAAACAGAACGGACGAGCGTCGGAGTGAAAGCCGAATGGCCGATAACGAGAGCTTGCTATCAACTCAATGAGAATTAGAATGAGTGACTCTACCTCATTATCAGTGAGAACTGTGTGTCTGCGGGGTGCTGTTGCCTACCTTTTTCGAGGTGTTCTTAAATAAGCGGTAGGTTGCTGCACTTTTTTTAAAAATGAATCGAGCGCTACACTCGAGTTTTTGGAAGACTGTAAGTCTAACCGGTAAGTCCGAACCCAGTGACACGTGGTCAATCCTGGTGCGCTACCGGACCACCTCAGCGGCGGTGATTGTACCAGTGTTGAACGGGGTCCATACAATACAAGTTTACCAGAAGTTTACAAGTTCCCAGAAGTGAAACTCAACTCCGATATATTTGCTCACAAGGAAATTCTCAAAATCCGGATTTTTCGTTCCATCCATCATATCATCATATGCAGAAATCTCGAAGTGGATCAGTTGTTTCTAGCTCAGTCGGCGTTCTATAGTATATAAACCGGATGCCTCGAATACAGTAACCCCTGACTCTCTTCCCAGAATACGGAAAACTTTGTTCTGAAACATCCTAAAAAGCAGCGTAAAACTGTAGCCATAAACGCTTCCATCAAGACCCAATCCCGTTTGGTATCACGGGAACGTCGACGGTAGATAGCATGACATTTAACGGTCGACTAAATACGATGTTGTGGGATGTTTGAAACAAAATTCGGGGTAAAAACCACCGCCGGCGCGCTTGCACTGCGTTGAATAATGTGTTTGATTACTGAAGATATCACGGACAGAAGTGGTTGTATGGCCTACCGAGACATGAAACGAATACCAGGACGCACAAGTGTGTGTGAAAAGTCGCTTTTTCGTAATGCGAAAATCTGTTATTGTGGAAAAACACGCGAGGGTCACATGCACCGAACGAGGCATGTGTTTCGCGGGTGCACTAAAGATGTAGGATCATTCATTCCCTTACAGGCTTCAACGACATGAAGCAGAAAATGTAAGTGAATCCCGAAGCGTGTGGTTCGTAACGGACTGGAGAATAACAAACCGACCAGGAGCGGCCAGCGAACACTACAAAAAACGGCGCAAACTGCGCTTTGATTGTGATCGAGTTCCATCGTGGAAATGGTTAGTCGGTATGTATGCATGTATTCATGCCGAACATCAATGAATGCAAGAACCAATTTTACTGTGACGGTATTACGAAGCAAACTGAAAGTTAGCTAACTGGCGGCCGATGCAGATTGCAAAACGTAGCTGTATCCGACCCACAGGTTGAACAGCGTCTAGACGAACGTCTATTGACAAGCTGTGCAAGACGAACTAGGTATGTATCAAGACATGACCTTGACCTTATATTGCCACATACTATCACGACAAGACCTTGCTCACGATGTAACACACAGCAGATTGCTGTCATTCATTCGACAGGACGTTGTGATCTGCTTCATATGTTGTCCTACCTTCAATAGCTAACATCCGATGCCAATAAGAGAATTTATTCGAGAGAATCGTTCAGCTGTAGCACTCTTTCGGTGCCTAGCTGCTCTGCCACCCGAAGGAAGCACGAGGGGTGGAATACTGCCAGGTTGCCCAAGCCTAGACAGGGGAAGTCGAGAGGCAGAGGCCGGGTTCGAACCACGGACCTTCCGGTCAGTACGCTCGCGCTCTAACAGCTGAGCTATCTCGCCCCTATTCGAGAGAATAGCAGTTGTCTTCCATAAAAATTCGAGCACTGAGCTAACCTGTACATTTTGCGAGATCTCCATCTTCAGCAGAAGAGCATCAATTACTTCGTGACATGGGAAGCTCACCGGTTCCTGTTACCTCTTAGATCAATGGGACTTAAAAGACGAAAATGTGACTGAGGCATTTCGGTCGACCGCTGCGCTCTTATACCGAAGCAGACAGATCGGAATACCGCGAATTCACTAAGAAGGTAGAACGAATCGGATAAGAAGCGTTGATCACCTTGTGGCCGAATTAGGCTGACACCGTTCAGAGCTTACAAGAAGGTCCTAGAAAAGTCATGAAGCCTCCAAGTTAATGACAGGATTTCTAACGGTAGTGAAGCGAAACAGGACCTGAACAGATAATCTTAATTACGCGTTCCATTAAGCTTCGCTGATCAGTATTGATATGTTGAGACCCCACCCGGTTACTCAAGGTGCTGCTGGCATCAGAACCATGTCGCATTCAGAGGATGAAAATCGCTTTCGGGAACAGGTGATACCATGCGTATGAGGACTCAGCGAGCACATTGCTGAGAAGTCAGTCATAGCACAACGATAATTGGCCGCAAAAAAGTTCATCAGTAAAAACACGATCTTACTGACATGGTTGTACGGCAGTGAAGCACCAGTGTTCCCCTCAGGAGTTGCAGTCAATGATGATTAGGACAGCACAGTCAGGAGAGAAGGAGACATCTCCGTCAGAGAGTACACAGTTACAGAAAGCTTCGTAAAAACAGATGAAGTGAATACACCGGGCTCCGCACACACCACACTGTCATCGAACGGCGCTTACGTATACCTGTAAGGTACGACTCCTACGAGGCGATGGTGCCAGTGGATGCTAAGTATTCAACTACTGGTGTCTAAGTTCGGTGAACCGGCGAAAAAATCCCCCAAATGATGGTAGGGCGACGCTGTCATGACATGCTACATTCTGCCGAAATTAGCTGACACCGGTGTCTTCAGTGCTTCATGCATATGCCATCAAAACAAGAGTGAATCGTGGAACTTTTCGGCAGTTTGCAGGATGGCGATGCCATCGGGTATGCCAATTGGAAACCCAGCTATTCGAACGCCTCGATCTTTGTGCCATCTACGAAATTGGGCAATGAAATCAAAAGGGACTAAGAGTATCTGTTGATTTTGCTATCGGCTGTTGATCATCGGTAGCAGTAGTTTAAGACAATACTGGTTTGTCATCATCCTCTCGCATGAAACTATCGCAGTAAAGTGAATGGAACTCAAAAGTTGGTTAGACACGTGATGTTTATTGGGGTATTCTAACTTTCTGACAAACCCTGTCACACAGAAGACAAATAAACCACCTACATGGGCGACAACTGTCTCCAATTTTGTACCCATGTCTTGAAATACATGAAGAAAGGGTCCGTGATAAACAAACGACTATAAAATACAGGGCCGAAGTAAACAATGAGAAGTATTTATGAAGTGTATATTTCTTAACAATCTAAAATACATAACAAAAATAGCAGAAACAAAAATTAAGAAGTCAAATGCATTACAGTGCTAAGTATGCTATCCGGCTGCATACTTCGTTTGCACCGAAGCGTTCGATCAATCCACATAGAACGGAAAGTTCTGTGGATTTAAGCTGCGCATCTGCTTCTGGCGTCCACAGTGGAGGATTAAACGCAGCTGGCTTATTCGGGTGTCGCAAACCGGTTCGAATGAAATTCAACGTTTGAGTAACCGAGCCATTGGTCATACTCAGCAAGATATAAACTTGCAATGGGTTTGTGAGCAACTTTGAAGTGTTCATCAAATAGGTCACATAGGATGGAGGTTCATCCGAGTTACTAGAATCTGGCAAACGATGCAAATCACTGGGTAGAGCCTGGCAGAAAATGAAAATGGGTGCGAACAATCATATTCAAGAATCGAAGGTTTCACCTTGGTTACACTATGCAGAATCTCGGGTAATCTAACCTGCGCGATAGATATGACACTTCATCCCCGATTGCCCTTTCTGCGGCAGTGGAACCCATGACTAGTACGGTGACCAATAACCAAAAAACAAGACTAAAGTATCTCTACTTGGACCGACACAACCAGAGTTATTTGGGACAGGCATCAGTGAATGTTTCCAGATGCCAGTTAAGACGCAGGTGAAATATAACTCAGCACATCCATTGGCACAAGAAGGGGACCTAAAACTAAAACCGCGTGTTTGTAATTAGAAAACGTTTACCGCGAAACCACCAGAATCGTGAAAAGGGTGATAGGAGTCATTCGACAACAAATCTCACTCACTCACTCACTCACTCACTCACTCACTCACTCACTCACTCACTCACTCACTCACTCACTCACTCACTCACTCACTCACTCACTCACTCACTCACTCACTCACTCACTCACTCACTCACTCACTCACTCACTCACTCACTCACTCACTCACTCACTCACTCACTCACTCACTCACTCACTCACTCACTCACTCACTCACTCACTCACTCACTCACTCACTCACTCACTCACTCACTCACTCACTCACTCACTCACTCACTCACTCACTCACTCACTCACTCACTCACTCACTCACTCACTCACTCACTCACTCACTCACTCACTCACTCACTCACTCACTCACTCACTCACTCACTCACTCACTCACTCACTCACTCACTCACTCACTCACTCACTCACTCACTCACTCACTCACTCACTCACTCACTCACTCACTCACTCACTCACTCACTCACTCACTCACTCACTCACTCACTCACTCACTCACTCACTCACTCACTCACTCACTCACTCACTCACTCACTCACTCACTCACTCACTCACTCACTCACTCACTCACTCACTCACTCACTCACTCACTCACTCACTCACTCACTCACTCACTCACTCACTCACTCACTCACTCACTCACTCACTCACTCACTCACTCACTCACTCACTCACTCACTCACTCACTCACTCACTCACTCACTCACTCACTCACTCACTCACTCACTCACTCACTCACTCACTCACTCACTCACTCACTCACTCACTCACTCACTCACTCACTCACTCACTCACTCACTCACTCACTCACTCACTCACTCACTCACTCACTCACTCACTCACTCACTCACTCACTCACTCACTCACTCACTCACTCACTCACTCACTCACTCACTCACTCACTCACTCACTCACTCACTCACTCACTCACTCACTCACTCACTCACTCACTCACTCACTCACTCACTCACTCACTCACTCACTCACTCACTCACTCACTCACTCACTCACTCACTCACTCACTCACTCACTCACTCACTCACTCACTCACTCACTCACTCACTCACTCACTCACTCATTCACAGGTGAGTGAAAAGTCTACTTATAAGAAGCCTGGTTTCCATAAAAAGAATTACCCGAAATAGGCTTTGGTTTACGAACCTGCTAGGTTAACCATTGTCAGTTCACTTTACTGAAAGCAGTTACTAGCTGATTCATCCAGAATTCATCCAAAGTTGAAAGTTTGTCTTTGACGTGCCGTAGTACGCACTGATCCATATGCTGTGATAGGTGCCGACCGTTCATGTTAACACAGGTATCCGTAATTGATAGCCGACTCAGGTTGAGCATTCTGATCATTGTGGACTTTGATCAGATGTATCAGGTGACTTCGAGTTTCATTCCGATTTTATTTTTAACTATTTTCGTGAGTAAGCGTGTCTGTACTTATCTACAAAGTTCAGGCTTCCAGAAAGTAATATGAAGCGGCCAACATTTACATTCTTCTAACTACGCGTTCAAAGGTGACTCCAATAATTCCATCGAAGATAGGCCACCACAGTGAAAGGTTTTTTGGCCTCTCTTGGAAGGTGAGCCCCCAGGGGACAGTGCATGGAATCGAATATCAGTGTAGCAGCTCGTGGAAGAAGTAGATAAGAAGTTTGAGAACTTCAGAATTTTCCATGTTTCCTGCTAAGTACTGCTCGACTGAGTTTTTCCCCCGATACACACATAGATTAGCTTAACCGGAATATCTCGGATTTTAAGTAAGTTTCCTTTGTTGTTTCGAAGCAAACTGCTTGCTCTACTGATGGCCTGAGTGGTGTTTAGTGGCGTCCGTGTAATGGAGATTAGCCAGTCGGAGGATTATTCTAGTAGGTCAGTAATCAAGCTGAAAGTAAACTCGGTCCTGAAAAATTTAACAGAACTAAGCAACTGCACCGAGTTCAGACTAAGACAGGAGCTGTTCTTCAACAAGACAGGTCTAACTAACAACCATGTAATTTCTCAGTCACCTCGTAGTTTAAGGGAAAAACCGAAGGCTAGAACAGCCTCTGGTCAGTTCATTTACATATCACTGCACCAAGTGTGGATATTTGGGTGAAGCGACATTTATCTATTTTGGGATCTCCAATGGAGAGTACCGCAAAATGTGTGCACACGGAGTTGTAATCAGATAGGTTGTTCCAGGATGACCTAGCATCACTACACAGCCTCGCCGGCGGTGGCTAAATCCAACCCAATTCCACTATTGGTTAGAAAATGCTGGGAGCCAGGTGACACACCAACGTACGCATTAGGAGGAACTGGAGCCAAACAGAAGCAAATGATGAGCGGCACACGGGTGAAGTAGCCGTTCTGCACTGAGCGGGGACTTCCCTTCCATCTTTTGATGAACATAAAATGTGTGACCGAGCTTTCCTTCTCGTACATATTTAAAGTCTCGAACTTAACAAAGAGCACATTATGGTTCAAGAGCAGGTTGTCGCGTACAAAGTGACAATGAGACTTTTTGTTTAACGCATAGCCGTTTGACTGTGTTACCAAACAACTGCCAAAGTGGATGTAAATATGCTGGGGGAATTCAGACTACACACGCCAACCAGCAAGGGCATCCATAACTATAATAATGCAACAAAACAAATTAATTGAAATTTCATTAGGGCAATAATGTGCAGTCGATTTAGGAGAACCAGTGAATGGAACCAAATATTCGAAGTATATTACAATGCACATTTAAGGCTGGACTATACGGTGACATGACTGACTGTCTACTCAGAGTTGAAGAAGTTCGATTGATAGGTCATGTCAGAGCTTTCATCTGATTTGCTAGTAGAGAGAGGGGCCACAGTTCAATCGCTTCAGCTGTTTCCAGTAATCGTTGGTGGCAGATTTTGCAGTACTCGATAGATTATGGTGAATGACATGGTCGGATTAACCCGGTGGTTAACATCGATCAGGTGACTGGCGATGGCGGTTGTCACGTGTTGGCTGCTCCAGTTTCTCGGCGAACCGACAAATGCTCTTTGATTCTCTGAGGCAGGCACCACGTCGTTCAGTCCAAAGAGTTTGCGTAATGTTACAAACAAAAGATGAGCTAAGAGCTCTAATAAAAACGGAACTCCAGTGCTTCCCACCTTTGATGTGGGCTTACCAAAATGATTGCACCAGAACAGGAGGACGACTGTCCAAAAGAGAGTGATGTGAGCGTGCATTCTACAAAAATCCCGCAACCACTCACAATTGAAAAGATTATATAACCGCAGAGGAATCGTGGACGGGTACTTCAGCATATAAATTCGCATTGGGCAATCGACCACTGTCGAAGTGTATGCTCAGTTGTGTTGCATTGAATACTCTGCTCAAGCAGGCGGTGAGTCAACAGGTCGCCTTTTCTAAAGTCATAGCGCTTCTAAATGGCAGGTGAATGTACATGGACTTTTTGCGACTATTAACCTCTGGTCAACAACTTTCTGCCAAGGTTCTCCCGATGACTTGCACCTCGGCATTCGGTTTGCCATTTGTGTGGCTCCTACCGCCGCTGTGGGCCACACATCTTGCGAGGTTCTTCTTCCATACCGTGTCCACAAAGCCGACTATATCATGTAGGTTTCTGCATATCTTTCTCTGGACTGAAGCGTCCCATTTTCCAACTAGTGAATCATTGAGAAAATAGAAGCTGCTACTGGACCAGTCATCCGCGGGAGAATACGGCGCAATGTGGGCAGAGGTAAGAACAGTTTGTGGTTCGAGAACTGTAGTATGGGATTCAGAGTTACTAAAACTACCATCAGCATATCGTTTACAGAACGTTCTACAGTTGATTTTAAAAACTCGTGTTCGAACTTGCCCGTGAAAATTTGGCCATAAAGTGCAGCAAACTTGATTATTTATAACTAACTAGGTATACATTCCAGTTGTCTTATTGACCGGCGTCAAGTTAAGATGTGGCTCACTTGGTCCTCGCATCAGGAATCACGGACACCTTTGGAGTCTACGCTTGAGATACAGTGATATGGTAGTGTCTGTTAGCTGCACCGCATACAAAGTACATAAAGAAGGCACCAATTCCATTGATAAACGACAATCACACTGAAACGAAGATGAACCTGCGAAGGAATTTTATAACCCGGAATCTGAAAAGAACAGTGAAACCTCTAAGGCGGTAGAAACCTTGAAACGGATTTCCCTGGTGGTCAGACATAACTATCGAAAAGGATAGTGGCAACGCAGCCGCTGAGCACCGGTGGTGTTTTTGTTTTACCAAACGAATGGCCGGTACTCCCACCACTAATACAGGACCATCGTAAATATTAGTCACAAGTATCATTGAACCTTGAAACTGACCAGTATCTGATAGCTGAGAACAACTCAACACATGCGTTACAAGCCCGTTAAGAATGGTAAAAATTACCGAATTAGTTGACTGGGTACTTGAGTCGATCATCCATATTGGGTGGCTCAAATTACATTTTGCACCTCTTAGATACGGTATTCTGTATAAAAAGCATTGAGTCGGTCCGGGCTTGAGAAAGAATAGGTATTGAACGTAACGGTGAAACCATTTACACCATATAAAATTTCAAGCCACATATTATTGTGCCCCAGAAATTGAAGAAAAACAAGATCGTTCGGTTAGCGTTTCGCACCTCGTATCGTTATGATTAGGAGCAACCATGGCATGCAGCACACTGTACCTTCGCCGCGGAGTGAAATATTTCACGAAACATGAATCACATCGACGATTTCGGGTCAGAAAGGAATTTCGTGGCATTCCAATAGCTTCTAACCTAGTTTTGTTAGCTTAGTCTATTATTTAATCACCATTTCACTGATCAAGGGATTTGAGTTTTAGCATGAAAAAGACCGGTATTCTTCAAAGCTAAAATGTCATAACCTCAAAAATGAGAAACAATAAAATTTAAGTAGCCTGGGTGTTGTAGGGGTTCAGTGTCTGGGTGGTAGTCATATACGTCAGGTAACGGCTCACAGTGAGTCAGTACTGAAGGACTTCAGTCGATCCGGACAGTTTTGAGAATGACAACCTAAACATGTCATAATTCGGTTCGCATACCCATCACCATTTGCACCGTTCATCCCACATATAATGGGGCCGTACAGAGATACAAACCACTAAAACCTGAAACAACAGGCTCATTTTGGGTACTACCACACACCAATAAATGCTTATCGAGTTCGCTTCGCCTTCTACCACTAAATAAAAACGAGTGCACAAAAATTCCGATGAACTCACGAGTTCAGCTAAAGGACTGGTGTTCATGGGACTACGATCACGCTCGGTATGAACGGGAGAGACTGGAAAGAGACGGGGTAGAGTGATACCGCGGGGCATACGAGAGTGCCTGGTTCGAGTGATTCGTTGACTGAAACGTAGAGAAGTTCGCCGCTGTGGACTCGAGGTTATGGCGGTAGACGTAGATGCCGTGTCTGGTATAATGAGGAAGAGAAATCGATTGAATAACCAATATGTAACCAGAAAGTAAGAGACATTGAACAGGTAAGAATGCTGCCAGGGACTACGATGAGAAGGTTTCTCAGAAGTAGGACTTTCCGGGGTGAATGAGTTGTTGTGTGAAAACAAGCAAGTCATGCTTCTACGGGATCACCCTTTATCTTCATCCGACATTTATTTTTCATCTGCGATCCGGAGCACACCATACAGGCAATGTTCCAGTTTACCGGTTTGACAAGAGAAACAAACTAGGTGACAACAGCAATCAGCCTGAAAATGTAGTTCTATCAGCCCGTTGAGGCGGTTCCTAGCTGCCTTGCTGAAAGAAACTGGCTGTGCGTGGGCTAGTTTGCAATCTCGAACAAAAGCTGGGTGACATGGAGAAACGGCATTTGTATCCCCCGAAACTCCGATCACGTTCTCATATCCCACTAAGATAGATGCTTTGTAAAATTCCGGTGGTAGAGACGAGCTTATAGGCATCACAACCCGGCCTCAAATACATCCGCAAAACGCAGTAGCATAGACAGACAATGTCCTATATCTTGCTCCTGCACTTCTGGACTAGGTAAGCCAGTAAACATCAGAATGTCACGTGAATGGCTTGATAGGGGAACAAGTTACAGATAATTAATTAAAATAAATAAATAAATAAATAAATAAATAAATAAATAAATAAATAAATAAATAAATAAATAAATAATGCGTGAACGGCAGTGGGCTTATTAGGGAATAGGTGGGTTCAAACCGGCTTGGAGACTCGCGAAATGCATACTGCCACGGTTTTTTAATCAAGATGGGACAATTACGTGATACCTTTCGATTTCTATATTGAAAAGCATTAAAAAAAATTTTCTCCGCAATATCCGTATGCAGCTTTTAGCAGGACAGTTCTGACCTACTTAAAATGAAAGAGTTATCACTTGTCTTGGGTTGCATAACAAATCTGTGTCCTTTGGTCGAACCGGAAAGTACTAGAGCTCCATCAGGTTAAGGAAAACGAACGGATGTCCTTCAAGCTAATTTATCGAAACTGGTCGAATAATCGCAGGAAGAAAACAGTGTGGGTCCATCGAGTCTAGGGTTTTAAACATCTGTCAACTGTCCGTAATTTCGAGTGTTAACACCATTTGAAGGCTTCTGACCATCAAAAAGGAAGTATCTTTAAGGGATGCAGAAGAGAAGCATGACTGGTGACTAAGGTAAGCAAATGGTTGTGTGATGTAACTTTCAAGATGTTATCCAGCAAACTTCGCTCGGCTGATCGTCAGTGGTTGCAGTCTATAACATCCCATGGCAATGTTCCCCATTCCGAATACTGTGAGGCAATGCTGCACACTCTGTTGACTATCTGGCAACCAGTATGATGGGGCATATGTAAGTTGGCAATATGCTACAAAAATGATCCTGCATGCGATCGATGCGGTATAGAGTGTGTTGATGAGCACACTCCAAGGGAAGTAATGGGTTGATGAAGAAAGTTCTACTGAACTATCCATGCCGGTCACACACAAGAAAATCCTATTCTGAGACCACAATCCATCTTGAGAAAAAGAGGTCTGCAATGTGAAATGCGAGTAATTAAAGAAAACCGGCGCTCGAACATTGTATTCCAAGCCACGTTTGGAGTAAAATTCGAATACAGTGGAATAATCATTTTGGGTGCTGTAAATCTATTGAAGTTGAAGGTGATCTCTCCCCGGGAGATGGGACTGCATGCCTAATCAGCCAAATGTTGCTTCAGCACGAACGTCCAAAACTTCCACTCAAAAATAAAATAAGCACGGGAAACCGATCAACCCATAGGTCTACAAAAATGGTGACAACTTGATTTTCCTTTGACTGCACTGATGTCGTATTGTATTTATTCCAAATATGTCCAATGGGGTACCAAGTAGGAAAACCGACGGGTGAGAAGTGGTAAACCACGCCCACCTGGTAGGTCATCAAAAAGCGGAACAGGTAGCGCTTGCTGCAAAGTTTTCATTAACGTTGTGAGAAGTGTGGTATCCTGAAAAACTCCCGTGTGAACTCACATAATTGCACAAAGAAAATATTATGTGACCTTCGTTTAGCGCATTCGGGCAATGAATACATGTCACTACGGGAGGCTCATTCGAGCCTCAACATCGACTCATTCTGCGATAGCTTAAACGTTGAAGGCCTACACATTGAAACACTTACTCTCCGTCCGAGAAGCGACATCCGAGGTATCCGATATTGAGATATCATCCAACTTATCATCTTCAGAAGAACTCAACTTTTCTAGGAGTCGCCTCCTAAAACGGCTACGCATTGACTCGGCCGAATGCCTCATTCCTAGGCATCGGTTCATCTCCTCCCAAATCTTCCGCTGATTCACAAATCTGGAGCTACAAGCAGCGAAAAGTTGATTAGGTAATAGAAAGGGACGTAAACCACTATAATGCACATTGTGAAAGTACACTTATCGAAAGAAGAGTTTGCAGTTGCCATATGAAAAATAGATTAAGTGAAACGATACCCATCACAGTTTCGATCACCCAGACAACTGTGTGTAAGAATCTATCTGCCGTCGTTAAATCTCCGCAGTGTGACAATCGTTGAAGCATAGGTCCACGTAACAGCTATCCGTAAGCAAAGCTAGAATCGCGAATTAAACGCAAGTGAAGCAGAATGATTGAAAATGATGGCTAATTTTACCAGAACTGACGCTGTTCTGTATTCGGTAAGAAACTTTAGTGCTCATCCGCTGAGAATGACCAGTTCACTTATGTTACGATTTCCAATTTCAGTGCTGAATGACCAATTTTTTTAAAAGGTCGCGCCTTATCTTAAAGGAGGTGATGAAGTATGAGACATAATCCTAGTATGCATAAAACGACACATTCCAGGCGTGTTTGAAGAAATTTCGGTTATTTTAGTATCTCAGTTCTAACACGATCGCCGAAAGAAGCATAGCCTCTTTTTTCCACAGAGATCAGGATCACGTACCCAGCACACTACGCCAACACGTGAGACAAATGCTACTGGACCAGTCGTTAAGGCGCAGTTGCTGTGGTACTGATATACCATTCTCTATTCTAAACAGTAACCGTCACTCACGATGTCAACAACTTAGCTATGCAATGAACGGTACATTCCCCATGAAATAATACACTCCGCTGTAAGGATAGTGAATGCGTCCTCAAATTAGAAAGTTTGCATCAAGGTGAGACCACATCCTGTGACGCACGTTTGCAATCAAGCTCTACCAAATAATATAATAATAATCGTTCAGCTGCAACACCCTTTCGATGCCTAGTTGCCATGCCACCCAAATGAAGCACGAGGGTTGCCAGATTACTCAAGCCTAGACAGGGGAAGTCGAGAAGCAGAGGTCGGGTCACCGGTCAGAAAAATCGCGCTCTAACCACTGAGCTACCTCGCCTCAAACTCTACGAAGGTTGGCCCACTCTCTCTTCAGGGTTGTGATGGGCTGAAACCTTGACTAGATTTGATTCATTTTCGCGCCAAAATGACCTACACGTGCGCAGTTGGCTGTCCAATGACAGAGCACCTTAGTCCGAAGCCCTATTGCGGACTGTCATTCAAGCCGTGAATAAAATCAAAGTCGTTGACAAAAAGCGTTCAATCTATGACCGTGAACAAATAAGCGTGTAGCAGTTAACTCATACTCAAATAGGTTGGTGCAGTGAAGGCGCTCGTGCCTCACTTGTTTTGTAAAACGTTCTGCACAGTGTGTTCCGTTCGCTCCCGATTGCGCCACCCGTATAAACTGCTCGTCGGTATGGAGTTGCAAAAAGGCGGGAGGTAAATGACGGTTCACTAGATATCTAGGTTCACGATCCTTCTTTGGCGGTACAACGACTCACACGGAAACAAAATCAGGAATCCCGTAGGAAATACTTAATTTATGTGGAATGTCTTGGGGATTGACTCTCTTTAGGATAGCTCTAATTTGAGAGTTCAGGTCGAATGAGACCTGACTTTTCGAAGAAACGTACAGGTGTTCAGAATCAGTCAGTATGAATCGGCATTTCGGTTACCCACGCTAAGCAAGTTACCCACGTCAAAGATGATTAATGGAAGATGCTAGTTTCAAGCATGAAAGAGATCACTACCATCCAGAACCATGCAAGAGGACACCACAAACACCTTAGAAGTTGAATTGCTGTGCCATAGCACAGTGAACCTTTTCTGTTGGGTAACCAAAATAAGCTTACTGTATTTATGTATTTACTCTGCAGAGGGACTCGTGCTGGCCGCCTGGATGGTCGCCAGCATATCCGGGCTTAGGAAACATGAGGGATGACCTTAGGCATGCAGATTTACCTTATTACCAAGACATCCTTGACGGCTTTTAGGAAGCAAAACTGCGCATCCAAAATCTACTTACCCGATCTGGCAAGATGCTCTAAACAACTTATGCTTGTCCCAAAGCACAGGTAGACAGCAAATTGCACCAAACTCAAATAGTTTTATGACTGTGCTACTTGCATGGTTACGAGTAGCATGGAGGTGAAGCCGAAAATGCATTAGAAGGGGCCACACGCTGCAAAACGATGGGCTACACGGTTTTGCTGGGTGCAAAATGTGTTCTGTACCTTCGGAACTATTCATATCAGATAATGCGCGCTACCGCAATGTTCGGGTTTCATTAAAGTGATCTCTTTTTAGCATATTCAAGGTATGGTGACAGCTCGAAGGGCTGGCTGGAATGGATGAGATTTCTCTGGTCAAGAGCTATTATGCTGAACTTAAACAGCACGCCGAAGAGAGGTACATCATATAAAGTGAAAAAACACTTACAACTTGTCAGCCATAGGCGGAAGATGCAAACAACGATGTACTCACGTGTGCAATTGGGGCAAGTCCTAACGAATAGCTCGAACCTATTAGCTAGCTTGCATTGCTGCGACACATTCACAGCGGCCTGGCTACCCCACTTGGCGTCAGACCTGCCCAGAAGGATTGTCAGTGTCATTGGTGACTGATAATGCAGACGAATTGCAGAGATTGTGTTGACGGGAAGCAAAGCAAAAGAGATGATGCAATAGGGCACAAGAGAAGAATATACGGAATAGGAGGAGCAGTCATGAAATGTAAGGAGTCGTTTCTATCACGTATTATCGTCGCTGAAAGTGGTGGAAAGCATACACCTGACTAGAGCGGTCAAAACGATAAAGCGAATTGGACGCTTATTGTTACTTCGTGGAAAATAAAGAAAATGCATAGATGAGAAAATAAGAGAGTTGCGTCTATCTATGCACTAATGCTTCAAGCTTATGAAGAGTAAAGAGCAATACGCGTTTCATCAAACTTGAGGTGGGTTGCAAAGGACATTCTTTTGTGAACTAGACCTGCATGCCTATGGATGTAAACCTCACAAGAAAGGAACCGAAAAGAAGGTTCGTCAGGTCGAAAAGTTATGGCATTTCACAACGAACGGACTGCATTAGTAATTACAAAAGATGGCCGATCTAGCCCAACATAATTAAGACTGAACAGTGGGTTGCGGATAGGGAAACCAGCAGTTCTGTTTTTCTGCATTACAGTAAGACATCCAAAATAACGGTGTATGTTTTCGTAAAATCTCCGGATAGATCAGGTTCAATCTAATTGACGTGAGTAAGATGATACATATTGTATAGGGAAAAAAGGTGTTGGAATGGACTTACTCAGATAGATTATTTCGTTTCACATAGTCTAGAATCGCCGCATCCTCTTCAACGGTGAATGGCACAGGTTTGGCACGCGATCCTTTAGTCACACGTTTGCTTTTCTTGTCCCGGGCTAGTAAGTGAAGATAATGAGCACGCATGCCCTCCGCTGAGTGACTGGTGACCCCGAGCTGCTCCATTGACCTCCAAATAGAGTGTCCACGCACTTTGCTGAGCATAAAAGACAGTTGGGAGGACAGTAAGTTCATGATGTCGGTAGTGCTAATTTACTGATAGAATGGATATCTTCCTTGATATTGTGTGCTGTGGTGTCGCACCAGTACGGCAGTAAAAATACTTAAACCACGTATTCAGGCTTACTGGTGACCTATCTGAATCCTAAGTGTAAAAAAACATTTATAACATATCTTGCAGTGACCAGAGTAAATTGGATGCAATTTCGCTTGATGGGTAGACCACGCTGTCATCCGGACAAGTACCGCCGCGTATCCGATGACAGCCATATGTGGTTCACCACACCAAGCCCCTGAGGAGTTGGGTTGCCGGCCTTTTTTCGAGCCACCAGTAAAACTTACTAACCGCATTTTGGCATCATCACAGTGCATTTTGTTTATTTACACGTTCTGAAGGAGCTTTCTGGTAGTAGGGAAAACACAAAAATGCTATATACGCTAACTGCTTATGTAGGTCAGTTCAGAACTGCAATTATGTTAGTGTCACCATCGAAAAGAATCACCGTAGCTGGAACAGTGTTAGTTTGTCCAGGCCTAGAGAGGAACAATCCAAGTCAAGCAAGACCTCTTAGGCTTAAGATTCACCCACACCCCTAAGCTATTTTAAACTCCGAGTGTAAAAAAGAATTCTTGGCCAGCGGTCGTTTCCATATGTACGGAACCGTCCAGAAAAGATTTGTTATTATAGGCACAGAGAGCCTTCAAAGGTCTTTCACACACCGCGAACACGTCTCTGATCCATATAGTAGGGCACATCGGACCGCGGTACATCCAAGCAGTTGTCACATCGGCGCCAAAAATGTCTGAGGTTAGCAAGCGCTCCTCTGGTCTTTCCAAATGGGGAAGTGACTTCATTTTTAGCCAGTCTTCCTGTAGTTATAAAGTTGTCCCGATTGACGAAATTATCCACCACATCGATCGGTCGCCTGAAAGCATTAGGTTTGGTTTGATTACACCTAACCTTGCAGCAGCACTTTGCACTATGCATGTTCGAAGCGCATACACCGAACTGCGCAACAGAATTACTTGGGTTAGTTGAAATAGTTTGCATTTTACGTGGTCTGATCCAAGAAGAGCATTGTTGTCGAGGTACTTAATGTCCGTGAGCGAACGCCCTGGGGAAAGAGAAGATCAAGGTAGTATATCGATTAGGAAATCGAAGAGAAAGGGGGACAGAAGACACTCTTGCCTGACAACACTGGATGTGATGAACTCAGGAGAGAATAAGCCGTAGACACATACGAGTCCACAGGAGGAAGCCTATAAAGGTGAGTCTTGAGGTTCCCATAATTGAGAGCAATAGTATCTATCGTTGACCCCTTATTTGGCCCGAGTAATTCTCTGTGGCTAATGACGTCTTTTACGAATGGTAGCCCCCTTCGGGTTCCTGACGCTGGGGGTGTCATGGATACTGAACATAATCCAACTTGTATGGACATGAGACTGGTAGGTCGGACGGATACATTAATACCACCTTATACCAATGGAGACGTTCAGTCTGTATGGATTTGTTCAACGCTGTAAATGACGAATATGATGAAGACGGGGATGAGCCGCGTCTGTTTAGTTGACGGCTAGATTTCTTCCAGACTCTGTTAATTTTCCGAAACAGCTTCACCACTGACACAACTTCCACTGAGTAGTAGTAGAGAGGCGCGTCGGCTTGCAAACCAAAACGCTGATTGTTGATGACGACACCTCAGTTGATAAAGAAACATCTGGGACTAAACTGCAAACCTCAGAAGATACTTCAGTACCAAAAATATGGTCGAAAGTATACCAGGACGTCGGTTTGAAGACCCTATGCGCATGATTCATCTCGTACCCTGGAAAAAGCGGTTGAATGAGAACCCTGTTAGTTGTAAGACTCAAAAAGTCATCATTTAACCTTCCGTTAGCAAATCCACATCGAACGCGAATCGTGCTTGATGATTCCCTGGGAAAAGTGTAAAGAGTCCACTATGCCTAATTCACAATTTGGCCTCTTTGTGATGTGCTACCATCGAGTCTTTCTGAAAAAGGATAACTGCACTCCAGTGTGATGTCACACAACTCAACTAAACTAGTAGAAATTCACCGATTTCTTCTTTCTTCATAAGGGTCAGAAAAAACGCGATGTTCAAGACCCTGGAACGGGTTTCCAAAATAACGATTTCAGTGGTTACCGAAGTTAGTATTCCAATGGGCCGTCATGGATACAACCAATGACAGTCGTCAAATGGCAATACGATGGCCAAATGAGTGAATTGTGCAAGGGGACACCATTTAGATTGTGCGACATATCCAAGCGACAGTGAAACGAGCTTTTACCGTAAATCATTTTATTTTACACTTAACGTTTATTGGATAAAATATGATTGGTAACTAGGCGTTTTGACCCTACAACTAAGGCCGTGTCCTTCGAGAACTTAACAGAGCACACTGAATAGAGTTCAACCAAACCCAATAGTGCAGACATGTGAGTGCAAAATTTAGTCTTCCAACTACTGAATGATGAGAAGAATACTCACTCTTGAAGTCCATGCTTTGATATATAGTTCTTTACGGATTCACTTTCGACTTTGGTGAATGGTTTCCGGGTGCGTCGATTGGGCGAATAAGTAACCGATGCAGCTGGGTGAGGGACCCTCGACGGAATTTCGGGGACACGAATCCCTGGAATCACCTATGCAGCACAGAAGAGAATAAGCAACTGGAGGAGAATAAAGTTAGATAAATCGATACTATTTATGTTTATTAGGCGCGACGAAAATTCCCAGGAAAGCTTGAAAACATTTAAATGTTATCACCAACTTCTAATGGTTCTCGTAGATGGTCTGATAAGTATCAAGCCAATAGGTCGTGGACTCGAACATGTTGTCAAAGAACATGGCAAAACTAACTACATCCCTGCTTTATATGTAAAATCTTCGAACCATAGTCCCCTGGACTGGGTACGAGAGGAGCCCGAAAAGTTGGTAAAAGCAATCGAATACCCCCAAGTAGTTATATTTCATTGCAGGACCTACGCCAAAAAACTCTACGCTTGAGCATTCGGGTGAATTCGGGGTTCCACCAAACCTTCACTTCTGTATGCTAACTCAAGCGGAAGTCAACGAGGTTGCATATCTCTTTGTCACCATTAGATTTAGTTGAAGGGGATAATATTTGACGTTTGGAAGCAAATTGGAATTGGTTTAGAGAACCTCTTCGTAACCTACAGTACGCAAAGACAGCACTGGTTTACGACTGCACGTGCAACGTTCAATACGTTCTAGTCAGACTGACAACTTCTGCATGTCGTTTTGGATTGGACTTCTCTTCTCATACCGAATTGGTCAGTACCAGCAACGTATCTTAACAGCGACGGATCTACACTAGAACTAATTGGGTAAAATTCATATCCAGCTAGCTTCTTCAACTCTACTAGGATCAAGGATGACACAGACAATCACGCTATTAAGACATGAGCAAAAGTTCGTCAACCGACAGCGCCCTGGGCGACGACGGAAAATGAGTCTGGCATGACAATTCGTGGGATGCGCAACCCTGATTATCTCCAATAGGGATGAAACCGCCGTAGAGTGTTTCGCGGTTTATCAGCATAGAGTGACTTCACTAAAGGGACGAAATCTCCACCAAAAAATTTGAGATATCATCACACTACCAACAAGCCATAAGTAGTTCAGAAGAATTCAAAGCAAGCAAATCTGCGAATTCATCGCCCGAGGAGCCAGTCAATACATGACCACATAATGTGGATTCCGTGAGTGAGAGCTGAGTGGTACCATATCATGCCCAAGTGAGAGTTAATGACACTGCTGATCAGCTGCTCGTAGCCGAATGGTTAGGTGTTCAACTATTAGTCAGGAGGTCGCGGGTTCGAAACTGTCCGAGTGTTGTGAGATGTGCACTGATGATGATTTCCAATAAGGATAAACAGATGCACAGTGCATTTCGGCTTTTCAGCATATAGTGGATTTACTTACAGGATGAAATCTCTGAAAATTCTCAAATCTCACACCACCAAGAAAATATGTCCAACGTCCAAAAGGAGTGTGGTGTTTAGGTACTTACTGTCCTACTATGCGCGAGTGAAACATGAGTCGCTTTCGACCACTGCTGCCTTTAAAACACCACCAACGCCAGGTGGGAACCGACTGTGAGCAATGAAGTTCCTTACTGAGTGTTTGGGAACGGACGACCTTTTTCGCCTTAGGCCAGTTCTGAGGTAGCGCCAACTATGTTGGCCGGGGCACGTACTAAGAATGCTGATTTACTGGCTGCCACACCGATCTTTGCTCATGAGCATAGAAGGTTACAAACGAAAATTTGGAGACCAAGGAATGACATAGCAGAAGCGTATGCAAAAAATTACGGTTCGGTTAGCTTTGTCTGATTGATGCAGACCTCCTGAACGGAGGCTTAGGAAAGACGAGTAACTGTGGTTAAGCACATGGACCAAAACAAGTGACAACTTTCTCCTAATTACTCAATATCAGTCCCTTCTTTCAATTTTCAATTCATGCATTGTGACAAACAAGCCCCGCACACTGTACTGTGCTACCGTGAATTCACACGATGCTGCAATGTAGTGTCCAAACTGAGTTTCACAGGGGTGACCACATGGTGAATCATCATCATCAGCGAAATAATAAATCACACTAGAGTAACAGCTTCACGGACAGTGTATACGGCATCGACTTACTTGAAGTGGTATTCAATGTATGAACGACAACAGACAGAACTCACTTTGTACCCGTCCATTGGAAGGCGTCGGCGAGCTCGAATGCAGTCTCTGACATATTGCACATGGATATATCGATCCGACCCAACTAAGCTGCCAGCCTCGGCCAAAAGGATACTGTTTGTACGAACAATTTTCTCGAGTACGCCACCACCAGCAACGACCAGCGGGAGAAGGGTAAAGAAATCGGGACATCTATGCAACGTGAACGTCATCGCGGTCCCGTTGGGAAGAACAAATAGCGTTGGAGGAATACTGTCGATGCTAGGTTCTGTCATGTTCTTCCGGTCAACACCAGTTTAAACCTAAAAAGAGGAGCATATACTAGAGAAAACCATAACCTGCAGCAGCATACAAACCACCACCGACACGGCCTCACTACCATATAAGCAAAATAAGTCACCTGGAAAAATCGGCAGGAGCTAACAGATCTAGTGCCAACCTGCAATAAGCATTCAACGGCACTATGGGTAGCCGTACACTAGTATAAGATAATGGTGCATGACAATCACATGACCAAGAAGAAAAATGGCTTACAAATTTTAAGAGAAAGTGGAAGCTGGATGTGGAAAATTCCTGAAGACCTAGGTGAGACGACCCATAGTAAGATGACTACGCTTTGAAACAGTATTGAAATAAGCATAGCTGAGTATTGGAGAACGGCGAGAACCTTATCGCCTTTTGCTGGCTCTTTTGAATATTAGTCAACACAAGCCTAGCCCACGACAGGTTGGCTAGGTGACTGAGTTCTCCCTATTGATGACAGTTGTGTACAATGTTCTTACTGGTCTCCAGATACGTGTTGACAGGATTAAATGTACCCAAAACATAGAAATAAGAATCATAGCGCTCAGCTTCAGGTTATCACGCCACCGACTGTCGACTGAGTTTTTCCAACTGCAGTAAGGAGTGGAAATGGTGTCCTGGTTGAAAGACGGTGTATGCGAGTAAGAGACAAATTTCACAGCTACCTTTAATGCATAAGGTTTGTGTACGCCAACTTAATGATCCCAGCTGACCTCTACAAAGTGCGGAAGAGAACGACAGTCGAACACTTCAAAATGTCATTTATCAGGTCTCGGTATGGACACTCCGGAAGTATGCAGAATTCTATAAACAACTCTAACTCCTGCCACTCGACCGAGGCAACAGCAACTCAAACACCATCAGGCAATTCCGTTTTCCCATCAGCTTCCTCTTTAGCCTTTTCAGATATGTGTTAAACAAAATGTGCTGAACGCCCATATAAGCTAACATACCGCATATTTTGCCGCATACACCCAACTTCCCCAACTGTCAACTTTTCGTCACTCTCACAACGGATACCAGTTTTGCCAATACCAACAGGTCATCACAACTCACACAACCGATTCCAACACAATCAGTAGGTCGTAGCCTAGATCCTCGTACTGCAATTAACATCATAACTTCTTACAGCACATTCGGTTGAAGAACATCACAGTACGATTCAGATGAGTCTCTTCTGAAAACCAGATATGCAAATGAGTGCATTTGTCGAAATATGTTTCGAGGTGTTTAGATTATCGCATGAGACGACGATTCCAAAACTGAAATGATTTTTATATCTATAAAACTAGTCTCGGTGATGCCTATCCCCTAGCCAGTTAATCGAATCCACTGGACCAAGGTATGGCTGTTTCCTGCAGCGAAGGCATTGTCTCTCTTGGGCTATCCGAAACGGTTTGAGGCGCACGAGTGAGCTGGAGTCTCGTATGCAGGTTACGGGAACAGCGCACATAAGCAGAAAAGCGAAATGTTTCAGCAGAAAAGTTCCTTAGTTCAATTCGACAGAGAGTACGGAATCGAGAGCCAAGATGTGGGTAAGGGTCTTTTGGGTTTACTGAATGGATATGTTTCATTTCGCCAGATAGCCGGACACAACGGTGGAATGGCCGGATGTTTAAAGGACCAGAGTGAAACAACTGAAAGGTGACGAGTGAAAGTGATGGTAGGGGGTTGGTGGATCACAGCTCGCAAGGGCGAATGACAGTTATTGGTTGCCCAGGTAGGAGAAAGGGGCTGACCTGAGTTACACCACCTTGGGCCTTTGACTCAAAAGTCTGGCCCACGAGGCATCGGACAGTAGAGGTTTTGAGGACCCCACCTGGAGCCAATGGCTTAATAACCCGAACTGTGGGAGATTGTTCTGAATGCGGCAGATGTAATCGGACTGGCGTAGGGCCTCTGAACGGTTTTAACTTTACTTCATCTATGTAAAAGAACTGCTTCGCAGTAACATCCCTTCGGTGCTTAGCTGTCATGTCGCCCGACGGGAGCGCAAGCCCTGGGACACTACGAAGTTGCTTAAGTCCAGACAAGAGCAGTCGAGATGCTGAGGTTGGGGTCAGACCACGGACCTTCCGGTCAGTAAATTCGCGTCTTATCCACTGAGTTATCTCGAGCTCAGTGTTGGACAATTCGTCAGCATTACGGTTGGCTGCTAGGCAATTGGAGTATATAGTTTACAAGGTCGAACTCCTATTCCGAAGGAAGAATTGCCTCTCCCGTATAAACACGCTGGTCGCCCGTCGCTGACCGTCTCTTGGCAAGATTACCCGCAGTAGGGTCGTCTACTGCTCTTTGCTGATTATTTACGACCTTCCTGGTGTGGATGAATTTGGGAAACGATGTTCTATCCAGTGCAGTCCACGCGATAACTTCAGCAATCCAACCCAACTACTCCAGTGTGGCAGCTCTTGGTCCATATCCCCAGATGAATTGTTTTGGTTTCGCATTCCACTGCTGGTCCTTTCTGTTCCATGAACTATGATATCAAAGGGTACGGTAGATTGAGGTGGATTTTTACAAGAGTAACACTCGGTACTATCGAGATTGGCTTTGGTATGCGTATTTGTAAACGAATTCTTTCATTGTTCCAACCGAGTTAACCCATGTTTTTGGTTTGGGTTTTTTTACACACAAGTATATAAACCTGTTCAGCTGTAGCACCCTTTCGATGCCTAGCTGCCATGCAACCCGAGGGAAGCACGAGGGCTGGGATACTGCCAGGTTGCCCAAGCCTAGACAGGGGAAGTCGAGAGGCAGAGGTGGGGTTCGAACCACGGACCTTTCGGTCAGTAAATTCGCGCTCTAACCACTTGAGCCATCTCGTCCCCCACACAAGTATATAGCCCACATATGAGAGGCTTGTTGTCCGCTGCACATCCTTGTCACCGTGCACCCACGTAATCACAAACAAGAACCAGGTTACGACAGTCTTTCCCCCGCTAAACCCAACGGCAAACCATAAAAAATGTGGAAGTGGCGACTGTTCATCGAATGCAAGAGCATTGAATGCTTGCTTGGTTTGGTGGCATTCGGGGTGTACAGGCTTGAAGAATGATCAGACAGACCGACTATCTAACTATCATGGCCGCTTTATCTGCACCAACTGCCTTTACCTCGGTGGTTCTATGCACCCTACAGACAACAGGACACCTGCTAACAAGGAAACCCAATCCTCACTTTGAAAACAGGAAGACCATTACCAATATTTCTTCCACTCGCCAAACGAGTATTCAGCGCTTTCCATCAAGGGTCCGTTGGCTGCCACGTTGACTTCTGCCAGGCAACAGTCAAAAAGACCAATAGGTCGCTAGTGAACAGTCGTATGAGGGTTCAAGGTGATCATCATCTGAGTCTCGTTTTCCAAAACGACCATGTCAAACTGACAAAATCGCCCCTTAGTGCTGTTCTTACGAAATGAATAATAAATACTCGTTCAGCTATAACATGTTTTCACTGCATAGCTACCATGTCACCCGAGGAAAGAACAAAGACTAAAATAATGCCAGGTTGCCCAAGCCTAGACAGGAGCAGTCGAGGTACCAATGTGGGGTTGGGACCACCGACCTTTCGGTCAGCAACTCCGCGCCTTAACCACAGATCTGCCCCGAGCTGTCCTTACGAAAGATGAATACGAATATCCTCACGCAGGATGATTACAAGGGAAGTGAAGCAAATGAACCTTCGGGCACCCTCTCAGGCTGCCGTAGGGAACTCTGGAACGGTCTCTAACTATCCAAAAGAGCACTCTGATAATCAAACATATATCCGAGGACCACCCAGTAGAAGCTGGAAAGTTGGGCTACGCCGGCCTTGAGGGGAAAGCGCGAAGAGAGTCTAACCTTGAAGATAAGAAAACTAACCCTAAATTTTGGACAGTCTGATAGGTATGGATTTGCTCTTACAGGCAAACTGATCGAACCGACCATCGCTCCATAGTGCAGCTTCCACCCAACCATGGCAAACCCACTGACTGACGACGACGTTGCGGAAAACCTAACAGCTACGGAACAACTCACATGTGTAGAACTATCACCCTCACCCCCTAATTCCTTGGGGGATGATAAATGCGAAGTAGTGAAGTCCAAACTCAAGGTACGAGCTTCAATAAGGCCTGGATCTGCTGTTGAGGAACATGCGAATATATTGTTGAATAGCCAGCCGTAGCACCCTCTTGATGGATAGCTACCGTGCAACTCAAAGGAGGCACGAGGGCTAGGGTACTGCCAAGGTGTCCAAGCGTAGACAGGAACTGTCATCACCATTGACAGCAATAAGTCTGTAATGTATATTGGTGCTTAACTGCCATACAACCGTAGGGTAAGGAAGCCTTTGGAAAGAATGGGAAGAAAAAGGACGGAAAGAGACTTTGTGTGAAGAGGCTTCATGTTTTTAGGGAAAACCATCAAGGATAAGGTGTCTACAGCTTTGCACAGCATTAAAATAAAAATATCTGAAAAACACGTTGAAGTAAGGCGTCACTAGCGGGATCGAGCCAGCGTCCTTTGCGAACCTCACCCGATAAAACCCGAGCGCACAACAATAGGCAAACTGTAGTCTGACAGTCCGGCTATGAAGTGACAGCACGCGCACCGCGTGCCATGTCTTGTCTCTCGCGAACCCTTCGCCGATAATCGTTTGAAACAGAGAGCAACGCTTTCTTGGACAGACGGTGGTTGGGCATATGTACTACATGGTTCAACCATTTCAATGTGGTAGGTTCAATGTGCTGCTCTAAAGATCCGAATTTCTAATGTGTCCGCCCACTCCAGGACAGTGGAAGTCGAGAGACAGAGGTCGGGTTCGAACCACGGACCTTCTGGTCAGTAAATTCGCGCTCTAAACACTGAGCCATCTCGCCTCGTTGCAACCAGCTAACTCTTGATATGATACAGAGACCAGTGGAAAAAGATTTTATTTCCTTGAATCGGATGGGCCAAGTCTCACAACCATAGATTAAGAACGTCCATAAAGTTGTCTTGTGTACACGGCCCTTTACCCTTAAAAAAATTCGGTTCTGACGCAAAAAAATAACGCGAGTTGAAAAACTCCACCCGCACCTTGATTATCCGCCCATTGACATCATCGGTTGCAAAACAACGATGGCTCATACAGCTGCCAACTTACGTGAACCAATCAACAAACTGAAGCTTCGCATTCTGGAGTTTCTGAGGAGAACAAAGAGATGAGAAATCTGGAATTAAAAGTTTGCACGCTGGAGGTGCAAGACGCATGCCGAAACATGATACCGCCAATGATATTCCATCTAGAGTAGTTTACCCGGAAAAATAATCGTCAAACAACAAAGCGACGTCGTCCGTACAATCTAAATCTCAAGTAACACGCAATTTTGGTGCGTGGATTGAAGGTCCTCTAGAATGTGCACTCCATGATAACGTTTAGGACAGAAGGAAGTGTGTGCTGTGTATTGCAAACGGTGGAGCAACTTCCTGGCTTCCTGCTCCACCCACTATGGTGTATCAAAAGGCACGGTAGCTCTCTACGGAGACAAGTGAGGAATATTACAACTCTATTTATAGGGTCATCATAATATTCCACAAGGTCGCGCTGGAACCTTCGTGAAGGGGCGAGAGGCGCAGAGCCGTAGTGCTCAAGCCTGCCTATCTGACATTCTGGCTAATCAGGGTGTACCTGCTTTTAGTCCGTAGCCCACACGTCCAATCGACGTGATGTTCAGTTATTGAGAGTGGCTGGCCTCCGGTCAGGGAGAGGGGACAACCCTGACAAACTTCACAAGCTATCAGGAAGCTTATACACAGTTAGTTGTACGCCCTAATGTGTGGGAATAAAGGGTGCAAATAATTTTAACGAACTTCAACAGTATCCTAACCTGGCCAAGAACATCTGGATGAGCTATTAGCATCATCATGGTCCTCGACAGCACATCAGTGCTCAGCACTGATGCTTCGTTGCCGTTCAACCATTACTGTTTTAAAGGGCATACTGTGAAGAATGAAAGTGGTTGGAGAAGAGGCCTGGTGCTAACTTATCACAATCGTTCAGAGGTACCTACAGCTCCAAGCATGCACAGGGGGGAGCATGCGGACCCCACTATGGAGGGCGAGTCACAACGAAGGTACCCAAACCATTCGTAAGTGCTTTCATGCCCATCTGTCAGGTCAAATGTGACCGCCTCTTCGCTTTTGCCATTCTGAATTCCGTAAGGAAAACAGCACTCTTCGGCAAACGATTATTTAGCATGCGAGATAAGTGACCAAGCCACCGGAGCTTTTGGTGCTGGACACATCCTTCGATCGAGTCCCTTTTGAAAAATGTCTGCTAATTGTCTCGTAATGATTCACTAGCACGAGATTACGTGAGCTATGGTTCTGCGACAACCGTTATCGAAAACCTGAAGACGTCTCACTTTAGCCGACATCTCACAGTCACACAACAAAACCGTTGTACTGCAGCCATACACACAATCCCTTCGAGATTCAGGGATATGCCCCTTTACCGCCGTACGTGCATTAGTCCCATTCGTCACACAAAGGTCGGAACTTCCAAGATATGTGAAACACTCTACAATCTCGAGTGTCTCCTTTTGGATTTTAAGTGGCATGTTCAGTGATTGTATATCCAGGAGCATGGCCGTGGGTGCAAAGCGCATGTCAAAGGGCGGATGACTTTTGACTTCAGTGCCTCCTCGAGAACGGGAACGATTTCGTTCACATATTCTAGATTGACAAGGTTTTCGTCAGCGGCTATTTGAAGTCCACGGCTTTGGAGACCTTCCAGCGTTCACCCCATTGTCTCCTCATCACGAGATTAAATAAGAGTGGAGAGAATGGGCATCCTTGTGGGACGCCAACTTATGTATGGGAGCTTTTGGGGAGCTTTTTGTACACTCTTGTGCGCACGAAAGTCTGAGAACACAAAGAACATACCATACTGACGAACTTCGGGGGGTAATCCTGGCCGAGCAGGCGTGTTAAGGAAAAAGGACCTGTCAGTGGAGTGAAATGCATCTCAGAAATCCATGAACGTGTTGATCGCTTATACGTATGGTGTTGTGCTAGAACCTGTTCACGACAACCCTACGGGGCGGGAATGACGTTTGCTGCTCTCAAGTCAATGCTGCAAGGGGCACCATAAGATGACGAAGAACAAGTGACGTTAACAGTCTCAACAAGATTGATCCCTCCGCGATTGGCATACTTACTACGGGTCCCCTTTTTAAAAAATGAGCACCATTACTGATTCTCCTCAGCTGTATTGGACGGCCACATTTGCAAAGATAACTTTACACCATGCTTGAACAATCCGGGTTGGAAGTGATCCAGACGAGAAACTCGGCTGCACTCGAGACTACCTATGTAGGGGCATAAACCTTCGAGGCTGTAGGTGGTTCCACGTTCACCTTTAATGGTTCCAGTGAAGTTCGACAATATGACCGAATAGCAGGAGATGGCCAGAAGAACTGTTGTTCAAATTTCTTGACCCAGCGGACGAGGCTTCATTCTTCACTGAAGTTGGTCGTGCCACTTTGATCCCTGATGGCTTCATCCACAAAAAGTTTCCGGAAACCAGTCGCTGGCATCAGTCGAAATAATCTCCGGGCTTTCCCGACAGTCTGAACCTCGTCTACTTCCTTAGCTTTCTGATTCTCCCAGGCTTGACGGGCGGTGCACAGGCCAAGTTTTACTTGATATCTGATGATTCATCACGCTGAATTATATTTAGGACCAGCGAGAACATTTGCTCAAGATTCAAGCATCGCCACTGTTTTGCCTGATATCCGGTTATTGTAAGGACGTGGTAGGACCTGCGCCATACACATAACTCGCAAAGATGTGGCGACTTCGTTCCATCCCCTATCTACGTCAGCACGTGTCCGTTCAAACAATGCCGGGGTGAATGCCATGCTTTTTGTGTGCTTATTATTATACTCAACCTATATCTCATATTGAACCTTTGTATGTACAGTTCAGCTCATCAACGCTTGTTCTTAGACAAGTAAAGTGTTGTTTATCCTCGATAACCCGGACACTATACTAACTCGTCCTCGGACACATTCTAAACGTTTTCTATGTGAGCTGAGGTAATGCCAAGGCAACCAAAGACAGACAGGACGATGATTAGGGTCTTTGGCCAGACTGAAAGACAGCGATGATTGGCTTCGAGTTGCTCGAGTAAACTAAACTTCAGGGAGCAAAGTATCACACTCGTTCCAACCCCAACCTTGAGGGCCAGGAAACCGTGCTAACCAACCTGGTAAGAGACTCAGGTTGCTGCGTGGGCGTTCTCTAATACAACACAATGGGTTGCTGATGCATGCAAACAGTCGCACCACGACAAGCTCTAAACTCATCGAGACGGGTATCCTCTGGTGGGTCGATGCAACAACTAAACATACTGTTACGGTCTCGCAGAAATAGCTCAGTGTGCAAACAGCACCCGGAGGACCGAGGAAAAAACTGGAGCGACAACATCGTGAATCTTCCAACCAGGGCGAATTTACAAGCCAGGAATGCGATATTTCACGAGCTTCGAGCAACTACCGAAATATTCGTCCAAAGAAGGCGAACTATCTCCCAGAAACAAAAGGTCTATGCAGTCCGGATTCCAAGTGAGCAAAAAATACGCAACAAGGGAACAAGAAGCAACGGAACCACCAAAGAAAGACGCAAACAAATTCGTCGCAAAGTGTCCTTCCAAAACCCGTGGTTACAAATACCCGTTTTCTAATCACCTCGTTACGAACACGCTGACGCCATCCAAAACCTGCCACGCTTCTGAGGCATCAGTGGTCGAAAACCTGAAGACGTCTCACATCATCTGTCCGTAGAGGCCATGTCTCGCAACCATACAACACAGCCTTTATTGTAGCCTGGTACACACGACCCTTAAGATGTAATGATATGCCTTTTTGACGCCATAAGTGACGCAAACGGAAAAGTGAACCCGTAAACGGAGCCCTCTTCGCTACCGTCCTTCGAAGACCAACCCAGTCATCCTGAAATTCTAGAACAGCGACACGTTCATGCTTGCAGTTCGAGAAACAGAGAAGCCTGACTCAGCCCACCATCCCTTATCTACCTCAGCACACATGTGCCCATTCAAACAATGTCGGGGTGGATGTCATGATTTTTGTGTGCTTATTTTTATACTTACCATATGTACTCGTACTGAACCTTTGTATGTACAGTTCAGCTCATCAACGCTTGTTCTTAGACAAGTAAAGTGTTGTTTATCCTCGATAACCCGGACACTATACTAACTCGTCCTCGGACACATTCTAAACGTTTTCTATGTGAGCTGAGGTAATGCCAAGGCAACCAAAGACAGACAGGACGATGATTAGGGTCTTTGGCCAGACTGAAAGACAGCGATGATTGGCTTCGAGTTGCTCGAGTAAACTAAACTTCAGGGAGCAAAGTATCACACTCGTTCCAACCCCAACCTTGAGGGCCAGGAAACCGTGCTAACCAACCTGGTAAGAGACTCAGGTTGCTGCGTGGGCGTTCTCTAATACAACACAATGGGTTGCTGATGCATGCAAACAGTCGCACCACGACAAGCTCTAAACTCATCGAGACGGGTATCCTCTGGTGGGTCGATGCAACAACTAAACATACTGTTACGGTCTCGCAGAAATAGCTCAGTGTGCAAACAGCACCCGGAGGACCGAGGAAAAAACTGGAGCGACAACATCGTGAATCTTCCAACCAGGGCGAATTTACAAGCCAGGAATGCGATATTTCACGAGCTTCGAGCAACTACCGAAATATTCGTCCAAAGAAGGCGAACTATCTCCCAGAAACAAAAGGTCTATGCAGTCCGGATTCCAAGTGAGCAAAAAATACGCAACAAGGGAACAAGAAGCAACGGAACCACCAAAGAAAGACGCAAACAAATTCGTCGCAAAGTGTCCTTCCAAAACCCGTGGTTAAAGCCAGTGTGGAACTGCTAAATCGTTTTGCCCACTATCGGTGCCTCAAGATTACCACAAGAGATGCTGAAGATTTCATCATGTATGCCGATGTGGACAACAAAGCAAACGAGCGCTTCTAGCTCAGCATCATGACAGCGGATCAATTCAAGTCTCATCTTCATGGATGGTCTTCAGTCGTCACACGACACAGATCCAGCTACCAAACAGAATCGAACAGGATCCATAGTTAACCTATCAAAAACTTACCACAGGATGGCGGCATCTTATTGATCTCCAGGCTGGTGCTACAATGATTGATCACTCCTAGTCCTCTCAGTCTGATATGGTGAGCAAATTAGCTTCCAAAAGGCAATCAAATTCTAAAAGAACCTCAAGAAAACCACCCAATCACTGTTGCTTTTGTGAATTCACCTTTCACGCCCCGAGTGAAGCAAGTACAGTCGGAAATTTCATAAAGAATGTCACAGAGACAACTTCAGGAGCTTTTACTCAGGGGCTGTGAACGTTACATTCAGCAAGGAGTCACCCGGTCGGCGAAGATTTCTCAGTGTGCATCAAAGATACATCGGTTGCCCTCAACCTTGATACAGATTCTGACCTCACTCTGATTACAAAACAAACCTTGGATGTAAATGGAAGACCGCCAGTGGAACGCACAGTGTGCACCGTTCGCAGTGCGTCTGGTAGATGTCTCAAGCTAACCTGGAGGTTGAACTGCTCCGTGACGTCCAATGGAGTTCGACCTAATGGTGCTTGCTACCTCACCAGCTACACATGCCTTGGTCTCTTAGGCCTTCATTTGATGGATGAGCTTCAGCTCCTAGAGCAACGTCTTAACGACATTCGTGAAAAAACAACTACAGACGGCCGCAGTACGTTAGTGGCAACACCACATCCTGGCAAATTTACGGTGGCTGCAGTTATAGCCAAACCGGAGGCCAGTTGGAGCATACACGATACAGCGACTATTCAGCTCACAATGTCCGATACAGGCGACCCGCACACTCCAGTCCGTTTTGGCTAATCCTACCAACGGCCTGCAACATTGTCTGCGGTCCCCAACCTTCAATCTAAAGTCCCGTGAGCATGTGCAGCCTTCCACTGCTATCCGAAAAGTAAGAGAAGGGACGGTAGAAAGGACATCACAGCAGACACGTGAAGACCAGATGCAGACTCGCGGATATCGTGAGCGCTATCCACGGCAGATACCGGTGGGAAAGTCAAGCACACAGCATAAGTCAGACAACGGGTGAATTGGCTTCGGGCAGTAGAGGGTGGTCCCAAAATGAAATTACGTCGCATAAAACACCGGAAAACCATCAAGAACTTTAGAAATGGGACAACAAGGCCAGAACGATGTGAACTGGATTGAAAATACCGGACCCATTGCCCCAGGAAGAAGCGACAAACGACAGTAGATCCATGAGGTACCACGAATCAAGCTAAAAGGGCAGTTAAATGAACGGCATCCTCGAGGAAGAGATGTCCGGAGGCAAGCCGCTCAAAAATAACCGGACATCGACTGGACGGGTGTGCCATGAGCGGGCTACCAAGTGAAGGCATGTCCCGATTGGTCAGGGTGCCAGCCAATCGGGACCGAGCATTTATACCTTGGCGCCTTCGCACACGCCGCTCACTAGAAGCACACCCAAATTATTTTCGGCGGAACTATAGGGTTTTCGAGGTTGTGACTTTTAAGGGGAGTTAGTCTAATCCATTTACACTTGTGGGTGATATGTTGCTCATAGCATTTTGTTTAAGTGAGCGAAATTTCAAGGTCGCAGACCTCCACCGATTCGCATTTTGCCACCGGTTCACGAGAGGTAAAAGACGAACTCCCACTTTACCACATTTTGGCGTTCTTTAAGAATGGAGTAACATCTACGGAATATCCTATGCAAATTCCACCCAGAAAAATCGTCATCGACATTTGTTTGTTTTATACTCCCCAGATTTAACGCACGAGAGAATTTTGTTCAGCGAACTTCATCACAACACTTTTTCTTATGGAGCTCAGCTTCCACTAAGTATAACATCGTCAAAAAACAACATGAATTGTGCAATGGAGATGCGAGGGCCATCTCTGTGGATGATTGCCTTTCCCAGCTATGCATAACTAGCCCGTGGACAATACAGCGTCAGGAGGCAATCTTCGGTAAATTACCAACACAATGGTATCATTTCTATTAGGAATATTACTCACCGTAGGTGGAATACATCATAAAGCGGTCATCATGTTAACGGTAATCGTTGTCACTCACCTCGACTACTTATTGTAACTGCTATGTCCATGTCAGTGTGCGAAGCCATACCAAAGGACGGGATGACTTTGGTCAGCTTAATCAAAAATAACTGCACCTTTTCCTCCTCTTTGAAGATGAGGACGACGTCTGCATGCTCCATATCGACAAGGTTTTCGTCAGATATTTGAAAACCGGGGTCCAGAAGACGTTAGTTAGTCGGGAATTGTGACCACTTTTGGCCACTTGTTATTTCGGGCTGCAGTCTAACTCACATCATGGTGCTTTCTGGAAGTCGTTCTGAGACTTCTCCTATTTTGTGTACCGGATGTAGACACGGCTGTCTTATTGCCTTGTCAGAATGACAGAAATGAACCACTGCGCGCCTTCAATGAACCCTTTATCCATGCCGGTCTGAATTTGTGACAATCCCTTGGCGAATCGTAACTAAAATAACAACCCTAAACGACTCACCCAAGATGTTCATGTACGGGGCTGTCCACGGACCCAAGTACGGCGTTGCGATGACGGTACCGTGACTACCATACCCATTCTGATGGATTGTCCGTAGTCCACCATATCCACAATATTTACCGGATGAGGGTGTTACGTACACCCACAAGATGGCCTCAATCCGGTTAATTTGTGCCAGGACTTGAAAGCACTGGCCAACTTAATGTGCTGTATGCTTGTTCTGCCCAAAAACATACTAATTCTACCAAAATCACTATGGATGGTTCGGTATAGCCTTGCGCCTGATATAGCATGTACTGACCATCATAAAAAACAACAAAAAACTTACCAGCTGTGACGAATTCCTTGGCCTAGTCTTGCAGGACACCTGCCACCATGATAGGAGACTTTTTCATACACAGGTCGTTAAAAGTTGCTCAATTTTGCGTTTGCGGCGACACGGAGGGCGAAATTATTGTCCTTGTCGTTTCGAAGTTATATCCAAACTCAATGCAAAATGAAACACGTGAAGAAACCGACTCTTCCACAAATTCCCCACCGTTATCAGAAGTACATCGCATGAACCGTTGGCAGCCATTAAAATATAAATTCTGCGCCCATGGTGGGCCTCGAGTACGTTTAAACAACCTCCAACAAAACTGCCCCCAAATGGCAAGATCTTATGGGAACGAGTAAATGCCATCAAGTGCTGAAACGTTATGGTAAAATTTTCCTCATCCGAACTATGGTTTCACAGAAATTTTGGGTGTGCATCTAAGGCTCGGCTTCACACACTCACGCTAGCGTGGTCTTGTAGGGCATTCAGCTATGGTCCCATAAATATAGTTGTGGTAGTATTCTTGTCTCAATAAAAGACCGCTACCGCGCCTCCTGATTCACAATGGTGGGCGGAACAGAAAGTCAAGGACCGAGACAGGAGCTGCGCTAAGGTCAGCAGCACACAACACTTTTGGTCACTTCGGTAACTCAATACCTCCATTCCCTCCGCCCAATTTCCGAATTCGGAAGACAGTGTTGAACTGACTGACCACGAACTTCCTCAGTCTTTCAAAGGTTGGGAGACCGTCCGTGGTCGCACTAAAAGAGATCAGTCTCTGATGACGAGATTTGGATTGCCGATTACTTCTTTTCCGGGCTAGCTAGAAAAGCAAACGGCCGGGTGGCATTCACCATCACTCGGAGCAACGCCAAGTAAGGATACTGGTGCTGCGCTGCCATAAAACCATGTCAATTTGTTTGAATGAAGCCTCATAATGGATAGACAGAAGAAATGGGACAGCGAAGGGGACCTAGCGCTGGCCTGACACAAACATCCAAGGTGTTCACACCTCCAACACTCGGTCAGACAATTTAGATATAAAATGACAGCATGAACGCCACTGTCATTGTTTAACCGCCATAACGTTCAGTGCCTCCAGCCAACCACAGGACGAGTCACGTGTATCCCATCCTGGAGGGTGAACAGCACCAACGGCGCCCAAACTCCTCGTGGCGTCCTTCATTCCTTTCTTCCATTTCAAATTCTGCACGGCAGTGAGGCATCAATGTCAACACCGATGATGATAATGATGGTGGTGGTGGTGGTGGTGGTGGTGGTGGTGGTGGTGGTGGTGGTGGTGGTGGTGGTGGTGGTGGTGGTGGTGGTGGTGGTGGTGGTGGTGGTGGTGGTGGTGGTGGTGGTGGTGGTGGTGGTGGTGGTGGTGGTGGTGGTGGTGGTGGTGGTGGTGGTGGTGGTGGTGGTGGTGGTGGTGGTGGTGATAATGATGATGATGATCTGTACATCGCTAGGTTTCCACCACTCCGAATCAAGAAACAGCAATCGTCTCACCAAGCGGTGGTTCGGTATGCGTACCACATGGTCCAGCCACCTTACCTTGCAGTGCTGGATGCATTCGTTGAGTGAAGTATTGCCTGTGTTACAAACTCCCGTTCCCGATCACCTCATTGCGCATCCGCCGGTTCCAAATCATTCCAGCTATACTTCTGAGACATTGGTGGTCAAAGGCCTGCAGATGTCTCGGATCCTCCACTCGAATTGGCCAAGTCTCGCAGCCTATAACGGTATAGCCCGTACCATCGTCTGATAGACTCGTCATTTGGGAACCAGTGGCTGCCTTTTTGATGTCACAAGCGGCGCTAATCGACGAACGCAGTTCTGGTCTTCAAGATTCTTGAGTTCACTTCGTCCGTCACACTACCTTCAGAGCTGATGCAACTTCCAAGAAACCTATAGTGTTCCGCAACATCCACCGCTACTTCTTGAAATCGTGGATGGAAGTTCAAAAACTGCAGCTAGAGTTTTTACTTTGTGGACACGAAGCACATGCCGAAGGATCAGTCAGTTTTCCTAGTTGTGCTTGCGCTTCCTGTTCATTTTCAACAATTTGATCAATGTCGTATGCAGTTTTAAGGCCAACAAGCTTCTAGCACGAAGAGCTCCGAACAACGGAGCTTGGTAGACCTTCCATCGTTCCTCTCCTTACGTCATCAGTGATGAAATTAAACAAAAGTGGAGAGAGTGGACATCCATGTCTGACACCACTGCTTGCAGTACCGCCTCTGCAGAGCTCCCAATGCACCTCACGTGTACACAGGTACGTGCATATGAACAGAGCACGATGTTCGCCGAGTTCTCGGGCAGGCGTGTTAGAAAGAACCAACCGATTGTTGAAAGTGAGCAACCTAACGATTCGGGCACTCTTCATTTTTGAGGGTACGCGGGACGTTGTAATCAGTGACTGATTCGGTCGCCCCTAATCCGAAGGCCCAGGAGGCTGTGTTTGTCAGGCCTCCGTCCACCGACCAACCCGAGACGATAAGCCCTACGAGTGTCAACGTGAAACTCCCAGCTAAAATCAGTGGCTCATAGATATGCACGAACCGCCACACCACGATAAGATACAGTCTGTTTGCAGCAGACCTTGCAGTGAAGGTCGGTGCTAAAAAAATTTCCATCCGAAAGATGCCGCAAGTATTCTGGTAGGTTGTTTCACATCAGAGTCGGAGAACATCTCGGAGGCAGACGAGGTGTTCGGATCTTGTAAACCCCTGATAAGCCTAGCGACAGCATGGATAAGAAAAAATGACTGATATACAGGATCGAGGCTTTCGCTTCAGCTTCTCGAACCGGGTTTGTTTTTGCCGTTCAGCGACTTCCGTTCACCTGACAGGCGCAAGTAAAGAAAAGGGTGTAGCACCACTCTTCTAGTTCTTAGGGCTGGGCAGTAACCTCGCAATTACGAAGACTAATATTAAAACACCCGGGTACTAGATGGGTACTAGATGCACACAACCGTCAGAAGGTGGTTATTCGACGCACCAGCTACTCGAAATGAGAAGAAATGTGCAATAGGAGTGTTAGCTCTCTCCCCACCGTTTTTCACCTGGGTCCGCGGTGAAACCTATTGGCCAAAACCTGTTTAAACAGGGCATAAGTGATTAATGATTCTCCTCAGAGGGTGAAAGAGGTCAAGCACGGCGAGATGCATTTCATAATCAACGGAGTTAAGACCGACAACCGTTTACGCCACAGCCTAGTGGGTACACTCAATTGTGGTTTTGTCCCTCTTTCGTCCTGGGTAGACAAGTTGGTCGGCAGATCCAAGAAGCAGGCTGACATTGCCCCGCCGAGTATCATGGGTTTCCATGACAGTAATAGAGGATAATGTGCGCCGAATCGTCCGAGCAGATTTTCCATCGTGAATTGGAGACATGTTCAAAGGGAGCCTTTTGGTATCTATCTTCGTAATGTCTTCTGGTCTATTCTCACCATGCACGATGGACGCGTTCGCTGAGTCTCCCTCGAACGACATACGGAAGCACTTTTTGGCATTCGGAAGAAGATTTCAGTCCATTACCTTCTGCTTTGCAGTGTCTACATTAATTCGGAGGGCGCTGGTGCTGGGACTCCAGGATATAAAATCGTTCGTAAAGAGTAGACATAGACTCGAAAGCTCACTCGGAATGTCGTTCACGTGAAGCAGAAACAGTTGTCCCAAAACGGAACCTTAGAGAACTTCCATGGAGACTGGTCCCCAAGAAGTGTAGGTTAAGCCTCCTTTCGCTAGGAAATTTCCGTCTGGTAGAAAAGTCTTGATCTAGAGTGGGATTTTTTGCAAACCATGAGACTCGAGTTTGCGGAGCACTGAAACGTGTATGGCTTGAGCGAATGCTTTTGAAATGTCGGAAAATAGAGCGTCTGATATAAATCCTTCGTCTTTGACTTGAGTTAAGCTGTTCCTAAATATGAGTGCGTTCGTCACACAAGAACGGTTTGGGAGGAATCCGTGTTGCGCTTAGGACATGAAATTGTTCGTAGTGGGGTGATTTAAGATAGCCCGCTTCAGAATGCTTTCCGTCGCCTTGCACGTGAGGCCAAGAGGCCTGTAGCTTCCTTTCAAGCAGAGGGAAGGTTGCCTTTGTCTTGTGTTGGTAAAAGCCATATCCTGCAGGTACGATAGTTAACCCGCGCGTTATCTGGTGAATGCGAGGACATATTGAGTACAGGCGCTCCGTTGCACCCCTTTGTTCAGTGTCAATGCGAAATTTCCACCAGGTCCGATGCGCTGAGTCTTCATTCAGGTGGCCTTCGGGGAGTTAAAATCACCTACCAGTAGGAGATGCATGAAGTGATAGCTAGGAAGGAGTTGCTTAAGGGTTTGTATGAGGAACAGGTTATCTTTTGGTAAACTGGAGGAGCAAAGTTTGACCATGCCGAGAAGAGAATCGGTCTCACGCGGCGGAATTCCAATCCACAGTGTATCACAAAAAGGTAGGAGAGTGGTGTCGGAGAGGATAATTGGGGTGAACAAGGCCGCATGTAATAGCAGCAGAAGCACACACCCTCCAGCACTTCGAATCAGCTCGGAAAATCGAGTAGCCCTCCTCCCCAACTGCCGTCCAGAGGACCTTAGAGCGGGTTGTCAGTATTCAGAAGGCCCTCTAAAAGATCGAGCGCATATCTGAGGAGCGATCTCTAGAGTTCAAAGAAGAGAGGAGAGACGCGAAACAAGCTTTCGCTTGGCGACAGATCAGCCAACAGCAAACAACTGATCAAGTTGATGGTAGATGTGGGCTCCTCAAAGCACGGCGATGCAACTGACCGTGACTCCAGACTGCAACTTCTGCTCAACCTTCACAGACCCCTAGACTACTGGCGATGTGAGGCTACACTAGCAAGGAGGGAGTGCCCAACATATATGGGATTAGCGTCGTTTATTTCTTCGTACGGTAAAGGTGTGGCGGTATTCTCAACACCCAAGTCACGGGCTCTAGGCTGGATTAGGTCACCAGTGTAGAAACAAGTAGCAAAATCCACCGACATGACAGCCACAAACGCTGACCCCAACGTCGGCGACTGCTGCGAGAACCACACAACCACTGAAAATGCGAAACTAACAACCTCCAGCTCCACTCAGTCAAATCTGATCCGCGTGGTTGCTGAATCAGTCGCCACTTATGATCCCGATGGCCGGAGATATAAGAGCACAGGCCACAAAATGTAGAACCCTGTCAGCTGCGTATGAGTTTATTTTCCCATCCACAGTTGTCCCGAGCCCGTACTTTCGGGGAAGTACTGTCATACTTCGCCTCCATAGAGCACGTACTACGTAGTAGGCGAACATTCACATAAGACGGCATTCTTTTCACTTCAGGATGTCGGTGCGAGGAATAACTTGCTTCCTACACTCTTCAACGGTGCTTCTGTGAAAGTACACGCTTTTATGTCATTCCTTGTGCTGGCTAGACGGCGAAACCCCAAAACCTATGGCACACACTTTTCACTTGTCTTCCAGGTGTACCAAAGTCAATGAAACGAAAGCCAAACCCAACCTCGATTGTTTTGGTAAGCCTATTGCGTGACAATTTGTGACCCTGCGAGTTACAGTCGTAATCAAAAGACGAATGGGCGATCGTCCACCGGGTCACGACGGAGCCTTCGTGATCATGTGACAAGCCCCAAGCCAATGGGGTCGACTCTGATTGTCCCATATACCGGACAAACAAGACATGACCACACGCCACCCGTAGACGTTTTTTGTAGTGTTGGGCTGTTCCGGGCAGAATATCTATGGACAGTGAGTCAGTCTGAATGACACTGGTCTCAATTCCCACGTCTGTAGCTCCTCTCCATAAGCCAGTATTGTTTCGGTTAGACACACCATCCGGTGTCGAATTTCGTTTTATTTCTGTTTGCTGGTAGTTGATCAGTTATGGTGGACTCAAAGGCTTTAGAGATTATGTGAGGCGAGTTGTAAGAGCATGTTTCTCCGAGCATAAAAATTCTGCTGCCATTTCCCGCCGGGTTCGGAACCGGGATGTATATGTATCAATGAATCCTAAACTGTTATCTGAAAGTACATTGAGTGGTAGGCAGGAACTGGGGCATGGTTCCGTAAAACCACTTGCCAGAAAGAAGTTATTTCATGCAACATTAACGGCTAAGGCAGAAATCTTCGTGTGATTTTGGGTTGTGTTCTTCTTCGGCCGATAAAATGCCCTCATCGTCAGACAGCGAATTCAGTGATGATATTTTTGCCATATTGCCGCAAAAACACAAGATATATTATTGATAATAATAAGTTTATTCCCAACATGTAGGAAACATGCAAACTGAGGCAAGATGGGGTCGTTAAAACCTGAACACGGTAGACTACAACACAGCGTGGAGGAAGGTACAACCAACGAGGCACGTTTAATAGGTGAAAAGTCACTGCAGTTGTGTGAACCGAAAAAACTGGGCAACGGGCATGAGTTGTGGCTATTTAAATGATGAAGCCGGCTGGCATGAACTCTAACTGAAAATCACTGCTGGTCATGAGTGTATGAACAGGGTCATGGAAAGCAAAAATAGAGATCAAGACGGAGGAATTCGAAGTGGAGACAAATGGAAAGTTTTTTCTCAAAAATATGGTATGAACTGGAACTAGGTAGACTCACTGGTGTTACGGTTGTAGGGAAGTCAAAAAGCAGAACGAAGGAGGGGTGTGGAATGAGCATAACACGAGTATCCATTGGTGCATAGGCTTACAATAAGCCTACATTCGAGCGGTCTGGACACTGACGGTAACTGTCAGCCACTGGGACCGGATGAAGAGTTTGCTCCTATTTGCAGTTAATTGAACGACTAGGCTAGAGGGTACGGTCAAAAGTAGGAAGAGAATGGTTGTGGGTATGCTATCAAACAAAAAATGGGAGTTCCGTGCCATCACTGGCCTAACCTACTTCGGTTTTTGGACAACTCCATAACGGACGTCATATTCAGGGTCACTGGATCGAGGTGTGCAATACTTCGAGCAGCAAGATTTTTTTAGGATGGCAGGATAGTTGCTTTTCCTAGCAGAGCTACAGAAAATCTCCCAAAACTATCCAACACGCCCAAAATTTTGCGCACAAAAAGACGAAATTACGCTCATAGGGTTTTATTGCAAACCTTATGTGCCAAGACGGATTGTGGACGTTGGCAACTCAGCAGCACCGGAGCACACAAAAAGAGGTGTTGGTGTGTGGCCAGAACGGTGACACTCCCATTTAAATCTCTTGGAATTCAGAGTTGTCGAATGAGGCGTTGAGAGGACACAGAGTGACAGATCTTAGGAGCTGTTTCGCACTTTGTCGATGATCCCAATACGGAACCTTGGATGGCGCGTAGGTTCGACAATCCCGAATAGTAAAAGGAAGATTTGAGTTCGAAATTCTACCGTATCGTGAGAAAACTCTATACAAAAGGCTTCTACGCTCGTAGCGTCAACAATTGCACATGCCTGTCACTGACTGACAGCGTCCGCAACCAAACAACGGCAAGCGGAATGTTGACCCGACAGTTGGGTTGCGGTAGTTCTTTCCGACGGTAGTCTCGTGATTCTCATTGGTGGTGCGATCGCACTGTACTCATGAGAAAACAAGTCAAGGCAACCTCGGAAAACGAGGCACGAATGCGCGTGGGTAAGTGGTTCAGCTGCGCACATTCACACAGACACGTATGCTGGTACACAAGTATTGAATGGGGCGGCTTTTTTGGCAAGGGGAGTGGCAGGTACAAAATGAGCGACATGAGTGGAGGTTAAAATGACATCGGCGGAGTGAGCAAATGAATGGGGTAAATATTATGAGGTCAAGTTAGATTACCGTGTCAAGCGTATGCCCTCGGATCTGCATCGGGTTCTCAGCATGATCTACTTGTTTTATGGTTAGCAGTCACGAGTAACATCTGCAAGTTAAGCGTGCTGTGATTTTTAATAATAAGGATAAACTTAAGTCTCAATGGGTGAGTGGCATATCACTAGGCATGTTCATTGCAGTGCCATTAAGATAAAAGCATGAATGACGTCAGCTGCGGACACATAGCAATGAACGATTATAGAGAAATATGCATTGGTCAGCACCAATGGGGTTTCGCCAAAACCGGTGCGATCCCGAAGCGGCGGCCATCGGGACAGTTAGACAAAAGTAGCATAAATTTGGTATCGCGGGAAGTTGGGATTTGGGGAAAGCTGGAGTTTGGGGTGGTGAAAACAGTATCGCTGGGGCGCATTAATAGTGAAAAATAACAGGTTTTAACTAAAGCTGATGGGCGTTGCAGGAATGGGATGACCACGTGCTGTTGATACGATAGCCATTTACAGACAGCAACATGAAGGCGACAATCTATATCTGGGGTGCGTGGTAAGGAGTGAGCTTTGCACGACATGGATGTATTTGTTTTAAAAACGGCTAAACTCACCAGTTCTGAAGAGTGTGAACAGTAGTTGTTTCGGCTTATTGTGCCACTCAAATCATTGCATACTTTCTTCGTTCAAGTTAAAATACCGAGATTAAAACGGTCGCATTCATTATTACCATGTTTCTTAGATTTTCCATCAGCAGTCCGGTGGCCTTGCATTTCAACGACGGCCAATACGCACCGAGAAACCTTAGGCTCCTAAAATTCAAAGTAAATGTTTTGACCAAATCCGTGGACCGAAAATAAACTGCCAACTTGGAGTGATTCTTGTCGCGAGGGGATGCTATTTCATGAGGGTAGCCGGTAGCGTTGTCCAAGTGAACTCTATCTCACCTGACACGTCTGCCCTTGTCCTGAAATACAGCAGACTGAGGGGTTCACAACACGTTTCTTCCCCATAAAGGGTGACGCTTCCCAAATATGTCTCTTGGAAACCGGAACCCAACACGGATTTGGACGCTGTCAGATGGGCCGGCCTACACCTGTTCTGGGCGTGGGATGCTTAAGCTGAGCGGCGGATGCCAGCTTCACGAGTGGAGATCGTGAGGCTCACTGATCAGCCTGACGAATGATGCGTGGTGACCATTATCCTCTCTTTTAACGTAATGGTAAGGGGCCGCCCAATAACTTGTATGAACCAAGTGGTGAACGGCGGGACCCGGGAAAAGCGTTCATTTCGTTCTTTGCATAATTGGTCTCAGTCGAGGGGAAAACCCTGTCGTATGCGCTGTACGTTGTTGGACTCAGAAGCTACAATAGGCATTCAAGAATGGTTATCTATGCCATCAATTTTAGAAACGCAGTTTTCAAGGCTCTATACTCGGTTGTATGGCCTTGGGCTGGCAGGAAGGTTGAAGCCGTTCAACAGATTCAGCATGTCTGCTGAGACCTTCACGCTGACAACACTACGAGTGATTCATTCACCTCGTATCCGGTTCTAACCTAAAGAAATACTAGTTATTTTTGGCTCTATTTTGTGTACGCGGTAAATCGGGTGGTGGCTATCTGATGAAGCGCGAAGGTAGAGAGCGGGTTCTAGTCCCGGCCCAGGTTATCAGTTCTTGTGACATTCCTGCAATATACTACGTGTAGAAGAAACGTGCGACGCTACGTGCAACCAGACTAAATTCTTTACAGTGTGAAATGATGGGTTACTGATTCGTTTAGATGATGATCGGAGCGGATTTCAGCACACGTTCTCTCCGCTTCTTAAGAGGATGGTTTTAGAAAACAGTTCCCAGACATTTGCTTTCTGGTGGCACAGTGCCGCCGGGTATCATCTGTTTCTTCTATAAGGTGTAGTAAAAAATATCGCATAGAAGAGCGATACGAGCCCAACCCGGCTCGTAGGTATGGCTGTCACGCACCTCGGAAGCACGAAGACGGAGATCTTGTCAGTTTGTAAACAACCAAATGGAAGTGTTGGATCCAAAAACTCATGTTGCTTTTAAACCGTGTACCTCCGGGATAGAAATTTTTCGTTTCAACCTCGTGCGGTGAAAAATTGTTCACAGTTGGCGAAATTGGAGGTGGCAGGTGCGCACCTGCTACACGATTTTTGGTGTCTAGGCACATGATATCAACCTGATGATTCTAACCTAACGGTCAAACACACTTTTGCGTGCCAACTAATTTTGAAGCCCAGGATCTGTGGCACACAACTCTCTGTGGCTATGGCAGTTGCAAACTTCTGACACCAGTAAATTGCTTTTGCAGTAGTCTCCAGGAATCCTACCACGAAAGATTTCAAGTGGGCTAATCGCTAGATAGCAGGGCTGCTTGATGCTGCCGTTTTGAAACGGCGAAATCTCGTTTTCAGAAAACGGTGATGGTGCCGCTGTAACTTAGAGGCCAAATCCAGGGCTAGTAAACCTTGCACATTCCAAGAGCCGTGTTTGGTCAAGCACTAAGAATTTAGGTACCTCTTGACAGAATGCCAATCTATTCGCTTCGTTTTTGATCTCTTTGCGGGCACTGGTGAAAGACAAATAGAGGAGCAGCTTTCAGCAAGCGCTATTGCCTGCCTTCAAAACAGGCTCCGAACCATTTCTCCACAGATCACTTCGCGCAGTTAGATGGTCCACTTTCAGTGACGCGCAAAGCCTCAAAATTCAAATAGTTCAAATGGAGGCCTATCACCAAATGCCGTACTTCTGAAACAATGTCTAAATAATAGGATTGTGCAAACCTCAAATCGTTAGACTGCGCCAGCTTCTATACCAGGTTCAGGGAATGCTAATTCCTGACAGAATCCCAGATTGCACACCGATTGGAGGAAAAAGGTCACCAAATGGCAAAAACCACGTGTTGATTTAACCAACACGTGCGATTGCAAGATCGAAGTGCAATTTACGTCAGGCTAATAAAAAAAACGAAGGACGATGTAGGCACTAAATGGAAACAACAAAGCGGGAAATGGCGTTTTATAGAATAAGAACGTTAGAAATGAATCCACACCCTCACAGAAAACAGTCCGGCATTATTCTTCAAACTCGGTTATATAGAAATACTTCATCATGCTTTGGTGCGTCACGATATTTTTGTTCAGGCAGTCGATATGAGCTCATTGCTTACATTTCAGCTAACTGCGTGATACTCTGCACTTATTAGGGCTGTCTTCCATAGCTCTCAACGGATTATTCTGCGCGTTTCAGGTGTTTTTCCGGGTCACCATGGGACACTATTCTTACCCAATAGATTTTTCTATATTTGAGTAACCATACAGCTACTTTGATGTTAGGCGCCTACAAGCGTACATTACGGGGCAGAGCGAGATACGATAGTTTTTATTTGTTAACCTATCACAAATTATAGACGCTGTTATTTTTAAACATATTTCATTGTGGTTCTTGAAAACAAAATAGCTAAAGACAATCAGGGAAAAGAAAAAATGATATCATAAAAGCAACGAAGGTTAAAATGGGAAGGGACGTGTGTGTTGTCCTGGTTACTTACTGCTCATTTTCCGAATGTTCTAACGCGTACAATCGCAGGATGGCCGCCCTCCTGCCCTAGCGTAACTATCCTGTTAAGTCTGCACCAGTGTGGAGGCAATGGACTCCACGTTTACTTTGCCAGAGGTCACCATCAGTGCAAGTCCAATGACCCTGGCGGTGTTTGAACTCCGCACATCTGACGTGCGTGGCGTGGTACTACCACAGCTTTACCAGCGACCCACCTGAATTTTCACGTCTGTACAGGCGAATGAGTTCACGCTTGAGCAATGTGATTGGTACGCCTGCATTATCGGACAACGCCCCAGTTACTGACCTGAATGGAGAAAATTTACACAGCGTTAAACAAACATCACAGGTTTCACACCTCATTCTTTAAACCTATGGTTGTCCTAATCAAATGGATCTTGGGAGATTAACTCAGTTAGCAGGATGGCAGCGTTTCACTATAATGAGTCAACGTGAATCGCTCCGCACTATATGGATGTTTGTTTAAGTTAGGATCAGTGCAAGCCCTTAAGACACGTGACGGCTACTTATCGTTCAAGATTATGCCCTAAGATAGCGTTTCTCCAAGACCGACAAACATGGGTTCTGTGGGCATATGTTCGTCTTGGTTTTTGTAAAGGTACCACTAGATTTGCTGAACACGAGCCCGCTTATCAAAAGAAAAATGATAAGGAAGCTGTTGTTAAGCTATGACGCCCATGTCGGCAGCGTCTTCTGCTTTTTAGTTTAGACAAATCACAATACGGTGATGGTATGCGCACTACTTGGAGGACAAATTTCGCGGCATCCACGCGCAAGAGGTGAATAAAAACTGTAGAATTTTGACAATTGGTGACTTCAAAGCATTAGCTAGGCGTGGTAGAAACGAAGGATCAGAAATGTTTAGGCCGGCCGGAGGGTTTCACACAGAAGAAAGCTTACATCGATGGATGAGTTTCTTTTATTACCTGGGCTGCGTCTATTGCATGTCAGAGGACGACGTACCACTAGTGGTTAACTTTACATAGCCCTGTGCCAAGTAGAAAATTTCAACGGACAGTCTATAACCTGGTGTAACAGTGGATACTACTGATGCGGCATGTGAGTAGCACGTCTTCTCGTAAATCTGCTTTGCGTCTCTTGAAAAGTGAGATCTGTTACGGAATTTGTGCAGTCTCTTTGTAGCATTTGCTTGCAGCTGAGTTGCAGTCAATGAACATCCAGATAAAATTCGGGAAGACGCGTTCAAGGAGAAGGTGGATATTCAGTTTTGTAAACGAGATGTATATGAGAGTTTTGCTCCCCTGTTCAATAGTCTGTAACTGTTCAGTTGACGTTCTCAAATAAATAACTCCGCAGCGAAGGCATTCTTTCTTTCACTGGTAATGAACTATGAATTTTTTACCCGTAATGGTTGCATTCACAGCTACAGACCGTCTATAACCTGGTGTAACAGTGGATACTACTGATGCGGCATGTGAGTAGCACGTCTTCTCGTAAATCTGCTTTGCGTCTCTTGAAAAGTGAGATCTGTTACGGAATTTGTGCAGTCTCTTTGTAGCATTTGCTTGCAGCTGAGTTGCAGTCAATGAACATCCAGATAAAATTCGGGAAGACGCGTTCAAGGAGAAGGTGGATATTCAGTTTTGTAAACGAGATGCATATGAGAGTTTTGCTCCCCCGTTCAGTAGTCTGTAGCTGTGCAGTTGACGTTCTCAAATAAATAACTCCGCAGCGAAGGCATTCTTTCTTTCACTGGTACTGAACTATGAATTTTTTACCCGTAATGGTTGCATTCACAGCTACAGACCGTCTATAACCTGGTGTAACAGTGGATACTACTGATGCGGCATGTGAGTAGCACGTCTTCTCGTAAATCTGCTTTGCGTCTCTTGAAAAGTGAGATCTGTTACGGAATTTGTGCAGTCTCTTTGTAGCATTTGCTTGCAGCTGAGTTGCAGTCAATGAACATCCAGATAAAATTCGGGAAGACGCGTTCAAGGAGAAGGTGGATATTCAGTTTTGTAAACGAGATGTATATGAGAGTTTTGCTCCCCCGTTCAGTAGTCTGTAGCTGTGCAGTTGACGTTCTCAAATAAATAACTCCGCAGCGAAGGCATTCTTTCTTTCACTGGTAATGAACTATGAATTTTTTACCCGTAATGGTTGCATTCACAGCTACAGACCGTCTATAACCTGGTGTAACAGTGGATACTACTGATGCGGCATGTGAGTAGCACGTCTTCTCGTAAATCTGCTTTGCGTCTCTTGAAAAGTGAGATCTGTTACGGAATTTGTGCAGTCTCTTTGTAGCATTTGCTTGCAGCTGAGTTGCAGTCAATGAACATCCAGATAAAATTCGGGAAGACGCGTTCAAGGAGAAGGTGGATATTCAGTTTTGTAAACGAGATGCATATGAGAGTTTTGCTCCCCCGTTCAGTAGTCTGTAGCTGTGCAGTTGACGTTCTCAAATAAATAACTCCGCAGCGAAGGCATTCTTTCTTTCACTGGTACTGAACTATGAATTTTTTACCCGTAATGGTTGCATTCACAGCTACAGACCGTCTATAACCTGGTGTAACAGTGGATACTACTGATGCGGCATGTGAGTAGCACGTCTTCTCGTAAATCTGCTTTGCGTCTCTTGAAAAGTGAGATCTGTTACGGAATTTGTGCAGTCTCTTTGTAGCATTTGCTTGCAGCTGAGTTGCAGTCAATGAACATCCAGATAAAATTCGGGAAGACGCGTTCAAGGAGAAGGTGGATATTCAGTTTTGTAAACGAGATGTATATGAGAGTTTTGCTCCCCTGTTCAATAGTCTGTAACTGTTCAGTTGACGTTCTCAAATAAACAACTCCGCAGCGAAGGCATTCTTTCTTTCACTGGTAATGAACTATGAATTTTTTACCCGTAATGGTTGCATTCACAGCTACAGACCGTCTATAACCTGGTGTAACAGTGGATACTACTGATGCGGCATGTGAGTAGCACGTCTTCTCGTAAATCTGCTTTGCGTCTCTTGAAAAGTGAGATCTGTTACGGAATTTGTGCAGTCTCTTTGTAGCATTTGCTTGCAGCTGAGTTGCAGTCAATGAACATCCAGATAAAATTCGGGAAGACGCGTTCAAGGAGAAGGTGGATATTCAGTTTTGTAAACGAGATGTATATGAGAGTTTTGCTCCCCCGTTCAGTAGTCTGTAGCTGTTCAGTTGACGTTCTCAAATAAACAACTCCGCAGCGAAGGCATTCTTTCTTTCACTGGTAATGAACTATGAATTTTTTACCCGTAATGGTTGCATTCACAGCTACAGACCCCCTAGGTACAGACTTTGGAGCCTGACCTGTCGGTGGGTACCAGCAGCGTTAAACCTGGCTCGGTTTCGGACACGCGGCGCTTTTTCATCAGGGCTCTCGCATTCACTGCGCAACAGCCTAGTTTTTGGTTTTGCCAAACAGCTAAACGGAACTACACACTGTGGCGCTGTGGCCTACGAGGCACGACTGTACCCCACTGCCATTTTAACTTTTGTTGGCCGAGATTTAAGATAATCAACTTATTTAAACCCGTAGGTTCCTGACCCTGTTTGAAGACTTCCTCTGCCTTAGCGTCTTCTGCTAGTCTACTCCCCAAATGTACGAAGATAAAAAACGAGCAAGAGTATGAACAGTCTGCCATGAAAACTGTACAAAAAAGATCGAACCTCAACAACTTTACAAGTTTTACTCAACATATGTTCACTCCGTATTCGCTAACCCTACCAACCTACCAAAATTTCGAAAACTATTCCTTCAGTCTACTGTTCGCCCCCTTTGCGCTTTTTTGCGTGGGTATAAAAACACCCTCGGCTTATCAGTTCAGAAAAAACCGTTTTTGAAGGGAAGACCAAAGAATGATGCATTCATTCCATCTGTTTGTTAATCTGAACGGAACTAATGATCGCGCGTTCCAAGTAATGGCATGTCGTAAGACCTCAAGATAAAACGATCGTGAGGTAGGAGGCGATGCTGACTGAGGAATACACTCCTATTCTAGAAGGAAGCGTGGAAGAATGAAACCCTTATGGGGTAGATTAGAGGCAAGTGTGCAATCGTAAAATCGATGGCTTTCTTAGATTAAATGTGGGCATTGAACATAGAGTCCCGAAGGTAGTAGTCAATCAAGGGTGTCAGTGATACTCTTTCTATTTCACCTGACAGTGATGATGGGACGGCTCCACTGAGACAAATGAGGAATATTATTTGTTTCAATTTTAACCGACACTTTTTGAGGTAGGGATTGGAAGAAGTGTTCTTCTAGGTAAGTACTTTTGGAGAGCCAAAACCATGTCACATCTCTGTTTTAAGCATGTCATTTGGGAGCACTGCACATCTTGGGGCGCCCACACTTTGGTCAAAATATGTTTGAAAGGAAAAATCGGGAGGAGGTTAATAGTCGGAAAAAGAATACTTCAGCTGGCTTGTACTGAACCGCTCATGAAACGTGTCTGCTCTGTCAGGGTCGACGAATTTTGCCGGGATATATGAGGCGGTTTGGCGCAAAAAATCAGAATATTTAGGAATCCAGTCTTACTGTAGAGGTAAACACGAAATGTTAATATTTAATTTTCACGGAAAACCAGTGAGACCAGGAGAAACCCACTTGATCGCCAAAACCGGGGATGAATATTTTTGAGCGCCCTAGACGGTATAAAATCGTGCCCTTTGGACGGCGCCAGATCCAAAAACGCTGCAAAGGTTGAGAGATCAAGGTTAGAACGAGAAAAACTCATCAAATGGGAAGAAGCTCTACTTTTAAGCGTCTGCGAAACATAGACAGGGTTTAACGGCATACTGGGAAGGTTGATGACAGGTTGGAGGAAGGAGCCGCCATTGACGAAGCTTTGAGGAACTCTAATGGTTATTCAACAGTAGCGCATGTGGTTATATTTCCAGAGGAGAACTATTGTCGTGATCTCTGTGACCTTGGCAAGTTCAGCCAACAAACCTGTGACTTATGGCAGATTCACAGTTAGGGAAAAGCCAATTCGTCCCCCGGGTCTCCTTCGGTTATCTTATTCAAAAATAGTTGAAACATCGACTTCATAGGGTTCCAAGTTTCTCAGGAATCTTTCCATTTATCTGATTGCGAGCTGTATTCTGGAGGGTGAACATTGCACCAGCATCGTAAATCCCCTGGCCAATGGGCCTGTAAGGGTATCCCACTGTAGCTGGCCAAGATTCCAGCTAAAAACAAGGAATACGCATTCTCTTTGTTGGTAACCAGATTCACTTCGGATGGTTGTTGGCTTGCACGCTGCCTGACATTGATGATGATGCATGGCATCCTAAAAAAGCATCGACATGCAAAGTCCAAGGGCCATTTTATACGTTCTGTTTGCGCCGGTACGAAGCGGCCACTGGACCCGACCTGCTGGAACTCCACTCAGTTTACCTAGGGTGCAGAAAATTTAGCAGCCAATATAATATGCGTAGTGTTAACTGCAGGTGAGGTACCAAAAAGATTTTGGAGAGACAAGCGATTTGCTGGTCGATTAGAAGGGCAACGGCACGACAAGAAGAGAGGCAGTCTCTGCAGTGGAATTTGAAAATACGTTGCAGGAGTGATGTCATTCAGAAGAGAGTGTCAGAATGTATCCAATTACCGACGAACCTAACCAGCTACATGTTAGTAATCATAAGCCACAAGTAGCCTCCAAAAATTCCCCAATGTGGGGCGTACAGGAGCATATTTGTGGATTGGGATCACGAGCGTGCACGCAGCTCAATTTTCCTTCAGACAAAAAAAGTTGTGGTGCCGAGTTTTTCTCCAAACCGACTGGATGTATTACTCACTGATTTCTACTGGGAGTTTCACGTTGACACTCGTAGGGCTTATCGTCTCGGGTTGGTCGGTGGACGGAGGCCTGACAAACACAGCCTCCTGGGCCTTCGGATTAGGGGCGACCGAATCAGTCACTGATTACAACGTCCCGCGTACCCTCAAAAATGAAGAGTGCCCGAATCGTTAGGTTGCTCACTTTCAACAATCGGTTGGTTCTTTCTAACACGCCTGCCCGAGAACTCGGCGAACATCGTGCTCTGTTCATATGCACGTACCTGTGTACACGTGAGGTGCATTGGGAGCTCTGCAGAGGCGGTACTGCAAGCAGTGGTGTCAGACATGGATGTCCACTCTCTCCACTTTTGTTTAATTTCATCACTGATGACGTAAGGAGAGGAACGATGGAAGGTCTACCAAGCTCCGTTGTTCGGAGCTCTTCGTGCTAGAAGCTTGTTGGCCTTAAAACTGCATACGACATTGATCAAATTGTTGAAAATGAACAGGAAGCGCAAGCACAACTAGGAAAACTGACTGATCCTTCGGCATGTGCTTCGTGTCCACAAAGTAAAAACTCTAGCTGCAGTTTTTGAACTTCCATCCACGATTTCAAGAAGTAGCGGTGGATGTTGCGGAACACTATAGGTTTCTTGGAAGTTGCATCAGCTCTGAAGGTAGTGTGACGGACGAAGTGAACTCAAGAATCTTGAAGACCAGAACTGCGTTCGTCGATTAGCGCCGCTTGTGACATCAAAAAGGCAGCCACTGGTTCCCAAATGACGAGTCTATCAGACGATGGTACGGGCTATACCGTTATAGGCTGCGAGACTTGGCCAATTCGAGTGGAGGATCCGAGACATCTGCAGGCCTTTGACCACCAATGTCTCAGAAGTATAGCTGGAATGATTTGGAACCGGCGGATGCGCAATGAGGTGATCGGGAACGGGAGTTTGTAACACAGGCAATACTTCACTCAACGAATGCATCCAGCACTGCAAGGTAAGGTGGCTGGACCATGTGGTACGCATACCGAACCACCGCTTGGTGAGACGATTGCTGTTTCTTGATTCGGAGTGGTGGAAACCTAGCGATGTACAGATCATCATCATCATTATCACCACCACCACCACCACCATCATTATCATCATCGGTGTTGACATTGATGCCTCACTGCCGTGCAGAATTTGAAATGGAAGAAAGGAATGAAGGACGCCACGAGGAGTTTGGGCGCCGTTGGTGCTGTTCACCCTCCAGGATGGGATACACGTGACTCGTCCTGTGGTTGGCTGGAGGCACTGAACGTTATGGCGGTTAAACAATGACAGTGGCGTTCATGCTGTCATTTTATATCTAAATTGTCTGACCGAGTGTTGGAGGTGTGAACACCTTGGATGTTTGTGTCAGGCCAGCGCTAGGTCCCCTTCGCTGTCCCATTTCTTCTGTCTATCCATTATGAGGCTTCATTCAAACAAATTGACATGGTTTTATGGCAGCGCAGCACCAGTATCCTTACTTGGCGTTGCTCCGAGTGATGGTGAATGCCACCCGGCCGTTTGCTTTTCTAGCTAGCCCGGAAAAGAAGTAATCGGCAATCCAAATCTCGTCATCAGAGACTGATCTCTTTTAGTGCGACCACGGACGGTCTCCCAACCTTTGAAAGACTGAGGAAGTTCGTGGTCAGTCAGTTCAACACTGTCTTCCGAATTCGGAAATTGGGCGGAGGGAATGGAGGTATTGAGTTACCGAAGTGACCAAAAGTGTTGTGTGCTGCTGACCTTAGCGCAGCTCCTGTCTCGGTCCTTGACTTTCTGTTCCGCCCACCATTGTGAATCAGGAGGCGCGGTAGCGGTCTTTTATTGAGACAAGAATACTACCACAACTATATTTATGGGACCATAGCTGAATGCCCTACAAGACCACGCTAGCGTGAGTGTGTGAAGCCGAGCCTTAGATGCACACCCAAAATTTCTGTGAAACCATAGTTCGGATGAGGAAAATTTTACCATAACGTTTCAGCACTTGATGGCATTTACTCGTTCCCATAAGATCTTGCCATTTGGGGGCAGTTTTGTTGGAGGTTGTTTAAACGTACTCGAGGCCCACCATGGGCGCAGAATTTATATTTTAATGGCTGCCAACGGTTCATGCGATGTACTCGGTGAGAAATTTGTGGAAGACCAGGTTTATTCACGTATTTTATTTTGCATTGCGTTTGGAAATGATCTCAAAACGACAAGGACAATAGCGTCGTCTTCTATGTTGCCATAAACTCAAAACTGAGCAGCTTTTAACGACCTGTGTATGAAAAAGTCTCCTATCATGGTGGCAGGTGTCCTGCAAGACTAGGCCAAGGAATTCGTCACAGCTGGTAAGTTTTTTGTTGTTTTTTATGATGGTCAGTACATGCTATATCAGGCGCAAGGCTATACCGAACCATCCATAGTGATTTTGGTAGAATTAGTATGTTTTTGGGCAGAACAAGCATACAGCACATTAAGTTGGCCAGTGCTTTCAAGTCCTGGCACAAATTAACCGGATTGAGGCCATCTTGTGGGTGTACGTAACACCCTCATCCGGTAAATATTGTGGATATGGTGGACTACGGACAATCCATCAGAATGGGTATGGTAGTCACGGTACCGTCATCGCAACGCCGTACTTGGGTCCGTGGACAGCCCCGTACATGAACATCTTGGGTGAGTCGTTTAGGGTTGTTATTTTAGTTACGATTCGCCAAGGGATTGTCACAAATTCAGACCGGCATGGATAAAGGGTTCATTGAAGGCGCGCAGTGGTTCATTTCTGTCATTCTGACAAGGCAATAAGACAGCCGTGTCTACATCCGGTACACAAAATAGGAGAAGTCTCAGAACGACTTCCAGAAAGCACCATGATGTGAGTTAGACTGCAGCCCGAAATAACAAGTGGCCAAAAGTGGTCACAATTCCCGACTAACTAACGTCTTCTGGACCCCGGTTTTCAAATATCTGACGAAAACCTTGTAGATATGGAGCACGCAGACGTTCTCATCTTCAAAGATGAGGAAAAGTTGCTGTTGTTTTTGAATAAACTGACCAAAGTCATCCCGTCCTTTGGTATGCACTCTGCACTCACAGTGTAAGGTAATAATAATCATGTTCATCCACAACCGGTGGGTAGCGTGATCATAGGATTACATTCAGAATGAAACATGGGTTTGTTCGTAGTCGCAGCTAATGGGCCGAGTTGGCAATAAGGTGTAGTCAAGTGTAAGAAGGGCTTGGTTGCGGGTGTGCTATCAAACTGGGTATGGCAGTGCCGTGCCATCATTGCACTGCCGTACTTCGGTTTCTGGACGGCCCCGTAACGGACATCATTTTTGAGATGATTGGACTGGGATGTGCAATTCTGTGAGCAGCGGGGTTTTTGAGTCGGCCAAGGGAATTCGCAGAGGTAGGGCGAAGCCAATGCGACATCGCAGGTATTTTTCTGGTCCGCTTGAGGATCTCTGTGGATGTAAACCACTGACCGGGTGGGGTGGATAACAGCACACAGGGCGTCCAAACTGGGTATTGCAGGGCATTGAGCAGACTTGACACCAAGTACCCGCCCACTTAATGGGTCTTCGTTACCCCTACATCCATGGGCGCACGTATGACGACGCACGTGTCCCTTGGATCCCAGGGCTCAAGTCTGTACCACTTGGTCTATGGCTGACACATATACACCCCTCTTTAGCTTTAACTTCGCTGCGCTCAATATTGCCTATGGTTGCCGAATACCGCTATTGAATAATCGATGTACACATGGGACTATTTGAGCAAGTGGTGGGTTTACGCTTATAACAGTAAGACTGCGGCTTCAGCGTGGACATCCACTTGGAATTGTGGACAAAGGGATTTAGTAAGTACTTGGTGAGTTGGCCACTACAACTCTGCTTAATTATGTCTTAAAAGATGTGTACGGAGTGTGTACAAGTCATAATTGATTATACATTTTTCCTTTCAGAAATCCTGTCGAGTAAAAGCGGCTTCTTGAAACTGAGAACTGGATTCACCACACATTACGTTTGTACCCACGCAACCAATAAACAGAAACATGATTTTTTTAAAGGTGGTTATGAATTTTTAGGCATGGGGTTGGCACACGGATGACATGCATGGATTTGAAGGACCGCCGTTGGTCGTTCGATTGGTCTATTATGTATAGTTGGCGCATTAGTCAGTTACGAACGTGTGTACGGACCCTTCAGCTACTATAAGTAGCCACGGTAGGCGACGTCGAGTAGGGTTATAAGCGTGATAGGCCGTCGTTGGCCATCGAGTTGGGCTGCTGAGCCTAGTTGAGGCCTCATATTCGGCGTTGCGCGTAGACACAGGTCCAGAAATTACCACAAGTAGCCAAGGTAGGCGATATCGTCCGCAGTTATGGACGTTGGATTAGGATACCACGCTTAGATGAGGCCTTATTCTCACCGGCCCACATAGATTCTGGCCTGGTGTTTACTATAGGCAGCAGAGATCAGCGACATCACGTACAGGCGTGCGTGAGAGACAGTCGTTGGTCATCGGATTAGGTTATTGTACATAGGTGAGGCCTCATAAGCAGCGTCACACATGTACACGGGCCTAGCAGTTACGATACGTAGCGGAGGTGGGCGATATTGAATGCAGTTATGGGTATGAGGGGTCGTCGTTAGCCGTTGGATTAGGTCAGCGTGTACAGGTGAGGCATCATAATCCGCTTCGCACACTGACATGGACATAGCAGTTACAATAAGTAGTCGAGGTGAGTGACAACGATTACCGTTAACATGATGACCGCTTTATGATGTATTCCACCTACGGTGAGTAATATTCCTAATAGAAATGATACCATTGTGTTGGTAATTTACCGAAGATTGCCTCCTGACGCTGTATTGTCCACGGGCTAGTTATGCATAGCTGGGAAAGGCAATCATCCACAGAGATGGCCCTCGCATCTCCATTGCACAATTCATGTTGTTTTTTGACGATGTTATACTTAGTGGAAGCTGAGCTCCATAAGAAAAAGTGTTGTGATGAAGTTCGCTGAACAAAATTCTCTCGTGCGTTAAATCTGGGGAGTATAAAACAAACAAATGTCGATGACGATTTTTCTGGGTGGAATTTGCATAGGATATTCCGTAGATGTTACTCCATTCTTAAAGAACGCCAAAATGTGGTAAAGTGGGAGTTCGTCTTTTACCTCTCGTGAACCGGTGGCAAAATGCGAATCGGTGGAGGTCTGCGACCTTGAAATTTCGCTCACTTAAACAAAATGCTATGAGCAACATATCACCCACAAGTGTAAATGGATTAGACTAACTCCCCTTAAAAGTCACAACCTCGAAAACCCTATAGTTCCGCCGAAAATAATTTGGGTGTGCTTCTAGTGAGCGGCGTGTGCGAAGGCGCCAAGGTATAAATGCTCGGTCCCGATTGGCTGGCACCCTGACCAATCGGGACATGCCTTCACTTGGTAGCCCGCTCATGGCACACCCGTCCAGTCGATGTCCGGTTATTTTTGAGCGGCTTGCCTCCGGACATCTCTTCCTCGAGGATGCCGTTCATTTAACTGCCCTTTTAGCTTGATTCGTGGTACCTCATGGATCTACTGTCGTTTGTCGCTTCTTCCTGGGGCAATGGGTCCGGTATTTTCAATCCAGTTCACATCGTTCTGGCCTTGTTGTCCCATTTCTAAAGTTCTTGATGGTTTTCCGGTGTTTTATGCGACGTAATTTCATTTTGGGACCACCCTCTACTGCCCGAAGCCAATTCACCCGTTGTCTGACTTATGCTGTGTGCTTGACTTTCCCACCGGTATCTGCCGTGGATAGCGCTCACGATATCCGCGAGTCTGCATCTGGTCTTCACGTGTCTGCTGTGATGTCCTTTCTACCGTCCCTTCTCTTACTTTTCGGATAGCAGTGGAAGGCTGCACATGCTCACGGGACTTTAGATTGAAGGTTGGGGACCGCAGACAATGTTGCAGGCCGTTGGTAGGATTAGCCAAAACGGACTGGAGTGTGCGGGTCGCCTGTATCGGACATTGTGAGCTGAATAGTCGCTGTATCGTGTATGCTCCAACTGGCCTCCGGTTTGGCTATAACTGCAGCCACCGTAAATTTGCCAGGATGTGGTGTTGCCACTAACGTACTGCGGCCGTCTGTAGTTGTTTTTTCACGAATGTCGTTAAGACGTTGCTCTAGGAGCTGAAGCTCATCCATCAAATGAAGGCCTAAGAGACCAAGGCATGTGTAGCTGGTGAGGTAGCAAGCACCATTAGGTCGAACTCCATTGGACGTCACGGAGCAGTTCAACCTCCAGGTTAGCTTGAGACATCTACCAGACGCACTGCGAACGGTGCACACTGTGCGTTCCACTGGCGGTCTTCCATTTACATCCAAGGTTTGTTTTGTAATCAGAGTGAGGTCAGAATCTGTATCAAGGTTGAGGGCAACCGATGTATCTTTGATGCACACTGAGAAATCTTCGCCGACCGGGTGACTCCTTGCTGAATGTAACGTTCACAGCCCCTGAGTAAAAGCTCCTGAAGTTGTCTCTGTGACATTCTTTATGAAATTTCCGACTGTACTTGCTTCACTCGGGGCGTGAAAGGTGAATTCACAAAAGCAACAGTGATTGGGCGGTTTTCTTGACCCGCTGGCGAACAACATCACGGAATTCCATCACGCACCCGAAATTGGTTTGTTCCGTGATGCTTGGTCCAAACGTTTTCAAAATCGCACTAACGCAGCTGATGCTTAACGAGTGCGGCTGTTGCTAGAAGAACTTACTACTCTCAAACACAGGCCACAGAGACTCACGACATGCCAACTCCAACGAAACGGTGCAGCAGGTCAGCGATTGAGTCTAACCTCAATCCCCAATGCGAATTCAATTTGTTTACTCTGGCGGAAGACCAGTTCAAATGTTCCTATGTGGCCTTGAGCCACATGCAAATGTGACGCCAGAACCAGGCTATTGATATTACGCTGCAGGTGCTAACCGTGAGTGTCATGTCCCTTGAACCCAAAACAGCACGTGAGCATGTTAGAAGGAGCAATATCCCACCCTGGTTTAGGTATTGCCAAGACGACTTTTAGGTAGCTTCTCGTGAGGTCGAATTCCGAGGGAAGAAGGCCACCATCGTCATTTGTGACATGTGTCCAGCATTTTGCAAGAGTCCATACTGCTACGTGACTGGAAGTCCTGACAGTGGTGTGTCATCGTTCGAGGGGTCGGAAAAACCGCCCACATAGCAAAGTGAACACATTCGCGTGCTCAACCGTTGTAATAAAAGGCGTCCGGCGTGCGCTGTTGAAGTATGGGAGTACTCCCACTTCATATGTCAGGTGTCTGGAGTTCAGCTCATAGTATTACCAAGGATGGCTCAAGTGGTTAGAGCACGAATTTACTGACCGGAAGGTCCGTGGTTCGAACCCCACCTCTGCCTCTCGACTTCCCCTGTCTAGGCCTGGGCAATCTGGCAGTATCTCAGCCCTCGTGCTTCCTTCGGGCGGCGTGGCAGCTAGGACCCGGAAGGGTGTTGCAGCTGAACGATTTTTTAATATTTTTTTATACTGCCAAGGATATGCACTGCTGATGATTCCTAGTGAAAACAGAACTGGAGTCCGGTGCTTCTCTTCTTTGCTGTTCGCTCACCGGGATAATTGCGCCAGAACAGGGAGGGGACTATCCTAAAGATAGTGATGGGAATGTGAAATAGCATTTTCTGGTGACGTTCCTATAAAAAACACAGGTTTTTAGTGTGAAACGACGCGGGTATAAAGAAGGCCAGTGTTGGACTCAGAAGCTCGGTCAGGCGCTCGGTAAGAATCAGGGATTACGAATCAGGTGAAGGTAGAACCCCTGCTTAAACCAGCGCTTGTCACATGCGATGGCCGGGCCGGACCCCACCAGAAGTATGTGATAATCAGAGCAAAGTGATTCATAATTCGGGTGCAACTTGATGCGGTTTTTGATATAACCACCGTTTCCAGTCACACCTGGAATAACTTGATGCTCCAAAATACTTCCAACTAATAAAGCCGTCAGAAATTCGAGATGGAGATAACAGGTCATTGTGGTAGTTAAATTATCTACCTGGGTGCTTGCTAGCTAAACCTCTTGGGTAGAGACTGGGTCGATCATTAGTAGCTTGCGATGTCGCGCATCGACAACTTGTGAACACCCATGCCAAATCAGATTTCGAATGTCAGAGGCCACTTACTTAGCCGGTGCCACGGTTCTAAGGTTACATCCGGAGTATGATGCAGTCTTTAGCGGCGGCCTTGAATGCTCTTCGAATGTTCCACCTGTGCATGGATATCAATTCTGCTTTCAGACCAAGCGGGTTAGTGTCACACCTGGCCTTGCCAACCCTATATGTCAAACTCAGACGCTTGTAGAGAGCTGGAGTCTTGAAACCGGTGTGCTACACCTTGGCTGTACTAATCGTGTTTGTCACAAGACGAATGTTGTTTTGCGGATCTATGCTGATTACTCTATAGGCCCGACTGACGCCTTGGGTAACCACCAGTATCAACTTCTATAGCTTTATTTTTGCAAAGCTGAACAGTGGCGTTGTTTTGAAAGGTTAGATTTTTAAGGATCTCACTTGCAACGGGATATTGAACAGAAACTCGACATCTGACAATCATTGCTCACCCTGGCCTGTCCAGTACACGCAGTCACTTTGTGAAGGTTGCACCAGCAAATTTTTTAGTAGAGTTTGGGCTTGATGTAATGTTATTTGGATGGGTGTCCCCATCCAGTTTTACTTGGGTGTCGTGCTTTAACCGATACATGACTTTTCGATTAAAAAGAATGTGAATTTCTGACTAATTTTTCGGGGTACCCCTGGTTCATTATCGATGGAAAGGGCCGTCCACCGGGCCCGTCACATACACTGCATTGACGGAATGCATCAACCGTCCACTGTCTCTAAACACAGACCAACTGTGAAGCTTTTCAGCTGTTGCAGTGTTCTCCTCCCAGTCATACACAACATGTCAGCTGCCGTCTCCCAGGATAGGAAACCCGAGACGAGGCAGATTTACCTCGACAGATGTGACAGTGTCATGTATCCAATGGCGACCTTACATAAAATTTATGCCCCTCACTACGTGGCCCTCACTCCCTGCTATAGTGACCATTCAGCTGCATCATCCTTTCGGTGCCTAGCTGTTAAGCCTGAAGGAAGCACGAGGGCTGAGATACTGTCAGGTTGCCCAAGTCTAGGCAGGAGCAGTCGATATGCCGGAGTTGCGTTCGAATCACGAACTTTCCGGTCACTAAGTTTGCACCTTAACCACTGAGCTACCCCGAACTTCTATACTGATCAGACAAGCATTTGAAGCTGAACAGATTGTACCATCGTCTAGAACACGTGACTACACGGTTTGTGAGCTGCAAAATGAACTGAACTTGGCTGAAAGTTGACGATGGTGAGCCGGAGTTTGGTGGGCGCATGTGTCCGTGTGGTTGAGAACTTTCCCTACCTCCTGTGAACCATGTCGCATCGGCTTCTGGATCATAGGAGAAACGGATCAGAAAGGGCAGCCTGTAGCCGTACTGCCTCAAAGTGCGAACGTTGAAGGCGGTCATATTAACTGAGTGCTTGTGCCTGAAGATTGGTCTCAAAGTGTCAGACTGATGCACAAGTATTGCATCCAAGGGCAATCTAAGGCGAATACGGTCCCAATTTCCAGCAGATGAACTATTGGGGAGCGCACTCTGAATGGATCGGGAGAGGATCTATGGGCAAATATATGAAGGAGAACGAAGAGGACTGATCGCGCTTGCCAGTCTTACTGCATGAATCAAGTAAAGCAGCCTAGCTGACAACATCGCGCGACGGCCGATGGCATATGAATTATTTTGTAACATCACAAGTGAGTTTACCAGTAAGCGGTAAGTTGTTGCCGGAAGCAGACTGCCACAATGGTTGGTAACAGAAAACAATGACTTCTTAATTGCATTCCATTGTAAGTTCAGAGTAACCTGGAAAACACGTGTGTGAGGACACGGATGTTTTGTGTACATGCGACCGAACAGGTCCGCCGTGTAACGGGTAAGCATACAATCGAATCACATGTCCAGGCATCATACAAACAGTTTTCTCATGCATTGGCGGATAGACACGCACGCGTGCAAACCACTGGACACACATCCAGTCAGCCACTAGAGTCACATAACAGTTCACTGATGGATTGACAAACGAGCACGCATGCGTGCAACTCTGTGACGCATCCGAGCGACGACCACACATTTTAATTGGAGCGTGAAACCACTGTGATTTCTGGGGCTGTATCAAGCTGAAGACGGACAGGATGACTATTCACAGTAAGTATGATAAATTTCCTTGGGGATGCAAATGAATGATACGAAAATGTAATTCGACCGACATCGCTTCCGTTGTGACGTAGGAGCCGCTTTAAATGCGCTCATTTACTGACCAGTCGGCTTTGTTCTCCATTATGACCATTATGACGGCACGTCTGGCGTTCGTGTTTCTGAATGGGCGAAAGCGGAGGTGATGCCAGTCACCACATGACCAACACGCTGTAGAAGACCTATTGTGTTTGAGATGGGAGTTGCACTGAAACATCTCATTCTTATTTCCGAAAACATGGTGTACTATGTCATATGAGCCCGTTGATACTTGGCCGATCATTGTGCTGCCCCGATTTGGTTGGTTTAGACGGTAACATTCAGCACTGAGTTTCTGTAAGGTTGCTTTTTGGTTTTATTCAATTTGGTGCAATAATCTTGCCAGAATGTTTGTATGCTGAGAGAAATTGCTGCCATGTATGAATATAAGGCATTTAGATTGATTTTCATCCATATAGCTGAGCATGAAACGCTCCCGTCACGAAGAGACTGGACTTTACCGTGGTGTGACGGTTTGCACACCTCAGCGACCCATTGAGCTATACTGGGGGGTGTCCCCGCGGCACTCACAGAGTCTCTCATACCAGGTTGGTCAATGGTTATAGGTCTGACAAACACAGTCTCCTGGCCCTCCAGCCTGGGGGTTGGAACATATAACGACTTGTTCCGTAGAAATGGTAAGGCGTTTGCATTTTCTGCCGAACACCGCTGCCTAGCGGTTAAGCTTTTGAGCCAAAGGCTTTGGTTGAGGACCCTAATCGTCCTCCTGTCTAGGTGTGGGCGCCCTGACAGTATCCTAGCCCACGTACAACCAGGAACTGCAAAAATTCAACTAAACTCATGCCACATCGGCCGTCGCGTGGTGTCATCATCCGGGTCGCCTTACTGCATACAGCAGGGCGGGTAGGCGAAAACAGGCTACTGCTGACGCCCCCTCCCTTCTTTCTCTTTCACATACTTTTTCTCCCCCTCTCCTCCCCATTAACAACTTTCTCTTTGTAGGCCCAGCACTTAGGACTGATGACTCCGTTCGTCATTCATCGGTTTTGCGCGCAACATCCGCTCGTCACATGGCGCCGACATCCTCAGGTATCTCAAATCAATCTTCAAGCCTCGACACCCAGTCTATCTGGCCGCCTTCAATGTGCGCACTCTGAAGCAAGCAGGACAACAAGCTGCTCTTGCGCTCACACTGGACTCGCTTGGCATTGATGTGTGCTGTGTCTCGAAACGAGAATTCAAGATGCAAGCACAGTGATTGAGCTAACCGCCCCATCAGTCTCCACTCGCTTCCGGCTGCGCACCTCTGGTGATCCAGAGGCTGCTGCGGCGGGATGCAGGGGTTGGTATCGTCCAAGTCACCGGGCGGAAGTATCCTTGCTTGACTGGATACCTGTTGATAGTCGCCTCTGTGCGGTTCGTCTGGCAACGTCTGTGAAGGAGTCTCACAAGCGGGAAGCTGATCGCTGTCTGTTTGTCGTGTTCGCTTACGCCCCAACTGACTGTAGCTCCGACGCCGTCAAAGACAGGTTTTATGACGCCCTGAATGCCCTGTTGCGGCGAGCTAAAAGCTCAGATCGTGGTGGTTACCGGAGATTTGAATGCACAAGTGGGCAGGCTTAGCGTATCTGAGACTCAATTAGGAGGTCGACATGGATTGGACTCGGTACGTACGGACAATGGTGAACGATTGCTTCAGCTGTGTGCTGATCACAGGCTGTTTTATGCAGTACTAACTTCCGAAATAGCCGAATCGTCTGGCCACATGGTGTCCTCCAACGGCACGCCGGCCACAAACTCAAATCGATCACATTGCCATCAGTTACCGATGGCGTGGATCATTAACTGACTGCCGGTCGTTTTGGAACACATTTGTGGATTCCGACCACGCACTCGTCCGGAGTCGCTTCTCCCTACGTTTCCAGGACCGCGTAAGGTGCGGACAAATCGCTTGGCAACTGAGAGACTGGCAGATCCGGATGTTAGACGAATTTACCAGAATCGTCTTCTATGGTCTCTTCCAAATGCTCCACCATCAGATGTGAACGCATACTGGGACGAGATTGCCACCTCTTTGCATAGTGCTGGGAATTTTGCCTGTGGCACGGCACCACCAGGTACACGAAAGCACTGGATATCAGACCGAACGGTGGCACTGCTTAAATCTCGGAGAAATATCCCAGCCGGTCCCGAACATAACCCGGTACGAGAATTATCAGACGTCAAGTGAAAGTGAGCGTGCGAGCCGACCGTGAAGTATGGTGGACACAGAAAGCCAAAGAAATGGAAGAGGCCCCAGAAATCCGGTAATGCCCGAAGGTTGTTCCAGTTGATCCGTGTGACCGGCCCCTGGAAACCACATGTGAACGAAATCATCAAGCACCAGAATGGAACGACCATCTTGAATAAGGAAGAACGCCTAGACCGATGGGCTAAATACAGCAACTGTCGTGGCCACCAGATGGCACGTACCTGGTCGCACTTAACGTAGAACCAGGGGTAGTGAACTTAGAACCATCTATGGTCTCGGAGTTTTACGACTGCTTATGTTTTCTCAAGTGTCACCGAGCTTCTATACCGCACGACCTCTTACCCGAAATAATAAAAAAGAAGGGTGAAGTTGTCATTTATCGCTTGTCCGTTCTGTTTGCTTACATTTTGGAAATTTTGACTGTTCCAGACAACTGTATAGAGTGGTAGTGTCCATTTTCAAAACATTGTTCGTATTGAGTGAGTGATTGCGTCGACCAGATTTTCACACTACTACACAAAAACCTATACGTCTAAGCGACCCACAATTCTAGTGTTTTTGGATTTCCAAGGCGCATTCGACTTGGTTGACCTGTCTGTTGTTCTTGGCACGATTGCCTACTGAGAAATGCCCCGGAAGTTAGCGAACAAAATAGACTGTTTGTATTCTCAGAATTTCGGGCGTGTGCGAGTATACGGAGAGCTCTCCAAAGACTTCTTATACAAACGGGTGTCCGTCACGCGTGCTCACTCCCTGCATTATCATCAATGAGATATTGAGACGAACGCTTGAGGTTCTTCGAAATTCCAGTGATCAAATAAACTACGACGAAAATCTTGTCGATCTGGAATATACAGACGACATCGTTCTCATCTTCAAAGAGGAGGAGACGATGTAGGTGTTTTGGATGAACTAACCAAAATCATACCATACTATGGTATGTACTTTGCTCCCACAGTTTAACCTCTTGCTCGTAGACGTGTAGTCACTGAACACCCCACTTACTATCCAGGGAAAGCTATTGGAAATTGCATTAGTTCTGATTGTAGCTTGACAGGTGAGGTCAATGCACGAATTTCCGAGACCCGGGTCGCGTTTGCCAATTTGAGACAACTATGATGTCAAATTGGTGCATCTTTGAATCTCAACTGACATGTGAATCAGGCTGCAATGCAGGTTGTTTTGTTGTATGGCTGTGAGACTTGGCCTGTTCGAGCAGCGGAAGTGAAACGTCTTCAGATGTTCGACAATTGTTTTCTCAGAACCATAGCTGGTGTGGTTAGGTTTCGTCGAATCCGTAACGTGCAAATTAGAAAGCGACTTCTCGGTTGTGTAACGGAGGCATCTATTGAAGAATGTGTCCAGCACCAGGAGCTGTGTTGGTTAGGACATGTATTTAGCATGCTGAATCATTGTTTGCCGAAGAGTTTGTTTTTTTCATGCAGATTGCAGAGAAGCGGAAGCAGTGAGGTGGCCAGCCCTTGACCTGGCGGATGAATACGCAGATTACGAAAATTCTGTGTTGCCGGTGCTACTGGCATTCCAGGATGGGGACAGTGTGATCCCCAATGCACCCGGTTGGAGATATTACAAGGTATGGTGACCAACAGATGTCAGTGGCGTCCTTGTTGTCACTTTCAGTCCCGATTATCTGAATGTGTCTGGATGTGAAGGCACCTCGGAATGCTTGTAGTTAGATAGCACCAAGTCCCTTCCCCACACATGTTTATTCTTTTCACCACAATCGTGGTTGGAGACACTACAAGATATGGCTGCCAACCGATATCAGTGGCGTTCTTGTTGTCAGTTTCTATCCAGATTGCCTGAGTGAATGTTTGGAGGTGTAGGCACCTCAGATTGATTGCAGTAAGCTAGCACCAAGTCCCTTCCCCATCCACCTTTATTCTTTTCTTCACAATGAGGCTTTCAAATAAAGCATGGTTTTACGGCAGTGGAGCATCGGTGTTGAACATTGATGTCATGCTGTCGATGATGATGAAACGCACGCATTCCGGATTGGTAAGTCGGTCGTCATCGTTCGTGACCGGTTAAAGGCATTTTTTCGGATGTTCAACAAGGGCGTGTTGTCTCCAAAGATTTGCGCGGGTGTCTGGATAATCCAGTCGAAACTGGGATCCTGGACTGTTTGGGAAGTATGTAATCAATGGTTAGAGTCGTTGTCAGACATGACCCAGTCGCACCCTGAGTAGCGTTCATGCATCCGAGCTATTGCCTTCAATGCACAGCTCCCCAATCCTCCCATTTAACAGTCCACTGACAGCTCTGCATTTACGCACCAATTTGTCAGCTCCCACCTCCAATGCGCAGCTACCTACCTCACCTCCCCAAATCATCGGTGAACGAAACTGTGGCATCTACAACCACTGTACGACGTGTACGCGGTTGTTACAGCTGATAATGATGATAATGGATTTATGTAACGGTTATGTTAACGTGTGCCAACTTTCTGGAGTAACAGCTGTACCTTCCATGGGTCATCTTGCTTGGCGGAATCGACTTTGAATATATCTTGGTACCTTTTGAACCAAGAGTCGAAAGTTTTATTAGCATTTCCGTAAAAATTGTATTCGGTGATAGAATCGGCAATAGAGTGTGTAGATGAAATTGATGGTTGACACATGCTACTTTCCGAACCTGAACACTCAAACTTTTGGTCAGTGCTTCTATGAGTTTCAGCTGCGTGTGCTCAAATTGCTTTTGTTGCTGTGCGCGTGCTTAGACTGCTTTTGCTGGTGTTCCAAAATTACTTGAAGCTGTTCAGCTGAAACTGACATCCTAAGAGACCCGTCGTCAGTGTTGTAACTGTATGGTAGCTGGGTAATGCAAGCGATTGATGGAACTTATTCAGTCGCGTTGATAGTCTTAGTTCTTCCGGAGGGAATCTCAAGGAAGAAGACAAAGGAGACCAGATGAAGATCGGCTATATTGCGGATGAACCAAAGGAAGAAAGTGCTGCGTCTCAGTTGGCTACAACAGAAAGTATATGAAACCTTAGCGGAAGAATACAAATGGCCCATTTTCTTGTTAGGATCCGACCGTCCTAACAAATTATGATTGTACATGGGCTAACCTAGACAGGAGACTGCTTCTGGTCTTCGACCAAAGGCCATCGATGTTTTATGGAGATACCATGTCAATGTTTAAAGAACGAGTTGTCATACTTGTTCCAACTCCTAAACTGGAGAACACTAGCCACTAAACAACCTGGTCCGCAACTCCTGAACATCAGCAATATAACCTATTTGTTCGGGGGACGCACAAACCACCACGCCATAGTACAATCTCTTCGTGGCGAATCTGTATCGTGGACTCATATGACTTTATGCTGTTTTTCGCAGTACTCAGTTCGCCCTACGGGGTCATAACCCTGTTGACGATATACTTTAGCACAGTTTCACAGTTCATCCATGGTTTCAAATTTGGGTGAAAAATAGGTCATACTTTGTCGTATGTACCAATTGACTGCACCCCCGACGTAGCCAGAATAAAACAATGGATCATTCAGCTGCAACACCAACCATGCCATGCCATTCAAATGAAGCACGACGGCTGGGATATTGCAACGTTGCCCAAGCCTAGACAGGGAAAGTTGAGAGGCAGAGGTCGGGTTCAAGCCACGGAACTTCCTGTCAGTAAGTTCACGCTCTAACTGATCCATTTCGCCTACGTAGCCAGAAGCAACGTCTATCAACAATTGATCGATCTGTTGTAGGATCGTTCAGGACGAGTATCACTGCACTAGCCGAAGACAATTGTTTAGCTCGGAAGGTTGCGCCTGGACGAGGTTAGCTCAACAGGCCGATACTCTGCCGATGACCACCCAATGACACTAGCAGGTCTTCCATGGGACAACTGAAATACGAATCCAGTACACCAGCAAAAGTGGCCTCCAGTCCTTCTTCAGAGTACGCACGATAACGTCAGTCAAATGAACTGACCGTCTGGGTCTGAAGTTTGATTTGGAAGTATACGGCTAGCAGTCGAGCGATGCTCGTATATTGCGGCGAACTGCTATGTTGGGCTATCAGGGCTGTCGTCCTTTGTATATATTCGAATGATTAGATTGCTACCAAGAGGTTGAGAGGGTGAGGAGTGAGCATGCATAGAGACGCACGGAGAAATATGTTTTTGTTCATATTCCAGCTTGTGTCATCGTCATAATTGACAGCATAACACCAGTGTTCAACACTGATGCTTCGTTGTGCTAGGCGGCCTGTATGCAAGACCAAAGGCTGATAACTTCACGCCATGGTCGATGTGCTAGGAGACTCCTCTGACTTTCGCAGTTCATCTTGCTTGGTCTGAGATGAGGTCACTGCCCATACAGAGGATGAATGGAGGCAGAAATCGTAGTTCTCGCCTCAAAAGGCTGACTGCACGCCTGGTGAAACTTCTGGGGATCAGTCGTCATATATCCCCAAGCCCTACCTCTGAATGGCCTGGAGGTTGTTAGCCAGATCTCCACCTTTGACCAGCTTTTCCTTAAAGGCGGTGAGCATCACGTGGCACTCCCAACCACTGCTTATCATCATGCGAGGGCTTTCTAAACCCAGCCTAAATGTGTCAGCACAAAAGCGCTCCTCAAGACCTTCCGTTAGTCTGTTTTTTAGGTTTGCAGCGTAACATCAGGACATGAAAGTTTTTAGGTGCTTGCTGCCTCAACTTTTACTTTGCAGCGGTTTTAATATTTCCTGCTTACAATGGCCGGTGCTGTGCAGAAGCCCAACCAAACGTCATTCGGTCAAACCTTAGGCAAAGCACACTTCGCACATCGACCGATGTCACTCCGCAAATTTCTAGAACCTTTTGACCATAGTTCGTTGACGGACTATGAAGCCGGTGGGAAATACGCCGCATACAAGACCAGCTTTGCTAAACAGCAACTGGAGGACTTTTTTGAGAGGAATAAGACTCAGGCCTGGTAAGTTACCTTTCCCATGAACGATGTTCTCGCACTGATCTTCGCTCCCTTCGGTTTTGTGTCTATTTAGACTGGTATAGTATGTTGAGAAACTTATCCGAAATCCCGCAATCTATTCAGGTGGTCACCCTCAGCTTAAGCCTCGCAACAATGTCGCTTAGGTATTTGGTAGAGTGCTTGTCATATATATGTATATATATATAATTTATATAAACACTTGTCATCCATGGGTTCACATACTTGGAAGTAGCCAGTGAGTTCCAGATTCAGAAGCAATCGTGGACGAATGTGGCCAAAATTTTCTAGTGTCCTACGTAATTGGCAGATGGACAGCAACCGAGACAATATCAGGGATGTATAAATGATGTTGACAGGGCTTACGAGCACTGGGCCAAAGTTAAAAATTGGTTGTAGAGTTGACTGTAGAAATCCTTGAGAAGGGTTACCCACTGCAGCCGGAAAGTAGGATTGAAACATATTATTCCAATATGCTGTGTTTTGACTTTAAAAGTTTTCAGGGATTGTACAAGTAACTTCAACAGCTATCAAGCTGGTCATGTTTTAGGATAGGTCATTCGTATTGCTGAGGCCGCTGCCAATCCTCCTTTCTGACCCTCTACACAAACAAAAACAACTGGTAACGCGTTACGCTAGCTCGGTAGGCACTTCCCATTTAAGTAATACCCCTGTTCTACCAGTGCTCTTCGTGACCACCAAATACAATACTGATTATTAGCCTCAGTTAGTGTGTTGTTTTTCTGTCTTTAATAACATGTGATTGCGCTTCTTATCAAAAGCAGTAGTCCGGTTAATATGTCGGGTAGCTTGTAATCTCTTCGGACTCCATCTTGATATTGCGGCCGAAGCAGTTTTTGCGTACAAAATGAAGCCAAAGTAAGAGTTTAACTGCGGTATCCTTTCGGTGCCACTTTGCAGTCCCAAGGAGAACAAAGGACACTTTACGATCAAGTTTCCCGAACCAATTGCCCTGCAGTGTGACTGTTCTGGTTAATAATCGTGCTTGTCAGCCAATCTCGAGCACCAGTTAGGTTGGGAGTAGGAACCGGAAAGCACAGTCCTGAGTCACTAGCAGACAGGATTTCAGTTGCTAGTACATTTATCTCCCTATGGAGTGTTAATCCGTAAGTGAATCTTATTCCAGTGCTAAAGCCTCTCCCAGAGGAAATCACTTCGCAGGAGTTTCTAACTTTGTTCGTCCTGTTGGAGTGGTAGTTTCAGAGCATGGCAACTGCACGAACTTAAGAAGTCGAAAAAGGTCTGTGCCTGATTAACAATGAGATTACACGTAACCAGATGAGGTCTTGCCCACGATCATAACAGGTCTGTAGTAATACGCTTTCCCATCGCATCTTGTGCACCAGATGAGGTCAGATATATTAGTCAGTACCAAGCTTTAAACGAGTAAGGTCGATGAAATTCTTTATCGGCCACAAGGCGTTGGTGCTATTCAAACACGAGGACTTTCTTAGCTGGAATTGGATCTGATTTAGAATCATAATTGACTCTACAACTACATAACATTACACGCGATCACGTGAAAGATTTTGTGGAACCCTGGTAGCCCAGCCAATCAATGGCGGCTGGTCGCTGGTCGAACCACGACGAGTGCCCTTCCGACGAAAGCTCTGGTTCTGGACACATTAGCTATACTGTCTCTATTTCTCAACCTGGACTATCAACAATCTGGACCGTTCTACAGAAGTAAGCAGCTGTTGAACTAAGCTTTTTGACCAGTTGTCAAGGGGTGAACTGGTAATAAGCTAGGATACAAGTCATTCCAAAGCTTAGTGTGGCGCTATGGATTTAGAAGCCCCGTGCAGCATCCAGATAGATGAGTGAAAGCCGTCGCTGTCTTTCTGAAACCTGGTTCATGGAACCGTTGCACTTTTGTGGCTAATCCACTGTCGTTCTCGAGTGGCCACTTATACTGCCGACTTCCCATGTCTGTCAATTGGAAGGTTTTCGAATGAACTCCACCAAACGTCGTTAACCTCCTTCAGCTTCTTGTGTGGTCTTGGGATGTAAATGCCTATCACCTCTGTTCAATAGTTGAAAGCTAGTTAAACGTTACTAGATGTGTTCGTCCACCTTAACTTCAAGCTGTGTGGTTAAACCGAAGACATGACTTCGTAATTTTGGCCGCATCAGTGACCATGCCAGGTCAGGTTAAGTATAGTCCGCTGGTGTTGTGGGGTAGTATAGCACTATTAACGGTTCCATTAACCATTATTATGACAGAGTGGTAAGTCTTGGTCATTTTCTAGTGTGATGTTTTCGTTGGGGCCTGAGACAGCCATTTCGAAAACCAGAATTTAATTCACAAATATCGGATTGTCGAATGTCGCTTTGTGGGGTCATATTGTACATGGAAAATTAGACGTTTCGTGTGGCGCAGTGGATTAGATTCTACTTACACGGTGCTGGACGATATTCACTTTTCCTTTGGTCGGTTTTGTAGTCCTCTAATTGGTGCGGCTGTTTTTGGGAGCTCTACTAGAGGATGGGTTTTATAGTGCGACTGAACAATTAGGTTAATGAAAATGGGTTTCCGCCTTGACCGGTTCTCTGTTGCGATTTCTTTTAAGAACGGACGAGTTCACCGTGCAGGCTGCCAGTTTTAGGGCGGAGTAAGTGCCAAAAGTCGTTCAACCGTAATACCCTTTCGGTGCCTAGCTGCCGTGCCACCCGGAGTAATCACGAGGGCTGGGATACTGCCAGGTTGCCCAAGCCTAGATAGGAGAAGTCGAGATGCAGAGGTCGGGTTCGAACCACGGGCCCTCCATTGGCGTGGTAACCGCTGAGCTGTCTCGAATGTTTGAACACTAATACTAACTGTGGTCAGCTTTTTTCCCACGTCGTGAACGAAAACTACTCAGGTTGAGATGACTTGCATCCGTTGGATTTACAATAGCGTTCTATATGTCACTCCAGCTAGATGATCCAGTATTTTTATCAGCATTATCAATTTCACTTTTCAATAGGTTCCGGGAGAAATACCACCCGGATGTTCGGCCTGATCCGGAAACACAACGTAATTTGTTTGCACGTCGTTTAGATGTATTCATGGAACTCTATCAAGCTGGAAAATTTGATGATCTCTCACTTACCACTTCGAACGAAGCCAGTATAGTCAAGCTACTGGATACGGGTAAGTAATTTGGGTCTTACCTCTTGTCTCTTTCGGACGACCTTGTTGTGTCAAGACAGCCTTGCGTTGATTCCTTCGGAGCTTCGAACTTGCCTTTATATTGTGCAATTTCGGGGTCCTCGCCAAACACTGTAATTGTAGACGAAGGGTTTTTTGACTTCTCACAACCTGTGTGCACTATTCAAAGAGACATTTTGACGAGCTGAGACCACCACAGAAGGTCCACAACAGTGCTCTATATCGACGTCGGCCTCTTCCAATAGGCCGATTTCTATCGAATAAAATATAGATAGGTGAACTTGAAGTTTGGTAATGTGTAGGAATATTGGTAGCTTGGTGCATTAGTTGGTACTTGATCAGGTGGCTGTTGATCTGTTCGCCGAGCTTAGCAACTGATTTGCAAACGTTTCGTCACCATTCGAGGAGGCATCTTCAATGCGCTACTACATACTACCAAAAGTAGGAGGTACACCACCAACCAATCAAACAACAGAGATGCCGACCACGACGTAATGTAGATAACGAACGGACCAACCGGAAGAGACAATAATGGACAGCAATTTCAACAGCAACGTGGCAGCAGAATCAAGAAGTGCAAACCAAAACGCAACACAGATTATGATCGGACCAACCAGAATCCAAGTGCGATAATTGTCAATGGTCAATCAAGTTGCAACGCAGAATCTACTCTTTGTAAACTGTATAACCGGAAACAAGAGGAGATGGACTATCCACCCAACAGAGCACCGAAGATGTCTTATAGATTGGTGACGAAACGTTTGCGAATCAATCGCCAAGCTCGGCGAACGGTTCAGCAGCCACCTGATCAATTACGAACTTGAGGTTTACCAACTGTGTAGTTTATGCTTTTGAATGATAACCTATTGGTTTTCTTTTCGGATCTCATCTTACTATCTTTCTGTCTGGTAATTTCGTTGTACACGATATCGGGTCTATATGCGTGACTTAAAGCGTAACAGAATAGTGTGTGAAAGAAAGAGCACCACTGATTATGAGCCATCTCTACAAGTATTGTGAAAGAACGCTTATCTTTTCCAGGACCCCAGCCAGGTGGGGACAGGGGGCGGGATTACCGAATTGTAGCAAGTCGGTGGTTCGGAGTCTTCATTACTCAAGAAGTGGAAGGATATTCAGCCAGAATTTTCTGAATGAATAGTTGTCACTGCTGCTCATTCCACATTTTTCTCATCTTTCAGTGGCTGTCAAACTAGCAGGTGGTACTGAAGAGGACGTTAGATTCATGGAGGAGTTCAAGTACATTGACGTGCCTCAAAAACCGGCGTTATTCCACTCCTTTTCTAATCCACCCATGAATGGAAACAAATCAACTAAACGAGAATCGCGTTCCGGACATCCAGCCCAGAGTGAAGGTGAAAGCACTGAACACACAAACATCCCAGCCCGGAAAACGGTATGTTTTCTAGACGGAAATCCTCCATTGTGTAATATGGGATACATTGCTTAATTATCTACAAACGAACAAAAAAGTTCCATTTTGAGGGAGACTTTTCGAAGGAATACTGAACAGCCATTCATCTTAGAGCTTCCTCGTTGACAGATTGTGTACTTTCTATAGAAATTTGTGGTCTTTTTCTTGCTACTCATGTATCGAAGGAGAAAGTCGTATTGATAGGTTACCTAGAAGGCTTCCGCTTATTTTTTCCCCCTCTCACCGATAGTCTGTTTCGTCTGACCATCTTCCGGTCTTTCGAATTTATTCATAACGTTTGAGACTAGACCAGGATATATATGCCTGATAGTGCAAACCATAGCAAACATACGCAGGCGCTAGCAAAAGGAGACAGTCCTCAGACAATCAGTAAGCCTAAGCGACTGACTAGGACTATGAAACTCAGGTGGAGATAACGGGTGAATCTCATAGTGTATGCGAAACCTTGATTAGTGGCTTGCTTTACTTACGGAGTGGCACAGAGGGCAGGAAGCTAGTTGTCGCGGTTCTTGGTCTGTATGATGCTAATCATCTCATTTGCAACACCAGTAGGTTTATTACACAGAAATTCGAATGACTTAAGGCGGGTCATTCGTGAGATCAACGCAGAATAACAAAGTATTCGGTCAGAATTGTCGCTGTACAGCTGATAAACGGGTCCTGCTCAGGCCCTACTCATATAGCACGCTGTGATTTGTGGATTACTTCGATTTGGTCTATCCGATAGTGGTCGTGTAAAGGCCTTTTTATCGCTGTCGTCACAAACCGTCACAAAGTGACTGAACCTTACCGTAGTTTGATGGTTTGTGCCTCCGTGATCCGTTGATTTATACTGGAGAGGTCTCTGTTCGACACTCGCAGCGTCTTTCATACCAGATTGGTCGTTTGGTCGAGGTCTGATTAACATAGTCTCTTGGTTCACCAGGGTGTGGGTTGGAACACTTTGAGCAACTTGCTCTGATGGTCTCACGCCAACCACCGCCGCCTTTCGGTTAGGCTTCTGATCTAAAGTTTTTGGCTGAGGATCATAATCGTCCTTTTCAGGTGTGGGCGCCTTGGCAGTACCACATACAAACATGAAGTGCACGTTTACAAATATTCTTATGCCACGTCGGCTTTCGCCTGGTGCCATCGTCCGGCTCGTCTTCTGACGTCCCTTTCCTTTCCCTTCCACGTAATTTTCACTCCCTACTCACTACCACATTAATAGTGCTGTCCATGTAGACCGAGGTGTTAGGACTGACAACCCCATTCGCTTTGCATCGGTCTTAGCCGCAACATCTGCTCGTCAGCTGGCGCCTACAGCATTAGGCATCTCTTCATTATGGTTGTACGGCAGCGAGGCATCAGCGTTGAACACTGATGTTGTGCTGTCGATAATGATGGAAACATTTTGAACCCAATCAACATTCCCACTTTTTGTACATTCTTCTGAGGTGACCAACTCAAAGGTACTTGCGGCATATGCAGGTGATTCAGTTGCCTGGTTCAACAGTTTTGAGACCCTTCTGTGCCTTTAACGCTTCAGTTATCCGATACACTGTTTTTGTTTGTCGAAATGCCGGGTACCAGCATGTGCGCAAGTTTCCCGTTCTTGGCGGGGGTCGAACTCTATTTCCGTGAGCTGATTAGCAGCACAATTTCTCTTACATTTACGCGAAATAACCTCATTCATCACGTATATCTCACCCCTTGATATTGATCTCACTGATTTACCACAACCTTAAGTGAATTGATCGTGTGTGAGCAGCATCACTCCGTCAGCCCATTCGCATAGTCGTACTTCTCTCCAATAACCCTGGTTTGTCTTGACTGTGGCTGGAATCGTGAAATTTGATTAGTCAAGTTGAATCGTGACTTTGTTGATGCAAATAACCCGTTGTTTTTTAGCGACCCAAACCTCGGAAACAAAAAGACACACGACCGAAAGCAAAACATAGAAATCAACCGCCGAAACGAGAACGGGACAATGCATCAAGTGATGGGAACAGCACAGATGGAAGTTCAACTAGCAGTAGCAGTAGTAGCAGTGGCGATGAGAGCAGCAGTGACAGTGAAAGATCTAGTGAAAGTGATAGTGGCAGTGACAACAGTTCGCACAAAACGAGTAGCAGCGAAAGTGATAGCAGCAGCAGCAGTAGCAGCGATAGTGAAGAGGAGAGTGATGGCAAGAGTGGTAGTGACAGCGGAACAGAGAGCACTCGACATCGCCGAGCCCGTCCAAAGGTGAGTTCTCGAAGACCTGCCAGACGCAGCAAACGTGGTAAAGGCAGGCCCTCAAGACGTTCCGGTGCTAGCAGCGAAAATGGTGGTGACAGTCCAACCAGGGCGTCTTTTGCACGCGGAAGACCGGCCAGAACAGAGTCTGAGCAATCAGCCAAGAGAACCGAACAGGCAGCTGCAGATGACCAAGCCGGTAATCGTTCAGACCTGAACGAATCGATGCTTACCGCGGGCGAAGATCAAACCAATGAAAATGAACTTGATCACACCCCGGTTCAACGACTTCCTTTGCATTATACGCGCGTCCTTTACTTCCCACACATTTCTTTTAATGTGTATCAGAAAGATCTAATCTCGGTGAGTCGCTGCGTGTAAATCCTTTGTACCTGTTAAACTGTAATCGTGAACAAAACTTCACATTGAGGTGGTTATGACATCCGTATCTGTTCTAAATCGTCTTACTTCAGCCTCTCCAACCCTAATTTTATCTAATCTTAAGACCAAGATGTGGCCGGATCCCGGAAAGCTAGGCCGCGCGAACGCCTTCATCTTCGCTGAAAATCATCATTCGTAGAAGGCTCGGCTCCTGGATTCTGACTACTATGTATCGGTCGGCCAGGTCATCGGCTGGCTAACTTGATTTTAGGTGTGATTTTTGACCAATTCACCAGTCATTTGACTGGTTACGGTTGTGCATAGAAATATGTATATGTCCATACATTCGTTTTTCATGTGCCTTTCTCATCTATAGGCTCTACTTACCACGGATAACAGTAGGCTAGCGTTCAAACCAAGCATCATACAGTCGCATCGATTTTATGAGGCTCATGTTCATGCATTTGGACCGGTCCAGCATGTGCTCTCGTGAAACGGATAAATTTCTCTTCAGTTTTCCTTGAGACGCTTGTGCGCATCTTGGAATGGTTTAACTTAGCTTCAGATTGGAACTGATATTGCGGCACTATTCAACGGTTATTGGCAAATATTATTTGACTCTGTTGCGATTTCAACTGCCTCGGTTGCTACACCGAATTCAGAAAGTGCCAGCTCCAAAGGAGCATCACTTAAGCGTTACTTCCAATCTAAATAGTGCTTTTTCGCTCCCTTTTGACAGCCTGGTTTATGGTTTAAACTGTGTTTTCATTAACTGTGTGTCAGTTTTTCGAGGCATACAACTGGTGAGCGAGTTCCGAAAAGCACCCTATCTAATTTGCAACTAAGTGTAACCTATTTGCTGCAAATCAGGATCAATCGCATCCCTCACTTGGTCGCATTACTTTGGATTGTGGGGAGGGGGCGAGTTTCAGAGATCCAAGGCAACGTGTTCGTATCTGGTTTAACTAACCGATATCTTTATTTCCTATAATACTACCCGCAAGGTAGGTCATTTATACAATCCCCCAATAGACTATCGTTCCGGATATTCAGGCTAATGGGGATTTCATGAATCGCTTAATTACGCCCATAGGACGTTTCTAAAACAGACGAGTACCGCGGCAAAGGAAGATAGTTCGTCTGAAGATGAGGGTCTGAGTCCATCAACGTACTAGTTGATGCATTTTGCTCAGTGCTTAGGAAACCTGGCAACCTCCAGGTTTCAATTCAAACCTTTGGGATCTGTAGGTTTTCGGCCATAGGATGTTCGAGAAATGTTTGCATCATTCTCCAGACCATATGCCAAACGAAAGGGCCCTCAATGGATGCTTGATGTCACTCCAGTGACTCTGATGAATCGGCCACGTTCTCAGCTGCGCAGATACCGAAGGAGTTTGAGCCGTTCTTTCTAAAAACGCCGTACCAAGATTGGCGTTCTGATTGACGCGGTTACTTAAACACTTAGATTAGTAAGGTTAGGTTCGATGTTGAATGCCTGGGTTTGCAGGCAAGCACATGAGATGGCTGGAGTGAAATGAGTTAAACTGATTAAACGTCTTTCCACGGACGTCTTACTACCTCATGGGAAGGCCATATGATGAACCACGAATAGAGACCTTTTGGTGTCTTTCTGCACATTGACCTTTACTTGGGGATGGACTATCATGCTAGTTCTCTCCGTGATTTAAGTAAGGTGTACGTATCGCAATACTACTACTATTAGTAATATGATAACGATAAATTCTTTCCCTTCAATCTGATTAGAAAGGGTCAGCTTCAAGGCGCGAAAGGTACCGCGTGCAAGTATTTCGACCAAACGTTAGGTTAGGTTCGCAAAGATTCTTTGGTCAGTGTGGTAAGAGATTCACCTGGTACATTTGTCCGCCCGCAGTTAGATGGCACTGTTTTGATATATCAAAGATGACCACTTAACTTGGTTTTGATTATGCGTGTGCTGTACTAGAAATACTCGGTACTATAAATACTTGGTACTATGAATAATGATGACAGTGAAAAAGCTTACGTCGAATGTCCACACAGTTTGGTCATTACCTAACCTTCGTGAACCTTCGTTCTTGTTACAGTTATTGTCCACTTCGCCACACTTCATTCGATTGGCTGTCCTAGATCCGCTTATCATGTCTTCGTCGGACAATCGCTCCGGTCATATAGACGAACCTTTCCTTGCCTCGGAACTAAACCCACAGTCTTCCAGTATATCACTTCGACGTGTCGGGTGGGCTTCGTTTTCCGCGCAAACCATACAAGCCGAAAGCTTGATTGATGTGGATTTGGAGGAAATATGCAATAACTTACTTCAACAGGCAACCGAAGCACAGGCTCCAGAAGATTTACTGGAATGTCTTCGTAGCGCTCGAGTACTCCCAGACCACTTGAGGAGACCGAATACCGACCGCGTCCGATCAACAAGCCATTTCCTATCCAAACTTCTGGACAACTGCCCGGAGCGTCTGTACTCGAAAGCTTTATTAAGGCGACACTTAGTTCTTGCTGCTCGTCTAACCGAGGAGCTTGACAAGGCCCGTGGTTTGTGGGGTTCGGCTCCAACTTCTAAACAACCGGCCGACGCTAATATGTCGGAATCTACGCAGTCCTTGCTTCCACAACCCGCAACAATGGATACTAGTCAGCTAGGTGAATCTGACACGGACGATATGGAGAATCCAAATGTTACTGTACCTACACGAGGTAAGTTAAAAAACATGGGCTCTATAATTAAAATCCTTTACATCACGCAGGACACTTATCTCTGAGAGTCTATCAGTTTTTGAAGTAAAGCTAAAAGTTGCCTCTGTATATCAACTATCGAGCTTTTTCCACTTTTTTGTGGTAAGTGCACTTTGAAGTGGTGAATGAGTCGCCAGTTTCTGTTCTACCGCTGTGTGCATGTAAATTGTGACCCAAGTTGCCGTAGCACTCCAAAGTTAGTATGGTAAAGCATGATGTTTAAGTAACACGTGCTGTAGTAGGCGATCGCACTGCGGATACGCATTGGCCTTTCTCAGATGTTTCACCGTATCCAAGACCATCAGTCGGGCGTGGCAATCAGCTTGCAATCGCTTCGTCGCCAGGCGAGAAAGCATTGAGCGTTTGGGTGGGCACTTCATCCAGTTATACTTGCGTTTATATGATTTCTGTAGAGTATTTTATACATCCAACCTGAGCGGTTATCAGGACTTGCTTGCGTGTGATTTGATTGGCCTACGTGGAGTCCTTGCTGCCTTGTTGTCCGATTTGCTTCATATAATTGGTTCGCTGGATATATTCATTCCAGTAATTCTGCTCCTTTGTTTCCATTGACTCGTTTTTGTTTGTTGCATCTTGGGTTTCAGTCTACCTTCCTGCCATTTGACTGTTCAGTTGAATTGATTGACTCGTTCTCAAATTCATTTGCGATTTGGTCTGATTTTGTGGTTTCTGACAATGTAGTGCTTTCATGTCTTGCGCAATTTCTTCATCCATTTACCCCCGTTTGGGATTCGTAGTTTTTTTATCTGTATTTTCCTTGTGGGTCGGCTTTACACGTCCAGTTTTGTATTCTTCTAGTGCTTTCTATAGATTTGTTTTCTGGTTTCTTCTTGTGTGGTTTGAGCTTGCTGATTCCGGAATTCTTTTGTCCTCGAAGGTTGGTAGGTTGGGGCGATCCTAATGTGTTTGTTGATGTAGTTCTCGTTTGAGTGCCACTTTCTCATAAATTGACGTCACTTTTTTGTTCTTGCTTGAGCTAGTATATGGATATGGTCCCAGCTAATTGCGTGTACGAAGACGAGTGAAAATTGATCGTCTCTTGACGGCAATTTGGTGTTCGTGAAGTTTGGTAGATAGCTTCCTTTCTGTTTCTCGCAATCCTTGCGTAGGATTTTGTACATAAATTTGACTCCCTTATCGGTTATGTTTTACTGTCGTGATGTAAATTCTTGCAGTCATTTCAGAAGTGTTCTTGAGATAGAGCAGCGTAATCCTTTGCGCTCTCCTTACGTCGTTGCGTTCGAGGTCTGTTTTTGTTATTGAGATAAATTTTCTGTTTCTCTGGAAGACTACAACTGATTTTCCTCTTTGACTGTGGCTTCCGTGGTGTTGCAGTGGAGTTCGATCTGCTTGAACAGTGTTCAATGCGGCAATGCGTGTGGTAACTTGGAAGCATACTATGGTAGTTGAGAATTTGCTCTGTCTGAGTTGCTTTCTTGTAGACTTCATTTTGTAACTGCCCACTGAGCAGTCTGGTGATGCGCATGTCTAAAAATGTCACCCATCTAACCATGCAAAAACAACATCTCCTTGTATGTTGATGTAACTTTCCCAAGCTGGTTGCTAAGGTCAGCTGCCACTTGATCAGCACTCGATTAACGCACCCAAGTAGTCAATAGTCTGGCACATTGCCAATATCGATGACAATCTTTAATAATCAACGGGTATAATCGCCATCTGAGCAACCCCTCATGCTGAGTGGTGTTTCGAAAGCCTTCACAGTCCAAGATAATGTCAGCATGTGGCCCCGATCCTCGTTTTGCTCGATACTTTCCACAAAGTTTCATTGGGAGACGAAGATGCAGCACACTCATGTGTGCAATATTTTGCATCCAGAGATACCCCCTGCTGGACACACGAGTCTCGTACGTTTCGGTTTGACCTAAGTTGTCTTCCTGATTCTTTCCCGCATTTACAGCTTATTTGAAAGAATATGCCCACATTGGTCCCTTCGATGTTTTCCATTGTCTGATCTAATATATAAACTCCTTGGATCGAGCCTAAGACTAAGAGGAGTTTCGGAATTCCATTTAGATCACATGTTCAATACATCTTGTTGTCACCAAGTTGGGTAGTAGATGATTTTATTGCTCTGGTTCAGATAATGCTGACCTGGATCGGGTCACTAATATGGTGGGATGTCAAGATATTCCGAATATGTATTACGCATGCCCAGGCACCTGGCTCTGGTGGTTGAGCAAGGCGACCTATCTTGAGTCCATGAACAGTGGGGTCACGTTGTGTTACACTGCTAAGATGTAGAATAAAGAATCTAAGAGGTGCTTAATGTCACAAGCGGTGCGCGCCTGTTTGTCGTTTCGTCAATGAACATTGAGTAAATCCGAATGCGAATGAACTGAGGAGAGGAGTATGTTACTAATACACGTAAGCGAACATATTTCGCGTTCTTCATGAGCATGATCCGACACCATCCGGACTTCCCTGTTATTTTTCGAAGTCAGCGGGTCGGAAATTCATCAAGCCAGACTAGGTATCGACCACAGGCACTTTAATGTGACACAAATCGCTGATATGCGGATTACCCTTTACTTGGTGTATTCTGTCCTCAGCCTAATGAATTCCAGTTCGAACTGTACATCAGTGTGAATGCAATGCTTTTTTGCTTAGTGTACTCCTTTTTTTCTTAGAAGAAGCAAAGGCAAGGTCTGCGTCCGAGGCATTGGATGCTTTGGCCAAGTCCCTTTCTTCACCTCCGGCGAACAAAAAGCCGGCTCCTATTCCGATCGATCCTGGCGAAGATCTTCTCGAGGCTGCCACCATCCTAAGTAGCGTGGTCAGTGACAATCCCTTGTTGAGTGGTTTGACGGACTGTCTGGTCGACGAGGGAAGCGCAGAGGAAGAACTTCTTCTTTCAGGTAATCCTCAGTTTATCAGTTTCTATGTAGAGTCGTTTATCATGCTTCCTGAACAGCGTCTATTGAGTAATGAATAGTGGGTTGTTTTCCGTTCATGATTGATGCCAGGGTGATTGTTCGTTGTAGGCTTGAAAGCATTTTGGTGTTCTTCAAACTGATTTCATCAATATTTGCACCGCCGAACTGCCCTGTTGAAGCGATTCACCAGAACTACGTTTCTATCTTAAACTGGATTTTACTAATTACACTTGGTGATCTGTTCAGATCTCACATATTGGGACTGCACCTGACTGAGCGGGTCTGTTGTTTGTGTTAGCTTATATATATGCCAACTGTAACCTCATGGCCTGCCTGCGTGGCACTGAGCATTGATGCGCAACACCCGTTTTCAAATACACCCACGTGTTTCTTCATGGGTACCATAAGAGAATCCCCTTAAAATAGAGCCATCTCTTCAGTGCGACAGAACGTCGTTGTTTACCTCCGAAGTCCTTATATCGTCTTATCGTCCAAACTTGCATTTAATTGTTGACGGTACTACACTTTTCCGCAAGATCATCTTTGAATCTGTTTGTGTGGTTGCCACAGTTTTCTTGCTTCCATGGCCCCGAAGACATTAAACTCTCTTACTAGCAGCTGGTGTAGTGTATTCCGCTGGAAACGGTTGACATTCAGGAAGCACCCTTGTAATACGATTTCCCAGTATGTAATAACCAAAGTAATGTTTGGCTAACACGACTTCACGATTGCTTCTTATGCAGGAGGATTTCAGGCGCTTTCGTTTCGTCCGGGATATGCTGCTTCCACTGGCAACAGTTTGGCTGCTGCACAGATGACATCCATAGTTCCGTCGGATGATACAGAAATGTTGAACCTTCTTGATCGACTCATTCTCTATCTCCGAATTGTGCACTCGGTTGACTTCTATGCGCCGGCTATCTATACCAACGAAGATGCAATGCCCCATCCCTGTCAGCTTATCCATGTACGGCCTAGTAAGGCTGATGTTGGGAAAGCTGTCGCTCGTCAGGAAGTTACGCCTACGCCCCCAGCAGACCTCGATTCAGTATGTGATTGTGTGTTGGATTATATGCTCAGAAGTATTTCAGCGTTTTCGCAGTCCATCCGTACTTCTTTCATGTATCGAAACGCTGTCTCACTATTCGACTTTTTCAGTTCACTTCAAACAAAACGTGTAAGAAGGGTCTTCTGTTGATTGGTAGCCGAGCTATCCGTACCTGGCTGGAGTGTCATGTTGGTCTTCCCTCTTTAACCATCAGTGACTTCAACAATTGTCGTTCTTTAAACCGTTGGTTTTTGGAGCGATCACCTAAGAGGCAGATCCTAGAGATAAGTTGAACACAACTCACTTCATAATTGCTTCAGGAGGCCAACACATAGGGTGCTCCTCCACAGGCTGGTCCCTTCAGAGTGGAACACGTATAAGTAGTATGGAACGATTTACCAAAGGCCACCTACGGAATACCATAAATGAGAGATTTTCCGACGGTCACTGAACTCTCACCTTAAAGTCAGTTCATGAACAGCGAATACCGGGCTATTCGCTCGGTATTTACCCCACTCTCCAAAATTGTACATGGACAATCCACCGTTGACACGCAGTTAATGATGGGCTGCATGTTTCCACAGGATTCAAGCATATCTATGTCGTTACACTTAACTCACCTCCTTACTGGAGGTCCTGTGCAATCTGCTTACACCAGACTGCGTGTGCTTTTAGACTACAAGCCTTTATTGTATGCTTCGATCAGTCGTTCCAACTCAACTCACTGTATACCATCTTGTCGTGTCCCCTAAGTACACTTTACCATCGGAGATCATGTCGCAGCTGAAAACTAAACTGTTATGGTGAAAAGCGAAATACAACGACCTTAATTTTAGAGTATGAAGCCGTAATACCGTGTGTAGGTGTTCGGTCTGCTGATGAAACGGGCTGGATTGGATGCACTGGCTATATGTGTGTCACAGTAAGTCGATGGTGCCAATTGTTTCAATGCCCATACAAAAGAACAATCATGCAGCATAAGCTCTTGGAAATGTAAAGTTCAAGATAATAGTTAGTCGGTTGGGTCGCAGTCGAATAGTCCAGATAGTCAAAATATCTGGGCGTTCGCGCTTATTTTGCAGTATCACTGGGACTGTCAATGAACTTGGGTTTTACACTCGGCAGCATGGGTGAGTTCATTTTACTTTATGCTTGATACAACATAATCTCGGATAGGGAAGTCCGGCTGAGTGACTCCGCACGAAATTGTAGAGTAATCTCGATCGGAAAGATCAACCGAAGCACATGACGTTCGTGTTCCGTAATTTGAAAGCACTTGCTGTTTTACGTGATATCGCAGAAGGCTTTTAGTGAAATACTTACATATACTGAACAACCGAATGTGTGTTCAAATCCACTTGTAAGCCAGTGTTGAGTATACTGCTAGTAAACTCCACACTATAAGCAGCTAACACAAGAGAACTGTAAACTAAGTTTTGAGCCTCCCCGTTACAATCCACGCCACAGTGGCTGATGATCAAGGTGATGGAAGTCACCGAATATCCCCGTGTGAATACAATAGAAGGCGAATGCGTGGTGATCAGTTCTAGATTGATCGAGCTGTCACATGGTGTTGTGCGACTATGATCGAAGAGGATCCGTCAACAAAGGTAGTTCAGATCTTTAGTACAGGGCCCAAACCGATGAGAATCGAAGTAATCCTCCCCCCTCCGCCCATAACCGAATTGTTCTAGCGCATGCTCATTGGGACGGACCAACAAAATCTGCAAATGACATTCAAGAGGAATCATCAACTGAAATGCCATGAGTCGGAATAGCAAGGTCCAAAACCCGACACGAACTAATGTTAATTTCCGCCCCTAAACTATCGGTTCTAAAGCTTAGTCGCCCACATCAACCAACACGGGTTTTTATCCAACACTGATTCAGTATATCAGCCTAAAAAGATTTTGCTGATTCGTTTATCTCCCTTAAAATTTTTTCGAACCTATTCACTTCGTTCGGCGATGTTTTTCTGTGGGAATTTGTCTGCCTATTTGTCTGTTCCCCTTCATCGATTGATGTCAGCGCGAGTTCAACCTTTAAGTTTATGTTATAACCGCACTTTTATCCCCACCCAAAACAGGTTTTTACTTGCCAGCTGAAACGATTGGTCCGTCTGATACGTCCTTTGGATGAAACGGAATGCAAGCGATTAGGACTAAGAGATGTGAATGAGGTTGTCGAAGCATTTGTGAAGTCAAACACGCGCCGGAAAAAGCGAAAAACGTAGGTTTATATGCCTTTTCTGTCGAATCACCACCACTTCACCAACGAATACTAGGAATAAATTTATCCCCCAATTTATCACCAACTACTTTGCCTTTGTGTAACTTCATAGTCTTGGGATATTGACTCTAATTATTTGTAAGGCCTAAACTTTTTTCTACTCCGATTCTTATTGAGAATCACATTTATCCGACATCGAGGTTGGCCTTTTGTTGGTGAACTTGTAACCGCTCGAGTGAAAGTTTTTCGCATTTCCTTAGAGTTGATTTCCAAACAGGTTTTTATGAACACAAGACTCCAGATAGAACATCCCGTTGGATGGCGTTTCTTTTTGTACTTCCACAAGCCTATAACAAAACCAGTGACTCTAAAGTAACTTAAGTGCAAATCCCCACTTAAAAAACTCGAAGATTTGTATGATGAAACTGGGGTTTCCGATAGTCGGACTTGATGTTCGCAAGTTACGAAACAAGTCCCATTTTGCTTGGGACTTATCGGATGAACCTAGCGAGAGTAGCTGCCCACCTTGGTCCATACAACCACAAAATGGTACTTAGGGTTCCATGGATTTCTAGATTAATTGCGCTATTCAACAAAGGTGTACACACAATCAGTCGATGTTAAACCCTTTAAAAGGTGAGCTAGACGTATGCGCGAGGATCTTCGCCGGTAGGTCATCTGAAACTATGCCTTTATTTGAACGTGTGTACCACTGATACTAGGCAGCGCACTTCTCCACTCCAAGACCGTATGACAGTGCAACAAATATTCCACACAGCAAAATGCGTTAATGTTCTTTGCTTATTCAGATATTAATATACTATATAATACTAATATATAATAATATAATTAATAATATATTCAGATATTAATGCATTTGCATTTCCCGCCAAACACCGCTGCCTTGCGGTTAGGCTTTTGAGCCAAAGGCTTTGGTTGAGGACCCTAATTGTCCTCCTGTCTAGGTGTGGGCGCCCTGACAGTATCCTAGCCCACGTACAACCATGAACATGGTTGTGCGGCAGCGAAGCATCGGTGTTGAACACTGATGTCATGCTGTCGATGATGATGATGATTATTCCGACGGATGTGGTCGGTCCATGACCAATCGGTGCTCCGTGCACGACAAGGGACTATGTGTAAATTGGCACATGGAAGTTCTACATTGTATTATATTCGAAAATACAAAATCCATAACCACACAATTTCATTTGACAGGTGATTATGAACAACATCTTATGAGCCTACTATTCATAAAAACGCCGTTTGTGGTGACGTATTCATTTAAGGTGTTCACTTCAGCAGTGGATTGAAACGGGATCCATCAGCCCACTTTATAAGTTTGCTCGGACGACTAGTGTACACTACTTCTCAATTCGACAATGCAGACGGCTGCAGTTTGTGTGGGACTGTTGACTTAATGTATTAACGTGATACGAAATAGGTATAATTAGGAGGCGTTATAGGAAGGTGTAGAAAGACTGTTTGAAGTGTACAACAGACCCATTGGTATGTCCAAAAGGAAGTAATTTCAAAGTATACGTGTGGTGTGACACTGCCTTAGCAGACATTCATTTGAGGGGTGAAGCAACGTTAACGACCGAGTCACTTCGTCGTGGGAATGAACCACTCATTTCCCTGTGTACGCCGATGATTGAAAGTGCACTTCATGGACAGAGTTTGACACGTCTGGCATTATTGTACAACTCATTTCAGTCTCGGGATTCGGGCCTAACCTCTTTTCATCTCCTCCGGTTTGACCCCCATGTTTAACAACTTCAGTTGATATGACATTTTGAGTTCACCTTAAAAGATCGACCAGTTTTGCACTCTATCGATGATAAAAACGTCTAGGTTTGCCTCTTATGTTACCCTGTTTCTTATAGGGATGTCATATGGGTGTGTTTGCTGTCTGACAAAAAGTTCCGAGATCCAATCTACGTGAAGAAACACATAATGAACAAACATCTGGACAAGGTCGAGACGGTGAAAAAGGACAATGTGAGTTTTCTTACATCGCCACTCGAAATCACAGATCTTCGCCTGCCAATCAAATGCTGAGTCTAGCCATGGAGAGTTATCTGTTCTTCAGCTTATTCTCTTTGACAGACGCTCGCGCACCTCCCGTGGTGCGCTTTGATAGCAAGTGTTGTCGGCGCGTAGTATGTACAGTGTTCAGGAGCATCAGGAGAATCAACAGAATGTCAACAAGCGACACTCAGATTTCCAGTGGAGATTTCGTCCAGTCAGTGAAGCCATTCTATGCTGAAAAGCCAGATTCCCTGAAGTTTCGTGCACACTGATGATGATTGACAATAAGAATGAAACAGTTGCACATTGCTTCTCCCGCTTTTCGGCATAGCTTGGTTCCACTTACAGGATGAAATACCCCTAGGAAGATTCTCAAGTCTGCTCACGCTTTCGCGACCCGAGTTGTACTTCTGACCGTAAGGACGAAATTAAGAGATTTCCCTTCATGTGGTATTGAACTCCTCAAAATCTGCGCTTTGTAATGGCAAGCTATCACCTACTCGGCTGTTCCCTTCCTATCCCGCTTTCGGTGAATACAACTATATTGACCCGAGCAATTACAAAAAGTTAATGACTTGATATGGCTACTACACAGCCGCCGTCTGCACCATAAATTGTACACGTGCCCTGATCAAGGCGTTGACTAACCCAATTGCAGAGCTTAATGTAGCTGAAGGAATTTAGCTATTGGCCGGATGGATGAACATATAGCACCAAATTTATTGTTTTTTTCCAACTCTCCGCATTCCCTTCCTTCGAGTGCACGTAATATGAATGTCCCTGAGGTGGTGCAGAGGTTGATACCTGATCTCTTGTTCATGGTGCCCGTGTGTGACATCTCTTTGTCCCTCTCGTGGTTCACCACCCACAGTTTGTGTATGCGGTCGATTTAGTTTTTCCGTGAATCTTTTGTACCACTCTGTTATCTCGGCATTGTGAAGCCCGATAAAACTAACTCCTCTGATTGAAGTTTTGAGGATGACCAAATGTCGCATTTCCAGAAAACGTTGAAAATTAAAAAATGTTTTGTCACCAGACTGTAATGAGGTGTGATGCGACTTCTATAGGATGAAATTTGACCATATCATTTTATAGGTTCCCACCAGGCTCTTTGGGGATTTAATGTTATTATCGAGTTTTGGGTTGATTGCACGAGGGTGTTGAACTCCAATAATCTCTCGGATTGCGGTTGCCCTTGAGAGACTACTAATGTGCAGCCTGAAGTGAATCGGCTCAAGTTGCAACTACCCCTTATTAGGTGAGTGTCAGCGTTCATCGTCTTTCTTGACAATTTCGGTCCCATTTAATGGTGCCCACATTCCGGTCTTGTTCCACTAGCGAAATAAGTCACCCTGAGCTCTGACATTTGCACTCTAACCATTGATGCCTGAACGGCACGATAAATCTGCGTTGTAACACGACAACATATGTAGAAACTTGCTTTCCCGCGGTTGTCAGTAAGGTGGTGGTCTTTGTAAGACGGAATCGGCCTATCTCTCGCACAAATGAACGGGCTTGGTTGTATTCGAATGTCATGCTGAATTACTTGAGGCATACGCGACAATTCACTCCTCGTGGGAGTAAATTAGCGAATTTCCCCGGAGAATTATTCGATTTACAATTGTTAGAAAACAGGAGCTTGGATGTTTGCAAATCAATTGGGACTTTTTGAATACCGTAGTCATAGAAGATATACCGTTTTCACTTTAAGCGATTACGGCTGAAATCAAACACTTCATAGTAGGCTTTACTGATACATTGTGCATGAATGCTTCGAGCCAATCCAGACTGTTTTGCTTTTACTCTTTTTCGGACTGATTCCTACGATTTTGCATACACGTCTCACTTCAACCTTTCTTAGGCCATGTACTTCAACAATTACTTACTGGATCCGATGAGACCACAACTCCCCTTGGAGCCCCATCTTCCTCCGAAGAAGCGTCGCTCGGATTCCAAAACACATGAAACTCAGCGTCAACCTATCAGTGAAGTTACGCACGAAACACTTCGTGAGCGGTCGCAATCAAGCCCAAGGTGGCAAGGTCCCCAAAGAAGGCGCGAAGAAAGCTTCAGACAGTTGGACCCTCTTTATCAACCTAGTAGGGACTATCTCCAGGCAGGAAATTTTCCACCACGTCCATATCGGGTGCCCTATTTCCAGCCCAGATTACCCTTTCATCCATACCGCGCGCGAGGCTACGGAGGCATGCCAAACTATGGTTTTATACGGTACGTAACGTACAACAGTCGCCGTGTCAGAAAATCGTTTTGTTCGTTTTAATCAGCAACTGTGTAGTTTGTTCTATTCGCCAATTTTTCTGTCCACTGATTCACTAAATGAGGCACAGCGAAATGCACTAGTGCACCAAATGAGAAAGCTCGGAAGAATTAAATGGGAGTGGTTTTGCTCCCTTCTGATACTTACGAAAACCGGTCCGCGACGTTGAAATGATGCCACTGAATTTGTTAATGCTGCGTCTGAAAAAGCCTCTTTCTGAGAATGGCGCTCATTTTTCAGAATATTAGCTGAAAGTTTGGTAACTTTTTTATTTAGTGGGTCTGTACTTTGAGTGTCATTGTCCTGACCTTTTGTTGAAGCACGCACATATTTGATTTTTTTCCTCTCTTTCACAGGCGTGGTTTCCCGCGACGTCCGTACATAGATCTAGATGCACCATAAATGTCCAGCGGATACAAACCCATTCGTGCATTTCCACAAATTTGTTCAATAAAAAAACTCATGCTGTCACAAGGTTTATTTTTTATTTTTGACAACTATGAGGAAGGAAATTCGAAGGTTATGTAGAATTTGTGGTTATATGAACTCAGAGCATTTTAGTGTGGTCGCGTCAAGTTCTGAATCGACCTTATTTTACTGTTTTTTCCTTATTCAATTATTAATCATGCGATGAATCATTTGTCTTTGGTTGTGTGCGGTTACGGTTTTTCGGTCGTCATAGTTCGCAAGATGGTCATATCCTCGAGATCCCGATATACTAGTTCACTTACAGGCGGAGCAGAAATCAAAACGGAGCAACTGATGCCAATCCTGTCGGACCCTGACCCATCGGTACAATTGTGGCTTTCGGTTCGCCTAGTAGTTTTTGCGAACTTTCCTCTGAATTTGTGTTGTCGGCAACTTGCTGACCGATAGCCGTCGAAGGATTGAATGGCGATGTTAGGTTCACGTTAACTTTGACTGGCATGATTCCTAGGTTTACTGGGGAGTTCATTTCATCCACCAACTTTCGCTGACATGTCGCCCACAATTCATTATAAGCCTGTGGAAGTGTGCAAAGCGTATGATAAGTTTGATGTACTCTGGAGTGTTTAAAAAACTTAATAATTTTCACCCCAGTGATAGCAACAACACCTTGAACAACTACGTTACACTGCCATACACCCATGCTTATAAGTTTGAACAGAGCTTACTGTGACTCTTTCTAGGTGCCTAAATTTCCGGGGTTCAATCAATCACTCTAGAGAGGAACTGACAGCACGAAACCTATTGGTATTAGTTTTCAGCCATAGTTCGCGGGTTTCTATTCAGGTTCCGAGCGGGACGCCTCATCTCGGAAAGTGAGTCGCACCAGTATTACCGTCTTTCCTGCCAGCATCTCAAAAAGTACCTGTTGGTCTATGCTGTCTAGCAGTATAGGATAATCCTACTTGTAACTTATACCGCCGAAAGTTTTGTTGATCCACGGTGGTATGTGATAAGGTTCTAACAGACCGCTCAGACGTGCACAAGAGGGTCACAGGATCCTCAACAAACGCTTAACCGCAAGGCAGCGGTGGTCGGCGTGAGTCTAATCGAGTATCCCAAACTTCAGGGGAAACTTGTTTCAATGCCGAACCTGGAGGGCCAGGAGGTTGTTTGTCATTGACGACATTAGTAGGAAAGACTGAATTTTGAGTGGACTTCCTCCAGTACGCCTCAGCTGGTTACTGACTTACACAAACCTTCCCGCCACGATAAGGACAGTCTTTTCGTGGCGATAAAGCCGCAGTAAGCTTCTACTGTCTACTGAATACCTACTCGCATTGTCATCCTAATGACAATAACATTATTAGCTTTGTGGTTAATGGATAACTACGGGTTTATCCAACCCCAACCTTGACACTGCGTTAATGGACGACTCCTTGGAGGATGTGTAGCATCACACTGGAACTTGGGGGGTTTGGTGGGTGGCTTGCGACAGGTATCTGCATGTTCAACTGGCGGGTTTGTTCATTCATAATCACATTGGTGCGGAGTGCTGGAGTGCAATATCACACGTAGCCCAACACAAATCGTCTGGCTCAAACTTTTCGCAAGCGTCCAGCGGCTTGGTTATTATTGACCCACAAGTCCGATCTGGATGCGAGCCATTCATCAGCACCCAATCTTCCTTCTGCATAATGTGGTCCTCCTATTTTCTCATATTGCGTTTACCTCAGAAAAGGTCAGTTTTGGTCATTCCGCTTGGCTAATCCACCCAAAAAGGGAAAGCTGAAAATACACTTCAACGTCATGCTGTTCGGGTGGTTTGGTATCGGCCCCTTGGGCAGCTGTCATCTGTAACTGTCATCACCATGACAAAATACAGTAGTTCTCTGTCAGGATGTCCTCCGCTCTAAAAATGCTATAAAAGGTCGACAGACCCGCACTAGAAGTGATAAACACTGTTGAATAAAACTTGCCAATGGAATACACGAACAAGCTTGCCAGCAGGAGACATGATCCAACACCACTTGTTCCAATTCACGAAGACATAAGAGGTCAGTTCGATTAGGGCGACGTCCAAATACTTGCTCAAGTTAGAACAAAACCGGAGCGCGAATTTGCTGAGGTGTGGTACTCCACGGAGAAATCGATCAGTAGACCAATTTATCGGCCGTGATAAAAAAAGAACTGTATAATTGTTAGGCCCTGGACGACGTGGGCAGTCACAAAACCTGACAGTAACCAACAGACCAGTCAGATCAAACATAGAAAACCACCAAAAGTAGGTTTTCCAACCAGTCATTCGGGTCGGGGAAGACCAGACTACAAAACAAGAGGGAAACGGATCAGTCCTACCAGAGGTACAGAGCTGTCGATTTGAAGGCATCCAACGAACTAACCGGACGCGAAGAAATGAAATCACGACGTAACTCAGTTCCCAAGCCGAACAATCAAACTGTGTGAAAGCCACCTCGCGAGCAACCAACCATTGTAGGGACACTAGATACTCCTGAGAAACGCAGTCAATCCCGCAACGGCTATGTTACCTCGACTCAAGATGATACGTGTTTGCAACCCAGCTCCCAAGCTCGGCGAGCAAGCTAACAACCAAGCAACGCGCCCGAGCTGCCTATATTCCACAACATCATCAAGACTGATCTTTGACAACACGTTACTCATATGGTCGCCGAAATCTATTCGACAGTCCACGGCCGGCTTCGCTCTTGGGGTTTATGAGTTAGGTGCGCTTAGTGAAATGCATTCGTTTGAAAATTAACTGGTATAAAAAGGGGATCTAAAGATGGGCGCGACCTGTCGTGAAGATTTCAGCAAACTTGTGAGTGGTGTGTTCTGTCATGAAAGCATACTGCGATTGGTAGAATGAAACGGGCTCGCCTGTAAGTGCTGCGGAATTTTGACAAGCGATTCCAAACTCAGGCAACATCTCCCTGAAGTATCGCAACCTAAAGAAAACCACTTCTACTATGTGACTAATGACGTTTTTTGCGCATGATAGGGCAACGTTTTTGAAATAATTTAGGATGGTAAATTTCCTCATGTCCAGAGCATGGTAGGATAGTACGTGTCGCTGATCCCTCTCCAAGGGAAGTATGCTATTTTTATGGTAAGGTCTGACCGATTTTCCAATTCTGCGCGTTTACAGTTGCCTGTCCTGGAGAGACCATGCAATTCGACCAAAAGTGGCTCCCTCCGGTAGGACGAAACAACAATGGTAATTCCTCTAGTTTGGCTTTCAATGGGCGGTAACTGTAGTACCGGTGTTACGGCAACGAAGCTTAATTGTTGAACACTGATGTCATGCTATCGATGATGGTGAGTGTCGGTGCAACCATCTGGACGCCATCAGCTCGCGACCGATTTCGTCTGCACTGTGACTAGCGGTATGCTTACTCGGTGCGGAAATTTAAGGATCCCCGGTGTATCAGTTGTGCATCCTTGTTTTTTAATCTGAGCGGTTTTTGTTGAGTTTTGAGGATTGTCTAAAAAGTACATATTCCAAAGCAAGTTTCGCGGGATCCCAGTAAAATGGTCTTTGTTGGGGGTCTTCTTTTAATGGGTGACTTAGTCTGGAAGCTCATCAATTTGTTTGAATGTAGACCGCTGAACTGCAATGCTGTTTGAAATCATCCCAACCCCAACGGGTTCACTAAAGGAATGCACGCATCGTGCCCCCGTATTTTTGCCTCGAGGTAATAAAGAGCGCGTTAGTGTGACTTATGTAAACCAACATAGGCCATTTTGAAATGTCTTGTCAGCTGTCTTGTTTATGTTTACATCTGAAGTTCTTAAAGCCAGGCACGGTTAGCCGCACCATGAAGTTGTCTAGAAAGCCTGTCCTTCTGTCGCAGTTGTATTGTATTGTATCTAGTTGTGGGATTGTCATGGGATGACGAAGCAGCCGTTGAGTGGATTATTTAATCCAACTCTGCTCATCCCCAACCCTAGATGTTTGATCTCACTCGGACATCACCAAGTTCCTTTCGCATTCAAGAGCTTTCTAAGTAGCGACGGCTGTGCAACATATAAGCAAACGATTCATATGCCTAATACCCGTTTGGGAGCTTGTTGGTTATTCACTCTACCGTACGCGCTCAAACAAGCGTTTTCCGATCTCCCTGTTCTTCTTGTTATTTTTTTCTCAAGCCTGGTGACACTGTAGGCATGAAGCTTAGTATCGCGTCAGTATTTCAGAGGTGACGTACCGGTACGCTTCAAATACTGTGCCACATTCTTTACACTTACTTTCCCCATTCGCATCACTTCATATTGTAGCTCCTCGATTGCATTGTTTTTCTTGCGTAGTAGCTCCTGAAAACAAATAAAGTGGGTGGCTTGTGAAAGATCGTATTCGACAATTTGGCCCAAATCTATTTTGATCTCATTGAGTGGCAAATCGTGCTTCAACATTAACTTTACAAAGCCGCAAAATTTCCCCCTCAACGATAGGCTTGTCAAATCTGATATGTGAGCTGAAATGTTAAGGTTTTAGTAGCATAGTTGTGTAAGAGAAACTTGATGCGAATGTCTTATTTCCCTTGTAGTTTCCTGGCCACCAAGAACCCATCCATGAACACGAATTGTTAAGACGTATGGCTTTAAAAAACGGGATATCTAAAAGACCTGGGCTGTTAGTGGCAAAAGATCAAGAGAGTGCGCTGGACTGAACTCAATATATCTGGTACTTATTGAGTTAAACGGTATTCACTGATGGAGTGGCTGTGATACGTTGCGGCCACTCCATAATGAGATAGGTTAGAAGCCGTTTTGGTGCGTTCGGCATACTGCTCAGACGGCAGAATCACATAACGTACCGAGGCTATATATGCATGTTAATGAAATCCATATTCTGTCTAGATGAGCATATCGAAGGATTGGCTACGTCTGTGAAGCGGCAGTAGAACAGATGGCTGATCAAGATGGCTCAAATCGGTCCTAGTTCATCTGTGTCATGTCTTTGGATTCATGCTATAATTGAGCTCAGAGAGTCCCAGCACAAAATATAATATCTTGTTTCCTGTTTAAAATCCAACCACGAAATGGTCTGTCATTGTTCACCACTGTAGTCCGAATTAGAAAATCGGGTTTTTCGGCTAGACGTCGAAAATCACACCTAGTTTCATGTGATGCATATGCTGGTCTTTTTTGCACAATTGTCCCTCTATTCTATTTACCTGTTTCTTATTCACCATTTCCGATATAGTAGAAGCTAAAAGAGCTGAATGAACGGTGCCGCACCTGTTGGTTATATGGTTATGCGCGGCGTGTTGTCCGATGGGAGACTACTACATGCAAAAGGCTTCATTTAGCAGAAACACAAGAATATATTCTTCCGAAGCATAACATAACATAACACTTCACTACAACAGTGATGTACGAAAATCTGTGTGCATGCACCACTCTTTTGCTTAGCAGGTCTGCGTCGACTAAGTTCAACCCACTTACCTCCAAGTGTTGACGCGCATGTTCCACAGCGGATGGATCACTGTTCAGTGCGATCACAAGCTGCGTGATTTGAGCCTCACGAGCTTCGAGGGCTTCGGTTAGGTGCTTCAATTTTCGCTCCACCAACAAAGCCCTCAATCCCGTGCGCTGTTGAACATCCATCAAAAGCTTTTCAAACTGGGACGCGAGACCTTTGCGCATTTTATCCAGCTAAAGTAACATAAGTAATAGCAAAGAACAGTTTGTGATACTCATACTTCAGCGCATAATGGTACATTGTCCATTGTTGAAGCCAAATGAAAAGTACTCTTCAAACCATGCGCGCTTTGCCACGAACGAGCCTATTGATGGTTCCCTGCAGCCCAGATAGATACCTTAGGATGCCCTCCCTGATGAATAAACAAGATTCTCCTTCCTCCTTTCTCACGTTTTTCTTCGCAAGAAGTGTCTACAGGATTTGATTTTTCTCTCTTGAACGATGGCTGTCGTTATGTTCTATCTAACTGTGAGTTATTTATTCAATAGCGACTTCGTCCTGTAACTAAAGCCAATCTATGCAGGATATCCCGGAAGCGCTGTATAACCGTTTCATCCTTATTGCGGATCATCAGCAGTGCTCATTTCGCGAATACTAGGGGGTCTCGAGCACGTGGCCTACCGACTAGCAGTTTGAACTCTTAACCGTTCGGTAACGAGCAGCTGGTCGGCAGTGTGGTTAGCTCGCACTTAGACGGGACGTTAAGCCACTTATCTTTCAATCACGGAAACCACATCTTTTTTTACACCTTTCGAACTGTTGAGCGTTTCGGTACTAACCATTCTGCTACTGTTACAGGGGTTCAGAACGACTAGATACCAAGTGGACCCCTTTCCTTTATTACTTGTTTATTAAGTAATCGTTTTCAAATACCCGTTGCCTGTACTGGATCCCGAATACAAGTAAAATTATCCAGCTCTGGTGAATTTCCGGTGTAAATTTTCTATGCAACCCGTAGGGAGCACGACGATTGACATACTGTAAAGTTACCCATTCATAGCAAAGCCAGAGGTAGATTTAAGGCCCAAACCTGTCAAAAAATCGCTTCTTAACCTACTGATTAAAGGTCCTATCCCTTACTGGAAATGCGCCCGAGTGTAGGACGGAATTTAGCACTTCCCGAAAGAAAGGAAATGCTAGAATCAGTCATTCACATCCGGTCTGTTATGGTAGAACTTTTCCAACAAGTTGTTGCCACGTGTTCAACAAGCTAACTTCCTGCAGTACAGTCTGGATGGATGTTGTGCATTGATAGCATCGTATTGAAGCATGACAAAACAGACGGGATTCACGCTTCTATCATTCAAGGTCTACCACAATGGTCATACTTTCATGTGCCAATTTCCTTTGAGCGTCGGTAATAAATATTTGATGCTGCCGTTGGAACGGTATCTGTCTTATGCTGTTTCGCTTACGGTGGCTTACTCTCATCACGCTGAACCCATCCGGTCTGAGGTTGGACTGGACATGCCGGTGTATCCTCAATCATATCTGGAGTTCTGATCCATGTGAGGCTATGTTGTTTGAGCATCAAACTGACCATATACAATGCATGTGTATGTGATGAACTCTAGCTAGTGGATATTTGCTGCCTGACGCAACTGCTTTGATGACCTTTCGACCATTTTCTGTATCTAACCCTCAGTAATTTCAACTTTTCACGTTGTTCAGCAGTACATACCGCATCGAACCTTTCCGTCATGATGTCCAGGTTCATTTCAGTCTTTTGCATTGCCAGAACCGTTTTCTTAGCATTCTGCTTGGTCAGCTGAAGAAGAAAGGAATGACATTTGTTATCAAAATATAGAAGAAATAAAGAATACAGAGTATACAGGACGATACACTATGCGTGCGGTTTTCTGCCCTGTAACGGATCGATGCGATCTGTTCAGTCGGATTTATTCTCTCAACCTTTCACATCTTCGTCCACGTCCCACATATTTAGGCGTACAGCACTTATTCTAAACATAGTGGGGCATGAACTGAATAGCCGAATAATCGAAGAATTCTATACAATAAATCTACTACTGAGTTCGTTTTGAACTTGGCCAAACAAATTAAGAATTCACATACACAAGGATAGCGCAGTTGTTGACAGTATCGAGACAAAATACGACTACTGACAAATGGATAAACAAAAAGCGCGATCATGGGGGAATCACCTCATTGTTATCACAGAATTTTATGGCCTTTCGATGTAGTATCCCTGTGGCTCCATAAAATTGAAGGTCGTCGCGCTAAGGGTGTGGAAATCTACATGTTAAACATTCGGTTCGACTCATTCACCAGAGACATGTACGCCCCGGTCTATCCACTCATTCAAATTGACTTTTACTTCGAGAATAATTTTGTGCTAATTCCAGGCTGATTCAGCATCCAATCGACTTAGATGCGCTGATGGTCACTTGGTCGGTGCATGACAAATATAGATGTAATATATTTTCCGGTCTTCAACCTCGACCAACGTGTTACCCCTACTGTGACATGGGACGCAAATCTTTGAAAAAATAACGAATAAGACTTGTCGATCAACTTCCTTTCATCCTGCTTACTGTCTAGGAATTTACATTCAATTTATAGATGTATGCCTTCAGCTACTTTGCAATTTTCCAGCCCACCAACCACCATCTTTCTAGCTTCGAACTCATTCACATATTACTGGCAATGCTACTTAAGTCATCTGGGCTTTTAAAAATCACATGACAGTTTCGCCGCGCTAAGCACTGTACTCCGTTATCCTGTTCAAACGTGATGTGAGTTAATGAACCCCAGCCCATATGTATTTTTTATCTAATATCTGTGAATACCAACGAAGTAATAACTATCCGGTGCTGATCTGAATATCTGTGTACGAGACACCTTAGTTCGTTAAATCAGGATTTTTCCTTCCGGATATTTTTTGACAAAAAGGAAGTGCACTCTGCTGGCTAAGAAAATGCCCATGTGATTAAACCTCAGCTGTGGAGTACTACAGGGTCCGCTGTCCGAACCCTGTTTTCTAACATTTAAGTCAACAATCTTGCGTCTAGCGTCGAGTCAAACTTACTTATTTGCTGACGAGATAGCAGTGCGGAGGGGTGCATCTACCGACGACGATTCTTTGAAATAACCAAATTACACCCCCATCAATACGTTGAATACATTGCATCTAACCACCGGCTCCGCTGTTGACCAATACAGTCATTGGAACGGATACCCAACCCGTAAGGTAAAATGGTTCAGGACTCTGGAATCTCGATTCCGTCATCTCCGAAGACTAGATATAACACAAATAAGGCCCGCAAAGCATAACTGCGACCATTGTAGACTCTCTTTCGTAGCTTTCTTATCTCGTCCATGCGGAATGCTCTGGGATTTTTGATCATCATGATTAGCTCACTCATGAAGGAGAATAGGTCGTTGGCACTAAAAGTAGTCCCATGCTTGACTGCCTGAATGACACCAAAACTGCTCCAGAAAAAAACTAATTTTGCCGGTGCAGATTCTTGCATTCATTCGGGAGAACTTGTTACGGCCTATGGAGGATCTCATAGCCGTTTCCCGATTTAACGTGGCACTGAACTAAACAGTACTTACACAACTCTGAGGTCAGTCCCCAACTAACTTACACTCATTCAGACGTCCATATGTCATTTGCCGTCTCTTTAGTAGAACCACTCATAAGTGAAGACCAACATCAAGAACGATCGCTGAATCCTCAACCATTGATAGGCTCAAATGGCCCCAAGACCATCGAGTCAAGAATTGTCACAACATTGACTTGCAAAGACAAATACGTATTCCTAGGTGTCCCAGCGAGTGGTGATAGACGTACCGACTGGAGGAAGCCCAATAGGATGGCAAACCCATACAAAGTCCTCAATAACACTTGAACCCGAACCCGATTAAAACGTCAGTGGCATGATCGAAATCCGGAAGTTCGTAGAAATAGAATCGTACACGAGGGGGGCACTAATATTACGAACAACAGATGGGCCAGAATTTATTATCCTTTAAAAATATATAAAAAAAACCTACTGTAGTTGTGTCATAGAAATTTAGGCTGAACTTGGCGGCATGGAGTTGAAACGAGGGGACGGTGTATACTAGAGAACTTTTTTTACTGAAAAGGCTAAATAAAATGCAGTTATGATAATGATAATAATAATAATAATAGTGCTGTTAAGGGTCCATTGACCGTGAGGGCCGATCGAATTCCTCTTTGTAAATGGTAATCGGATTACACGAAAGTATGACACTGCGATGAATGATGACAGAAGGGAAAATATTAAGATTACTATTGTGTAGCAGAAGTGTATTTCGTAAATGGTGAAAATTCTAAGCCCATGTGCATGTAATGTGAACAAAAAGTTATGCCTGAAGGTGAATCCGAACGACTGACCTCAGACTGGAACATTAATCTCCCTCATTTTTGTGCTAATACTGTTTGTCAAATGCCGGCATAGGCAAAACACTCTGAACTGTAGGGTCGGTTTATTTCGTAGCTTGTCAGAGAAACTGATTGTGCGCATTTAGCAGGATGCCACGAACAAACAGGGAAGGGTTTAATATTGGTAGGAAGCTCAGAGTGAGTGAAGCTCAGGGTGCGAGTATGAGAGGTCACAGAGGCTGCAAACACTGTACCAAATACAATCTCGAGAGAAGATAAGGTAGCTAACGTAATATTAAACCACCTTTTTGTTCACCTTAGCATAGAGGAATGAAGAAATGATACGGGAGAAGCATTTGACCCATTGCAGTGTATGGTGCACGTTAGAGTTATTACCTTATACCGTAGAATGTTCAGGCTCGAACATATGGACCTATACCAGGAGCCCGTCTGTCTACGTTTCCCCATTCATGCATCGGCCTCAAGAAACCCGTTGGGGAAAATTAGGCACGAGAGGCAGGCCGAGAAAAAAGGGCATATCTCCTGTCTTGGGATTAGTTGGATGAAAAACGATGCGGTTACTGGAGAAGTGAAATATCTGTTTCATATAGATCACCTTTACTGAATAGCTACGTTTGAACTCTTATTTCAACAAGCCTGAGAGCATTCCCACGCTTTTTTAGAACAAAGTTTTGCCTCCTTAGTGAGCTGCATATCAATGTGAACAGAATTTCTGAAGCTAGGACCAGTGCAATTTCTCTCTCGTAAATGTCACATGGATATAAGCTTATCACAATTGGAGAACTAGAGGATGGATTGGATGATTGGATGCAGTTGGGAGCTCGCCTTCTCCATTAAAAATAGACAGCTTTCTCTATTGTGCTATATTCCACTAAGTATACGTGTTTCGCCACACGATCTTACTACCAAAGCAAAGGTGTTGCTCGCTTAGATGCGCAGTGCACTCGACTGGTACATCTACAACTTACGGCGGTATATTTCGATGCTGAAACAGGACACAAGTGATTCGGATCAGCAGAATGGAAACATATTCTTGGGTGTTAAAATTGATCGCACCTTCATAAAAACTCACAATGCGTCCAAGTTAAGGATTATAGCCCTATCGTTCCTAATTTATAACACAATTTTGGTGTTTTGGGGAGTTTTGACTGCTCGCCAAAGTTGACCTCACCATTTACATGTGTTGACCTGCAACTACGCGTGCAGCCTTCCATACAAACATGTCTTCCATACAAACATACAAAGTGCATCAAAGAGGTCGTTGAAAAAATGTCTGGTGCTTACCATGTGTGCGATTTTTTCGCTTTCAAATAACTTCGCAACATGACGTAAATGAGCGTTTTCTTTATCAAGCTTGCACAATGTTTGCGTCTTCTGTTCCAGTTCAGTCTGCGATGACTCAAGCAAGTTTTGTGCACGTCCCAACTGTGATCGTAGTTCATCAATGTTTTCCTGAATCGACGAAGGACGATGTGAATTTAAGGCTATAGTATGACTAATGAAATAAACGTTCCGGTATAATCTAGTTCATTTTCAATCTGTAGTCTACCAAAAAGTAAATAGGTTTAACAATAAGTTCCAATAAATTTTATCCCCCCATATATTCTCAAACCTTCAGTCATCAAGTTTGATTACCAAAACACTTGTGGACTTGTTGCAAGTTAGAGAGATTTGAGAACTTTTAATGGAGATTCCGATCTGTAAGAGAAGCCAATCCATGATAGAAAAAACTGAGAAACACTATGCAGCCATTATATCCATATTGAGAGTCGTCAGTAGTATGCATCTCATGAAACGCATTTTATTGTCGAATCCGCGACCTACAGGCTGGCAGCTGAACACTGGACCGTTCGGCCACCCCTGATCGATGGCGCGATCAACCCGCACTCAGATACGGGATACCGCCATTCTTCTCTCAAGCACGGAATTCGCATTGTGCGCTGAATGTTTACCTGAGTGACGGCTTTTCAGATGAAAGGTTCACTCATCCTGTGAATTATTCTTTCTTCTGAGCTACACATAATTTGTAAGTAGTGTGAGAAGGTTGGAATTTGTTTGTACTTATCAAATTATTTGCCCCTGAAAAGAGAAGTCGAGGAACAGATCAAAACCGGTCCCATCTGCAATGTGATCCCTTCTAGGGAAAGTGTAGTGGTGAAACACGCTTCTGTCCCTCCTAATTCTGAACGTTCAGCGGCCCTTTATATTCAACATCAGTGTGGAATTTAGTGGTGCTGCATCTCAAAAAACGTACAGCCTAAACCAGTGCAACCTTGGAGATTTATTTACAGTTGATAAAGTGAATTGAATATAAAGCAAAAGTCACTACTGACATCAATTTTAATGCAGAATAGTTTATGCCTTATTTCCGCACGACGGTTTACATTTGCTCTCCCTCAAAATTAACCGTTTGGTTGATACTTTTCGGTCGCCCCTTCAGGAGAAGGACGGTAAATTTTACCTTGAAAAACCTCGCATCGGGCGGGTCTTTCCGATTAAAGTAAACGATGAAAAACGCATTCTTTTCCGTCTCAACCCATCGAGGTTCGAAAGAGCGACGGAGCATGTCTTCTACATGTTTATTCACAATATCCCAAAGGACACCCAAGACATGTCACAAAATAAAGTAGACCGATAATATCTGAGGGTTACAACTCTATAAATAGGAGAAATCACCACTTGAGAGAAGACACGATTCGGTCCTGGACGGGGCACCGCCTGCTTGATCTAGTGCATACGCTTCGCTTACAAAACATCTGAAAACTCCGTGCTTTTGAACACCGCTGTCAAAGGGCGCACATTGAAAATTCGACGAACAACACAGTGATTAGAGAACGCCCCTTCAGCATTACAAGTCTTAGACAATGGTTTAGCTGCACTGACCGAAAACCAGGAAACAAACATTGCAAACATGCACTGGATAAAGTTCATCCACAGTGTCCAAAGTGGTGCTGTCGTCTTTGGAGGCAGCTGAAAACTTGTATTAGCACCGTCAACTTAGATTCTGAAGTGTTCGGGCTTAAACTAACATATGGTACCTGTTGCTGGAGTCGGAAATGGACTCATTCTGTGCGTAGCCAGATTTTGAAGGCCGTTCCTGGTAATAGTAATACGAAACCCCTGAAGAGGAATTAATTTGTCACAGAAGGCGGCCGCCGTAAATCAAATTAAGAAGTATCGTCCTTAAGATAATGGAGGCTTATCTAATTGAATTTGCAAAAAAGTAGTGTAAATCAAGGGGTTTTGAAAAACGAATCACAGATTATCTCTATACCCTCGGAGAAATTTTAGAAATTCAGTGATACAATCACTTTTGGTGTTTGAAGTTTCCACCCCCTACTCTCAATAAGTGCCTTATCGGACGTATCAACATTACTGACAACTCCCTTGAATAATTCTCCTCCACAGGACCGTGTGAATTTATTTGAACAAAATTCTGCTCGGGGCAGAAGAAACTGTTTTCCGCAAAATAGGTCCTCAAGTATTCCTGATGTGTTTCATCCCTTCTCTAAAGCTGTTAGAAAGAGGTTTCGCAAAACTACTGCGGACTGTTCACAAGTACCGGGTACTGTCTCATTTGAAATCCCCTCCTTATCTCACCGGATAATTCAGTTCCAGCTGCTACGTTTATCCAGGGAAACTAGGACGGTAAATCTCCTGATTACGCGAGAAAAAAAACAGAAAAGTCATTTTCAAGCAATTTTCCAAACTATCAGGTGATTTTTTTACTTTGTGAGCACGTAATAAACCAAACGACCTACCCTTAACGTTTTGATGACACTAATATTTCCAAGAGTTATATCGTTGTAGTAAGCTTTCATATTGGCAAACGCACGTTCATGGTTGGCTTCCAGGGTTTGGATATGTTTGTTCTTGTGTTCCTCTGTCATGTGAACCTCTACTCGACGTTGTGTGTCGATCTGTTCCCTGAGCATGTTCATTTGTTTTGCTGCTCGTGCCTCAATTTCCTCTATTTGACGCGAAAAATCCTGTCTGATGTGTGCTAACTGTAATTCGTGAGTAAGAAAGTAATTATTCAAATATGTACTGAAAAACGCTTACACGAAAATATGTATAGAGAACATGGGACAAGGTAAAAGACGACACTACTTTTAAGTTTGACGAAAACAGATGAACAACAGCATAGGTATATTAGAAAAAAGGTGCAGTGAGGAGGAAAGTGCTCACAACTCAGACGCATTCAATTACAAACAAATCCACGGTAGCCCTCATATCCCACCTAGATAGGGTACTCCTGAATAAGGAACGCTTACCTGATTCCCAGTTACGTAGAATACATAGTTTCGAAAGCCAATACTTCAGGCCCCCTCATTGATTGAAAAACAGAAATAAATTTGGAGATTTTATCAATTCCAATCATAGCCACCATTTCAAACTGCTCTGTCAGATACTTATATAGGACGCCCCATTACCAGTGATAACTATTCTTCTGGGTAAACTATGAGGTTCACATTAACTCGTCTAATGGAACCAGTACGACGTTCGACCTTACGGAACCTTCCAAATAGTGAAACCCTTGGGTGTAATCATTATCCCGTCCATTAAAACAACGTACAGTAGATGCGTCATGATGGGTGTTCCCACGTGCATTACAGCAACACTTTCATCCAATTAGTATTACGGCGCTGTTCTAACAGCTCTTTATGTGGGTGCTTTAAAATGTGTGACTCCCCCTCCCAAAGTGGTGTAAAAAGGACCAGTCACTAATTCCGTTTAATTTAACTTCTGATTCTTTCTACCTTTATGTCCTCACCAGCATGATGGACGTATAAATGATGATGATGATGATGTTAGTGCAATCACACGGTCCTAAAAAGTGCAACGCCAGCACGGTTTATGCAATCACTTTCACTTTTGCGAATTTTAAAGACATGTCATTTTGATCAGAGATAGGAAGCACCCTTTTGTGAATGATTTGGATGGTAAGATTACATTCTTTCACCTACTGTCGTTGCTGGTACTCGGATAGAACATTCTGAACCACCAAAATCCTTCATAAAAAACTAGACGATCACGAAGTGCAAATAAAGACAGGAATATGAGCTATTTCCGGAAGTACTAGTTTGTTTTTGTCAAATCTTAAGGAAGTGGACTACGGTGGATCCCCAAACTCGAACCATAACAATAAATAAAAATGTACAGGCAGCATACTCAAGCGGAGCTGAGTCAAAAGACATTTGCATTCTACCACTTTCAGAGAATGGTTGTCTGTTTACGGTGTGATGGACAGAGGTCTTTCACAACTGCCTTGTGAGTTCGCGATCAATTTCTGGTTCCCATGTTTCATGAACACAAGAGGACTGGCGTCCTGGACGCGTCGTTCGTGAACATTCCAGATTCTCCTTTGACCACTACCAACGTCCAATTGGTAATTTTTTTCAAAAAATTCAAATTATACTTAGATCTACCCAACGAACACTACTTATAACTGTCCAGAGGCGCACGTACGTTCTCACAACCGAATTGTCTTTTTAATGCAATTTACTCTAAACTTTTCGTCTGTCTTCGTATGGACTTTCGTAAACTAGGGTACTGAACGGAAAGAGCGTCACGGTTGGGTGACCATCTGTTGATTTAAAACCAAGGAGTCTTTCTGACCGTAATCCGTGTGCAGGCAGGTAACATAACGTATATTAATAGCCGAGTGTGAATACACGTGACTTACATCAAGCTCATGCTGTCGCTTGAGCATCTTCACAGCTTCCTCCGACTGTACTTGCTGTTGGCGTAGCTTTGCTTTTAATGTGTAGTTCTCATTCCGAATCGCTCGTATCTCTGACCGAGCCTCGTTTTTCTCATTACTCAGTCCTTGAATTGCCTCCTTTTTGGCTTCTGATTCTCTGGCACTTTGTTCAAACATCAAGTGTTTCAATTTTTGACGATAAATCTACACGTTAAAAAATGACGTAATATGAGTTACGCCTCGTGTACTTTCTGGAGATTAGTAAACTTGAAAACATCATATGCGTAAGTTGAACTTTGAATTCCACGTACAAGTCATGTGTCCTACTTTCTGTGGCAATTCCAACTAGCTAAACCATCTTGGAACTACATAAACAAAACCTATCTTCAGGAAGTAAGCAACCGCGGACAGGTATTTGGGTGAGTGCACTTTGTTTCAAAGTGCTATTTCAATGTGCACGTCTGTACCGCCCCTCTCTCGAAAATAATGATGAAGTGTCATAATGGCGTAATTGGGTTATTACGGTGAAATCCAAAAGGAAGTGATGAAAACTTACCTGGTGCGGACGTTCACTGTTATTTCTTTATGTCTAGGCCGACTACTGGCCGTCGGAATGCTCTTGCGTGCTTTTTCATCGGTTGCTCTCGGTGCAAATCAACGCCGGGGGTTAGAGCATGACAACATATTCGTTTCCGCTCATAAAGATTCCGGTTTACCAAATAAGGCCCAAACATGGTGACTTGAAATTAGTCACATCAATCGCTCAGGTTTCGATGGTCAAAATAATGCAGTCAAGGGGGACGGAAGTGAGCAGCGCACAATTTCATGCAATAGCAAAACCACTCCACCTTTTCGTTGAAGTTAAATTTCCAACGTATAAACCCATACACTGTCAAATGAATGTTATTAACCTCCTTTGTTTTAATTTCGCATTTCATTATTAACTGACTTTAGATGATGAAAGTATCATGAAACTACCCGCTGGTCCGTCTTGCAGCAGCTTCATTGTTGCAGCTACCCATAGAATACTGGGGATATACTCCTACGTTTCTATCCTAACATTCCGGTGTAGCTGGTTATGCTGTTTGGTTTTTGCTGGTTTCTGCACCCACTTATATAACCTTCTTTATTTTTCGTTTGATTTCTGGAAGTGAAAAGTTCCACACCCCTTCCGTACACTTCTCTACAGGACCATGGTTTCTGCACACGCTTTCGCAAGTTTTTTTTCAAATATCTCAAATTACTTATTTTCGTTATTTGTCTATGCCACCTTTGTAAATAGAAGAAGGCTATCTGGAGAATATGTCGCAGTCCAGGAAGTGATACAATTTCAAAGAAGAGATTCTTATTACAATCTGGCATACATATTTCATCACTGCCTTAGTTAACATACAGTAATTATGAAAAACCCATTTCCAACGAACCACAAATACACAGTATAGCCGACTCGCCACTGAAAACAAAGCTGAAAAGGTTAAAAAGGGCTGGAACGGTTAGCAGCCCGTTGTGAGCATCATGAGCACGGAGAAACGCCTTCTGGATTAGGTGAATTTTCGCGAGTTGGCACACGGGCATTTTGTATGTGACCGATGAATGTGGTCGAATTTTTAGACGGATGGGAAGATATAGAAGATTCTCTATCAAAATTCTCGTTCCTAATAAGCCTGGAGAAATTTGTGTGTGTACTTTTAGATTACTAATCACAGGGCATAATGAAATGTTCTGTCTAACCGTTTCGAGGATTTCACCGTTAGTGCTTTGAATTGCAGATACTTGGGATTCCTGTTCAGTGTCTTAGCAAGCCATAGTAGGTTAAATGACCTAGGCTGTGTTGAGGCCATCAATACATCAGCAGATCTATTTGAGACAGACCACTCGGGTGAGAAACTTTTAAGCAGTGCTTAGTGGCCGTAATTTTGTCCGATTCCAGTAGGATTTCCTACTTCCAGCAAAGCAACACCAAGCCCCAAGTTATTTCACTAATTTTTTATCAAAGTCATTATCAAAAAGGATTACAAAACTAACGGTTTTTAAAAAACACATTGAAGACTTTTCGCATGGCACTTCCAAACGGTAAGGGTTGTGGGACGCAAGCCAACACATCGATGGATGTAGAAATGCTGGAAATCTGTTTAAAATAGTTACGTGGTGAACTGAAATTCAGAACCGCTTCAACGCAGAAACTGGTAATCCTATAATGGGAGAATATTCACACTATTTTTAGGACCAAAAACTGTTGCCTTGGTGTGTCTGTGTGCCGCAACGGCCCTGGGGGTTGTACTGACCGGAATATTTATTTCCTTATGCTCAAATATATTAGACAGTTATGTGCTCGCAAAATGACTGAAGGTAACCGTTATTAGTGGTATTGGCAATCACATCTGAGAGGAGCTGCGAGTAAGTGTGTGCTATTCAATACTACAGAAGACAACTAGAGTAAGGCGTCTGTTCCAGGTGACTGGCATTTAAGCATCTGTAAATGCAGCTACCCTTTTCAACTGGTCAGCAAATGCTAGAGATGAAATCCGCACACTCTGCCCACCCACCGGTTGAAATTGACCACCGGTGCCTCAGCTTATGCCGTTGCAATACTTCTAAAGTTTGCGACCGAAAAGAATATTAGTAACCTAGATTGAAAAGATGACCACTGGTTTGTTCGACGACTTGGGCACTTCCCAAGCTACTCGAGTTTATGGAAATACGTCTGAAGCTGTCAACACTGTCAGGGGGTGAGGCGAGTCTGTGTGACCAAATCAACCCTATTTAGCTTCTATCTCACAGAAAAATGCGCGGAGACAGTTTGGAATACAGACAGTGTGGCTATTTAGCGTCTTTTAGTTCAGTTTAAAACGCTTCCCAGACGCAAAAATTCCTTTGTTGAGTTATTCTGTTGATTGCGCTCTACGGTTAGATTCCAAAGCTGAATTGCAGAATTAAAGAACAAGTGCGTCTGCACCATTTAGTCTTGGCCTACCTATGACTATAGCTGAGAGAATCAAATCCCAAAACCATCCTCCCAGTGGTGTTAAAATCCTCCAAAACCAGAGCTGAATCATTAGGGCAACATGTTGCTTAGACGTATGCTACGATATTGCAGTTGTGGAGCACTGGCCAAACGACTGCTAGAGAGTTGACTTTGCAGCTATGAATGGCTGATCTTGAATTTAGGAGAGGTCAAAAACGTGTCTTGGATGATCATCTGCAAGTAAGCACAAAACTGCGGTGCCGTCAGGTTGCCTAACATTTTATATGGCAGTGAGATTTCTACTGGTGCTAGATCCAAACCCGTTACGGAGTACGACTGTAATGTGTTTGGAACTGCATGCGTCTGAATTGGCTAGAACGGATCTCAGATGTCCAGGTACTTCAGAAGCCTAAAATACATGGAAATGAGAGTATCTTGCTTCACAACCATCTGTGTCGGTGGGTCAGGTGCACGCATGGGTTCGAATCGCACTTTCAGTTACCTGCTAGGCGGACACATGGATGATGATTTGCGAGGCAGAGGACAGAGCTATTATGCAAAGAGAGACTCCGGTTGAGGTAGAGTAACAACTGCTTTGATTTCAGATCATAGGAAAGTGTGACGCTGAATAGAATCACTGGGTAAGAAGTCACACATTCAGGCGTGTGGCACTTCGGGAGTAAGTATATTTTGATACTCGAACGTAAACGACCTAGTTTTAAGCGGCTGGGGACGAACGCTTCAACGCCATTAGGTTTGCTTCAGATCACAACAGATCGTGCCATAACTGCACCTGCGATACCTGTTTGCCGATGACACTCGGAACCATTCATCCTGGGCTTTTGCCACTCGACGTAAATGTATTATGTACTAGGGAATTGTAGCATTACGCTAAAACGTACATGAATGAGCGGATGGCACCAGTAGGTCAATGACTAATGCGATAAAAGTGCTCGCTGTAATGCCATCACGCTTGAGTCACCTCAACGCTTTCCACAAGTTTTATGACTTTGCCTGACGATCCTATTTCTTACGGTTTGCAAAGATTCACAAGCTTACCTGAAACAACACACTGTGTCACTATAGCCATGCGCTGAAAGTCAGTGACCTAGTCACTTTGGTCAGGCAAGTCGACATTGGATTGCAGCCAAAAAAACTGCCTATTTTAACGACCTGTATATTGAACGCCAAGATACAAGTAACCTTTAAGGCTGAAATGAACATCAATTGCATCTTTTCTCCATTGCTGTATGGTTAACATCTATTTAGAGTGTTTCTCCAGTTTCCATTGTAAAATATAACACTGGAATTATGAATTCTGATCTACTCAAACAAAAGTTGGAAATAGAATAATAGTCACGTTCAGAATGAATTACTGAACCCTGTCATTAACTTCAAGCCATTTTACGTAACAAATTCACCTTCACTGCGAGGATCGGATGGTTAAATTTGATTTTTCACGAGGGCGCTTTGGGGGGTTACCTTCAAGTGAGAAATATGCCATCATTCAGGTTTGGTATAAGTTACAGTTAAACCAGCTCACTAAAAAATCACTAACTAACTTTCTAAGAATATTTTGCACGAATTTTATGTAACCTTTAAGACCTTTCTAGTCAACTCACCGTGTGCAACATTTCAAAAAGCCATTCAAAAATGGCATTGCTATTTTGGATTGACAAGTTTGCTTTGGTCATTCGAATTACATCTAAGTGAAGTTATTGTAGTGCCTGGTATCCGTCGCATCTAAGGTACTCTCTGGCATTATTTTGCGCAGGTTGATGGATTGTCGCGAGAGACAGACTCGTGAGAATCAAGCTGGGTTTCGCCCCGGTCGAGGATGCATCGACCATATCTTCACCCTGAGACAAATTCTTGAACAGCGCCACTCCTTCAGACGTCCCACGTTGGTCGTTTTTCTGGATTTGAAAGCTGCCTTTGATTCTGTCGATCGTCAGCAACTTTGGCAGTGTCTGGCGATCAAAGGTGTCCCTTCCAAATTTCTATCTCTTATCAAGGCACTGTATGCGGACTCCTGTGGGCGCGTACGAGTATACGGGAAGCTCTCGCCTGAGTTCACCACGTCCAGTGGTGTAAGACAAGGCTGTCCTCTTTCCCCTTTCCTTTTCAACTTTGTTATTGACATGCTGCTTGAAATTTCTCTGCCTGCCTCTGAAACCTCGGGAGTCGAAATGCTCCCGGGACGTTCCCTCGCAGACATTGAGTATGCGGACGATATTGCTCTCCTTGGTTCAGACCCTTCCGAAATGCAAATGATCTTAAATAACCTAACTAACTCTGCCGCACGGTTTGGCATGCGCTTCACACCCGCAAAGTGTAAAGTGCTGCTACAAGACTGGGTGGGATCAAACCCGCACCTCATGCTTGCAGGTGAGCCAATCGACGTGGTAGATAAATTTATTTACCTGGGCAGCTGTATAAGTTCCGGTGGACTGACTGGAGATGAGATCGTTTCTCGAATCGGAAAGGCCAGGGCAGCTTTTGCCAACCTCCGACACCTGTGGCGCCGACGTGACGTGAGCTTGTCTGTCAAGGGAAGAGTTTACAGTGCGGTGGTTCGATCCATACTGCTTTATGGATCAGAGACGTGGCCCCTACGTGCAGAGGACGTACGGAAGATGTCAGTGTTTGATCATCGATGTCTCCGCAGCATTGGTCAGGTCTGGTGGGAACATCGGATTAGTAATGCTGAGGTACGTCAGTTGGTCTTAGGAAGAAGGAACTCTCCCGCGATAGATGAATTACTCACGCTTCATAGGTTGCGCTGGTTGGGACATGTACTCCGCATGCCAGAAGACCGTCTGCCCCGCAGAGCTCTTTTCGCCCAGCCGTGTGCTGAGTGGAAGCGACCGAGAGGTGGACAGTGTATGACCTGGCAACGAAGTACGAAAGCGCTAACCGGTAAACTTAGTCGGGCGGGCAACTGCCGCCTCCCTGGATGGGGACCCCGGGACTCAAATCACCAGTGGTTAATGACATTGGCGGAACTGGCCCAATCGCGCAGTCAGTGGCGCTCGTGCATCAAAGCTATGGCCTTCAATGCGTAGCTACTCAATTTCCGAACATACCTTCGCCTCCAAGGCTTCGTTTTACGTTCCACATGTCCGGTGATCGAAACTGTAGCAGCTGGAACCAATGTGCCTATGGTACACGGTTTATAGCTGATAAATTGAGCTGAATTGATTGTAGTGTCCGAACAACGTCTGGTGCTCCTGAAATTTACCTGCAAGTCATATCAATAAGAAAACAACTAATTGATATGGACGGTTTGCTGTCTGGCAGCGTAATATTTGAGTCTCGGTGTGGCCTGTGTAGACGAAGTCTTGTGTCAAGTTCAACGGGTTAGAGAGAAAAGGAAGATCTCAAACGTCCTTTAAATTTATTTACAAAGATTCAAATTCATTTTTGCTTCACATCCTTATGAACTACATGGGACATAAACAACGATACGTTACCTATTCATTTTATGAAAATCCATGACAGTCCGCATCCAACTTTGCCCTTCTTGTGACTTATCACCTACTATATATCTTAGTTAGCTTGTCCGCTGAGATGGGCAGCTTGATTGCAAACGTTTCATCACTAATTAAAGTGACAGGATCAGTGCGTTTTAGGGGGCGTAGTGGAGATTAGCGTTATATATATATATACCTCGAATATCATTCTAGATAAAACATGAGGCGAAATTGCGTGATTCATTTAGGTGAAGAATATCACAAGTGAACGTTTTGACTGACAATATATTAAACTTTCATAACAAATTAATTCGCAAATAAGGCCATCTCGTTAAACCTAAAGTTCTTTTATTTTATTTCAACGTGTTCTAGTGACGTCACTCCTGATTAAAGCGATGGAATTTCTGACACAGTTGGTGCACCATAACTGTACTCAATCAGTTCTTCGGTTGAGCCACAGCAGACGTTGTCATAATCTCTAACCTTCAAACGAAAAATGCACTATGAATTAGTTTTTAGCTATTAAACGTTGATTCCAGCTTTTCTTTATAGCACTTTTCAAAAACCAATGAGGGTGTCCAAAGGTGGGTGATATGGACATACTACCAGGTTTATTAAGCTTAGCCAAGGAAAGTCGAGACGCAGAGGTCGAGTTTGAACCACGGACTTTCCGGTCAGTAAATTCGCGCGCTTACAACTGGGTCACTCCGCCCCAATTTTCAACTTTCCGGAACACCTTTGGGCAATCTATATGTAGTAATTGACGGGAGTGATCCTGAAATTTAGTCGACTCAAACCAAACAAAAAGTGGCTTGACTTTTAAGAATAGTATGCTCAAACTAAGAAAACAGACTGTTCGGAGTATTGGCTGCTGGCACTTTTGGAGCAACATTTATCAGGCTTGAATCAAGTCGGCTTCCACAACCCAGACATAGGGGTAAAGATGGTTGCACTGCGTTTGTTCAGCGTCTCTCTGGAGATGCAACCGGTTTATAAGTGTGGAATCAGTTTTGGGTTGCTATCTCCGAGTAATAAAAGCCTTGTCTCTGTTGAGCTCAAAATAAGTCGGAGGATGTAAATCACGTAAGCAGCGTACTCATTGTAAACTGGAGAGCAACTGGGCTACCTGAGGCCAGTTATATAGTTACGCGAAGTGGTTTCCCTAAAGTTTAATGTGCTTTTCTATCTTGGCTATATTTTCATCTTTGCTTCACAGTGGTGGGGAGCACACTCTCTGTTTTACTTCTTAATGTCTTAGTTATAACAACCTGGGAAATTTTTTAGCGAGTGACGCAGCTTCAACCTCTGGATTACTTCTGCGTTACCAGAGTGTGTAGTTCTTTGTCGGAGAAGCAGAGGTTGTGCTGCGACCTGGTTATCAGCTTTGCTAGTTTCATGGCTCGCATGGGCTTTCAAGCAATCAGTAAATCAGGAAAGTTGGCGATCTCTCAGTCTGTAACCTATGAATTTGTTGTACATCCACATACATGAGCACTTGTGGATTGAAAGGTATGCTTATTTGGTTGCAAAAGCAGAAGCAGGTAAGTTTTTTAGTGCTTTGGCAGATGTGGTTTAGAAAAGCAGACAGAGGTAGTTTTTTTGATGTTTTGCCTAGTAGACTTCAGTTTCGCGCACACTAAAGCGTAGTTTGGGTATAGACGGGGGTGTTGAATCCAACTTAACCTCATGATAATTCCCCCATTCATTTGCTTACTCCGTCTATGTACTTTTGATCTCCAGTTGTTTTGCTTACTCGTACCCGTCACTCACCTTGCCCCAGAGGCCGTCTCGTCTGACACTTGTGTATTGGCATGTGTGTCTGTGTGCGTATGTGCGCAGATGACCTACTTACCCATGCGCGTTCATGTCCCGTTTGCTGAGCCTGCCTTGACTTGTTTTCTCATGCGTTCCGTGTGATCGCACGTCCAATGAGAATCACGAGACTATCGTCGAAAGAGACGATCGCAACCCACGCTACTGAGCCATCATTCCGCTCGCCGTTGTTTGGTGTGCGGACGTTGACACTGCACTGTGCCGGTCAGTGACAGATCTGTGAGCCTGTTGACGCTACGAACGTGAACAATTGAGGTGTGTTGTACACATTCGCTTACCCTTATGTAAATAGTACCGTAGAATTACGAACCCAATTCTTCCTTTTGGTATTCGGGATTGTCGAACCTGCGCGTCACTCAAAGTTCCGTATCGGGACCTTATCAGGAGGCTTAATCACACCCTTCAGTTATGTACACTGTCTTCATGTAAACTTGATGCAATCTAGTTAGTTTCAGTTTGCCGTTGGTAAGAGGGTACAGACCCACACTTGAAAGCTTGTTGAGAGCCGTCTGAAATATGTACCAGGAAGAAGTATTGTCTGCACAGGAGAAAGGTGAACGTTTTCGTCGTTATCGTGATAGATGCCTGAGAAGTGACGACCAGCCAGCGCGCTGTGTTACAAAGGCTGCCATTTAAACATTCATATTGATGGTCTGTAGTACCACCGAAATGACATTCTGGTCAAAACAAACCGCAAAAATATAGCAAAACAGCCAAAACAGCAAAACAGACAATATCAAGATAAATAATTGTGGAAAAGCAGTCGACGTTCTGAGGGTTTAAGTTCCTCTCAACACATCCAAAAGATGCCACATTTCAATGATTTACTTTTATCTGGTTTTTGAGCAACAGGCTTGGAAGTAAATACGATTTAATCCTTCGAAGGGCCATGGTTTACTTTTACTTTCCTCATTACGTTCCCATTGTTACTTACAGCTAGACAAAACTGCCTAATATGACCAAGAGATTGGGTTATTCTTATAAATGACATAGAGTAACAAAGAATTATTTTTTGGTGTCAACGCAACGGAACCACCTAGATTACTTATTACGAATGAAAAATAAATTACAGTGAACTAAGTAATTTACGGGCAGTTTTTCTGGTGATTACCCTAAGATGAGTTCCTGGTTACAAGGAGCGTTAGCACGGAAGTTAACAACATAACAACATAATAACAAAACATTTTTTGTTTTAAAAAATATTGGAGTATTAATAATGGTCCAAATGATTTAAGGCACATCGCTATTCGCGGAACATCTTTTATACCCACTAAAATATTCAGTATTTGATATCCAGTTAAGACACGTGTTTTTAGTCTATGTAAGGTCGATTTGATAAGAATGGGCTCCAAAAAGTTTAAAAGACACAGCGTCAACAGTAAAGCTGCTTCCTTCTGGTAGCATGGCAGGTGGGCACCGAAAGGGTGCTATAGCTGAACGAGTATAGATTATTATGATCACAAGAATGGACTTCTTTCAAGCTTCATTCGAGTACAACGTATCGTGAAATATTGGTTTATTAGAAGTTATTCTTCTTGACCTTCATTTGATGACAGCGAAAGCTGAAGTAATTTATGGATAGGAAATGAGTGAACCAACCTGTTAATTGATCGACACAAAAAAGGAAAATTCGTCATGTGGTAAACTCAAATTCTACTTTGACTGCTATTTTTAAAATTTACGCCTTCCCAGAGCTCAAGGTCTGCATTGTCAATTAAATTACAGAAACTTCTCTTTTTTCAACCCCAGGGGAAACAAAAGCTGCTACCTTTTTGACTTGATATCATTTTTAAACATGTCCCTTACACATTGCTTCCCTCCCAAGGCCAACAGCAAAGCAGTCCTGATGGTTAACACCACTGTAATGTAAATGGTTATCCTCTTAGGTTGTTTACGCGCGGGCAGTTCTTGAGATTGTGGAGAACCATCTAGAATGTGCTGAAGGTAGGATAATGGCAGGCAAAGCTCTCTGGGGCATATCAAAAATTAATCTGTAACACAACTGACGTTGAGCGTGGGCTGAGATTGCTTTATCGAGTTTAGCAGCAAAGAAAGGTCTCACGGAGACTAGGTAGACTCATGGTTATCGGTTCAAGTTTTAGGATAGTGCGTCTCATTGATCATGAATTGCGTCTGGAAGCCCAAGGCAGGTAAAATTCAGCAGTAATGACCGATTGAACAGTCACATAATCAAACGGAGCACAGTCCTCAGTAACCTGCAGAGACAACCAATGAACCAAAAGCAGATGGCGGTAAAATATGAGGGTCGTTGTGCAGCTGGCTTATTTACATGAACTTGGAAGCACACTATATGAAGGTGCAGTCTTGTCATTTTGCAATATGAAGGGAGAGACCGAACTTTTGAGTAGCATCAAAAGAAGGACCTGGAATTATAAGTACCAAAAATGCCTCAATAAACTCAGCTACTGGTATGATGAAGCGCTGATACCTTTGTTAGTACTAAATGTAGTCTGTAACAAAATAGGAGTGTGGGGCTGTTTCACTGAGCTATGAGCCTAGTTTGAATTAGCCTCCTAGTTCCGGAGTTAAAAGGAACCTAAGTTCACGGTTTTATGGAGGAGCCAGTCTGACGTCATTCCAAGCAGATGCAGACTGTCTGGTCATGATATATATATATATATATATACTTAATTCTCCACATGAAATCCTTGTCCAAATATCGTGACTCTATTGAATCGCTCTTTGCACCGTCCACATTCGCGCCTAGCAAAGGATTTAGTGTCAGCTTTGTTGGAAAATGCGAGTACAAGGGGTAATTCAGGATATTGCAACCCTAATTTCTCCAGGTAATCTAGAAGATAGGTTCAACCCTATCACTGTCTATGAGAGGTAGTAATCCAACAGTTGAAGTCTGCCCTGGGACTTCTGACGCTGGTCATGTAACTCTACCAATGATGGTGTGTATTGTACTCCTTAGCAATCACGAAGTTGAGTTTTATATGTAACTCTAGGAATTAGAAAACAACATGTTTAGTAATGAAGGCTTAGATTTTGAGCTCTGGAACTTTCAGAACAGTATTATTGGTCGAAATTTTCCTAACTAGCCTGGCACCACCATTTCTAGGAGAATACGTCATCTGATATTTTACCTTCATTTCCAATTGGTGCCGTTCGTCCGCATCTTCTATCTCTCTTTCCTTCTTTGCAAGGACGGCACGTGAATCCTCAAGTTGCTTTTTAGTCAGCTCCCAAAAATTTATGATTTTTTCTTTCTCCAGAGTTGCAAGATTCCGCTCCTGTCTTTCACGATCAACCTCCTCTCTGAGTAGTATGACAAAAGCTTCTATCTCTTCCTTCGTCATGTCCGCAGTGCTCACCCCATGGATCACCGTTGTATTCTTACTTGTCCTCTTCTTTTTCTTCGCGACGGCTTTCTTTGGTGGCTAATCTTTTAAATCGTTTACATAAGCCATCACTTACCATTTCACTGTTTAGAATATCTTAAATGACTTATCGTGGCCTAAGCCAACGGAATTGATTGTTTCAAACAATAAGGTGAATTACTCCGCTGAACTGAAGTTGTTTTGAAAGCGCATATTGTTTTCCTGCTATCCTCACTGGACGTGGATGCCGCTCAATAGAAGCACACCCAAATTGTTTTCGCCGGAACTATAGGGTTTTCGAAGTTGTGACTTTTACGGGGAGTTGGTCTAATCCATTTACACTTGTAGGTGATATGTTGCTCATAGCTTTTGGTTTAAGTAAGCGAAATTTCAAGGTCACGCGCCATCACCGATTCGCATTTTGCTGCCGGTTTACGAGAGACAAAACACGAAATCGCACTTTACGATATTTTGGCGTTCTTAACAATAAAATAACATCTACAGATTATCCAATGCAAATTCCACCCAGAAAAATCAGTCATCAACGTTTGTTTGCTTTATACTCCCCAGATTTAACGGACGGGGTAATTTTGTTCAGCGAACTTCATCACAACACTTTTTCCTATGGAGCTCAGTGTCCACTAAGTATAACATTGTCAAAAACATCAAGAATTGTGCAATGAAGGTGCCATCTCTGTGGATGATTGCCTTTCCCAGCTGTGCATAACTAGCCCGTGGACAATACAGCGTCAGTAGGTAACCTTCGTTAAATTACCAACACAATGGTATCATTTACATTAGGAATATGACTCACCATAGGTGGAATACGTCATATATCAGTCATCATGATAACGGTAATCGTTGTAATTCACCTCGACTATCGTCACTGCAGAATGCTAACACCGTGTCACTGCTCAACGCTGACTACGAGGCCTCACCTATACACGATAACCTAACCCTACGGCTAAAGACGACCCATCATACTCATAACCGTATTCAATATTGCATACCTTCGCTACGTATCGTAACTGCTAGGCCAGTGTCCGTGTGTGACGCTGATTACGAGGCCTCACCTATACATGGCAACCTAATTTAATGGCCAATGACGGTCTTTCATAATCATAACTGTACGTGTTTTCGATCATCTCGAATACTTGTTATAAATGCTAGGCCCACTTCTATGTGCGGCGCTGCTTATGAGGCCTCACCTATGCACAGTAACCTAATCCAATGACCAACGACTGCCTCTCACGCACACCTGTACGCGATGTCGCTTATCTCTGCTACCTATAGTAAACACCAGGCAGGAATCTATGTGAGGCGGTGAAAATAAGGCCTCAGCTATGCGTGGCATCCTAATCTAACACCCAACGTGGGTCTGTCATACTCATACCTGCAGTCGATCTCGACCATCTTGGCTACTTATGGTAGTTGCTAGGCCTGTGTCTATGTGCAACGCCGAATATGAGGTCTTAACTAGGCTCAGCAGCTTAACCCAATGGCCAATGACAGCCCGTCACGTTTATAACCGTACTCGACGTCGCCTACCGTGGCTACTTATAGTAACTGAAGGGTTCGCACACAAGCTGGTAACTGACTAATGCCCCAACTACACATAACAGACCAATCCAACGACCAACGGCGGTCCTTCATATCCATACATGTCATCCGTGTGCCAACCCCATGCCTAAAAGTACACAACTACATTTAAAAAATCATGCTTCTATTTATTGGTTGTATCGGTACAAACGTAATGTGTGGTCAATCCAGTTCTCAGTTTCAGGAAGTCACTCTTACTCGACAGGATTTCTGAAAGGAAAAATGTATAATCAGTTACGACTCGTACACACTCCGTACACATCCTTTAAAACAAACAATTAAACAAAGTTGTAGTGGCCAACTCACCAAGTGCTTACTAAATCCCTCTGTCCACAATTCCAACCGGATGTCCACACTGAAGCTGCAGTTATACTGTTACAAGAGCAAACCCACCATTTGCTCATTTAGTCCCGTGTGTACAATAGCGGTATTCGGCAACCATAGGCAATATTGGGCGCAGCGAAGTTGAAGCTAAAGAGGGGTGTATATGTGTCAGCCGTAGACCAAGTCGTACAGACTTGAGCCCTGGGATCCAAGGGACACGTGCGTCGTCATACGTGCACCCATGGATGTAGGGGTAACGAAGACCCATTAAGTGGGCGGGTACTTGGTGTCAAGTCTGCTCAATGCCCTGCAATACCCAGTTTGGACGCCCTGTGTGCTGTTATCCACCCCACCCGGTCAGTGGTTTACATCCACAGAGATCCCCAAGCGGACCAGAAAAATACCTGCGATGTCGCATTGGCTTCGCCCTACCTCTGCGAATTCCCTTGGCCGACTCAAAAACCCCGCTGCTCACAGAATTGCACATCCCAGTTCAATCATCTCAAAAATGATGTCCGTTACGGGGCCGTCCAGAAACCGAAGTACGGCAGTGCAATGATGGCACGGCACTGCCACACCCAGTTTGATAGCACACCCGCAACTAAGCCCTGCCTACTCTTGACCATACCTTCTCGCAAACTCGGCCCATTAGCCACAACTACGAACAAACTCACGCCTCATTCTGAATGCAATCTTATGATCACGCTGCCCACCAGTTGTGAATAAATATTATTATCATTACCTTACACTGTGAGTGCAGAGTGCATACCAAAGGACGGGATGACTTTGGTCAGTTTATTCAAAAACAACAGCAACTTTTCCTCATCTTTGAAGATGAGAACGTCTGCGTGCTCCATATCTACAAGGTTTTCGTCAGATATTTGAAAATCGGGGTCCAGAAGACGTTAGTTAGTCAGGAATTGTGACCAATTTTGGCCGCTTGTTATTTCGGGCCGCAGTCTAACTCATATCATGGTGCGTTCTAGAAGTCTTTCTGAGATTTTTCCTATTTTGTGTGCCGGATGTAGACACAGCTGTCTTATTTCCTTGTCTGAATGACAGAAATGAACCACCGTGCGCCCTCAATAGACCCAAGAATACTCTTAATCCATGCCGGTCTCAAATTGTGACGATTCCTTAGCAAATCTTAACTACAATAACAACCCTGAACGACTCACCCAAGACGTTCATGTACGTGGCCGTCCACGGACTAAAGTACGGCGTTGCGATGACGGTACCGCGACTACCATACCCAGACTGATGGATTGCCCGTATTTCACCATATCCATAATATTTACCGGATGAGGGTGTTACGTCCACCCAGAAGATGGCCTCAATCCGTTTAATTTGTGCCAGGACTTGAAAGCACTGGCCACCTTATTGTGCTGTATGCTTGTTCTGCCCATAAACACACTAATTCTACCAACATCACTATCGATGGTTCGGTATGGACTTGCGCCTGATATAGCATGCACTGACCATCATAAAAAAACAAAAAACTTACTAGCTGTGACGAAATTCCTCGGCTTGGTTTCGCAGGACACCTGTCACAATAATAAGAGACTTCTCCATACACAGGTCGTTAAAAGCTGCTCAGTTTTGAGTTTATGGCAACATAGAAGACGACGCTATTGTCCTTGTCGTTTTGAGATCATTTCCAAACGCAATGCAAAATAAAATACGTGAATAAACCTGGTCTTCCACAAATTTCTCACCGTCATCAGAGGTACATCACGCGAAGCCGTTGGCAGCCATTGAAATATAAATTCCACGCCCATGGTGGACCTCGAGTACGTTTAAACAACGTCCAAGAAACCTGCACCCGCATGGGAAGATGTTGAGGGACCGAATAAATGCCATCAAGTGCTGAAATTTTATGTTAAAGTTTTCTTCCTTCGAACTATGGTTTCAGAGAAATTTTGGGTGTGCATCTAAGGCTCAGCGACGTGGATTGATGAGCATTCTATCTCCAAACTCAGACGTCTAAGTCAATGGCCGAAAGAATAATTCAGAATGCATCAAAATCCGAAGGAGCTTAATTTAGGATATTGATCATTTCTCCTCTCACACTGTTCCGCGAGGAAGATCCTGTTGGGAAGTGCAGGCGTTTAGGAATTCTCAGCGTTCGATGTTGGTCACAAAGGATTTGGCTTGCTGCGTAAACACCCCAAGGTGGCTCTGCCTGACGCCATGTGGGAGTTGATCGATGCACTGATTTTTATGGCTCCGTCCGTACCCGAGGCTGGTAACCGAGAGAAGATAATTAACCGATGACTTACATAACAAAATATCACAATTATGGATTAAAAAGTCCTGTTGTACCAATACTTTCAAGCAGTTGATGGATAATATCAAATGAACTCGGAACTCATATCAGTGGCTTCGGTCACTTCACTGCGATGGCCACAAAACACTCAGTACACGTGAATATTGTTGATTTGGGAGAATCATGGATGCCGAAGTAGGAGTAACCTATTGCCTTATAAAGGGGGAAGATATCTAACTTCAGCGGGTTCCGCAGTGATTCGCGTGTTCTCCAAGCCTGATAGTGAGACACGTGACGGTCCTGTCAATGTGTATGGCTTTGAGTTACATGTTAAGTTGTATACACAGTGTGACTTAAGGTCGATAGTTTGGTCACATTTAATTGTGGAGAGCAGGGCAAAGGAGACACGTAACAAGCACGATCGCCTGCTAAAAGCAAAGCACTCATCTATATGCGCTGACTTATCTTTCCTTGGAATGAGGCCGTAGACTACCTGCATGTAGACTACCTACAGGCATTGCCTCCACAAGTCGCCAAATACTTGAAAAACACCAGAAACGTGTCTGATAAGTAGAACTTTAGTAAAGCTTGATCTATTGCGAGAACACTGTGTTCTCCGACCTTTTTTTACCTCGCTTTTGTTGATGTTGAGAGCGGAGTGTTGTGGCTGATGAGGCCTCCGTGTTTTTCATATCCGTAGGTGCTGGAGTGAATGTCCATGTCTCATTGGGGTTTTTCACCCGTTACTAAGCCGGGTTTCTTCATCAAACATATCAACAGAGATCTTTTTGCTATGTGTATTCTGTAGTTGTCCCCAATATGGACTAGAAGGTCTGCGATATTTCAATAGTCGTGAAAATTATCAAGTTTGGATTCTTCACGTCCGAAAAAAAATCGATGGCCTACTCAAAATGCTTGGGCACAATTCTCAGAAAGTGACATATGCTAACTTCTAACGGCTGGCAGTGGAGCCAACATATCGCGATCTTACTCCTCAGGAGCGCTTTGAATTTTCTTATGGATTCGACCTGCAGCCACGCTCTGAAAAAGCAGACTTTGCAAAAGGCATGGCTTTAGTAAACCTTGCAACCAAACTTTCTGAAAAAGGCAAGAAATACTGCCTCCTAGTTAGCGCGGCATATACTGACAAACCATCCACCATCTTCTCTCGCGATCGGATATGCTGGTCCGTTTTCAAAAACCATCTCGATATATCGGCTGTATTCTTGAATAACATAATTGAGCGTTATTTTCCTTGTTGGGTTTTTCGGCTTAGAAGAGATCTGTTGGTGGGAAGATTGCGTATTTTAGGCCGATCAAAGTAGACGGATGTAAAATTTTGCAACCAAAGTAAAAATTTGGACACTGAGTGTGCACTGCCACCATAGGGCTTTTTCCGGTTTAATCTTACCCCAAAACACAAGCATATATCACATCACCGGGTGCCGTACGGCTGAGGCCTTGGGCCACCGTAAACTACTTCAAAGCTGATACTTTCAAATTGTTTAGGTTTAAGGAGTAATACTGGCTCCATAATCACCCAAACGCTCATGCGGCCTAGTGAATTGCCTCCGTATCCGCTCGTCGGCAAGCACACTTTTGGATAAACTGTTGAGCTGCAAACAAAAAATCGTTGTCTTTGAGATAAAATATTTCTAGAAGTTCATCAACAGCCCATTATAGGTTTCCCTGTTCTGAAAAACATTCAGGTTTACTTAACCCGGAGTTTCCGCAAATCTCAAGAGTTGCCTGAATACAATTTGTCTGAATTTCGCCAGTTACTCAAATGCAAACAGTAGGAATTCTAAAAATAATTCCAGACAAAAACGGTGCAGTACGAAGAGCTTCAGGATCGGGCGACGTGCAGAAGTGACGTCACAAAATGCTGACGCAAAACATCAGCTCCTTTCAGTTCAAAACCTAGCACGGTAATTATCATTTCATTGCCTGCCAATTCTGACGTCCGTGCGCACAAACCAAGACTTTTATGGATACTCTTTATTAGAAGTAGAGCAGACCTCGTTTAAATTAGCAATATTTTGAGGAGAACACCTTTGGTTCAAATATTTTCAACATGCAGGTTGCAGTTGTTGGGTCCACAGGTGAGACCTGCGTGAAAATCAGTGCGCACCAGAATACCGCCCCGAGAAGACGCCGGGGTCAAACTGGTGCTTGCTTGATAAACAGGGCTTGCAGCCATGATAGATAGAAGCCAAGTCAAGCTTCTTAAGAATGTTCCAATTCGTGGGCCATATTTATTTTAATAGGGAAGTTGTTGGAATCCCACATTGAACTCTCGGTTATGATATTCTTCCACCAAGTATGCTGCAGAAAGGTCACTGCGTTTGCATTACGTTCAACATATTGCCTTATCTTGAGTATTCCGATGTTTATACTTACTATTCTAAAGTTTGTTTGACATGTGAGCTCCACTTTAATCCCTGCCACTATTCGTGATCGATTTTGGTGGTCATTGATTTCCCCGGAAGTCTCATTCGTGGACAAGATGATTTCACCCTCTGTGTGTATGACATTTGAACCAAAAATGCTCCTCACACGAAGACGATAATTTAAATGAGAGTCGCTCTACTTCTGTCTGAAATTATTCTTAACATTCTCGATGTGTTATTGCAAACTCCAGAGATGGCAGTCAACAATGGGTTCATTACCATATCGTTCCCGCGAGCGTAGAAACAATAGACTAACGTATAGTGAGTGCTGGTTCTTCAGCAGCCGTTCGGGAAATAATTCAGTTAAATAAGGTTTTGTTCTTTCGAAGTGCTTTTTCTGCCACCGTCTAAATTTATTGAAAAGCTGGTTTCTGTAACGGCAAAACCTTAGATGGAGCTCAGTTGTGGTGTTTCGAAATCGCAACCACACACTTAAGTTAGAGAATCTGAAGGCATGCTCAAGAAAAAACGATACACAGTGCACCAAATTTAAAGCGTTACAGCGGTAGCATCTTCAATGCTTAGGCATTTCAAACACACGCTGCATTTACGCTGAGGCTTGAACCCTTGTCTTGGATAATTTATGGTTCACCTCGGGCAGGATCGAACATAATTTCTGCCCCTGGAGTGGTGGGGCATATTTTGATGCCCTTAACCGTTTTCTGCACAAACGTGAGCTGGGAAAAGTATACAGCGAACGTCCACAACTCCTCTGAATACGATGAACTTTGATGCATACTCTATGGGAAGACCGTAGCGCAAGTGAGTAGACGTGGCCTTAATAACCTATATGGAAGAGCGTCACACTGGATGTTTTTCGCTCACTGTATTTGCGCCGTCATGTTTTACTCACTATGCACCCATTTGGCTCCTGCGATCAAATTTTGTAACAGTTCTGCAATATTCTTATCCAGGTTTCTGCATAACCTCAAAATCTGAATTCCCTTGACGTAGTAGTAAACTTTCTGTCGTCTGGAGTTGTGTACCGCGTCAACACTGCATCCAATTTCCCGTCGTGCAATTTGAATAGCATAGCTACTTAAGTTGCCGCTGGTTCGAGGTTGGAATAACCCCATTTGTTATTTGCTGAGCTACCACCGACTGAATGGTTTCAAGACTTTACCTAAATCTTGTAAAAACCAACTACCAGAACGTGGAGAAATTTTTTCAAGTAAAGTTGAATGTGCCGTTGAATGTTCCCTAAGATCTTCAGAAACGTCAAACTTGGGTACTTCCTGTAAGGCAGATCCCATGGCATGCTCTGCCGTGCTGGCGAGACTCTCACACTCACTGCGCGCGCAACTGTAATCAAGTGTTGATGAAAACAAGCGTTGGAGAAAAATGATGCTTATTACACCCTTTTTGGTTCCAGCACATATACAGGACCCTGCCATAACATAGTGTGTAAGTTTTCCCTCCGTACACAAGGGTTTAGGAGAGACGTGCGTATTCCGAATGCGAACCGATGCTTTGTTTATCGTGAGACTTTACGCGCTTCACTAGGCCTCCAAAAGAATCCTGGGTACGGCTTCCTGCTTAGACTTGATTTTGAATGCCAACATGAAGGTTTCTAAGTTTCAAAGAAATTGGTTCTGGGAAGTAAAACCCGGTTAGGTCCAGAACAGTCTGTTTGACTCTGGAAAACGTAACTAATTTATCGTGCTGAGTTGTCTTCGTCGCTTCCTTTCTCCAACTTTAGCAGCTTCCGTGTGAACCTGTTTTTCGTATGTAGCCATTTCGTTGGACATTCAGTCTGTGTTCCCCACAAAAAAGTAAGATCAACAATCTTCTATGCAGTTCGCGTTCTGGATCGTGTGTTGCCACCATCTCAGTCTTCCGAGGAACTATTATGCCCAACTCCACAATAGCGACACCAGGGACTCTTTAAAGTTTCACTGTACATCGTGTTTCTGAAATTCCTGTTGCCCTTTATCCGCTTCGCTAGTCCGTCCACTTCATCATCCCCACTTACGCTTCTTGTAACCCTGGCCATGAGCCCAACGGTCCGAGGCCACGAGGCCTAACCGGTTGATTTAGCCTTCAGTTCAATTTGACCGGATGAATGACGCCAAATCTGCTGCTTCATCACATCTGATTTGCTGGTTTCTGATTTTCCGCAGTTTAAACTTCTCTAGTCATATGTTAGGCCGGAAGCTTTTTGTTTTGCCCTGCCTCGTTTTGTTTTTGCCCGCCACCTTCAAATCCTAACGATCTGAACTTCCTCGATGTTCTCTCGAAAAAGAGCTTCCTTGCTCGTGCCGGTTTAGTGGTGACCACGTCTACATTGGATAAAGCTCACCGCCTATGCCGATGTCACCTTTCCATAAACTCCTTGTACCCACAGTCTCCGCCAGTCATACCTTTATTCTAATGTAACCTTATGATCATGCCTGACGGCATGCCTCCCACAAATCGGGAATAAACATTCTTATTATTATTATTATAAATAGTGGCGTATTGCACCTTCGCTGGGGACAATGTCAAATTTTCAATAACTCGCCATGTTTATAGTGTAATACCGGTGTGGTCAATGTTCTATGCTGCGACAAACAATGTAGGTCGGGCTACCTGTGTTGCTCTATTTGGCGCGCATGTAACCAAACCATCGTATATTCCTGAAATCGAACAACAGTGGGCCTTTTCTTACATCTAAAAACCTATTTCGTTCAGCAAGATCACCCTTTTTAGTTACTCCCAGAAAATCCTCCTGGATGCATTTGAGCCCTACATTAACTTTTCGTGCTCTTCTAACTGTGACGGTTTCAGCACAGGAAAATATCACTGTCTCTTAATGTAGTAACGGTATTTCTTACCTTAGTTCTCGGTCTGAGCCTCCCACACTAACGTTCACGTCAAAACGACCAACAAAGGTGCACAAGGTATATTAACACCCAAAACGATGCCAAGAACACTTGTACGGCGCTTCATATATAAAACGTAAGCGGCAACAATTATCTGGAAATGCTGACGCGTTCTGGATGGGTCATTGGCAATCGGCATTCGGCTAATGCCAAGTCACGATTGGCTGTTGGGTCAAAACTTTCGACCAATCAGATCCGGGTTTGAAGCCGGACCGGCAAGCGTCCCGAATGTTTGATCAATCTTGCGTGGGATAGGCTTTTTGGCCGTAGCAGCACCCGCCTGCCAGCGGCAAAGCGGGACTCGTGTGGAATTCCGCCTAACATTCGATGAATTGTGCCTATCTGAGATTAGGCACTACTAATTAGACGTGCTTAAATGCGTGAACGTTATGGGATACACGAATACGTCTTTAAAGGTTTTCATAGATATAGCGTGAGTTTCGTAAGCAATGGGCTTGCCGAAAATTACTTTGGGAGATTTTATTGGCATTATGTGCTACATTATGCTACATTATGTGACCAGAACGGAGGTTGACTGTGCGCAGGAACTCAAATAACCTTCCTCGCCAATTTGAGACAGGCCGTCTGGCATTGAATTTTCGGCGTTTCGCACTTTTCTTATTATAACAGACAGCATTTTGCATTCGATTAGGTGTATGGTGATCTTGAGCTTTTGCTCACTTAAATAAGCCCCTGGCATCAAAAACTACGTAAACAGGCAGCTCGATGGGATTAAGTTTGTGCAAACTTATTGGCATCAAATCAGAGGGATTATGTCTGGTTTCCGCATAGCAATAAGCTTGTCTGGCGACACGATACTATTACGCAGTCAGCCTTGTTCCCGTATTCCCATTTGCTGGACCACTTTGCTGTTTTATTCATCAAACTAAATTAACAGCACCTGTATATTATATACATGTGTGCACTACAGCGGCTCCGTAGAATGTATTAGAAACGGTAGGAATGATTGCGGAGCCTAACTTGCATGTGATTGACAAAAAACCCTTGCCGTTTTAGAAGAAACTCCGGCTGGAAGAGAATATGAAGCTAACAGCCAGATTTACTGCAGAGTCTGCTGAGTTCCGGTTACCCGTGCCGCGTTCAGATGGAAAGTGGCTTAAAACTTTGTTTGTCGGTTAGAGTGTTGTGCAAAACTCATTACCTCGGTTAAAACGCTGTAAGGATTTGTAGGGCTTTCTCAGGTACTTCACAAAAATTTCGTTTCGGGAGCAACTCCTTCCAGTTTTACATAGCGTTTGACAAACAAGTAGGAGATGCAGGAGACATCAGGCCTCTTCATAAGGAACGGTTTTGCATTCATGGAGCCCACCAGTGAAATTGATATTGATATGCGCAGCCCAAACCGGTGGTCAGTCATGCCATGTGAAACGACTGAACTATGTCAAATTAAATGCTTCATCAACGCAAACCAGCCGGCAGAACATGGTCTACTGATGCAACAGCCACGACGCTTGCGTTACTGAACATCCACATAAATGACAGTGAGGGAGGTTTTTTGTAGGTCATATTGCGGAAACCGACAAAATACCTGAACAAAGGTGTCCACAAAAAGTTTGCAAGTACATTACGAATAATAAAAGCACTAAAAACACAGTATTATAACCAGAGCCTCGGTTGATCACTTAGCAGCAGCGTGGCTATGGCTGCCACTGCCCAATCACTTCGAGGAGTGAGTGGGTGTTGCGAAAGTAAGGCGCTTCCACTAAGCACGGCTTGCATGGTAAGAAACGACTAAGAAATTTGGAATCGAACCTCTTTTCACATTTAAGATTATACGTAGTTAATACTATTTAGCCGCACAACGGATGATTGGAAGGCGGCTGCTCTAATGCTGCGCCGGCCGCTCCAGACGGTGGTCACACCAAACCCATCAAATCATGGTAGTAGCACCAGCTTTCACCGCGAAATTTCAAACGCCGCGGGCATCCGCTTATTAAAGCAGCACACCGATATGTTGCCTAGGATGCGCGGACAGCGTAAGAAACTCGGAGTCTGCTTGCGCCTAGTGCTACTTCATTTGCACTCAAGGCAGTTAGGAATTCCATCCTGCATTTCAAGAGTCTTATTCAGTCCCAAAATTAGGTTGGCAGTCAGCGAGGAACTTTTCTGGCACAGTTTGCACAATGAAGCAATTACCAAATGCGTCTTAGTAGCGGGCGTTTTTTCACACGCCAGCGCGATAACCTCGGTGCTGGAAGCTCGCGTCATGCTTGTGACTTGGACGAAGCATGTTGCAAACGAGTCCAAGATAAGTGCCCCCAAGGCAGACAGGCGCTTCCCTGCAGGCAGCTCTCGAAATCTTGTTAGAGATTCCTGTAAAAGACCGATAATACTCATTAAATTTAAACAAAACCTGGTGCATTATTGCCTGCAAGTATCAAATGGTTCTTTACAAACAATATTTACTTTTTTCGCCTTTCTTCGGGCGCAGCCCTATTTTTCAACCTAGTCTCATCAACAATAACAAGTTTATCTACCACATTGCTTCGTAGCGATCAACAGGCCAAAGTGCTCAGCACAAGCAGGGATCCATTTTGGTTCTTTGCAGCAAACAGCGTGCACTGGCAGAGCAGCAATAAAACGTCCTTAAATGAGCAACAGTGTTTCGTTTATTCGCAGTTTTTTAGCATGTTTGGCCCAGGAAATTTTTGGAGAAAAATTCGGGAGTGCAAGGGAATTCAGCATTTACTGTTTGCTAGTCAGGACGCCATTGGGTGGACATCTCCTCTGCACATGCGTTTATGTAGCTTTGAATATAATCTGTCATCTGTTAACCTGAATCGCCAATTAGAAGACAGGGTTTTCGTGAATTCATTGGTCAGTTTGTGATTTTTTGCATCGTTGTCTGCTTTGCTTTGAGTTCATTGGTGAACACACAGGTTTTCGTGAATTCATTGGTCAGTTTGTGAGTTTTTGCATCGTTGTCTGCTTTGCCTTGAGTTCATTGGTGAACACACAACCTTCCGTTTTTGTAGTTTCTCCGCTTGTTCTTGTTGGCCCTATCCCAAATTGCATTGCGCTGTGGTCTAATCTTCTCTAGATCGACGAGTTGCTTTCAACGCTATATTTGTCCATTGTATGGGCATGTGTGTCTGCGGCCGTCCGCTAATCCAGTACTTCATTTTGTTGGCTAGGCGTCTCATAACAAAATTGGTGCGCCCATCTGACCCGAGCTTTTTCGGTTTCTCGCTTAACTGCATGTACAGGTGATAGCTCTTTAATCCCGGCGTCTCCTTGTTTCTAGTGGTCGATAGATAAGATCGATTCTAGTGTAAGTGGATGGCTTGTTTATTGGGGTATCATGCTTCTAAATAAGTGGATGGGAGCTCCAAGGCCTGAAGAGGCAAATGTTTGGCCCAAACCCAAGTATTTAATCAGTGGAAAAGTGGTCATGCCAAGAGCCTTGGATTCAACAGCAGACCCGCGGTACGCAGCGCACAAGCCTAGCTTACTCCATCACTTAGCCAGGAAATGCCGTTAGTGGAAGCCTCATTTGCTCGGTTGAGCCTATTTAGACCTATCATACGTTCAGTTTCAACTTGTGCATGAATTCTGCGTCATATTTCCCCATGAGTTTAGTTGTCGTAGATTTGAAGTCGGTTGGCCATAATACCGGTTGAACTGGTTCTGCGATATCGCAATGCGGCGACTCAATCACCTTTTGTATAGCCGGATAGTGCCATGTGACTTTTAAAGCTCATATCTAGGGAGTGCCTCTGTTGGTGACACTTCATCAGGAGAGTTATGGGTTGGCGTCGCTCGATATGCTGGTAGGAACCTGCATAGTATATTCCGTTTGTCCGGCCAATTTGGACTCATGAAATGCGTGTTCGATGGTGTGAACGAAACGTTCTGCAGGTCTGTTCGACCGTGGATGAAATGCCGGTGAGCGGACATAAGTTATGCAGCCTCTGAGTAGGCGAGGTTCAGTCGCGCCTCTTCAGACTGCTCTTGCTACTGTGGCAATAATTCTCAGAGCTGATTAAATTCGATGGATATCGTGGGTTCCCGTTCGCTAATTGTTATAACTGTAATTCCTCAATTAAGTTCTCGGTGTGAACATTCCAAGCTAGCGTTCCCGTCAAAGCCACAAAAAGTGCACAACACGTGTTAAGCCCGGACGACAGACCAAAAAAGTACATGCAGTACGGTCTGGAAATTTCGGCACCATCTGGATGCAATCTTGTCAGCGGGCATTCGATGTATACTGGATCATGATAGGGTGTTGGGTACACAGTTTCGGCCAATCAGAGCTCGCTTGATGTTAGACTGGCAAGCAACCCATGTTCAGGCCAATCGCGTGCGGGATCGGCTTCTTGGCCGTAGCAGCGCCGAAACGGGAGCGGTAAAGCAGTGTCCGTGCTTGATTTCCCCAAGCACAATTTCACGATTCTCTCCGAAGGTCACATGGAAATTAGGGCTTGTCTTCTCCTGAAATAACTTTCAGTTATATTTACTGACTGTTCTTGCCAAGAGTTAAAAATTCCTGTATGACTTCCAGATTTGTGTGAATAATCCGCTTTTGGGTTATATTAAAGTATCACAGGAATATGCACAAGCCTTTAATGTTTTCGCTGTATACCGTCACTCGAAACCTTTTTTGAGCTCCTGCCCCTTCCTCGTAGGTGCATTGACGCCAGCACTGTGATAGCCATTTGGAAATGAAGCAGGCAGAAGCCAATCGGTAGGCGGAACTTCTGAAGTTGCATTGTGGCAATCTGACTAGGGGATGCTTTAAAGTCGTGTTCGGTGAATCCATCAGTCAGTGCCTGTCTAGCTCATTTGTACCTATTTGGGAGGAGATCATCTCAGACGACGGGTCCGTCCATAATAGTGCCCGTCTTCAGAACGAGTGCTCAGAGTGAGTGTGGTAACCACAGGGACGTTGTAACAAGGCGCCTAGCGTCACTGATTCTTCGCCGACTTACGATAGCACACAACACTCTAACCCGTGGACATCAAGCGGGATTTCGCCTGGGTAGAGACTAAATCGACCACACTTCCACACTCCATCAGATGTTAGAGCAAAGCCATGGGTACAGACCTCACACAATCGTGGTGTTCCTTGGAAGTAAGAATGTATTTAATTTTTTCGGCCGATGGGTGTTTCTATCCACACCGGTGAATTAATGAGGCGAAACTTGGAGGGTCTTCAAAGCGTCGCTGATTAAGAAATTGTTAATCTGGAGTACGGATACGACACCCTAATTTTCGAAGACGATACACGAGCGCTGTTGGATAAACTGACCAATATCTTCTATCTTCATTCATGTGCATTCGACATACGAAGTGCATGGTCATGCTTTAGAACGCTCAATAAAGAAGTGCATGATCATGCTTTAGAACGCTCAGTATCCGGCAATAACCCATGCAAATCGATAAGAAACACTTAAGTTTGCGGAGGATTTTGCATACTTCGGTGGTTGTATTTACCTTGACGACACTGTATCTGACGAACTCAGTGCATGAATCTCAAGGTCCAGAATCACGTCTGTCAGTTTGGATTACTTGTGGCGTCAAATAGACATACTACTTAGTCCCAAATGTCGTATGTAGCAGACCGCACACAATGTGGTGGGATATGCAGGTATATCAATATTTTTATAGAACAAGTCGCCACACATATTCCAACCCCCAAGCTGGAGGTCCAGGTGAGTGTGTTGGTTTAACCTCTAATCATTGACCAACCTGGGATGAGAGACCGTCTAAGTCGGTCGCACACCTCCAATTATAACCAGTAGGTCAGTAGGTCAGTAGGTCGCTGAGGCAATTAAACCGTCGCACCACGGTAAGTTCCAGTCTGTTCGTCACGGAGGGATCAAAATGACACTATGGTATTCAGCAAAGTAGGACCGTTGGGCAAAATACTTCGAACAACAATCCAGTTGTTCACCTTCTACCTCCAGTCCGGAGTGCCGGCCTTCAACAGAAAGATACACTGAACATAGAGCCCTTTCCAGCCTCAGAAGTATCCGAGTGTATATCTCTGCTCAAGCGTCATCGTGCTCCCTGTTCTGATGACCTTCCACGTGCTCTGTTCAAGGATGGCGGTAAATTCCTCAAACCACTGGCTATGATGGAAGTGTGTGTGATAAAAGTCAGTGCAGGAATCTCAAGGCCAGAATCACTTCCGCTATTTTCTGGCATCAACAAGGCATATCACTGGGTCTCAAGGGTCGCACGTACCAGGCTACCGTAAGGGCTGTGTTTTTATGACTGCGAGATGTGGCCGCTGCGGACAGATGATGTGACGCGTCGTCAGATTTTTGATCACCGATGCCTCAGAAGCGCTGCTGGTGCCGGATTGCGTCAATGAATTCGCAACAAGGCAATTAGAAAATGGATGTTTGTTTGTGCAGCAGGTACTTCGGTTGCGGAAAACACCCAGCACCATCAACTTCGGTGACTCGGCCATGTGATATGCATGCCGAAACATCGTCTGTTGAGACGAGTTTTATTGTTTGCACCTCCTTCAGAATGGCACAAACCACTAGATGGACAACGTATGACTTGGAAGAAGGGTATAAAGTAGATTGCAAAGATTGTAGGAGGTGTTGGTGCTGTCTGTCTTCCAGGATGAGTTTCCCGTGACTCTCCACCCCACTGCGCTTGGCTGGAGATACTGCAGGAAATGACGGCTGATCGACGTCAGTGACGTTCATGTTGTTAATTTCCAGATTATCTGACTGAGTGTTTAGAGATGTAGGCACCTAAAAATGCCTGTGACATGCCAGTACCAGGTCCGCTCCCTCATGAACTCTTTTCCTTTCATTCTAAGGCTTTAAGACTATGGTTGTACGGCAGTGAGGGGTCAATGTCAGCACCGATGTTTTTGCCACCGATGATGTTGAGTGGGTGGCATTTTTTCGAAGATGAACTGTCGACACGGACGTAGGTTACCTGCATTAGAATGTGCTGGGAAGTCAAACGACAGCTTCAGATGCTGTGTACATGACATTCTATATAGTTTGCCATCCTGTGCGTTGGCTCCTACCTGTGTAGATCCTCTCAAAAATAAACAGGGTTGTTCGGGACACTGAACAGATGGTTCTGATTTGTAGACGAGGCCTTTTGTGGTGGTTCTTACTGAGAGCTAAATTTTCCCCAGATATTATTACCCATATTGACATCTAATTTAGCGCTTCAGTTGGGGATAAGCAGATTGACCAACCTTGTCTCGCGTTCTGGTCTTTCCCCTGAAAGTTCGTTGTCAAACGAATGTGGACATTCTCATTTCATGCCATTAGCACTACGTCTGTTATTGATGCTCCATGATGAAGATCCCTTCCTAATGGAAGTCATTTGTTACGTCACGCGATTTACAGGCAGTCGGATCACCCAGAATAAGTGGTCAAATATTAGGATATGTTTTTAGAAGTTCACTCCACCTCTGTGGGTCAAAGATGGGAAATGGAAAGAATATACTAGATCTGAACCAGTTGAAATAAATTGCTTCAATATATCCCGGAGCTTGGTTTCATATTCTCATGTTCTTTGGAGTGTTATAGTTATATGTAGAGAAGCTACAGGATTAAAAGACTTGTTCGCAAAACACTTGCGAACATGGACAACAAGTGTCTATAGGTTTAAACAGCGCTGCTTGGTTCGCTGTATATCGAGTTATTCGCTGATGAGGTGCGGTGGGTGTTTCAGTTTAAAAATTAAGGGGACTTAAAAAGGTAACAGAATTTTCCGATTCCCCATTACTCTGAAGTTTCGTTGTCTTTGTTTTAGACCGGCCCTGCGGATGCGCTGAAACTCGGTTTATTTCACGGAAACATATCTTCTGACGTATTTCGATTCAGGAAAGCTCCTGGCGTTCTGCACTCGTTTTCAGAATGGCCACGCGGTCCTTGACTGAGAGTTTTGCATTTATGCGGAACAATGCATTTCAAAACCGGCAGTTCTTCTCAGACCAGGTCAGTTTTTGTCAAGTGATCCAACGACATAATTATCGCTTGCACCGGTCTTCGTACCCTTTTGTCTAGGTGGAAGTCCTGAACAATACTTAGACCGAGTTTGGGAACTCCGTCACGCAGTCCGCCTCTTCCAGCTAAGCAGTAATGGTTTTGGTTCCTAGGAACTCCATCCCATTTTCCCGAGAAATGAGTTAGTATTAACAGCTTACAACATGTGGTGTCGGTAAAACCGCACCTATATCTGAACTGTTTCATCGCTCCTGGCTTACAGAGGAGGACAGATTGTTTACTCATATGTAATTTGTCGCTATTCGGTTCACTAATAGACGCTCTTGCGAACGGTCGCTTCCACAGAAAGAGGTTCTCAATCTTACAAGTGGTTTCACTTACTTAATTAGGTTGTTCTCAGAAACGATGGGTTGTCCTCTGATTTACCTCATTTTCTCTAGGACGAATAGGCGAGCTTCGTGGGTGTCAGAGACTGGTTGCTATTTTTCAGAGCTTGTTGGCGTGCTTTGCGCAGATACGGTTTACAGGGATTTTAGAAGGGGTCTGGTACGAGGACGAGATGGCTTAGTGGCAAGAGCGCGAATTTACTGACCGGAAGGTCCGTGGTTCGAATCCGACCCCCGCCTCTCGACTCCCCCTGTCTAGGCTTGGGCAGCCTGACAGTATTCCAACTCTCATACTTCTTTCTGGTGGCGTGGCAGTTAGGCACCGAAAGGGTTCTACAGCTGAACGGTTACGATTATTGGTACGAGCGCCAACAATGTAGTCGAAACATGTAGTACTATCAATTTTTTATTGAATACTTCCGGAACGATTATACCGATCATGTTTCGCTATACCTTTGGTTCCTCCTTATTTGCAATGCTACCAAGTCCCTCAAAAGTACACGGATAAACCATTATCCACCTTTCGAATTGTCACCACTAACATACATAGGAGCCTTTGGATGACGACCATTCGACTGCTTGGCAAAGGCGCGCGCAACGCTTGTTAGTAATATTTCTTTTATTTAAAAATATCTCGCCATACTGTCAACGGTGGCTTTGAGCAACATGCCATCTGGCTAAGCATGTTGTTTAAGATAAAAAATCTCTTCATCCTGCCGACTGTGTCCACCAGCGTCCCGATGTTTGTGAACGTTGCACTGGATGACGGATGGTGTCGCGAACTTTGATGTTCTTATAAGATGCTATTATCTAGAGTACGGTTTACGAGACTTACCAGGTGCCGGTTGGCCTCTCCTCAGGTCTGGGAACCGTCCCTTGCGCATGATTCCTATATTTCAATGTAATAATGGAAATCGGGTGAAATCGACGGGACGATGGCCGTCTCCCTACAGTCTAAGATTGATCCATGAATCTATCGCAGTTATTTGTCACCATTCAAACGAATTTACTCTTTCTGCTTCGTACCCTTTTCACTGCACACAAATGAGTTGCAGAGAAATCCGAACCTAGGGACCTCCCTAAAAGTATTGAAATACATCACTGGGACTTTTGATTTTGTGGGAGTTCAGGCGCATACAGAAGGACAGAGAGTTTTGAAGACGGGCTTTTCGGTAAAGGACACAGGTAGCTCGGTGATGAATAGTATAGTGATCTAGAAACTCGATCAGATCGGTTTGGTCTCAAGAGGATCCAGTGAGAGGGACAGAAGTACTAACGGATATGTTTCGTGATAACTGAGGAAGTATGGAAAGAGAAATCCTATCCTGGAAGTTAAAGATTATTGGCCGGACTGGTTATTATGGCCATCGTCGTTTGCAGCGCTGACATATGCCCGTGAATAATTGGCTCGCGCTGCCGTTGAGTTCGATGATCACGAATGGAAAGTAATAACGGCATCATCATCATCATCGTCATCATCAAAAACAGCAACATCAGTGTTGTAACTGATGCTTCACTGCCGTACAACCATAAATTTTGTCCAATTTCATATATATATATATACATATTAAAAGCCCTAGAGTGAAAAGAAGAGAAAAAGAGAGGATGAGGGAGGGACCTAGTGCTGGCCTATGTCAGCATCTTCTGAGCCTACACCTCCAACCGCTCAATCAGACAACCTGAAAGAAACTGACAGCACGAACGCCACTGACATTGATTAGCCGCCATTTCTTGCAACATCTCCAGCCAAGCACAGGCGGGGTCACGGGGACCCCACCCTGGAAGGCGTACAATACCAACAACACCCAAACTCTTCGTGATCTCTTTCACGCCTTTCTGCCAAGTAATGCGCTGTGCACCTCGCGGTTTGCGCGATTCTGAAGGAGGCACGGAGAACAACACTCGTCTCGGTAGACGGTGTTTCGGCATGTTCCGCCACGAAGAGACTGGACCTTACCGTGGTGTGGCGGTTTGTGTACCTTGGCGACCCATTGAGCTATACTGGGGAGTGTCCGCGTGACATTCACAGAGTCTCATACCAGGTTGGTCCATGGGTAGAGGTCTGACGAACACAGTCTCCTGGCCCTCCAGGTTGGGGTTGGAACATGTGTGGCGATGTGTTCCTTAAAAATGGTAATGTACTTGCATTTCCAGCCCAAACACCGCTGCCTTGCGGTTAAACTTTTGAGCCAAAGGCTTTGGTTGAGGACCCTAATCGTCCTCCTGTCTAGGTGTGGGCGCCCTGGCAGTATCCCAGCCCTCGTACAACCATGACATTCACAAATAACAGTAATCTCAATAAGGGCAGCAAAATGCGAGAACAGGTTGGAGCTAATCGATATGCTTTAGAAGGACAGAAAGTGGTAACAGAGCTGCTCAAGATAGATACACCAACTCACTATCGACCGAGACATTTTGCCCTGTCGGAAGGGGCCTTCAGTATCAGTGAGGACTATCTCCTGGTCTCCAACTCATGATATTCGTCAATTTCGTTAAATCGTGCGGTCAAATACTTGATTACTTCTAAGCTCATCATTGGCTGACCACCGTGTCTTTTTTCCGATTTATTTCGAGCGTCTCAATCTCTGGCATAGCGGTCGTTTTTTTTACCTTTGAAGAGCACACCTAGCCTGCAAAGGCTGTCTGTTTACAGTAGGTCGGTTGTCGAGCGCGTGCGTTCCGCTGTCAAATACAGACCTACGTATCGCCTGTAAGCTGGAGAAGATAGCGAGCTTATAGCTGTGACATCGAGGTTATTCTCTGGTCTCATCCATCGAAGATTGACTGAACACAGGGAGAAGCTGATCTCTTGAGAGCACTAAAACTCTATCTTTAACAGCAAACTTGATATCTTTTCGACGCCAAAACTGAGAAAGTGCGACAGACACAGGGTGCGCCTTGCTTATTCTGCAGGCCACTTCATCCACAGCATGTAAGCAGAAAATAAATCGGTTTCCAAGCAGGTGAACCCATCAAAAGCCTCGAGCTGACCACCGACTGTGTAGGGAGTCGGACTATTCTGGACTCGCCTTTGCGCGATTCGTCTGGCAACGTCTGTGAAAGATTCTCACAAGAGGGAAGTTCATCAATGTCTGTCGTGTCTGCTCACGTCCCACTTGACTGTAGCTCTCACATCATCAAAGACAAGTTTTATGACGCCCTGAATGTCGTGTTGTAGAGAGCTAAAGGTTCTGATGTCGTTGCGGTTGCCGATCTGAATGCACGAGTGATCAGGCTTAGGATATCTGAGACTCAACTGAGTGGTCGACATGGATTGGACTCCGTACGTACGGATAATGTATAATGCTTGTTTAAGCTGTGTGCTGACGGCATGCTGTTTTTATGCAGTACTAACTTCCGAAATAGCCCAAGTTTTCTGGCCATATAGTGTTTTCCAACGGCGTGCCGCCCACGAACTCAAACCGATCCTATTGCCATTAGTTACCGATAGTGCGGATAGATAACTGACAGGTACTCGTTTTGGAACACATTTACCGATTCTGACCACACACTAGGCTTCTCCCTTCGTTTTCCAGGACCGCGTAAGGTTCGGAAAAATCGCCTGGTAATCGAGAGATGTTGGACGCATTTACCAGATTCGTCTTTCAGGGTCTTCCAAACGCTCCAGATGTGAATTCATAATGGGAAGAGCTCACTGGGTCGAGGTTTGCTTGTGGCACGGCACTACCAGATTCACCCAAGAGCTGGATATCAGACCGAACGGTGGCACTCCTTAAATTTTGGAGAAATATCCCAGGCGGTCCCGAATATGACTTGACGCGACGAATTATCAGACGTCAAGTGAAAGTGAACGTGTGAACCGACCGTGATATGCGGTGGACACAGAAAGCGAAGGAAATGGAAGATGCTAAGAAAGCCGGTAATGCCCGAAGATTATTTCGGTTGATCCTTGCGACCGGTCCCGGAAACCTGTGATCGAAACCATCAAGGATCGGAGAGGAGTGGTTTTCTTGAACAAAGAACGCCTCGATCGTGGGACCAAAAAATTCGAACGGTAGTTATCGTGGCCACCAGCTTTCACTCATCGGGAGCCCACGGTTGACGTGCAAACCAGGACGGTGAACGCGGAGCCACCTACGGCGTCGAGGTTTGATTGCATATGTTCTCTCTAGCGCCACCAAGCCTCTGGTTCGGATGTCCTCCCACCCGCATTGTGCACTAATGTACACGCCAGGGAACGGTTCGGCGACAGCCCGTGAATCTCATTTTCCATTGATAGTGATTGTGATTGGATTGACATTTTGGCGAACGCCACCCGTCCATTATAAGAAACATTATTTCAGTAACAGAGGTGAATTGTATATTTAGAGGATTCGCCCAGCCACGACCAGACATTGAAGGTCAACCGTATATCGAGTTAGTAATCTTGAGTGTTGACAAAGGCTATTATTGGTGTGATTGTCGTTTGCGCCGACCTCATGATCCTGTTTTGTCCTTGTTGATTTGTCACAGAACCCCAATGATCAGGAAGCTCTCGTCCCAAAGTCCCGAGATGTTGACATTGAGAAGACTTCACATAGTCGGGTTCCTCAGGAATGGCAATCGTTGGTCAATTCGGTACAGTACACATTTACCCTGATCCATCAGAAGAGTAAATGTCGCGTTCACTTCTCATCTGTTTGATTTCAGTGAAGGAACTAGTTGCTCTCCATAACCGGCACCTGATGGCAACCAATTTGGACGACAACCTAGATGAAGATCAAGAAATCGAACATCAAACCAAAGAGCTTACTGAGGTGAATATTTTATCCCCAGCCTGTATTGAAACATATGCTTTGAAATACCGTTGCAAGACGAAGCAAATATAGACGATTTTTGTCCACGGCCTGCATGAGTTGACCTCAGAATAGAAGAGCCTCTACGTGTCTAGTAAACGCGTTCCACCCGGTATGTATAATATATATCGTGTCACTCCTCACGTACACTTCTCTGATGGACCCTCACTATCACAGGTCTCCCATGAGTTTTATTGTCACATTAGGTGAGAATCGCTTTGAATTCATTCTTCTACATCATTCATTCATCATCATTCATTCCGCATCATTCTTTTACAAAGCGAAGCCACCTGGTCGTTTAACCACCGACCGGAATTCTAACACGATTTTGGCTTTATCAGCTGACGATTGGTGGCCATCTCGTCATCCTTTGTTCCTCCCATCCCTATGCAATGCTGTTTGCGATACTAGTTGTACACGTACCAATGTGCTTTCAATTCATCACAGAACTATTTCTTTGTTCATCTATCTTGTAGTCTGGCTGTAGCATTTTGTCTTTTGCGGGCAACCTTGATCCATATACTTTTTTCCTTATAGGTCTTTAGCCTATCGCACCGGCAGTTGGGTAAACTCTCAGCTCTCAGACGTTCACCAACACTATGGCAAGGATCTCAGTCTCAGAAATTATCCGAAAATGTTCTCTCCAGTTTGGCTCGTACGCTCCAAGATCTGTCATTGGCATTCAGAAAAGCACAATCAGAATATCTGAACAGTAGGTTGTGTAGGAGTACCTTTGAATATTTCGTTTACCGTTTGTGCTCCAATGAAAATTCAAGACTCGGAACCCCATACACAGCAGTGTTGTAAATACTATGGTAGTGAATACTATGACCACTCCTTTTTACCGGCCGCAAGTAGATTTATCTTGTCTAATTGGCCAGCCCAGGCTGATTTGAATGAATGACGGAAACTCGGAGACTGCGCCTACCTAATGAGCCCCAAGAAGAGCAAAACAGGTCGTGGGCTGTCGAAGAATTTTCAGCAGCCTATGAGTAGTGCGTTGCGTCTATAATGCCTATATGCTTTCAAAACGACTGTCTGCTGAAGTCTGAAAAATGCCCGTAACCCTATCACACACCATGCTTGACATCTTTAATCTCGCCATTAGAGAATTTTTAATGATCCGAGTAGAAGCCGACCTCAAAGCTGACGAAGTCGATTCATTGAATGTAAATTGAGGAAACTGAGCGACCAACTTGCACGCTTGAAATCAGCCGGCTTTATCCATTAGAATGATTTTAACGCGAATTTAATTGCTACCCAGAGTAACCACTAGCCAAAAACGTGCTTTATTGCCTAGGCTATACAGACAAGACAACAGAAACGCGATGTGTGGTCTATATTTAAATGAAGTCCGCGTGCTTCTTGGCTCCGGTCGTGGTACCCGTCAGGCTTTTTGAGGAGCTGCCCGTAATTTCCAGACGGCACACTCACTTTATTTCATTCCTTCCTTTGTTGATGCACCTCTCTTTTGGGATTTCCCTATTTGTTTTCTGGACATGAGTGCATGCCCACCATCTGCCAATACGCATTTTCCTCATTGCAGAACTGAAGTCACGTGATGATCGAATTCAAGGCTATCTCTCTTGGGGCCCGTTGTTAGACAATAATTCTACCGGACTTGATGATTTTGGAGATCAGGAATATCAGGTAAATCTGAAAGCAACCCTGAATTGCACACGGTTTTTTATTAGTTGTCTTTTTGTTACGAATATGCCCTTATTTCCTTTAATGGACTTTTCCCAGGGGGATACCCGACATTTCATACTGCTGTTCCCTTCTGGCTAATTTACCGGCGTACATGTCACTCCTTGTGCTCCTGGCGCACCTCTGTTGCTCTTGTTGTGTGCGCCCTTGCGTGTGGGTGCGTATGTATGCGATCACATGTTCACCCACCAGTTGATTCGCTGTCTGAAAAAAAACACTGGTGTCTGCCAATTTCGTGTTGTTTTTCAGTTTCACGCTGATCCGCTGATAAATGGCATGCTTACTTCTGCGTGTGGCATAATATCATCAGTATGCCAGATCGTGTCAGCCTACAGAAATGATTGTGATTCCCCATCAGTCTTCAAGTTTTGTGAGGTGTCTTGGTTTTTCTGGTGCAGTTCCCTCTATCTCCGTAACAGGTGTCCGAAAATTTCCGTCTCGCGTGCGGTTCTCTATGGGCAGCATTATGCTTCTTTCTTGGTGTTCGAGACAATTTTTAAAACCGCCGTGTTGCCCTTGAAATATCCACTTTTTTGCGTCGTCCTACTGTGGGGAAATTGATATTTCTCAACGAGTAGTAATCCTCTCAGGAAACTGCTTTTATGACTAGATCGTTTACTGGTATGAGTTTGGTTTGGATCTGCACGAAGAGCAATTCCGTTTCATCTCTATTGAGCTCGAGATGGTTCGATGGTTAAAGCGCGATCTCCCTTACCGGAATCTGACCTACATCTCGACTACTCCTGTCTACGCTCGGGCAACCTGGAAGTGTCTCAATCCTCGCGCTTCCTTCGGATTGAATGGCAGCTAGGCGCCAAAAGAGTGTTACAACTTAACCATTATTGTCGTTATCATTTTCATCTCTACTGGAGATGTCAGCTAGCTTGCAACCCACAGAATCTGAAAAAGTTGTTCCCTACATGGGATCGCTGTAGGACACCAAAGTTCATGCGCGCCAATACGTTTGACCCCAACGTCACTGATACGTCATTCAAATTCATGTCCTTTCCGAGCCGGCTCCGAGTGTGGCAGATCCGAAGCGAATTGCAATGTAAGCGGCCGCAATAAACATTCAAACCCACTGTTTCAGGCGGATATCTTACAAAAGCCGGTTAGAAACGTCTAAACGTCATAAACATCTGAATGAATTAGCTAATGTCCCGATTTCGTGATGTTTGAACCGTTCGCCCTCGCACGCTAAAGAACTAATTAGTTTACTATCAAGTTCAGCATCTAGCCACCAGGCGGCTGGTTCTCATTCTCCCCACTCTCTGGGCTAAACACAGTGGTTAAGGCCCCCTCATAACGCTTCAGCGAAGTTCACTCATTAAACATTCTGTGACATGTTACCATTCATAAAGGGGCACACCCGCCACCCCAAACCAACAGACATGGAGCGAATGATTTCCTACTTTCTTTTTTCCCATTTGAGATCCCACGGGTCGAGCTGTCTCCACGATGCGAACGCTGAACCCCTGGTCACTTGCTGAAATAATCGTCCTTGACCAGAGGTTGCTAGAGATGTGTAAAAGCTCTTTCACTATCGAAGTCTATTCCATTCGACAAGTATTGAGGCCTTTTCGATACCACAAACGGACAAAATCTTTTGGAACCTTTTCCATTCACTTCTCTAAGACAAAGTTCTAAGCGTAAAGTTTTAGGTGGCAGCTGTTTACTGCTCAAGTCCCCAACTTGAGAACGTTCGTTTTTAGTAGGACAACGGTAAGTTCGACGTACTGGCACTCGACTATCCGTATCCGCCCTCTACCTTCTGTTATTCTGTTATCACGTGAAAAATAACTAGCGGTTGACAACCGAATATCCAGCCTGCTGAAAAAGAACAACAGATTGCTGGAAACAGATGACCTAGGCAGTGTTCTTCATCGTAACGATAGTCGCTTACTAAACCTCAGTCAGAACAGGGTTGAGCAAGTGACGACCAACCGACAACATGGTGTCCGATTACCAAATCACTATTTGGAGGGTTAGCAGATGATGTCTGTCACGGGATAAACCTTTAACACTACCCATTGATCGGTGAAAGTTGTGGGCACTCCGCTTCCGAATTCGCCTTTTGTTAAGGTTCAGCTAGGAGGTTTAATCCTTGAATTTCCGTCAGCCCTAGTTTTTACTTGAACACCAAGTTGTGCGTATGTATTCTCCGCAACAGGTGGTAAACCTCTTAGATCGTTGGAGTCACTGAGCTGGTTAACGTGTCGCAAGCAATGATGAGCACATATCCATTCATCCCATCTTGAATTGCTGTCCCTGTATCGTCGCTGGTTTTCCCTTGTTGTTTACTTTTTCTGTCTGATAGTCTGCGTTTTCCTCATCGTTGTCCAAATAAATGGCTGCACAAGACGTTGCTGGAGGTTGTGATCACTGTATTGTTCTTTTTTCTACGTGTGTATGTCGGTAGCCCAGACTCGATTTACACACATATTGAAGAAAGTCTCGTTATTCCATCAGTTACTTGGTGGTATTTTCCGTCCATAGGACATTCGATGCTTTTCTCCGTCAATTTTAGTGCCTTACTTGCTTCTTCTGGGTCACTTTCTGATTTGTTTCGTTGTGTTGATAAATCGGTCATTACCTAACTGGGCTTATTTGGGTGGAATTATCTTCCCCACCAGTGTTCACATGGACGATTTACTGAAATATTGCCTCTGTCAAGTTCATTCTGCTCGTGTTTTCATTCTCACAGCTTTGGGAGGCACAAAAGCAAAAGCGAGAAATGCTGTTGGAGGAAAACACTGCAGTGGTTGCTCAGCGCGAACATGAGATCAATCAAATTGTCCGATCTATCTATGAACTCAATGAAATATTTCGTGATGTCGCACAACTAGTAGTTGATCAGGTGAGGCTAAACCTCGGTTATTCCTATGATTGGATACTGGAATTTGGCTAGCCCGATCTATATCGGGATTAAACTAAGAAACTCAGTACTTATATCGCACAGTATAATTCAAATTACCGTAATTCACCATATCGCATATAGTGGTTCTTCCTTTTTGTGTTTATTATCTGTTCGTCATCTACTCATAACAATACCATTGATTTGCAGGCTTCGGAGCGCTAAGAACTCTTTTTTTATGGACATCATGTTTATCCCATAGCCCTCTGATCGAACAGTTAGATTTGGTCTTCTGCTTCGGCAAGTGGCGCCGGCTGTCCTCAGCGATCTGAGTTGTATTTCTGAACTGCATATGAGTTTTCTAGTCACTTCTCTGGTTCCTTTATTTCGTTGTTTCTCACACTTTCTAGAGAGTGGAAACAATACGCGTCAATCATCACCAACTAACACTAAACAGATTTGCGAAAGTTGTGTCTCAACATGAAGTTGCAGTTTTCCAAGTTTCTGGCATGTGTTGGCATAGATATATGCACATAAAGGAAAATGAAATATCAGAACAGAAGAGATCTTTCTAAAGGTGGTCTGAGGTTCACATCTGTTGAATGTGGTCGCCGTGGATCTGCGTGATAATCTACTATCATTTGGCCAGCTCAGACCGGATATTCTCATGTGCAAGGCACACGCCGGAAGATGATAGGGCGCAGTCAGTTTAATCAGCAGTGCTTGTGCTTCATCTTCGAAGCTTGGGGCGAATTCAGTTGCGTACGTCAGATCGACAAGGTTCTAACCAGCAATATTTTAAGCACCTTGGTTTTGATGATCCCCCGAGATTCGCCTCATCATTTCAGTGGTGACGGTGAACAAGAATGAAGGCAAAATGGGAGACTCATGTACTCTCACGCGCCAGGAATTATGGGTCGGATTATGTCCACGAAGTTTTGGGGCATACCCTATTGAGCAAGTGTAGTTAGAAACACATTCACTGTATGCGCACTTTATGATAGCGGGCTCTATTATAGACTGATCCCAGTTGTCTGGGGGTGGTCTGTCTCCCAAATAGGTACAAGTGGGCTAGACAGATACTGGCTAAAGAATTCACCGGACGTGGTTCCAAAGCATTCCGTCTCACGTAGTCCGGTTATTAGGACGTGGTCGTAGATGCGTTCCTCGCGGTCCAGCTAATAAGAGTCAAACTGTGAACTAAGAAAGTCCAGCGTAACTTCGATCTCGATGTGTGCAATGAGATCCAAAGTGAGGCTTTTCATGCGGAATTTTTCCCTTTCCAGAGCCGCTTTTTAGTCAGTTGACTGAACATTATGCCACCCCTGTCAGGTTGAATGCTGAATCGAATACATTTTTCACTCTTCTTGCATTCGTATTTCCCACGTTCTGAAGCATCCCAACATCGAGGGGACCGCACGTTTTTGGGATCTTTAGTTTTACTTTCTAAGTACTCCCTAAGTGCGTCTTGATGTGACCTCATTGGAGGAAGTCTAATGGATTTAATACTGGAGAATGTAAGGCCTATCCCTTAAGACCATTTGACCTGACCGGTTTGCACGGCGGGGTTTATTTCGGGTTTTTTGTTATCACCTTGCCGAATGCGTTGAGGCTCCAACTTTTGTAAGAAGACAACCAGACATGGTCTTTAGGATGGGCTATCAAGATATCGCAAGATAATTCCCCCTATTGGATCTAAGCGAACTGTTACATTAAGTATACCCTCGATGGAATGGTGTTCAAAGATCCATAGTCCGGTAGATTGCACATCATATGTTTACACCTGGTTTGAGCCAGCTGTAAGTTTCTGCCATGATGTGCTGGTTGATTTGAGGCTACTCGATGGCATATCGTCTGTAGCTATACTCAAGATGGTGATGTTTGATTCGCTAGGCAATGAATAAACGGGCCATGGTTAATAAAATGACCGCACTCTAAGCATCTCTGCAGTGGTTGGAAGCTGAACACGAAACGCCATCCTTTTCTCGGCGATTCACACAGCCCATGAGGCTACTTGAAAACTTGTCAGTAGTATACTCTGTCAAGAAAATATAGTGCCGCGCCTTGAATATCGGGATAATTGAGACCTGATTCGCCCCCTGCAGCACATTCAGTTGGACAGTGTCGCAAACGAAAGAATCGGCTAGAATTAAGTTGGGCATCCTGTCAACACCCACTTAGCTTGCAAATGAGGGAATGGTGTCAGAATCATTAATCTCTTCAGCGTTTACGAAGGCGTGCTCTTCAAAAATAGAGTCAAGTAACTGAACAATTCGCGTAATTACCGGTGATTAAATCCAGATTCTGGATGGTCGCAAGTTGGTGAATTATAGTCGAGCAAATCTAAACCGTAACTCTTCTTGTCTAAGTCTCACAGGTAGTTCGCCGTCCGGTGTAGTCTTTGTCCCTTCACACATTCACATGCTAGCCACAGTGCCTCTTTGACGGGCACACCAACAACAGTCTGGACTACCGGATGTCCCGAATCAGTCTGGAATTTGCGCTGTACTGCATGGTTAACCAGGTCAGTCCATATGACTTCCTTATTTCTGAGGTATCCAATAGCATCAGAAGTCCTGTGAATGAGCTAACTTCTAAGCCAACCTCTGTTTTGAAGGTGATATCTTGTGAAAGCATAGTTGCGTACAAATACGCGTTAGAAGCTATCCACAGTGCTCTTTTGCTCCAATGGTCCGTTTCATTTCTGTCTGAATTGAACCAATAATGGGAACACATGAAAATCGGGTGATTCTAGCTAAATCCACTTAATGGAGCCTTATTGCGCCCAATTGGAAACGCTGCAAGATATGGCTGCTAGTCGATGTTAGTGGCGTTCGGTTGTCAGTTTCTATCCAGATTGCCTGAACGTGTTTGGAGGTGTAGACACCTCGGAATGATTATAGTAATGTAGCACTAGGTCCCTTCCGAGTCCACCTTTATTCTTTTCTTCACCATAAGACCTTCAAATAAATGATTGTGCGGCAGCGAAGCATCAGTTTTGAACACTGATGTCATGCTGTCCTTGAGATGATGTCATTTCGGTTTTGAAGTATGTAAGGCTGACCAGTTAAGGCAATTTGCCTCAGATTTAAGCGCGGTGATTGTGGAAAAATTCCTGGGGCTTTTTCACTTTATGGATTCGCTGTCTAAATTGCAGTATTTTCGTTACTAATCGGTTTATCTACCTCTAATCACACATTTTAGGGCACACTGGTCGACCGAATCGACTACAATGTGGAGAATACCCAAATCCGTGTGGAACAAGGCCTCCAACAGCTGACGAAGGCGCAACATTACCAGTCCAAGGATCGTAAAATGTTGGTAATCATGGTACTGGCGACTCTTGTTATAGTATTTGGAATTCTACTGATTGTCACAAAATTTCGCTAGAAAACATGTATGTGGAGTACCAGTCGCCTTTGTTGTGAGGTCACTACTTTAGCGGTCCCCTGATTCCAGAATGGCTGAATATGGGAGAGAAACCTCTCAGTTCACTGTGATAAAACATTCGTGGATTGAATGGAATTGTGCAATGCTGTTTTTTACGTTATGTACTTTGTCCTCGCAACTTATCATTCCAAGTCAGAAGTCTACACTTTCTCATCGTTGTGATGTCATAGTTGCGCATGGATTTTTCGATGAATATAATTTATCACGAATGTGCTGGTTTTGTCGGTTAATAGGTGCTCAGTCAGAAAGCTGCGAAGCAACGGCGACCAAGGGCGTCGATGACTAAATGTCACTGTTTTACTAGACCACGGATAAACTGACGGAATATCCGCGCGGTTACGGAGCGGGAAAATCGGATCTCTAGTATTTGATCTCATCAGGTTCCTATCTGTCACGGGTTGGGAGAAAACAAAGGTTTGGATCTTGTGGATAACCCCTACGTCCCGCACAAAGTTTGCACACCAGAACGGACTTTGTTTTGCATTGACAGGGTCGTGCAAATCAGATGCTAATGCTCCATCGGACGGTATCACAGACTGTCCTGTATCAGATGGGGAAGCCGTAAAATAATAGGATGTTTTCATAGGAAATATCGAATGTGAACTATACGACACGGTGATACATCCGGCTGTTCAGATAACCACAGCCCTGAAACGGATCAGCCGCACTGTTTTGACTTTGTTAACGTCTATTAGGCCGACCTGTTCCAATACACGTGTCTTCGGAGAGGTCCTCTTTCGAGTTAGTGGCTTTGTTTTCTCTTCGATTTTTGTTTCTCCAAATGGTCCGGTTCGTAAAATTTCTGCACCTTGTTGCAGATATCTTTTTAGGTATCAGTGATGTCGATTACGGAGGCTGCTACAGGACACTGGTTCGTTCTGATGCCTTACCTCTATAAGAGCTGCCCAAGGGACAACCTTTTTAAAATGCTATTTTCAGAACCAGGCAGAGAATGCTTGAGCACAAGTTGGTATTTCAGTAATAAAGCTGTTCAAACATGAAGTCGACTGATAGGGAACATATTACTCTGGACTCGGAGAGATTCACTGAGTTTTCTCTCATGATGATGTCTCCACGACTGGTGACAAAATGTCCTCAAGCTTGTTATCAAGTTCAACGAACAGACAAGCAGAAACTTGACCATGGCGTCAAATCTTGAGGGATCTGTGTATCAGACTAGAGTGCGGACTGTTGTATGGCTATGAAACTTGGCCTGTTCGAGCAGCGGAACTGGGACGCCTTCAGGTGTTCGACAATCATTGTCTCAGGACTATAGATCGTGTGGGTTGGTGTCGGCGAAAACTTTACGAGGCATTTAGAAAGCGAGTTTTTGGTTGTGTGTTAAGGGATTTCATTGAAGAATGTGTCCAACACCAGGAGCTGCGTTAATTAGGCCATGTATTGCGTATCTCGAAGCATCGTTTGCCTAGGAGAGTGATGTTTTCCGTTCCCAATTCAGAGCGGCGGAAGCAGAGAGGTGATCAACCTTTAAGCTGGCAGAAGGGTATGAGAGAGATTACGAAACGTTTAGGTGCTGTCGGTGCTACTCGCCTTCCAGGATGTGGACCGCGTGATCCGCACTGCGCGTGGTTGGAGGCGCTGTAAGATGTGGCTGCTTATCGATTTTATTGGTGTTCTTGTTGTCAGTTTCTATCCAGACTGGCTGAATGAGTGTTTGGAGGTGTAGGAACCTCTGAATAATTGTAGTAAGCTAGCACTGAGTCCCTTCCCCCGTCCACCTTTATTCTTTTCTTGACAATAAGGCTTTCGAATAAATCATTGTTGTACGGCAGCGAAGTATCAGTGTTGAACACTGATGTCAAGCTGTCCATGAAGATGATGACCCGATTGTATCCGCGTTTTTATCGGTTACGGAATATATGGGGGATATTGAACATACAGCTGGACACTGAGGTTTTCCCGGCCCTTCCGTTACCCCACCCGGGTTCCCCTCGGACGTCATTTATAGGACCGAACATCAGTGTATCAATCCACGGAATAGTTGTACGAAAATGTTAAAGCCTATTTATTTACTATTTTTCTCGATCTACGTAATCCGTAGTTCCCAACGCGATTTTTCTCCTGATATAGTACGGGTTTTGGCTGCTCTTTCAGAACAAACTGCCTCAGTTGCTCATTGGCCTGAATAGAGTTTGTCAAAGCCATCTGCAAATGCTCCTTTGCGGCGATTTTGCCTTTTGAAACACGGAATCCCTATTCACTCCAACATCGCTTTCGTACGGAAGACGCCGTGAACTGAATCGTGGCAAAAACCCACTGGATGGTATGAAAATACTTACCAGTTGAGAATCAGCCACCATCGTCGGTTCAAATGCCACATTCCAGCTACATTGCAACGCAAGCCTTGCTGGCTTCCGGAATCTGTATTTCCCATAGACTTCGGTCGTAAATGCTAGAAAAGAGGGTCAGCTGAAACTGACCTCGTCTTGAAGGTTTACCAACTTACACTATTTTAAAATATTTGATCACCGGTGCCTTCGTCGTGTGGCAGTAGTCAGCTGGCTGAAGCCTCTCGCTGAATAAACAGTGCGGTAACGAGTCGGAGTAGCAAATACGATTAATCAGACTGAGATAGTAGCCCAGATGCCCAACCATCAGCTATCACAGAGGGCTTTGGTTTACATTCTAAAAAATTGAGGTCACTGTTTCGGCATGACAGTCAGCGTGAACAACCGTACGGTTTTGTCAGGTGTCGTTACGGAAAATAAGACAGCGTATAGCTGCTAATAGAAAAATAACCGCATCTGTACGGTCATCTCCGTTACGTCATATGGATAACGTAGAACGTAACAGTGTTACACAGAACAGTTGATATACTTCCACAACGGAGAATTTCTACCCAAGCTTGTGGCTTCCGTCGCAAAGTTGGAGTCGAATTTTGTTATTTGGGATTAGAACACTGGTGCACGCGCTGCTTCAGGTGGAAAACTTAGCTTCATCTGTAAAAGCCGCGATTCTGCAGAGAATCGGTTGGTCCGCACACCCAGCCTCGATGAAGAACAATGATTTCGAGATGGAAAGAGAAATGCGCTTATACAGTCTAATAAAGAAACGGTCCCGAGAAATTTCATTCAGAGATCTCTGAGAAAATGCCAATTGGCCAACCGGACGCAAAAGAGGATTGCACTGCTGTACACTAAAGACATTTCTGAAATGACTGTAAGGATATTACGACCAGATTAGGTAGCAGCCGCCTACGGACTTACAAACACTGAAGGGCACTATCAAAACCAAGGAGAAAAATCTGATCTAGTGGAGAAGATTGATATTGTTTACAAAATTAGGCGCAAGAACTGTGACATACACCCGTTGGGACAAGCAGAGAGGAAGCTAGTCGCCCGATTAAATGAGCACAAATTCTCTACTAGAAGGCACAATCAATCCTCGCTCATCTCCGTAAACGAATGGTAGAAAGGACAGGAATTCAACCGAAACAATGTCGACATAGTAGGTCAAGCAAGAACAAATAGAACATGACTTAGTGAGGAAGTGGTACTTCACGGATAAAGCAATAAACAAGTGAATTGAGGTGGATGTTTCTACCAACCTCTGGCGACAAAAATGCTGAACCGTACAAGTAGTCAAGGAAGAAAGCAAGTAACATCAAAGTTTAAATTAACTGGACCAGAATGTGCAACTCTCAACAAAGAGACCTAACAAAGACAGGCGAGCCAAGAACTGTGAACTTTGTAGAGGGAAGGTTCATAAACCAAACAGACACAAAGAAATCTACAAATTGGGACTGCACTTATCAGAACTACAAAAGATGAAATGTAGGCAAACAAGCACTTAAACAACGAGGAGACAGACTAAAGCTCAATACACATCAGACTACGAATGAGATAACTTCCAAATTATGTAAGCAATAATGATGTCTCCCCGAATAATGGCGAACTGTTCGCAATTCAGTTGTCAAGTTCGGCAGGCAGACCAAGAGCAACCTGATGAATTAATAAAAAACACCCTGGGCTGCCAATATCTCAACACTGCCAACGGCAAAAGCTCGAGATAAACGAAACGAAGGCCAAACTCATAGAACCAAGAACCCTTGCATTAGCAATGAACTGAAGAAACAGATGGCACATGAAGAATTTAGTGATTAGTGCGCGACTGTAGAATGTGCGACAGAGTGAGCGTGACGGGCTACTGATCAACGTTCAAGACGTGCGTGTCGCAAATGGTCGTGGAAGCTCAATTAGGCTAGGTAAATCGTGCACTGCAAATGTATCGGTTTTGCTCATGAAATTCCAGATCGTACGTCCACTACCCATGCCGTGCTTAGAAGTTGGTGTCTGAAATCTCCGTGACAATAAAAAGCCACTAGACAAAAGAAGTGAAGGGCGTCGCTAATGTCAACACTGGTTTGAAACTCCTGAAAGTTCTAGGGTTGAGCCAGTAGCCGTTCCTGCTTTGCCCTCTGTCGACCCAACGGCAGATGTTCTAGCGCTCATTGTTTGATGAATTTGTTCAGGTGAACACGAGCGCTGGATGTGATGCACACACGTTCAATCATCTGAGTCCAACCGTCTGAGTGTTTGAAAGATTGTCCGTGGATTAGTTAACGATACCCCGACCTTGACTTTGTTGAACGTGCTTTTTTAGTGACTTCAGTGGTGCGGAGGGTAACTGTACCACGGGACGCATCAATGACATATGGAAGACTGGTGTAGAAATCTGTCTTGAAGACCGCCGTAATGTTCGACTAACTGAGGCGCGTAACCCTCGGAAATTTTATCGGATAAATTTTTACGTGACTTGTTTCGGATTGAATCCAGTGTCGTTTGTAGAGACTCACCTGAATAGGCTTTAACCGCTCTCAAGGTTACAGATTGATACAAGTTCAAGTTAGCAGACTTGCGGTATATGATACGAGAAAATGGACTATCGCCACATCACACAGGAAGTCCAAGAATGGGGAAGTACCATTTTATCGGATGGTTGGGTGGATGATATTCCAGATTTCAACGATTTGGCTGGTATCAAAGTCATGCAATAGGGGAAAATGAGGCGGCCTGGTGCAACACATTCAATTGCTTAAAAACATACACGAGATTCAGATGGGTTTCAGCTGAGTCTCCCGTCAAAACCAAACTGGTATGCAAATGAGTGTACCTCGTCAAATAATAGTATCGTCCAAGTAATGGTAGTAGGTAGAACACCTTTAAATGCCGTGCTGAAATGTCATCTGGCCCATCACTGGACATCTATGCCAGAGGGGGTCCAAGTGTTGAACTTATCGTTACACCATCAGTTTGCCGGTACCATTGCCCTTCGAACGAAAATTGAGAAAATCGGAGCAGCAACCTTTTTAAGGGTTGTTACGTGGACTTAAAATCGTTGGGCTCTTTTGCTAAGGTGATCACATAAGCAAGTAACCGTCCTACGCAATGATACATTATGAAACAATGAGCTCACGCCTTCGGAGAACAGTATTTCCCGTTCGGAACGCTGAAATGTGACCACATCAATGGGCTAGAATGTATCGCTTAAGCCGCACCGTGACAGTTCACTGCATGTAGGATTCATGAGCGCAACTACCCATTGCGAAGTTGAGGTACAGGGAGATCCGCACATGCGTAAATCAGGTTTCGTCGAATACCAGAGCTTATGGGCCTTAATTAAACCTTAAAGTCGTAAAATGCTTTTTCCCGTTGGTTTGCAATTTTCAAGCTGATTCGGAAGTAAAAATTCTGACCCTTTAACTGATTGTTATTCTGTCCGTTTTGTCTTTGACATGCGTTAACAACTGAAGTTTCGATGCATAATTTTGGACGTCCTTGACTCTGCATATGCATTCCGACTTGACCACAGCAACTACTGCTTCACCTTTGATTTTGACGTCGTGGGCGCTTTATTCTGTCTCAGTGCTTTTGCCTACTAATTGCACCACTAGACGACCGCCGCCGTCAAAGGTGTTGATGACAGGTCGAAGCCAAAGTCAACTGAGGCTGGTCCAGCCACATACCGGCTTTAGGTGGATTCCAAACTGTCTCCCAATCCAGCTGATCAGTCTCGATTTGCCAGCATTCACGTGTTTTGTAAACCGGGTAGATCATATTTACGCTACCAAATCTCTTTGTCCAACACTTTTTAGTAAAAAGTCATGTAATCAATAAATCTGTCTCATAAGGAGGCGAATACAGCGTCGTTTGGTATTTCCTTCAGAAATTTCAAGCTTTGATTCAATGGTATCCTTGCCGTTTAAAGGTTTGTGACATAAACGTAATAGCATACGGACTAGCAACTTACAGAAGTGTTGAGGGTACCGAACGTTCTCGAAGCATTCCTGAGAAAGGTAACCGATACTCTCGCTTCTCTTACCTTGACGAGAGACCCAAAAATACCTAGTTAGTTTCTATAACGCCGTTTTTTTTTGTTTATCGATTACACCAGTATATGAAAATACTGACTGGTGCGTGAGTGCACGCAACGCTGAGCAAGGATCAGGGAACTCAACTAATCTGGTGAGATAAATGTCCACAGAAGGAGCGTGATGCAGCCAGCCGCCGATCAACAGCCAGATAGGCCGTGGCGCAAGTGGCCTTTAAGTCGATTTTTCCCAGGCTAAAGGCATTTGGTAATAAGATGAAGTCGTGGGTTGCAGCTGAAAACACCGCGTCGCTTTGACACAGGTCTACCGAACTCAATCAATAGCAAAATGTCGGGCTTACCCAACTTACAAGTTTAGGTTCTACAGGTAGAAATGAAGTCGATTTATGAAAGTACAGTTGACTGATTTGGAAAACATACGGAGCACCATATCAAGCTGTCCAAGTGGAGGATAGAAATGGGCCGTCTGTTGAACCGCGAACCTCGGTAACTTGAGGAATATCAACTGTAAGTTTAAAACTGCTCTCTTCAATTGCTGGTTTGCTCAAGAGAATTCTACGGCCATGAATGCCTCTTCTAAGTAGGAGGTCGACAACGTCAGACAGAATTAATTTCCGTAAGTTGTTGCGATTGTGGTTAGACCAGAAGGCTCTTTTCACAACGATCATTCCAGGAAAGTATAATGATCGTTAAAGTTATTTTCTTTCAGCATCTTATTGATGCACCTACTAAGCACGCATGTATAACCGATTACGAAAGACCACTCATCCCTATTGGTTTATCGCCTTCAGATGGTGAGGTGCAGCAGTCGCCCGGTTTTAATTCCAGGATGTGCCAACCACGTTCCTACCGAAAACTGGAGACAGACGGACCTACCCCAGTACCGCTTCTTTTAAAATGTTACCTAGCATTTAGCTCATAGGCTAGCATGGAATCCGAAGAAGACATGGATTTTCCTATTTATCCTAGGTGGCCACGTCATGAACACACCAAAAGCTGACTACTTTTCGAGCAAATGTGCCTCTTTAGCACTTAATCTGCACTGGAGTTTGCCTGAACAGCTAGGACACTAGGCCAACAGACAAGTCTCTTGTTTGCAATGTAGCTCAGTTATCCACACCTGCATTCGCCAGTGGGTTCGTGGGGTGGCATGCACCTACAGCTAGTCAGTCTCGAAAGAGATGAAGTAAAACCCTGTGGCGTATACATGGATTCCGACGTGCATTGGCGCATACAATCAATCAATGTGTGCGTTGACATTTTTGCACGGGTGATAGATAGTGTTGAGGGGACCGTCGATTTGGCAAAAGTATCAACAGCGGTGTACTACCCTAAACCATCAATTTGCTGTCTTCGATCCTCGGAAGAATGGCGGAGCAACAATTGTTTATTACAATAGTAACTAAAAAAGACAAACCGATGACATCCCGGTAGTCATTTGTGGATGATTGGTCGGTATCCACTGTGAGAACTCAGGATTTGTGAGCACAATATATTATCGATCACAGCTTGAACGACCAGAAGTCGCGGCCGGAAAGTAGGGAGAAATCTCGCGAAACATTGCCTACGACTTTTGCCGCTGAGTACGTTTTTCAGCCACCCAAGCACGAATGGCGGCCTTGAGATCTTCCTGAGGTACGACCTGCGACATAGAAAGTGCTTGTCGATTGAAGGGATCTGTGGAATCGCTGTAAACAAGAGTAACAGTGAAATGAAATCAAGGTTAGCTGCGTCCAATCACATCCAAGATGGCAGTACATCTGAACGTGAAGAAAGCAACATCTCGGTGTGGACCGACTTTTCAATAAAATCGAACGTTCATGTACAGTATTGCTCTCTTCTTCCAATCGTCAAAAATCAAGCGAGTTCGGTTAGCTTAAGCATGTGTTCATGATTTACGGGAATAATCCAAACCAGTGACTGCCGTGCACAGCCGCACTGTTCGCTTAGGGATGCGACCATCACAGGGGGCAGGACGTAAGATATAGGGCGGAATGTACGATAATACCTTCTAAGCGCTACCGTTTTGGAACCGGATAAAACCGTCCGGCGGGTTTCAGAGATAATCACCTTTAAAGGTAACGTGTTCTTCAGAGGCATTCAACTTCTATCCTAAACGCAAAGGGTATTCACGCTTACACCGATTTTGCTGACATTCCTCTAGAGATAATGTTTATCGATCGTTATTCGTACCGCAACTAGCACCAGTGAAGTCATACTTATCAGGTGATATCTACATACGAGCATCATTAAAACAAATTACGCGATATCCCCCCGCTTAACACTGAAATAATATATCCCAAATTTTACCGACAACAGCAAATGAGAATCTAAAAGTCGACAGGGATCCAAAGCTGGTCAGACTAATGGTTTTCCCAAACGAAATAAACGATACACGCGTTGGATGGTCGTCATTTGGGACAGGGAAGGAGAAACGAACAAAACGGGAAACTGTGAAAGATGCTCGGTATGTTCTATGCCTAGGCTTGGAACCACCTTCCTTCCGTTTCTACGTTCGGCCACCGATCACAGCCTTCCTACCGCTATTGATGGATCCCAAACCAACCTACTTTAACCATCTACGCCCGTCCATTCTTCTGGTTAGTGACGTCACACTGGCGGCCGTTCAGACACTCTACATTGTTCAGCGTACGGAAAAGAACGCAGACGGGGTCGATCGATGAATGGGGCACATTGGGTCATACATCACGATAGCAACTCTAAGACGAATCGATGTTTTGGTAACCTGATGGGACTGATAAGTGCGTTAGACCCAGGCGGAGTGATTCCAGTCCCTTACAGAATAACGTCACGTCAAATATTTGTTCCCGAAAGACATCAGCAACCATAGCTGTCACTGGGGCTTTGCTAGGCGACAAATATTATTTCGTGCCTTCGGTGAGAAGGCTGTTGGCTTTCGTGAAGTACTGCGCTTGAGGGACGTCCGTCCGCAGTGAGGGGTGGACAATTTAGTTTACTTATTGGAAGCGTTCCCTATTCAGGTATGTTCTTGGGAGGTACTACTCCACACAGCCAAAGACGTAAAAAGTCCCTGGCAACGAATCAGAATAGTCACAACAGCAAAGAATGCTCATAAGGTTACAGTGATTGGGACATGCACCAAGCATGCCTCACTACTGTCTACCCAAGAAAGTGCTGGTTTTGGACGGTGAAAAGTTCTCAGGGGACGGCCAGTACATGAAAGCAGCTACAGTTGAAATGGATGCTGTGCGGTGTTCGCATCCTCCCAGCTAGAGCTCAGCTGATCCTCATTGCATACGGTTGAGAACCCTATGGTATAGGCACGTGACCGATTCCAAAGGCAAGCATTCTGCCACCTATGTGCCGGAGTGTTTAACTACAGCTTGTATGTACGTGTTGGGTAAGGTTCGCTAAGGATATCTTGTCCATCCCGCTAGTGATGTGTCACTTCAACATGATGCTTATTTCATCATTGTTCAATGGTGTGGGTATCTCGTCCTTCAGAATATAAGGCTTTTTTGGACCTTTCCCTTTCGTTCCACTCTAACAGGGTGTTTGTTCTTCATAGTTGACAGAGTTCAACGTCATTATTTACTGCCGGTCAATGTCGATAATGATGAGGATGGATAGCTTGTTCAGAGAGCAGGGATAGGAGGGCATAGCTGAATTATGCGTGAACTAATGGTTATAAGAATAGCTGTCTTAATGGTGGAAAGTGGCACGATCGTGATAACTCACTTTAACAGGTGACGATAGATGGTCTTACGGTCGACGACGTGACCAGAGGTAGGCAATTTGACGGGATCTTCCATGAGGTGACCCATGATGGGGTCGATATAATCATCCGGTGCATCATCTATATCCAGATCGTCTTCAAGTTTCTCAACATTTTCCCTCTGTTTGAAACAAAAAAGGCATTGTCTAGGAATGCCAAGCAGATAACCGAAACATCTTGAAAAATTGCAACTCATCACTGTCACAAGGAACAATGGGACTGATTGCTTCAAATCGAGACAGACCGAGGAATCATGCGTAATCCTTCACAAAGATCGACTAATCAACTGAATGCGCTATAGCGCAGTGCACTGACTGCATATGAAAAATTCGACTAACCTTGATCAGCGTTACGGCTTGGTTGAATTTCTCAACTAGCTCGGGTGAGCTAGCGACACGTGTCAGCACATTAGAAGCCTGATCCAAGAGGTCTGGTGTGAACGAACGCTCATCACTAACGACGGCACGCCGAAACGATTCCGCGTGACAGGAATTAGTGTCACCTGATCGTTTAGATCAGAAAAACAAGAGCATAAGCGAATGGGTTCGTAGTGGCGCGAAGGAAGTAAGCATTCTGGCCGTTATTTAGGTTAGGGTATCAGTCAGATACAGTACATGATGTTAGGATGAACCATGCTTTGGTCGGGTAAACCTAGAAAGTTTCTAGTATGTTGCGCATCGGATATTGATAAGTCCACGACATGAAAATGCTCACGAAAAGAAGTGAGTGGTTAGTTAGATGAAATTCTCGTCGAAAGGGGCATACAATCAGTGAAATCGCCGTTTCTCGTTTGAAGCTGGAGTCCTCCATCAACATAATAATTCAGGGTTGTGAGTGCTCGCCGTTCGCTAATAACGGGCGTCAGAAAAAGGCAAGGATTACCTATAGAGACAAAACACGGATGAATTTTAAGCAGACATCGGAGTCATCTGGATCGCTGATGTACAGTTCACTGCTCAAAACTGTGCGCACTCGGACAGTAAACGATCCATCAACAAAAAATCGGCCGATGATGTTGGAAGCGCTTGATAAGCGACAAAAGTTTCGTATCGGGAATCAGACCGTCTAGTTTGAGAAAGAGGGACAGTTAGCCTGAGAAGAGATCAAAATTAACAGTAGTCATGTTTGCTGTCCAGAAACTGCGATGGATGGCTTTTCGGTCAGTGGCATTGTACCGGGCACGGAAACAGAAACCTGTTTGCACCAAACGAAGGCGTCAGCACATGAGCTGTGCAATGAAAAATATCATCGATACAGTTCGACCAGGAGAAAGAGCTGAACACAGCAGACACCGAGGAGCGTTCGGATGACGGTGAGGCGAGCACTACACATTCGAGTTAAACGAACAGCTGACGATATCAACACAACACATAACTTGGAAGAAAAACGGATCACCTTAATATCTGATATCGTGCAGTTTGTACGGGTCAAGCGGTAAATTAGTCATACTATGAGAAAAATCAACAGGGCTTGATATGCAAATGCATACATACTGAAAAATTATCAATCACTCCTCACTTGACTGAAACCATTGTAAGACGGAAATGTGAACGCTCAGCAAAGACGTCGTCGTAGTGTTTTCTGACTGTATTAGTTGAGTGGATAAGTGTACATCGGTTTGACCGCTTAGGTTAGCCATAAGCTCACTCCTACGCCCGCATGCCAGAGTTCTATCACCAACGCACAAACGGCAAGAGTGTGATCGAGCCCCACAGATGTGGGGACAAGACAACAGTTCATATTTTTGTTTGAAGGGTAGCCGAAACAGAGTTGCCAATTCCGTACATCCCACCAAATCCTATGGCAACGAAGTCCAGATAGGTTTCGACTGTACCTTACGTGATTGCTTGCCATAGCTTCAATATATTGAGAGGATATCTACGTTAGAGATTTACAAGAAAACTGTAAGAATATTCAAAACTTACTAGGGGCATCCAAGGCCAGGATACAATAAATTTGACAGATTTCGATGACCAAAAGATCCGGTCTGAACCCGTAGGCCGACTTATCGCGAACGGTGAGGTCCCGCTGTTTTGGACTGACCTTGTGTAGTGCAAAGCGGAGGCACACGATTAGGTAAACGTGACGGTAAGAATTCCATGTACCCGCATGTATTGAAAACAAACGGAAGAAAGCACACTAACTATGCTGAGTGAGATAGTTGGTTCAATAGAGATTAGACAAAACCTAAAAGTGGGACAGACACTACGTTAACTCACAAGACGAACTAGGAAATAGTTGAGCATACAGGCCACTCGATCTACCAAGATTGGATGCGTGATTAACCGCTTGCATACGGAAAGAACCCGACGGAGAGCAGCAATTGTGTCCAAGCCAAGCATGATATGGTGTCGTGCTAAGCGTCCGGTGTGCATGAAAAGAGCCTCCTCTTCCTCGGTAGCAAGTCTATGGGTGTTGTAACAAGAAAGCATACGGTGAAACGAGCAGGAAATCGAAGAATATACTATTACTAGGCTTGCAAGGCTTCGGTAGCCGGTGTGGTGTTGGCGCGAGCAAATAAGGGAACGAAGGAATCGCCATTAGACAGCTTAACTGATTTAACGGGTGCGAAGCATATATAACTTGGATTGTGTGGTTGAGTCATGAATGGCACCATATTTTATCCAAATGCAAGCAGGTTGGCCAATTGTAGCTAACTAGGTGAATGCTTACACTCCCACGAGAAAGGTTCCGGGTTCGAATCACGCTGGGGATTCGTGAAGTACAATGCTGACCGTCCACAAGGCTGGAATAGCTGTGTGGTGCTTCTCAAGACTGGTGAATCAAGAAAGCGAACGATATGAATATCTAGAGATCTAAGTGACTTCTGAACATCTAGTGATGAATATGACGACAAAGACCTTGTGGGGACGTATTTGCCAGTGAAATGTTATGCACACTCGATAGCACAGATATGATACGCTCATTGGCGCCGTCAAATCAGGATAGGGCATATTCGCCCAGGAGTGATGGCCACATATGGAGCAAACTGCAGTGTATAAACGACCAATTTGCCTTAATATTCGTCTATATCACAGGTCATTCTGGTCGCAGCAAATGAACACACTTGGTGTGAAACAGCACCCAAGTCTCATGACCACGCACTAGCCAGTTTGATAGTGAAAACCCCTAACGGATTTTCCCAGCCAGTTGGAAAAGCATCAAAATGTTGTGATAGGGAACAAAACCTAGCCACGGAAGCAATAGTATACAAAAAGGAAAAATGGGTAGCACGAGTGAACAGTTCGTACAAGCTACCAACTAAGCAGTACCTTATGTCCACACATGGTTGTGTCATTTACCAGAGGTTTACTGTGCAAAAAAGAGGGGCGATACCAGCCCTGTCAGCCAAGCCACACCGTTGAGTAGAACCCGAGCAATTCAGTGAATAAATCGAATATATTCGAATGAGCATAGCCGACAAGACAGAGACCTTTCGCCCACTGTGATACGAACTATCATAACAATACCGGTTAATACGGATGGTACAGAATCGAAAAGACACTTAGTACACTGACAGCGTTTCATAAGTTCGAAATTCCCAATAAGTTGGCCAGCCTACCTTCCTCCAGCAGCTTCTCGTTCTTGCTCTTTTCTTTTTAACTGAGCTAATAGGCTAATCGCTTCGTCCAGAAGAAAGATGGCATCGTTAACCAATAATGAGAGGAACTGTAGAAACAACGGTGGGGTGGCGTCCTCAATGTGCTGCAAAGCCTCAGTTTCCAGTCGCTAAAGAGGAAAAACAGGAGAGTAAAAGAATGGAATACCATCTGTATGGATGTCGTAGTGCATTAAGTATAAAAGGAGTTAAATTTAAACTAAACCATGCTTGGTTCTACCTGCAGAAGTCATCCGAGCGATTTCGTTCAGTATTTAATGTGGTCGTTTTCAAAATATGCATATATAAAGGTGACAAAGCACAGTGTACGTGAAAGCAAACTTAAAAGAGAAGGTGAGTCGGTCCCTGCAAGAGTGCCTTTCGACTCCACAGACAGAGCATTCGAGACTAATTCACAGGCTTTCAGCAAAGAATGACGCAAGCTGGAGTAGGTTTCTCTAAGTGCATTCGCGCATTAAGATTTCTGTCGCGCGTCGACGACAGAAAAACTAACACCTGGTTCCACTCTACCAGTCACAAGTGAGCGCATCTTACTTCTAGACGAGATACAACCGAATGCAGCCATTAGACGTCTGGGATATAGGACTCTCGTATCGTACTCAGTGACACAAGGACTTGGTGCACGCCCACACAGATACTCAAACAAATGAGCAGAAGTGCGAGTGTGTTTAGCTAATTTCGTGCAAGTTGGGTTCAGTTAGAGCATAAGGTTGACGGAAACTAGGGGACTGCGCCTACCTAATGAGCCCCAAAAAGGGCGAAACCGGTCATGGGCTGTCGAATAGTTCTCAACTCCTTTATGAATAGTGTATTACGTCTATAAGTTCAATAAGTTTTCTGATTCTTGGCAGTTCGGTACTGACCAGCCAATACGAAATGCATGTACCTATCTAGTAACGTTTATCGCTGTGTTGTTCAGACTAATGAGTGACCATAACCGGTTTAAAGTTCTAGGACCATCAAATGGATGAACCCGAATCCCGCTTCGCCGTTCGGTAATTAAAACTGAGTGCAATCACTGATGGTCACTTTACAGTGGAACAGAACCATTCACTCTCTATTGTATACTGTTGAGTAGCTAATGAATAAAGCCAGTGTTTGGTACATCTGCATGAGCGGTTAATTAAGCAACAGATCAGGGGAAATGAAAAGCCCGGGTGGCTACGCAGATTCACGCAGCTTGAACTCCATTTGGTGTACTGAAAGCTTGATCGAATCCACATAGAAAAATAGACAAATAAAAACAAAGCAGACAAACTCGGCTTTGGAAGTAGGTCATATATGTAGACCTGATTAAATGGACCAGCAGAGTGGAAAAGTAGACATACCGTAAATTGGGCGTCGAAAAAAGGATTGCCATGCCAAAACCTGAGACATGCGTACATCGGGCGACGATAATGAAACTTTTCCTCAAACCCGACAGTCGCAGCTTGTGCGTCTGCTGACTGTTCCTGATGACTGGATCCTTCAGTCGTCCCATCAGCACTGCTTCCTGCACTGTCTTGAGATGCTGACCGTATTAGCACATCAGCAGCTGTGCCGGCGCTGCCAACGGCATCCGTACCCGGAGACAATTCTATCGATACGAACGCAGTCAGTAGCGCCGCAACGACCTGGCTGAAAGTTCCTGGCTGTTGTGTGCTGGTAGATGTGGGGAGCATTAGCTGTTGACGTCGAAGACTAGAAAAATGAAGTGGAAAAAGGCACTCATCCAACGATACGACAAACAACCTGGTGTCATGTATATAGGAGAATTTCTGTGTAAAAAACAACTCTTCGATTCGCATCATTTCTCGCGTTATAATGCAAAAGTTGAAAGACAACACAATCAAAGTATGACGAAATCAAGTAAGTAACATGAACAGTCAAGGAGCCCGTCACTCGACGGACAGACATATCCGGTCTCTATAAATCACATGAAATGATCTCTATCTTCGACCCGTCTGTGCCAGCATGCTATGACTTCGTCCACCAACTTGGAGAAGGCGACCGCCACGTAAATGGTAAACTGTGCTTCAACCAAACGATCGTCAACAACGGAATGTTGACTCAACCAAATGAACCAAAGTCACCATAAAAACGGCAGGACGAATGTTGTCACGGGGGTACAGGATGCTTCCATAGAAGCTCGGTTCTCTGTAACAATGTGTACCCACTAGACCGAGCAGTCTTTTCAGTACAGAACGAAATTTCAGCTCGAAGCAGTTGTAATAGTTTTTTTGTCTCCATTAGGACTGTCTCAATCCACTGTGCCTTTTTGATACACCATAGAAGGCGGAACAAGGAAGACAGGGACTCACATAAAAGTTGCAATACCGTCTGCAAGATACAACACTGTCACAGCAAGTTCTGAGCTTTTTTCTCGGCCAGTTATTGAGCGTACTAGCACAAAAACCATATTTCCTACTCAATAACTGACCCTTGCTGCTGCAACACAAGAATCACAGCAGTAGAGCAAAACAGGTGAACGGCTACTCGTAATGTGAGGTACGGGACGCTGTGAAAATATAGCATACAGCCACTGGGTATATATTCACAGTATTTCAGAAGCCTTGATATGGTTCACAAAGGGTTTGAAGACTGAATAAATGCATGGTCCCTTAAAGTGCTCTTTCCAGAGCAGAAACCCAAGGCAAAAGAAGTCATCCTGCCTGACTACGTGGAATGAAGTTTTCTCGAAATTATGTGTGAAGATCCCAAAACAACACACTGGTTTGCATAAGACAAAAAGATGTCGAGAAGACTGGGCTTCGCGTACGCTGTGTTTACAGATAACCAGTTCAACTAGTCTGACCACCCTGTTAGATATTTTTGGGGAATCATTCGGCAAGGATTACTTTTTATTGTTCGAATGGAACGGTAAATCATCTCCGACCCGAACAATATATCTGACAGAACCCACCTTGGCTTGAGTAGCCCGGTTCCCGACAAGAAATTCACATTATCACCAGTAGCTCGGAAGTGAGCAGTTGTGGTGACGTAAATAATCATGAGAAAATACAGAAACGGAGGGCAGCACAGCCGGCAAAGTTGTACATAGACATAAAAATCGGCGTACAGTTGCACTGCACCCTACTTTAGGATGATAGTACACATACATTCCGAGAAAATACTAACTACCAAGCAGTGCATCGTCACTCGGAGGACCCTAGACGCTCCAAGTATGCGGCCATTCGGAAACGTGTTTAGTCGTTTGTGGCACTGCGATGGGTATAGTGGTGAACAACCATAACCAATCCAACTAACTGACTTAACCAAAGTCCATCGTTAATAGGCCAAAAAGCCAGACAGACTAAGCTACTAGTTCACAGTCGGCTTCGAATGGCAACAAGATGCTAAAATATAAATGGATATTTTTTCACTAAGGATGGAGTTGTTATTTTCTGGGAGACAAAGTTAGACTTGCAGAAAATACTCACAAAGAAAACTGAGACAATCCGAGTGCGTTAGTTCCAGCGGCTTGTTGGTTATTCCAAGCTTCATCATCACGTTGGGGAATCAGCGATTCCAGTACTTCAGCCAGTCTGGCACGTAAATGCGGATTGGCCAAGGCACTTGTGTGACGCATAAAAAGTATGCTCAACTCGAGCAACGGTTCCAATGGAATATCAGCGACCTCAGCACACTAAAACAGGATAGGGCAGAGAAGAAAGCATCATGAAGAAGTGGTGTCAACAGTAGGGAAGCGATGTGCGCGAAAAAGAGAAGCAGTTACCTCAATAAAGTCATCCTTGGCGCGCCTCAAGTAACCGACGAGTTCCACTACATTGTCCATAAGAAACTCAGGTAAGTCAGACAGCTGACCGTGTTGAGGTTCATTTGTGTGTGCAGTTTGGGAGCCGCCGAAAGAGGACTGAGCCAGCATGATCAAGAACTGACTGGTGGAGACGGCGAACGCAAGCTGATCACGTAGGCGAGCCACGCAAGATAAACTTGTTGACTGTTCTAGATAACGAGATGTCCGTTCACGAATGAGTTGTCGGAGAAATTGCCCTGCAAACATTAGTTCACACACAATTATCGCTCAGTGACCATCCAATATGACGTAATTTTGCAATAGTCGCCTTAAGGAACGGACACGCACTCAAAGGCAGTAACATCAGGAAACGTTGGAGGGAAAAACAGGACTTCCTGGACAGTGAAGTCGAGCAAAGGTACATAGTAATGATCCACTATTGGACGGCAGTACCGGTTTTTTTACAATAGCATTTGATAAGTATAACATAGTACAACATACTTCGATAAATACACTCATTTGCATATCATTTTGGCTTTCACGTGAGGCTCCTCTGAATCTATCGTTTACCGTTACCAGGTCGCAGTCCTTGGTTAACCGAGACTCTTTTTCACAACTCACATACGATATAGATTAATCTCGAGAGACGATCAACCATCTCCGCTCGGTGAGCAACAGAGTGAGACAGAACATTTGTACCAGAGAAGCTGCTTGAGCTCATGTTACCGGTAGCCCAAAGCGACACATGCTAATCAGAACATTCGTATTCTACGAGGTAAAAACGTCCACAACAAAAGAAATAGAAACAAACTGAACCGACAAGGGTGGCCTACCTCGTGGATCCGAACCCGCCCCAAGCGAAGTAGATTGGTGGGCTTCCCACTGTGATTCTAACTGATGTAATTGACGAGCAGTTTCGAAATGCTTGGCGATCAGAGGGGTCCAACCAACTCGAATCGATGCATGGGCAAGGAAGAACAATTCGGTGAGCAGTGGATAATCAGTGGATTCTTGAACATTTTTGTCGACGGCGGTACATGTACGTGGCATTGCTCCAGTGAGTCGAGTTTCTTCACATAAACCTGAACGAACACAAACCAGTCGAGGAAAGTTGGAGTAGTGTGATAATTCGAACGAAAATGCGCGAAATTTCAAAAACTCTCCTGTTGGTTGTTACTTGACCGTGGTGTTGTACGACAATGAAATTCGAGGCACTTGGAATTATTTTCAAAATGCTCCGTCGAATCACATTTGGAGAGCTTCAGACGAGGATGACTGGTCTGAGCAGCTAACACAGAGTCAGAGTCACAGGCTACAGCTGGTAGTTACTCAACTTGGCTTTTGTAGAAAACATGAGGATTTCTCTGAGAGAATACGCTACTCATATAGTTTATGGGAACTCTTCGACAGTCCCCGACGAAGTTCGCGCTTCTTGGGGTTCGTCAAGTAGGCCCAATCGCGAATTCCCGTCGTATCATAAACGAAGGATTCAGCTGAGTCCCCCATGAACACCAATTTAGTTTGCAAACGTGTACTTAGGCAATGATGAGTGTTTGTAAATGCCAAGCACATGACTACAGTTTTCATAACTTGTATTTCGATATTTGTCCAACGAATACATTGCAATAGGAAAGGGAGAGATCTGTTCCTTCAAGGTTACAAATGTCCCGTGTATTTTCCCCATCAAGTTTGACTTTTCATGTTGCTAACTTATTGTTTGGATATCCGTCTGCTTGATTACGAATTTTCCTACTGAAATGTTTGGCGTTCACCTACAAGATCTCACCCAAATCAGCTTGCTATAACATATCGACATATTTAGCTCCAAGTCGCACAATTTCAAACTACTTCGTTGGTTTCGACCACCAGTGAAGCAGAAAATGCAGTGACACAACCTAGAAATAACTGGTTGGCCATCATGGCTGCTGACAGGAGTTCAATATAAAGTCCTTGGCCTTCACCCCACTTACATGCCCAAGAACATGCAAAAAGTGCAACCCCCCCCCGTTTCGTCCATCGCACGAGTAACAGACGAATGGACAAATAGTTCCTCCAAAACGGTGACAAAGAGCGAATCAGACAGACACGCATTCCGCGCCGTAGAGACTCTGATACAAATCCTTTCATTTCGAACCGAGTTGCTCTGAGACTCAATTTAGAAAACTTAGTTCCGGGCCACCAAAACATTATTAGCGAATATGCAAGAATGCGCTCTGAAGTGAACATCATTGAAAATCGGTACACCCTTGCCGTATTTGACGACTGGAAGTGTTTAGCCGTCCAGCGCATAGCAGTATCTCTCTAAATCTTCGAACAATTCCAAATCCTACATTAAGCCTGGACTATTTTCCAACAAACTCACTCTAAACTTTTTATGCAGGAAGATATTCTGTCACAGGATCCCTAGCCAAAGAATGTCTCTAAAGCAATTCACTAGACTAGAAATGGATAGTTGCTTGGGCCAAAGAGAGTCGGTTATGACATACGAAAACTGGTCCATTTACGTTGAAGCTGAGCTTGAAGACAATACAGTAACGTGCGGAAATGTTTGATGATTTGGCCTTGAAAGTTGAACTGTTGATGATCAAACCAATGAAACCACAATATGGGTCGACCATTGTCGTCCGAAATGAGCCCGATCGATCTCAATTAAGTTTTGTAGACTTGTTCGCATTACCTATGCGCACTATTTTGCCCTAAGAAAATTGTGGACAGTTCGGCTTTCTCAGAGTACATGTCCTTGGTAAGTGACGCGCAGTTCAGCAGCATCCGCCTGCATTGTAGCCATTCATAATATGTTGGAACTGCTTCATTAAGAGAACAGTTCACACTGGACAGATAAATACCTTACTTTGTTTCTAATAGGTGAAGCATTAAAAAACTACGCATTTTTGCCCTAGGATGTTCTACCTGTTTTATTAATTTTTGAATACTGAACAAACGGACACATTTCCAATTTAAGTAAAGATCACCTAGTTAGACGGTCAAAGGTGCACTGAAATAATCGTTCAGCCACAGTACCCTTTCGGTACTTAACTGCCATACCACCAGAAGGAAGCAAGAGGGCTGAGATACTACCAGAGTGCCCAAGCCTAGAGAGGGGAAGTCCATAGGTATAGGTCGGGTTCGAACTACGGACCTTGCAGTCAGTAAATTCGCGCTCTAACCACTGACCCACCTCGCTCCTGGTGCACTGAAAACCGGTACTTTTATCAGTGGCACGCTAGTTCGAGCCTGTTCGCCACCAAAATAACTAAGCCTGAGAAGTGGTCAGTAGAAATTGATACAGTAAGACCTGCGATCCGTAAAAAGACCAGCCACAAACACGGTTGCCTGAGACGTGCGTTCAAGGGGTGATAACAATCGGTCTTATCAGTTATCCGCAATAAACTCGGTAATGGTTTGGAGGGGGATGAGCGTTCGCTCAGTTGACGTAATTTCAGAGTGCTCAAAGGAACAAGCAAAGTTTGACAACGAACTATGACAAGTAAAAGGGGTGTACAGACGCGTGCTTGGCTGCTGTTGTTTTGCCGACTAACTGGAAAATGTCGGTTAACACATCCGCATCATTTTCCCTGAAAGAGAACAGGTTTTTCCCTAGTCATTGTTTGTACGGATTCCCAGTGAAAAATTCCGGAGCAATGAAAGCATTATTTTTCCTTAGAGATATGACTAGCTTTCTTTGAAAAAGGGAGATCCACTGTATCAGGATGTATCTTTTCATACACGGGAATTTGGTTACAATGTATTTTGCATTGGATCAGGCATTTTCGACCGGTTTCACCAGACCTTGTTCTGAAAGGGTTCTACTACATTCCACGAAATTTACGCCTGCAAGCTGTCAAATGTGTATGAGTACGCATTTATATCAACGACGCTATCTCAATTGTTTGAACAGATCTGGGGTAATCGACTACCTTTGATACCAGGAAGTAAACAATCCAAACTGTATTATGATGGAACTGTCAATAAGTGACATTTTCGGAATGCTCACTCTGATATCATTCTGATAAATGAAGTTTCACTTCCATTGAATGGTTTACTTATTCACTGTACTGCGTTGTTTTTCGGCGAACTGGGAGAGAGCCACTGGTAAAATGGTGGATGACACATGGAACATGAAATATTCACAAGTCTTGCTGCGAAGTGGTTAACGAGACCTGGTTCCGACAAAATCGCACACCATTCCCCCAGGAAAGGAAGCAACAAATCCCGTAGGCTCAGAAACAACCGTGACTTTGACGGCTTACCAGGAATACGTTTTGTCAACCACTCAAGAACCTACCAGGAATAATTGGACCAGCTGACCCGGGGTCAGAGGCATATTTGGGCCAGATTTTACCCAGGGTCGCATCATTAGAAGACGTCGGATGAATCAATGGTCCAGTGAGGCGAACAGTTACAGCCGTCAAGTTGTTCAAGAAACCATCACTAGCCAGTCCTTGCGTATCAGATTCCGACATAAGGCCTGTAGTATGGGCTAACTGTCCACGGGCTGCAAGAGAAAAGTTGAAAGCTTCGTAAAACGCAAACCAAAATTTTTACATCAAACAGCTTCGACTTCCGACTTCGAGTGGCAGGTGAAAACACAGAGCTCAGAAGTAAAAGGGTGGATGGACGGTAGGCACACGAAGAGACAGAACCTTATCGCAGTGGGACGATTTGTGCGCTTCCAGAACTCATTGAGCTACACTAGGGTGTGTACGTGTGATACTTACAGAGCCTCTGATACGAGGTTGGTCAATAGGTAAAGGTCTGACTAATAGTCTCTTGGTAAACCAGGTTGGGGATATGGAAAATTGTGGCAAATTGCTACATAAAAGTAGGAGGCTCTGGCAGTTTTGCCCCAACCACCACTGCCTTGCGGTTAGACTTTGCAGCTGAAGGATTTTGTTGAACACCCTAAATGTCCTCCTGTATAGGTCCGGCTATCTTGACAGTATACTAGTCCACGTATAGCCATTAATCGTACAACTTCAAACAAACTCATGTCACAAAAGCGATTGTGCAGTGCCATGAGCGGGTAGCCTTAGTTGCCGAATAAAGCAGGGTGGGTGAGCAAAAACAGACAACTGCTAACACCTTCCTTTTTCCTTTTCCGTATATTCCACTTCTAAGAAAATCTTTGTAGGTATACTTTTCAGGACCTAAAGATTAGTCACCCATAGCGCGGCCACTACGGCCGCAGACGCTTCGAAGTCCTTCTTTACCCTTCGATGCTTTGTTTATCTGACAGAAGTAAACGTTCGTACTTGGAAAAAAGCTTAGTAAGAGGCTGCTCTCGGTCATACGCTGGGTTCACTTTCTATTGATGTGCGCTGTCGCCGAAACTAGGATTCAAACGTCAAAGACAGTTGATGAACTGGCTTCCCCATCGATTTCCTCTCCCTTACGGTTGCACACTTCTGGGGGCCACTGAAGCTTTTTCTGCAGTACTTAGTGTCATTTCAAGCCACCAAGCTAAAAGATCTTCACTTGAACGGCTTCACATAAATAGTCCCCTATGTGTGGTTCACTTAGCAGCACTTGTGAGATTATCTCGTCAGCGAGTGGATGACCGCTGTTTATGTCCCAATAGACTGTAGATCCAATACTTTCAAAGGGTTTGAAGACTCCCTGAGCACTTTATTACGAAGGGCCAAGAGCTAGGATATTTTCACGGTCGTCGGTGATATGAATGCGTACGTACATGGACTTATATGAGCATGGGCTCGTTTTAGTGGTCGTCTCACAGATCAGAAATGTAGTTGCCAACTTGCGTCCGTGTGGCACCAAAAAGACATGTGATTGGGTCTCAAAGGATGCGTGTAGCAGATTACAGTGTGGGATGTACTGTCGCACGGCTGCAAGGCTTGGCCACTGCGGACTGAGGATAAGGAGCATCTTCGTGGATCAGACTACTATATATAGCTGGATCAGTTGGTATCAGTGAATTCGCCATGAGGTGATCAGGGAACGTGCCTTTTATAAAACAGAAGGTACTTCACCCAAGGGATGCATTTAGCACCGCACGCTCAGACGGCTTGACCATGTGGCACACATGACGAGTCACCGTCTACCTAGAAGAGTGCTGTTTTCCGTTTTTGATTGGGAGTGGCGGAAACATGAAGGTGGATGCTGTTACGAAAATTCTGGCAGCTGTTCACCTCCTAGGTTGGTGCACACCTAGTCCACTCTGTAGTGGGATCGAGCCACTGATGGTGGTTACCCAATTCCAGTGGCTTTCACGCTGTCCAAATAAATTGATTGAACCTTGGAGGTGTAGACACCCCAGGTGTAGGTGACAGGCTATCCCTAGGTTCCCATCTCTGTCCAATTTCTTATTCCTTCCATTGCAGAGTTTTGTTACAATACATCGACATGGTTGTACGGAGAGTGGAGAACCAATGATTCTCGCTGGTGTTGCCGTCAATGATGATGACGATGTGTTTAGGCACGCGATGGGGGCCATAAATTAATCCACTACAATTAGATGATCGGATTCGAATTCTAAATGAAAGGCGAGGAAACCGAAAATCAATTGCTTTACCTAACAAACTCGCTGCGTTTTTTTAAAGATTGGCAAGCCACCCAACTTCCACCTTCTCCCCCGGTTTAAATTCGGAGGAAAACTGACTACAAGAACTCTCCATTTCTCACGAATCTGTTACACGGACAGGGTCGACATAACTAACTCAAGCGGTCAGGTGGCTTCGTATTTAACAGCCAGCTATTGTGTTCAGAATTCTATTCAACCGGCACACATGGACGAATTCCTCCAAAGATTCTGAAGAATCTTAGCGGTGAAGAAATAGCCGTACAGGTTTTCAGCATGGACCAAGTTTCAATGAGCGTTAAAAGCTTGGTTTGGAATTGTGAAGTATCCCAAATGCGTATCCACTTCAGAAAGGAGAACACCTGGCGCATTATATAGACCCTCATTAGAGAAGTCCACACAAGAGGAGACAAGCAACACATCAAATGGTGTTCTGGATTTTCGGTGAGGTTCCAAAGACATTGGTATACGATATACGATATACTAATTCATGGCGTGAATCCCTTGTGGGGACCTCAGAGCAGAAGCACAAAAACCGTTCAGAAAATAGCCAGAAGTGAGCTTAAAGTACACGACCAATTTCATCGTCGGTGCCTGTAGCATTACACCAAGTTATGCCAAGTTATCAGAAGTAGGGAAGCTAAGAACTCTCAAAAGTGGATTCGTGGAGCCTTAAATTTGATGTGGAAAACAAACGGCAATAGATTGATGGATCCGCAAAACCCGGGTAATCAGGCACCGGTAATTATTACTGCTGTATTGCTGTGGATGAAGATGATGTCGACAACGACGACTGAGAAAGATTAAATCCAGACTGCAAATCGGGAGTAGGTTGTAACCAAACAGTGCAAGCGCGTCCGAACGGAACAGCATGCAAGCGGAGGCAAAATATTCCTCTTAGATCGCCTTCCTAGATTACCCGGCCTGCTGAGTGAACAATGCCCAGACCATCCACCAATGCATATTTTTTGCATCTACACGGTAAACATCATGTTTTTACTGGCCTCTTGGCTTCACACCAAACTCTACCACTGTTTCGGCATCGTATTGGCATTGGAACGTACGAAAAGTGATACATACGGGGCGATGGAGTTGTTCGAAAACCGCGCCAGTATTCTTGTGTGGTGTTATTGGACAGCTGACTGTAAAGTAGTGCATAACTCCCCAACCAACTTCTCAGACGAAGATTTGCAACCAGCACAATCTGAGTTGAAGTCAAGCACGTGGTGGAAGGGTCACTGAAGAAAACTTGAGTGTCTCAAAATAAGGCAGTTCACTGAGTACGTCTAACGTCGTCAGCATTTCTCCGGTCCACAGGAATAAACTCCTTCAGTGGAAAAAGCGGTCAATGGTTAAGTAGGACAAATCGGGTGACACTACACTTTGGTTTAACGAGATTCCATGTGGGAGCAGTATGTTTCGACGCAATTAAAACAGCAGTATAGGAGTGATTAATTGGTAAACGATAAACAGTAGTGGTCAAAGCTCACAAGCACTTTCTTTGCAAACACGATTGTTTCACTCCTATTTCTGATACCGTTTCAATATTCCCATGCTTTCGTATAGATTCCTGGCTAAAAGACAGTGACGTGAGTGGTCGCTTGAGGAACAAATGTATGTATGAAATTGACTATGGTAAAAGTGTATGGTTCACAAAAGAAGTTACGAAAGAAAAATGACCAATAACTGACTAGCCACCGAATGAAAGAATTAAATAGACGTTCGGATGTGTTGCGTTAAAAACAACCAACAACACCAACCTTTGTTCGCGTTCAGGCAGCAACCAATCCAACGGAAGAAAAGTCTTCTGATGAAAGGCCGTTGTTTTCCAACTCGCAGTAGACTGAGTGTAAGGTTGTGCAGGTCATCATCCAACTCTTTAGTCAGCTGTAGGGCGGAAGCAAACGAATGCATTTCGGTGGAACTCAAGGGTACCTGCGTTATTCGTTGGATCACTGTTCACGTCAATCACCTTATGAACAGTCGTGCTTTTGCCACGATTACCTTGTTTAGTGCACAGTGGGGAGGGAACATTGCACTAGAATATGCTTCTAACCAGAGTAATCCTGCCAGAGTAGAAACCGGTCTGACTGAACAGAAGGGATCTGAATAGGGATAGATATCTGTCAGAATTACAACTAAACAGAAGAAAGGTCCTGGTCTTCCGGTTTCAGAAAGTCGCTCAAACCCGTTCCCAACCCTAACTCATTTGCGAAGGAAGAAGATTGTTCCGCATTACGCAGACCTAATGTACTGGATTCCGACGATTAATTTATTGGTATGGCAGCTGGAACAAGGGGTTAGTAATAAATGAGACGCGGTAACCTGTTTGCTTCGTTTTTATCAATACTGCATATTGGGCCTCAGCTTGTTCTTCATCGATTTCTATATTGACCTCTTTGCTATTAACGCCACTAATGAAGACCAAGTCAACGAAAATTGGTTCACATGTGTTTTAGGGTACAACGGTGGTAGGAAGTAGGTAAACCCAAACGCAGTCAGACTCAACGACAAACAACTTGTATGATACAGTTGACTCCTTCTGGAAAGACCACAAGAAGGGATGAACCGGGGTGGGCCGTTCTGGAAGACATTTCACTAGTGGAAAATGCCTTAAGGGACAAAAGAGAAGTGGCGTCTTCTGAAAGCCAAGCTCCTTTTCGGGAATGTTTTCTAAAGAGAGATAACTGTAGCAATACTTGCACAGCAGTAGTCAAAATTTACGAACACTGACTGAGCTATCACTAATCTATATCGTAAAATTTGCACATTAACGACTTGTGTGATCTCAACATTTGTCCATTCCCAAACGACTGATGGGTACCGCTGAGGATATTTATCTGTAAGCGAATAAGTCTACTTCGGGTTCAACCTCAACGCTGAATGATCTCAAATGATCTCAATAAGTTCTCAAATGATCAATAAGTTTCGTCTTTCTGTTGTGGCTATCTCTTATATAAGTTGGCTCACTACATTACTTTAACGTTCGATTTCGGGGCTTTGAAAGCTCAATAGGGTAATTAGGCTTTTCAGAAGACTGGGAAACTGATTACGTGCGGTCTTCCGAGTGCGACGTTAGTGAGTTGACAATGATATCGATCAAGAGATCGCATGTGATCATTATCCGGGACAGCTTCGGGTTGCTACCATGTGATCTATGTTTAAATTATGTCGTGCTGAGTGCACACCGGGACCAACGACACAACTATAAGAGAAGAGCTAAGCGGGCAATGGTATGCAGGCAGAAGATTTAATGGTTAACGAATTCGGTTCTGTAACGGTGGATCCAAGCACTCCCCTAAAGTTACTGTAATTTAGCGTGTGATTTCTGGAATGAATATTGTCGTTCCTTCCTGAAATGATCTTCTACGACCGTTTTAGATAGAGAATCATGAGAGAACAATACAGAAATGCTAAACCTGACAGCTGTCCTCGCTCCAGTGCCTAGTGCCGGAATAAGACTCGCCGACAAGGAACACAACAGCTTTATTGCAAACAAGCAAGTGCGCGCAAGTACAACGGCCGCGTGCTATATTTTAAGGGCACTGTTTGACCTTGATCCAAGGCTGTCTGACGCTACATTCTTAAGGTACCGTCTGACTTTGATCCAAGGCTGTCTGATCGGTGTTTAGTGGAGTTTGAGTGTCTAAGTATCTTTAGGGTATTCTTGGATGATCCCCAGGAATCTGACCTTCCTGACAAGAACGGACTGTTTCAGCGCTTCCTTAAGGTACTCGATATAGATTAGATAGCTATTGTATCCCATAAATTCGGTGACCTTATCGGCTCCGTTCACGTAGATGCCAGACTTACCAAAATCGACATTATGACCGAAGATGCATTCTTGTAACGATGGACGGAACAAGCAAAATTTCACAAAGTGGTCTTCGCGAACGATTTAAGGAAAATAGCCTACCATCAATACATCGCGGATGTTCTACCGAGACACAACTAGACAATGATTTCACGACTTCCTTACTTTCAAGCACTTTCTGATACTGTCATTATTCCATAGGCCGTGGTTTCTTTGTTGAGAAACTCCTTACCAGTATTGTTCGAAACACAGAACATGGAACGAAAATCCTGTGGTATATGAACCGAACCTTGACCTCTCACCTGAATGCAGAACTAGGCTTTGAATTGTGACTTCGAGTGAACTAAACCAGAATCAGTATTAAATGATTTCCTGTCCAACAAGATGGAACGGAAAGTGTAGCACCTATCGGTTAAAATTCAATCAATTCAATTCATCAGCGATAAACCGTGTGCCCTAGGGACATTGGTTCCAGCTGCTACAGTTTCGATCACCAGAAAACGGGAAAGTGGAACACACAACCAAGCCTTGGAGGCGAAGGCATGTTCAGTTTCTTCGGAAATTGGGTAGCTACACATTGAAGGCGATAGCTTTGATGCAGAAGTGCCACTGACTGCGCGATTGGGCCATTTCCGCCAACTACTGGTGATTTGAGTTCCGGGGTCCCCATCCATGGGGGAGGCAGTTGTCCACCCGACTAAATTTAGTTAGTGTTTTCGTACTTCGTTGCCAGGTCATACACAGTCCACAACTCGGTCACTTCCACTCAGCACAGGGCTTGGCGAAAAGAGCTCTGCGGGGCAGACGGTCTTCTGGCATGAGGAGTACACGTTCCGACCAGCACAACCTATGAAGGATGAATATATCTGAATTTTACAAATGACACTAAGATTCAAAACGATTATGAGATTATTAGTTAACTTTGTCCCACTTTGGAGACAGCATTCTCGAGAGGAATAACGAAGAAGAATTAATCACTTCCGCCTTGTTCGCTGATGATCGTTGGAACAATAAGACCACCCCCTTACCCAAAGACAGATCACTTTAGATGGTCAATCCAGGTGGTCTTTCCAGAATGAGACAACCGTGTGCGTCCACCAAGTTGTCTACAGTGAAAAACGACGTCTTTATCTTCCCGAAACCAGTGGGATGAGGTGGACAGAAATACATACACGTACTTGCCAAATATTACGCTGATCCGCTTCTACCACAGGCTTCAGTGGTACTTCATCTGTGAAGAATTCGCCGACTGGTGTCTGCTGGGTTCGATGGGCAAGCAAAGCCATCTGCGGAGACTGCGGGGTACGCAGATGACTCGGAACAAATAGACGACCGAGAATGCCACATTCGAACTCGAAACCAAGAGCTTGTCGGTCGTTGTGATTTGGTGGAAACGAATGCTCAAGAAGCAGCTGAAATGAGAAGGAGGTAAATGAGTGAACTCCGAAGAGAAGTAATGAGTTAGCTAAAGGTGAAAGCCAGTAACCGGGGTAGGATTGTGATGAGTAGATCTATGATAAGAGTCCTCCATCGTTTGTCACTTGTTGCACCAACGCACAAACACACACTTAATTCCATGTACAATGCTGGGTAACTATACAAATTGGGAACTGTATATGGAGAGTAGCTCATCATAAAAAAGTTTCATGAAACTGTGATGCAATCTGATGTGATGCCCCTCCCCATGAAACAGTTTAGGAGTGGAAATGTCCGACCGTCCATTCCGACGCAGAACTGTCATCGAGACAATCACCTAACTGCCATTAGCTCACTCAACGCAGACTACATCCACTCTCTAAGTAAAAAGAGAATGAAAGTAAAGGAGTCAGACATTTAATACTTCACCCCCTTGCATCATGCGCAACAGCCGTAATCTATACAATCTGACAGAGCAACGTACATACCTGAGCAGTTGCGGCGAAGCGAGAAAACCAGATGGACAATAACATGAACGGCTTGCGTTGGGTACAGAAGAGCAACCGCTCATCCGGATTTAGTTTATTCCGGGCAAACATGAAAGCACCAAACGGAGTCGACGGGGGCATGTTTGGTTTGATTGTACGCAGTCCATCCAACAGCCGAGTAACGAGCGGTTTTAAGGGCTTCAGTTTTGACGCTGGACACTCAGAATTTGGATCCACATCTTGCAGCACATCTTTTTCAAACTGAGAAAGCGTGGCCATGAAAAGCCGTTCGGCTGACAAAGTAAAATCCGGGTCACCTGCGAAAAAGTAACGCACAATGAGAAAAAAGAATATGTCGGAAATTAGCTTGAGCACTATTTTTTGGAGCTCCTATTAGTTGACTATTCATCAGAGGGATTCAGCAGGAAGTACAAGAATAGTGGAGAAGGGCAGTGAACCCAGGGTACAGTGGACAATCGTCTGATCACATGTTTTTTTGGATCAACGGCACAGCATCTTGAACGTGTTTTTGCGAAGGGGCGTGGTAGTGGGCGCTTGATCGACACTTCAATATACGGGAATCGTGTAATTTCCACAAGCTGCGTGACTACAGTGCCCTTCCTTACCTATCAGAGTTTACTCTTTCAACAATGACTACGTAGAATGTTGCGAATTCAACTGAAAATTCAGTGACGGAAAATCACTCTCTAACCATTATGACAGGAAATTTATCCTCATTTTTGAGTGAGGATTTCTGGAAATAACCCCAGAATGTTCGAAAATTACCGCCAATTCCACCAAAATCACTTCAGGAGGATAACCAGCCGATGATTGGACGTTCAAGCAGTCAACAACAACCAACGATAGTGAGTGTTCAGGCACGGCCTAGAGGGAATACCGACCAATCTCTCTGACCGAACATCATTGATTCACGGTTGAAATTATTTCTAGATACCACAGCGCTCCTTGTAATTTTGCGCTCGCTTGTGCACAATAAGGCTGTTGTGTTCTGGTTGAGTGAGTCCCTTCTCGTCACTAGGTTTTTGAAACGGGGGTTATCAGTCAGTTGCAGCAACTCTCCTCTACGAGGAACATTCGTTCAGCTGTGGCACCCTTTCAATGCCTAACTGCCATGTTGCCCAAGCCTAGACAGGGGAAGTCAAGAGGCAGAGGTCGGGTTCGAACCACGGACCGTCTGGTCAGTAATTTCGCGCTCTAACCACTAAGCCACCTCGCCCCCATGAGGAACATTACTATTGCATGATCTGATTGGTTCGTTCTTCGTCTGTTGCAGTTAGGGGGCCGCACCCTTGGTGGATGGGTAAGTTGTCACATTTCATGAACAACAGGATGATAAGTAAAGTCGAAGTATACTAAGAAAAACTGACACAAACTACATATGGCATATGAATTTAAATCAGGGGTAACTGTGGCCCGCCTCCAGCTTGTTTATCATTGTTGGATGTCAGGTCGAACCACTGGTAGTCTCTGGGAATGGAGCAAGAACTAATAAGGTATACAGTGCGGTCTCAAAGCTCTCTAAAATGGGAGCAAAGTTCATTGAAGAAAAACACACACCAAAAATTGGTGAAACTGAGTTTAAACGCACTCGACACCTGAATATATAAGCTGCGGCGAAATATTCCAAAATTAGGTTCCGTAATTTGTCGAGTTTCTCGGGATAGAGCTCTGGTACAACGGTCAAATAAGGTCATTTATCTCCGGGATGAGAACACAAGAAACGTTCACGAACGGTTGAAATGAAGGTAGAACTGGCTACTGGTCATCATGATCAGCAACGAACGCGTAATATGGGTGTTCAACACTGATGCTTCGTTGTCGTACACCTACAATTTATTTGAAAGCCTTATTTCGAATAAAAAATAAAAGTGAATGGGGAAGGGACTTAGCGCAAGCCCACCACAAGCATTCCGAAGTGCCTACACCTCCAAAGACTCATTCAGGCAACACGAACGCCACTGACATCGATTAACAGCCATATCTTGCGGCGTCCAACCAGGTGCAATGGGGATCACGCGGTCACCATCCTGGAAGACGAGTAGCACCGATAGCACCAAAAACGTTTCGTAATCTCTTTCATACCCCTCTACCAGCTCAAGGGTTGGCCAACTCTCTGCTTCCGCCACTCTAAATTGGGCACAGAAAAAGCAACACTCTCCTCGGCAAACAATGGTTCGGCAAACGCAAAACATGGCCTAACTAACGCAGTTTCTGGTCCTGGACGCATTCCTCAATGGAAGTCCCCATGGCACAACCGAAAACTCGCTTTCCAAATGCCTCGTTACGGATTCGCCGAAACCAACTCACACGGGCTATGGTCCTGAGACAACGATTGTCGTCTCAGTTCCACTGGTCGAACAGGCCAAGTCTCACAGCCGTACAACAAGACAGCCTGTACTGTAGCCCAATAAAGTCCCGTGAGAGTCAGGGATATACCGCTTTGACGCCGTAGTCAGGTTGCTGTCTGTCTGTTCGTTGAACTTGACAATTAACTTAAGGACATTTTGTCACCACTCGTGGGGACATCATGAGTACTGATAACATTAGGTGGGTCCGGACGCTCCCCCTACCATTGCAAGCAAGTGGTCAGTTCCAACCTGCCAAAGTTCGTCCATTGAACCAAAGAGCAAAACAGTCCACGGACAGCCATTTCCGCCCATCCGGTCGAAGCTAACGAATAAGTAAGTTTGATCAAACATCCCACCCAGCCACAGGCGGAATGCGGTCCGTCTGATTGGCAAGTCCGATAAACGAGATAAGTTGTGTATTGTCAACAGCCAGGACGTATAAACCATTAACAGAACTAACTACTTTATTCGTAAAGTCCGACCGGATGAATCAAAGAAAAATAACCACCTATTGGTAAGAATAGTGTTCGCATTTATGGTATGCGGTCCCGACGATATCGTTTGGTATTGATGATGCATCCTATCAAACAAACAAACAAACAAACAAACAAGCGGACAGAAGAAACCTTCATTCTTTGAATCCGGTGTCGTTAAGAAAAAGTGAACTGAGCGTCCTACAAGGACAACCAAAGCACAGTTTCACCTCTACAGGTAGTGTTAGACGTAAAACTCGTCAGTCATAAACGGGGGTTCAGTTGGGTCTTACATCAACAGTCTCAGTTCACCGGGAAGTAGGCTAATCAATATAGTATAAACTGCTACGTAAAAATAATACAATACTATAAAATGTGTGGTTGACAACGTGACATTGAAAATCGATAGACAAAGAACGGAAACCAAGCTACAGTGATAATTTTTGTTTTGAACGCACATCAAGTTCATACTTCGTCGGTAGCATAGGATGCTCAGCGTGGTGTCTGGAAGCATGTGTTAGAACCACAGGCGCATGAGCGGGATTGAAATCCACCAAAGACAAAATAAAACCATGTTTGTGATTATGGCTGGGGACTAATGGGACACATGGTAAGTAGGTGTAGTCAACATTAACGTGCAACAGTCTGTCCTGCTACGGATGGGGTTAACGGATTTCCGTATCTTACTAACCGAAAACTGTGACGGACGAATAAAAGAGGCGACACTTACCTCCAGAAGCAGCATCATACAAGGACTTGTACAGGTCGTCGCAATTCTGAGTGCTTTCAAGTTCCGAATCGATCATCAAGAAGAGCAACAACTGACGTACAAGCGCTTGCTCGCAATATTCCACAACAGAAACATACTGCAATGTAAACGTAAATGTGAGATTGAAAATATAGTATCTATTCGGTTAGAAAAACTACTTCGAAACAGAGCCAAAATCAGACTGGTCAATTAGTTTCGTGACACGCATAACGGATCGAACATACTTAGCATGGAGCCTCCAGTACCGGTCTTCAGGCTTTCAAAACAGACTGAGAAGTAGCATTGGAGGTCGTAGTCGTACCAGAAGGTAATGAGACTTCACCAAAGCACCGTGGTATCCACGAAGCCAATCCCACCATTTGACCGCATATCCAGCGAGCAGTTCTCTCTTGGGAAAGCATTCGGTGCAGTGCATCGTCCGACTTACTAAATCAAGCTCCCTACGGTGGAGCGAAATTGGTGAGGCTGTGGTGACGTCCTGACATGAGTCATACACCGGATAGAGTTTGCGAACTTCTCGACATTATTAAGACGAATCAAACGCACCAGTTACAATTTTGACAAAAAAAAAACAATTCAAAGACAAGGCGAGAAGCATAGAACCGCATAACATACCCAGGTACCCATAGCAATTGGATATGATACTTCGGCGTCTTACCGAACGAGTGTTGTAATTCTTCACAAGTTGGTTCTTTAAGATGGCTTCATTGAACATCATGCCTATAGTCCGAGCTAAGACTCGAAAAAGGAAGTAGATTTTTCATGGGTTGGCTACACACAAGTAGCTATACTCTCTTCTCCATTCGAATGACCGGAAAACGCAATTCACGGTCACACAGTACTGTGCCGAATTCCTGTGTGTTCCCCATTAAATAACCTGAGACATTTAGAATCTTAATGAGAATGATCGATACTTGATTGCGGATGGTTTTAATGAGGCATATTTTTGGCAAACCAGTGTCGCTGTACGCCACTAGCACTAAAGTAGACAAGGAAGAAAAATGAAGTTTCCTGCGGATGCGCGCACTGGTTCCGGAGATAATTCAATCGAAAATCGATATTCAAAAGAAGCAACCCTAAGTTGTTTCAGTGTTCAGCGATTCAAGTGTACCACATAAAAATGCATCACTTGTGATAAAATCCAGTCGTATCAATGGCGGTAAATAGGAACTGCCCTGATAAATGGAACGTAAGACCTTCAACAGTTTCAACTTCGAAGTCGAAATTGCCATTTATTTAAAAGCAGTAAAACTACGACAAAACGCGCACGTTAAGGAGAAAAAGACTAAACCGAATTGTAATCAAACACTTACATCCGTCCGACGCTTAATAGTTTGTGCCCGCAGGAAACAAGAAATCAAATAAGCGACTGGTCCCGTTTGTAGTGCATCGGCTGCATCGCTTCTTCTTGAGGTAGTGACTGACAACAGATCGCCTTCGTCGATTTCAACCTTCTGTGCACGATCGAAAATTACCTGATCGAGAGAGTCTGTCGATAAAAATAACTGATCTTTCAAGGGTGGTTGCACATAGAGCAGATAACCTGGTCGCCCATCGGAACCAAACGAAAGATCTGACAGTTTGATTAGTGGAAAAACATGCGTACTTTTATCATAACTAATAAGTAAGATGCTCTCCAGCGTCTTAGTTACAGCAACAAGGCAGCCGTCGGATTCTAATCAGCGAAGGGCAAAGTAATAAGCGAAAACATAGACAAACCATATAACTGTTTTGTGGCACACTCACTATTTCCAAGCAATTCAGCGAACGGATTGTTGTTTACTTCCATTTTTCCTGCCACTGGTCCTGGCGTTGGTTGCTCAAAACAATCCGAATGAAATAAATAGAAATGTGAGAGTGAGTCACACGACCTGTAAATCAGACAATGGGGCGTATAAGATCTACTGTTTGGGTGTAAGCAAAATCACAGTTCTGATCAGTCGCTGGTGGTTGGATGGTGTAATGGCTAGAGGGTCACGCGTTCGAATCCTTCCAGAGATTCATAAGATGTGGGCCGCTGATGACTCCTAATAGGATTTTCAGCATTGCACTTGCAGGGTTTCTCCGTCCCGGTTACTAGCGATGGATACGACTTAGAATACACCCACTATGCACAACAACGTTCACCGCAAGACACGCCTTGCACCCCATGCCGTCTGACTAGACGATTGCCTACGGTCAAGCGTATCACGGTCACTCCCTGTGCACGGAAAACAGATTCTTATTCAACCGGGGAAACCAAGGTCTTGTAGCAGTCTGTCCAAAGAACTACCGGATAACTGCGTTTCGTCTTTCAACCAAATACTTTTAGACAGTTTGACTGATAATCATCGGAACACTGACCCGTGCTGCTAGAATGGGTTCGAAGAATCCGTACTTTGGATATGAATGATGTATGAAATATGGAATCAATCACCCGACAAGATAATGCAGTTAGATATACTCAGGACGATTCCAAATCCATTGAAGTCCAACTACCATTTACCCTGTGACTCTGATGTGACGATTTGTGGTATGTACAGTGTTTGGGCTGAACTTGGTCTCCGTTGGAGGCTTTTTTTTAACAATTAAGTCTCTGCAGACGGTTGCGTTTAGGATAATCGATGGCTGGCTTAATTGAGGCTGAAACGAGCTCACGCGGTGAACTGTTCCTTTGTCGTCAGATGTTCCAGTGAAAATGAGTACGATGCTTCAACAGAGTGCGGTACAAAACCGGGATAGTGCCCATCAAGGTTTGTCACGGTCAGCAGAAAGCTAGGATATTGTGACTGCACGCCCAAAATGCATATTGGTCGCCCAGTCATTGGGATCAACATGGTGCACTGTTCGGACAAGAGTTTGGACTCACTTTTCGCCAGCGACACGTCGTGAACTTGTGACGTAATATAATGTACAACTTTACGCTATGGCCCTTGGGACATACTAATGGAAACCCATCACATGGATTAATCCAGTTCGCCGTATGTTTTTAGCTGGATCCATGGACAAGAGTCAAAATAAAAGAATCAAATCGTTTAGCTGTAGCGCCCTTTAGTGCTTAGCTATCATGCCAAAGGAAGTAGACACGAGGACTTGGACACTGTCAGGTTGCCGAAGTCCAGACAGGAGCAGTCAAAACGTTAAAGTTGTGTTAGATCCACGGACATTACGGTCCGTCACCCACTTTACCGTCCAGAAGGCGTGAAAGTTATATTCCAGGAAACTCTCGGCACCACTGCGAACTACTCGTAGATGTATGAAAACCGTGCCTACCTACACCGTTAGGGTAACTTAGGGCTCTTGAATGTTTGCATTATTCATCTACTGCTTAGTGTTGCTACTTTAGTTGGTTGAACTGTTCTCAGCTCCTGGATATGGTGCCAGAGAACAGGAATTGCCAGCATCCAGATCATGGAGGGCTACAACTTCTAGATTAACACCCACAAGCCCATAACAATCACCAGGAAAATCACGGTACACTCTGCAGGCTCCCTAATTAAGAACACAAACTGAATACGCTATGCTCCAACCCAGTACACGGTATATATATACCACATACGCCGTACATATACCCCAAGGTAGGTCATACCGCTTAAAATCAGTTCACTGCGGTCCCGCGGAGTTGGGCTTTAAATTGATGTTCTTTGACAGCCCAACCTAAAAGTCCCAACAAAGACCATTCTTAATGTTCCGGGTTGCACAAAATTCCCTCCAGGCAGAGACGGGGGGGGCAAGATTGGTGCGCTCCGTGAATTGTGACAAGAACTAGCTAACTGACCAATGACATGAGGAGAAAATTGATCCGCCGATGAGCCGAGTCCCATAACATGGTTGCCTACATGACAAAAAATTATCACACTTCGTCCCACTGTATAGAACACTCCTCGCATGAGGCCACTTCTGGTGCGTCCATACATACATGCTACACGTTCCCGCACTTGAGAAGTCACTTTTAAACGTCGTGCAAATGTGACCCATTTTGGTGGTCATCTCCGAAAGGATGGTTGCACACTCGTCCTCTCTCGAGAGGATATTGAGGGCAAAGGAAGGAATTTTGCGTATGTGCACCCATTCGCTTATATTTCATTTGCAGCCTTCATGGTTAAGTTTACCACGTACACAGTCGCCGACCATGAGTAGAACGTGGACACCGGCCAATAATGGTCTGTTCTGAGAGAGAGACTAAGACTGAAATTGGGAAATATCCACAAGAGAGTCACGCAAAAGCTCTGACTCAAACGTAAGTTGCTGACTCTGGTATGTAAGTCGAAAGCTTCTTAAAGGAGTTTTCCTAGCTTCTTCCAATGTTACCAGGTTGGTGGACGATACTGTTGGTTCAATGTAGGAGATTCTTGTTACACTTAAGGGAAGGTCCACATTATTACTCCACTGGCCTCAAGATCATTGTATTGTTATCAAAAGCTGAGGCATGTATTTCGTTATTTTCTCAGGCGGTCCTCCTTGGGGAGATCCTATCCAAAGAATCAGACCTACAGTCCCCGTGAGCTGCATTTGGTTGTGGATTACTGCATAACCCACGAAGAACTCTTCGGACTGTAGAATTGTTCACGCTACGGTGATGACTGTCGTTGACAGGAAGAAATATTTTGATGAAGAGGTCGTCGTTTGGGAGACAGAGAATGGTGGACCAATGTACTGCCTCGGTGTTATCAGCACTCTTATCACCACGTGGCACAATATGCGTGTATGGACCATGAAATTACCTCCCACAGTAGAGACATCCCCGGTAACGTCGCTTGAACTGTTTTGTATGGGCGTATCTACGAATGGAAGGCCATGTGCCGATGTTTACCTAAGGACGTGCAGCAAGGGAGCTTATATGCTGAATTGCAGTTGCTTTAGTTATTCGAAGAAATCGCAGAGTAGGCGAAAATGTTGCTTATGTCGTTTCGCGGCTTGCTTAAGCGAATAGCAATGAAGAGCTTTTGCAAGTGCAGTCCGACGGCATATCGATTTTCGCCATTGTTTTCACCCCATCTGTTTCCAACAGATACTCAACATCATTTGTCCAAGCTTCATTCAACGAATTTCGTTGCACAGCCTTGTATTCATATCCGGAGTTTGCAGTGACGTAGTCTCAACAAGGTGTGACAATGACGAGTGTGTTTGAGTGCTTTTGCCAAAAGGCCGATTAAGGATTGTCACCTTGGCTCGGCCGGTTCCAACGCCTGAAAAAGATACCTATGAGCCAGATAAGTCGGAACGAGCAGCTTCCGATAATAATACTAGGCTTGAATCAGGGGAATGATACCATTACCCAACACAGTCACTCACGCATACTAGCATGATGCGACAAAGACGAAATGGTTGTGTTAAAGTCATAGGGACACGAGAGAACGTGCAGAACAATCACCACAGGGTAAACTGAAGTTGTTTTACTTTGCGGACACTAGCTCCTGTGACAAGATGAGTCGTATTCACGGACGTCCCACACTTTCCCTACTCAAGGGCGGCAGCCAGAGGTGGAGTTCGCAAAAACTGATATTCGGTTCCGATTCCAGGTACAGATAACGCACGTCAAGTTGAGATCTGACCGCTCCAAATCAGACTCGACCATGTCGATCCAGGTTCTCAGCTCCCCTGCAGGATGACGGTGCCACTCTGGATGTGGGGAAGAAGCTGGTACACGTTCCCGGAGCTCATTTTAAGGTTTTCGGGCAATATGACCGGTCCGTTGAAGTCGTCGCTACTGCAGCAGTTGCCTGTGACGTAGGATGATGTGGCGCTCTCTAACCACCAAGCTAATTAGTTTTTCGAGCCGTCGAATATGCAGAATATGCCTTGAATACCAATGCTAAAAACCCCGTGTTCGCAATATCTTGTGTACGAAACGGTCAATTTTCAGAACCGTATGAACTAAGTAGATTGCAGATTTGAAAACACAAAGTGTTCTGCGCAAGCTCCATCGTGGAGAGACAGAGCCGCGGCGTGACGCTTGTGCGCCCCCAAAACCCATCGAGCTATACAGAGGAGTGTACGTGTGACACTTAAAGAGCCCCTCATTAATCCTTCATCTGTAACAGGCTTCCGTTGCCTAGCTACCATGCGACCCGAAAGAAGCATGGGGACTGGGACATTGCCAGGTTGGCCAAATTTAGACAGAAGCAGTGGGGATGCAGTCAATTCGTACTCTAACTACTGAGACATTTCGGGCCTCAAACCAGGTAGGTCAATGTGTAGTCTGACTGACAGCCCATGACCCCATGCTCATTAAAAATGCAGGCTTCTCTGACCGTTTTACATCGGCCGCCGCCACCTCGAAGTTGGGATTTTGAGCCAAAGGCTTTAGTTGATGGCCATTATCGTCTTCGTGTCTAGGGCTCAGAACAGCTCGGTGGTTAAAACACCAGCTAAGAGACCGGAAGGTTCGTGGTTCGAACCCAAACTCTGCATCTCGACTGCTCCTGTCTAGGCTTGGGCGCCCTGCAATATCCCAGCCCACGTAAAATCATGAATTCTGCATTAACAAATAATATCATGCCACATCGGCCGGGCCGCATCAATTATTGCACAGAGCAAGGCATGTAAGGGGAAACAGACTACTGCCGACGCTTCTCTTCTTGCTCTTTCATATTCGTTCTTCTCCCCTCCTCACTCCGTTTCTAGCAATATCTCCGCAGGCCCATTCTTAAGGACTAACGGATCGGTTCGCAGTCCACGGCCGGTAGCTACAATATGCACGGTTGACACAGCAGCCACGTCCACAGACACTTCGAAATAGTCTTTTAAACCTCGACGCTCAGTTTACCGAACAACATTAGTGAAAAGGGGCATCCTCGTCCTGCATCGGAGGCAGCAAGCTCAGTGGTCTCTTCGTTGTGAACCGCAACTTCAGCCTTCACTGATGAGTAGTTGGTCTTGATTAGGCAGTGAGTTTCTTTGCTGTATCCTTAGCAAGAACGATAGTCTGTAACGACTGGCAGTGGACAATGTCGAACGCGGCGTGAAAGTCAATCAAACAGGCGGTGGCTTTCTGCTCAAATGACATCAAGCTGCGCAACTCTGGCGATCCCGAGGCCGTTGGGCGGAACGTGCAGGTGTCAGCATCGTCCGTAGTCACCGGACGGAAGGATCCTTGCTTGACCGATTACTCGTTGATAATCACCTCTGTACGATTCGCCTGACAACGTTCGTAGAGGAGTTTCACAAGCGGGAAGCTAATCGCTGTCTAGCTGTTGTGTCTGCTTACGCCCAACAGACTGTAACTTTGACACCAAATCAAGCAATCAATCAATTTATCACCTATAAACCGTGCACTATAGGCACATTGGTTCCAACTACTACAGTTTCGACCACCGGAAAGTGGAGGAGTGTGGGACATGCAGTCAAGCCTTTGAGGCGATGACAGGTTCAAGTAGTTCGGGAGTATCTACGAATTGAAGGCGACAGATTTGATGCATGAGTGCCACTGACTGCGCGATTGGGCCATTTCTGCTGGTGTCATTAACCATTGGTGAGTTGAGTCCCGGGGTCCCCATCCAAATAGACAGCCTTTGTTTACCCGACTCATTTTACTGGTCAGTGTTTTCATACTTCCCTACCAGGTCATACACTATCCACCTCTTGTTCGCTCCCACTCAGCACAGGGCTGGGCAAACAGAAGTCTGTGAGGTAGACGGTCTTCTGGTATGTCTATCGCAGGAGAGTTCACTCTTCCTAGGACCATCCGGCGTACCTGAGCATTACTAATCCGATGCTTCCACAAGATCCGACTAACGCTTCGAAGATCCCGATGGGCAAGCACTGACACCATTAAAGACAACTTTTACGACGCCTTGAGCGCCCTCCTAGAGCGGGCTAAAAGCTTAGATATCGTTGTCGGAGGTCTGAATGCACAACTGGGCAGGCTTAGTGCATCCGAGCGTGGTTTGGATGGCCAATTTAAATTGGGCTCGGAACTTACGGACAGTGGCGAACGAGTGCTTCACCTATGTATTAACCGTAGACTGTTTTAATGCAGTATTAACTTCCGAAATAACCCAAGTAGTCTGGCCACATGGCGTCCTCCAACAGTATGCCAGCCACGAACCCAAATCTATCACATTACCACCAGGTGTCAATGGCGCGGGTCGACAACCGATTGTCGATCGTTTTGGGACACATGTGGAAGCGTCAATGTTGAACATTGATGTCATGCTGTCCATGACGATGATGATATGCGGATTCCTGCCACGCGCTCCTCCGGGGTCAATTCTTCCGACTCACTCTCTCTCTTCCCCTAAGAAGTGACGACGATGATAAAATCACCTAGCGTCTGAGAGACTGGCAGATCCCAAAGTTAGACGAATTTGCCATAATAGTCTTATAGAATCTCTTTCAACTACTCCACCGTCGGATGTGATTTCGGTCTTGGACGAGATCACTATATCTTAGCACATTACCGGGAATTTTACCTGTTGAACGGCGCTACCAGGCTCGTTCAAGCACTCGCACAGAGCTGTAGCACTGTTTTAGTATCAAGGAAATGTTCCCGAAGGTCCCGAACACATTTTGGTCCGACGACCGTGAAGCTTGGTGGTTTCGAAAAGCCAATAAGATTGAAGAGTTCCAGAAAGCCTGAGATGTCCGAAGATTGACTCATCGGATCCACGCGACCGATGCCCGGGAACCACCTGAGGGAACCAATAAAAAATCAGGATCGAATTCCCGTTTTGCAGAAAGGAGGCCTGGGCCACTGGGCCGAACACTCTGAACAACACCCGCGACCACTCATTTGGATCCCACAAATAATAATCGTTCAAGTGTAACACCCTTTCGGTGCCTAACTGCCATGCCACCCAAAGGAAGCACGAGGGCTGGGATACTGCCAGGTTGCACAAGCCTAGACAGGATTTGGATTCCACAGCTGAAGTAGAAATCTGGATGGTGAACCTGGAACCCTATACAGTCTCGGAGGTTTATGAATGCATGTTCTCTCAAGCGCCACCGAGCTCCTGGTCCAGATGACCTTCCACCGACATTGCTAAGAGATGGGGCTGAAGTCCTCAGTCAGCGCTTGTCTGTTCTGCTTGCCTGTATTTAGGGGAAGGGGACTGCCCCAGACAACTAGGGACAACTCGGTTATAGTGCCCATTTTCGAAAAGAAACGTCCTGTAGTGAGTGCGGCAATCACAGATGGTCAGCTGGATTCCAATTGTGACGCGACACTTGACGTCCTTTGTCCTTCGTTGCCTTATGGTGGCTCGTAAAAGACAGACTCCAGAGTAGCGAGCAGGATTCACACCTGGTAAGGGTTGCATTGATCAAATCTTCACAATCCATCAGGTGATAGTACAACGCCATACGTATAAACGATCCATAAATTTGGTACTCCTGAATTTCCAAGGAGCATTCGACTCGGTTGACTGGTCCGTTCACCTTGACATGCCTGCACAGCAAGAAATCGCCCGAAATTTTGTGAACATAAGTTATCTGTATTCGCAGACTTCCGGAAATGTGAGAGCATAGGAAGAGCTCTCCAAAAGCTTCCGTACACAAATTGGTGTCCATCAGGGATGTCCACTCTCTCCATTCCTATTTAACTTCGTGATCAATAAGATACGGAGTTCAACCCTTGTGTTCAAATAGCTGCTAACAGAAACCTTGTCTATTGGAAATATGCAAACGACAATGTCCTCGTCTTCGAAGGGCAAACGCAGGTGTTTTTGGATGAGGTGACCAAAGTCATCCTGTTCTTTGGGAAGTGCTCTGCACCCACAAAGTGTAAGATCATGCTTCTGGACACGCACTCACTAGACACGCCAAATACAACTCAGGGAGAAGGAATTAGTTTGTGGAACGTTTTACATATCTTGGAAGTTGCATTAGTTCCGACTGTAGTGTGACAGATAAGGTCAATGCACGAATCTCCAAGGCTCAGATTAGGTTTTCTGAATTGAGACACCAATGACGGCAAGGTGTCATATTCTAAAATTCCAAGAAGCGTGTATCATACTACAGTAAGCCTAGTTCGCTTTATGGCTGTGGGATGTGGCCTCTTCAAGCAGCGGAACTGAGACGTCTTCAGGTGTTCGACAACCGTTGTTTCATAACTCATAGCTCGTGTGAACTGGTATTGGCAATTAGAAAGCGAGTGTGTGGTTGTGTAACGGGGACTTCCATTGAAGAACGCGCCAAAAGCTGACTCCGTTATGCCGTGTATTACGCATGCCGAACCATCGTTCGCCGAAAAGAGTGCTGTTTTCCGTGCCCCATTCAGAATGGCGGAAGCAGAGAGGTGGCCAACATTTGACCTGGCAGAGAGGTATGAAAGAAATTACGAAAACTTAGCGTGTTGTCGGTGCGACTCACCTTCTAGGATAGAGGCGCGTGCTTGTCACTGGGCCTGGTTGGAGACGCTGCAAGATATGACTATCAATCGATGTAAATGGCGTTCTTGTTGACAGTTTCTATTCAGATTGCATAAATGAATGTCTGGAGGTGTAGGCACCTCGGAATGATTGTGGTAGGTTAGCACTAAGTCTCTTACCCATTAAATTTTATTCTTCAAAATCGCAGTCGCAAGGCAGCGGTGCATAAGGGTTGAACACTGATGTGCTGTTGATAATGATGACAATAATCAGCATAGGAAGACCCAATTACTTGGAGGGTATCAAATGCAAGCCAGGCGTGAACCTAGTTGGGTAATGTAACCGTAATTTACGGACGACGAGTCATTCTTTCTAAGACACGCGAGTAAACTTCGATTATCATTTTGTTTTCCTTCAGGACATTAATGCCGAAGCGCAGCGATTACGTCCATCAACTAGAATAAGTTTTAGTATCTCAACAACACCAAAGTGATATGGCTAAAAATCCAGTGGGAGCACACAACCGGGATGATTAAGAAGGTTCATTGGAGGACAATGGGAAGAGGTCGAAAGAAATGATGTCCTGAACTTCCAGAGCTGTCTAGGCCAGCCGAATCGACCAAAAAACACTGGATTTCGTCACCGTCAAATCTTCTGTCGGGTCAATAAGTCCAGCTATCTCGGAGAGTGACACGTGACTCGCCTCACAATGGCTGATGACACCGACAGACGTGGTTCAGTTATGCAGTCAGTGGCGCTCCTGCATCAACGCGTACCTTCTCAGTTCCTTGTTTGGTGGGACAACTTGGACGACTGACATAATCTTCAATGCCTGGCAACACCCCCTGCTGTCCCATTTTTTCGAAGAAACAAGACCCTAGCAGCTGGAAGTAACATACTTTCGGCACATGGTGCATAGCAAATAAACCTCCGGCAGGGGGTGGAGGACTGCTTGTGTCGCAGTGCACTGACCGAGACCGGATTGGAAAACAACTGGAAATCGCTTGATAAAGTCGGATGCATGATCTGCATGCACCGTGGTGTCATAAATATTCTTTGTGTTCACATTATCGTTTTGTATTAACCATGCTTTCGCCTTCACTTTCAGCTTATGTACGCCTATTCTTAGACAAGTAAAGCGCTATTCATCCTACGCTATTCACTCTTGTTCTCGCGCTCAATCAGAATCGATATTCTATTCGTAACAATTTACTTGTCTAAGAATACAATGGAACCGTTGCTGCGACCCAAGTGTTTCGACGCAGATCCTAATTCTCCAGACGCAACTACGCGTTGGAATCATTGGTTCCGAACCTTCCAAACGTTTCTGGGCACTGTCGAATCGCCTAAGCTAAATAAACTGGAAACTTTGATCCATTTTGTGGATGCACCTGTATATGTTTACATCGCTGACTGTCCAGATTACGAATCCGCTATCAGTACACTTGAAAAGTTGTATGTTCGTCCTAAGAATATAATTTATGCTCGCCATCTTCTACAAACTTGCAAACAAGACACCAGTCAAGATGTTGATCAGTTTGTTCAGAGGCTTAAATCCTTGGCCAAAAACTGTGATTTCAAGGCGGTGTCCGCCATTGACCATGAAAACGAAAGTGTACGCGATGCTCTGATCAACGGACTTCAGTCTATTACCATCAGAGAAAGACTTCTGGCTCAAAATGAACTCACTCTTGATGAAGCACATGAATTGGCTAGGTCATTAGAATTGGCCCACAAACAAGCTCAGTCGTACTCACATAACCAGGCGATATCATTTTCTGCGGCTGCAGCACCTTTACAAACATCTACAGTTACCCCTTCACATTCAATCTCTCCTGATTCTACACCTTGTCTCTCGTCAATCAATTCTCAGATATGTTACTTTTGCGGTCGTTCCAGACATCCACGGTCAAAATGCCCCGCAAGAGAAGCAGTTTGTAAATCATGTGGCAAAACAGGCCATTTTCAGCGTGTTTGTCGATCCAAATCTGTAAAAAATTATTCCAATTGCACGACGGATTCTGCCTTATCTTCCCTGTTGACTGCTGCGGCCCCGAACTGCTTGTCCCGCACGGTGACCAGCATAAAGGTGAACGGGATATCGCTTCAGGCCCTCATAGACACAGGAAGTTCGAGCAGTTATATATCTCCTTTGGTGGTTCGTAAACATGGCTGGAAGATACATGCTAACGATTCTGTGATTACCATGGCATCTACCTCTCTGACGTGTTCAACTAGAGGCTACTGCTACGCATCCATCGACTACAGGGGTACTGTTTACAAAAAAATCAAACTATTGGTATTACCCAATCTATGTGCTGACGTGCTGCTAGGCCATGACTTCCTTGGTCTACATAACAAAGTTGAAATCACATTCGGTGGGAACCGAGGTCCATTCACCCTCTGCGGTCTACCTGCTGCTACAGTCGAATCACCTCCTCTTTTTGCTAACCTCTCACCCGACTGCAAGCCTATCGCGACGAGATCACGACGTTATAATCCTGACGATGAACAATTCATCCGCTCTGAAGTTAACCGACTATTGGATGAAGGTATAATTGAACCTTCGAATTCTCCGTGGAGGGCCCAAGTACTGGTCACGAAAAATTCAAACCACAAAAGACGCATGGTAGTGGACTACAGCCAAACCATTAATCGGTTCACATACCTAGACGCGTATCCGTTACCGCGACTGGATAAAATGATCGAAGAAATTTCCCGTCATGCTGTCTTTAGCACCTTAGACCTATTGAGTGCTTACCATCAAGTTCCAATCAGTGAGAAAGACAAACCGTATACGGCTTTTGAAGCATGCGGAGAGCTGTTTCAGTTCCGTCGTATTCCTTTCGGTGTAACCAACGGAGTAGCATGCTTTCAACGTACTATTGACCATATAATCAAGTCTGAGAACCTAAGTGGCACCTACGCTTACATCGACAACGTCACTATTTGTGGGACTACCCAAAGTGAGCATGACCAGAACCTCAAATCTTTCTTTGAAGTAATAAGAAAATATGGAATTACCCTTAACTGCAAGAAAAGCATCATAGCAACCAAACAAATACGCCTTCTGGGCTATGAAGTCTCTAAAGGAATTATCAGACCAGATCCTGAACGAATGAACCCTATTCGTGAACTCCCTCATCCACATGACGCTAAATCCCAACAACGAGTTGTTGGTATGTTTGCTTATTATTCACAATGGATACCATGCTTCTCTGACAAAATCAGTGTGCTTGTCAGAAATAAGACTTTTCCCTTACCGGAGCGTGTGCAACAGTCCTTCGAAAATTTAAAGAAGGAGTTAGAGAACGCCATGGTTGTGACAGTCGACTACAACGCACCATTGGTTGTCGAGACTGACGCCTCAGACATAGCCATTGCTGCATCTCTGACTCAAAACGGCCGACCGGTGGCCTTCTTTTCTAGAACACTGACACCGAGTGAAAAGAATCACTCTGCTATTGAGAAGGAGGCATACGCCATCGTTGAATCTATCCGTAAATGGAAGCATTATCTCTTCGGGAAGCACTTCAAGCTTATCACTGACCAGCGGTCAGTTTCCTTTATGTATGGTTTGTCGCAGAAAAGTAAGATAAAAAATGATAAAATCCAACGATGGAAAATGGAACTTTCCGCTTTTAGCTACGATGTCAGCTACAGACCTGGAAAAGACAATCTGGTTGCTGACACCTTATCGCGTAACCTATGCGCCAATGTGATCGGCAATGGTAAATTAAAAGAAATTCACGATTCCTTGTGCCATCCCGGAATTACTCGCATGCACCACTTTGTTCTTTCCAAAAACTTGCCGTTTTCCCTCCAAGATGTCAAAGACATCACCACAAAGTGTACGGTTTGTGCCGCCATCAAACCGCAGTTTTACAAACCACCCCCCGCTACGCTCATCAAAGCGACTCAACCATTTGAACGAATTAGCATCGATTTTAAAGGACCTCTACCTTCTGTTACTCGAAACCGATATCTCCTTACCATCGTTGACGAGTTTTCTCGTTTTCCGTTTGCCTTTCCCTGCGCAGACACTTGTGCGTCTACAGTTATTAAATGTCTGTGTGAGTTATTCTCTTTGTTTGGCATGCCTGCATATGTACATTCGGATCGTGGCTCCTCATTCATATCTGACGAACTGTCCACATTCCTACATGACAGAGGAGTTTGCACCAGCCGAACAACTTCTTATAATCCTCAGGGGAACGGTCAAGTCGAACGCCTCAACGGGACACTCTGGAACGCAATCCAGCTTAGACTCAAGACGAAAGGCCTTCAAATCTGTCACTGGGAGTCGGCTCTGTCAGATGCCCTCCACTCTATACGGTCCCTTCTCTGCGTCTCCACGAATACCACTCCACATGAACGGATGTTCCAGTTTGAACGTCGGTCATCCTGTGGTTTATCTATACCAACTTGGCTAACTATTCCAGGACCTGTTTTACTGAAAAGATTTGACCGTGCCTCAAAGTATGAACCCGTCGTTGAGGAAGTCGAACTTATAAATTGCAATCCACATTACGCCCATGTTCGTTTCCCCGGCGGAAAAGAAGGTACTGTATCCGTCCGCCATCTCGCTCCTTGTGGTGATCGCACACATGTCAATGATTTCACGCGTACCTCATCCAGTGAAGACAATGGTGTTCATACACCCCCTCTGTCTGACTTGCACACGCCTCCGCTCAATAACATTGAAGATAATATCGACCATACTTCAGTCTCACCCCCGTGCCCGGGCGATGCACCTGCATCTCCAGAAACATATGACCCCAGCATCTCTGATTTAGCCAGGCTCCAGCAGCGCACGCGACCCTACATTTTAAGAAATCGAGAAGCCTAACCATACTCATCATTACTCATTAGATTTTTACAATCATTCATCCAGTACCTGTGTCCAAGTTCTCCCTCTCTACACAGGGGCGAGATAGCTCAAGTGGTTAGAGCGCGAGTCTCCTGACCGGAAGGTCCGTGGTTCGAACCCCACCTCTGCCTCTCGACTTCCCCTGTCTAGGCTTGGGCAACCTGGCAGTATCCCAGCCCTCGTGCTTCCCCCGGTTGACATGGCAGCTAGGCACCGAAAGGGTGTGTTACAGCTGAACGGTTACAGTTTCTCTACACACAATCCAACGGCCCGGGTGAATGTCATGAATATTCTTTGTGTTCACATTATCGTTTTGTATTAACCATGCTTTCGCCTTCACTTTCAGCTTGTGTACGCCTATTCCTAGACAAGTAAAGCGCTATTCATCCTACGCTATTCACTCTTGTTCTCGCGCTCAATCAGAATCGCTATTCTATTCGTAACACGTGGGAGATTGAACTGTATTGCAAATGACACTGATTAGAATGTCGGCTAACCCCAAGCTATCGAACCAATCAAGACGTAATAAGTTCAGCCCAGCTACCGTTACATAACAAGACCCCACGAATGTACTTCCCCGAAAAGATACACAGCACTGGAGCCCACTGGAAAGTTTTAGCACTCCATCGCAGGCACTGGTAGCAGTTTGAGTGGCTTGTATGATCGGAGGTTGCGCGAGCGTGCGCTAAAGCTTCTCCGAAATGATGGCAATGTCCGATGCAATGTCCAACTGCAGACGGACTGGATGACCATTGACGGTGACTGTGAGATGCTTTCGGTGACCGAGGGTGTTCATCTCGAAAGTAGCCAGCAAATTGAGAGAGGAGCCAACAAGTCTCGATTTCGCGTGATGACGGCTCTGAACCACCAGAAGCTGATGCAGTGTTCGTAAAAAACAGCACATTAGCACCATTATGGACAACATGACATCAGTGTTCAACACCGATGCTTCGCTGCCGTATAACCATGATTTATTTGAAAGCCTTATTGTGAAGAAAAGAATAAAGGTAGACGGGGAAGGGACTTAGTGCTAGCTTATTACGATCACTCTGAATTGCCTATACCTCCACTTATTCAGGCAATCTGGATTAAAACTGACAACAAGATCGCCATTGACATCGGTTGGCAGGCATATCTTGCGGCGTCTCCAACCAGGCGCAGTGGGGATCACGCGGTCACCATTCTGGAAGGCGAGTAGCGCCGACAGCACCCAAACGTTTCGTGATTTCTTTCATACCCCTCTGCCAGGTCAGGGGTTGGCCACCTCTCTGCTTCCACCACTCTGAATTGAGCACAGAAAACAGCACTTTCTTCGCCAACCGATGAATAGGCATACGCAGCACATGCCCCAACCAACGCAGCTTTCGGTGCTGGACACATTCTTCAGTGGAAGTACCCGTTGCACAACCGAAAACTCGTTTTCTAATTACCTCGTTACGGATTCGCCGACACCAACCCACACGAGCTATGGTTCTGAGACAACGATTGTCGAACACCTGAAGACGTCCCAGTTCTGCTGCTCGAATAGGCCAAGTCTCACAGCCATACAACAAAACAGCCCGCACTGTAGCTTGGTACACACGTCCCTTGAGATTCAGGGATACACCATTCTGACGCCATAGGTGTCTCAAATTAGAAAACGCGACCCGAGCCTTGCAGGTTCGCGCATTGACCTCATCTGTCACACTACAATCAGAATTAATACAACTTCCAAGATACGTAAAACGCTCCACGACTTCCAGTGCATCTCCCTGGATTGTAAGTGGCGTGTTCAGTGACTGCATTTCCAGGAGCATGACCTTACACTTTTTGGGTGCAAGGTGCATACGAAAGGACAGAAGGAATTTGGTCAGTTCATTCAAAAACACTTGGGCCTTCTCCTCCTCCTCGTAGAACGATGTCGTCCTCATATTCCAGATCGACAATGTTTTCGTCAAAAGCTATTTGAACATCAGGGTTTTGGAGACCTTCCAGCGTTCGTCTCATTAGTTCATCGATCACAAAATTAAACAGGAATGAGGAGAGTGGGCATCCCTGACGGACGCCACTTTGTGTACGGAAGCTTTTGGAGAGCTCGCCGTATACTCTCACACGTTCGGAAGTTTTGGAATAAGGTGAGCTTATTATGTTCATGAACTTCCGCGGCATTCCTTGGTGGGCAAGCGTGTCAAGAAGAACCGAGTCGAATGCGCCTTGGAAATCCAGACACTAGTACTGTAGGTCGCTTACACGTGTGTCGTTGTTCTAGCACCTGACGAAGTGCGAAGATTTGATCAATGCAACCCCTACCAGGCAGGAATCCCGCTTGCTGCTCTCGAGTCAGTGTTTCACGAGCCGCCGTAGGGCGATGAAGCACAGGTGACGCCAACAGTCTTCTTACAACCTGGATTAAACTGATCCCCTGTGGTTGCCACAGTCACTATGAGCCCTTTTTTTGAAAATGGGCACTACCACCGACCCTCCCCAGTTTCCTGGGACAGGCCCCTTTTCCCAAATACAAACAAACAGATCAGACAAGCGCTGACTGAGTACTTCACCCCTGACTTAAACAATGTGGGTGGGAGAACATCCGGGCCAGAGGCTTGGTGGCGCTAGAGAAAACATATGCAGTCACAAACCTCGACGCCGTAGGTGGCTCCGCGTTCACCGTCCTGGGTTCTACGTCAACCGTAGGCTCCCGATGAATAACATCTGGCGGCCATGATAACTACCGTTCGAATTTTTTGACCCCACGATCGGGGCGTTCTTCTTTATTCAAGAAAGTCACTCCTCTCCTGTCCTTGATGGTTTCGATCACAGGTTTCCGGGACCGGTCGCACGGGTCAACTAAAATAATCTTCGGGGACTACCGGCTTTCGTAGCCTCTTCCATTTCCTTTGCTTTCTGTGTCCACCGCATATCACGGTTGGTTCACATGTTCACTTTCACTTGACGTCTGATAATTCGTCGCGTCAAGTCATATTCGGGACCGCCTGGGATATTTCTACAAAATTTAAGGAGTGCCACCGTTCGGTCTGATATCCAGCTCTTGGGTGAATCTGGTAGTGCCGTGCCACAAGCGAACCTCGACCCAGTTTGAATCCACATCTGACGGTGGAGCATTTGTAAGAAACTCTAGAAGACGGTTCTGGTAAATTCGTCTAACATCCGGATCTGCCTCTCTCGATTACCAGGCGATTTTTCCGAACCTTACGCGGTCCTGGAAAACGAAGGGAGAACTGACTCCGGGGGAGTGAGTGGAGAGAATCCAAAACGAGTGCCAGTCAGCTATTGATACGCGCCATCGGTAATTGATGGCAATAGGATCGGTTTGAGTTTGTGGCCGGCGCGCCGTTGGAGAACACCATGTGGCCAGACGACTTCAGCTATTTCGGAAGTTAGTACTGCAAGGATACTCTGTGCTGGATTGTGGCTTTGGTATGAATTAGAACACTTAGAGTGAAGGCCAGCTGAACCTCCTCTTCTTCCGCACAGGTCTCTACTGTAGTTCGTCAAGGATCCGTCTTAGGACGACTCCTCTTTCTGATCCAAGTACAAAGCCTTCCAGATGCACTTTCAGGTTTGTCTACTTTTTTCGGAAGACCTGAAATCGTGGAGTTCGAACGCCAGCGCCCTCCAGATGGATGTCGAAGCCGCAAGCCGGAGGCCACTGTACTGTCACCTTCCCCTGAATGGCGAAAAGTGCGTCTATATGTTGTTCGGAGACTGGGCGAACGCCAATGACCGCCATGGTGAGAATGGATGCGAAGCCATTACGAAGGTAGATACCGAAAAGAATTTAGGTATCTGGCTGTCGTCAGATATGTCCTTCTTACTCGAACAGGAAAAGTCGGTTCAAAAGTCATTCGTTGTTCTTCGGATAATTTGGCGCATCTTCCCCGTATTACTCGCACAGACTTACAGGTACTCTACGTGGGCCTACATCAGACCACTTGAATACGGCAACTAAGTTGCCTACGCAAGAAGCAAAAAAGACGTTCCATAATTGAGTGTGCTCAACGAACTGCTACGACAATGGTTACTGGTCTCAAATCCGTCGGTTCTGAAACGCATCTCGGAGTGCTCGAGCAATTTCCGTAGATTATCGTCACCTAAGAGAGGATCTACAACTTACTTATGCATTGTTTCAACCAGGTTTTGTCAAGGGATTTTTCACCCTTGACCCAACCAATACATGGCGAGGACATGGTAAGATTTTCAAGCCAAGGGCGCACACGCTTAGCAGACATTTTTTCTCATTTCGGGTAGTTGGTGCGTGGAATAACCTTCCTCTCATTGTCATCCACGCTGCCTGTGGATGCTTTTTTGAGCGAGTCTCCTCGCGCTAGGAAAAAATGCGCGGCGCTGAGAACGGTGATATACCTTTTTTCGCCTGTGCCTTTCAGGTGGACGGAAGCCACTGAACGATAACAGACCCAACTCGGAAGGCCTGGGGATAAGCACCTATCCCACGTATCAATCCATGAATCCGACACTGTTCTGCAGGACCTATCCCCAGTGGACCATATTAAAATCAGGAACCGCGGAACTGACAAGCAAGTGGCGGGACCGATTCTGAGATTACAGATTTTCGTGTGGTTCAAAAAAGACCAAGAACCAGGTTATCCATATGTATCACACCGGACGTCAATTTACACGTGATACCGTCAATGTGCCTAACCTCAGGAACAGGATGTTTCCCGTAACATAGTGTTTCACACCGGTCCTTTGCCGCGCACTATGACATATCAAAGGCAGGCTAGTTTGAGACGATCCCTAAGGGAGGCCAAGCAAGATTACCACAACCATATTTATACAGTAATCCCGTGAGTGCTTTCCGGGCAATGCTGGATTCCTTCTGGATGGGATGGCAAGCGCCGACCCTAAAATGTTCGACCCGATTAGCCCTATTCTGACCAATCAGGACATGGATTGAGCTGATCCGTGATCTTCGGCCTGTACATTCACGGATTCACGGATTGATACGCAGGATCGAGGCTTTCGCTCAAGTTTTCCGGGTCGGTTTTGTCCTTGTCGTTCAGCGGCTGTCGTTCACCTGAAAGGCACAAGTGAAAAAAGGGTGTAGCACTGCTTTTTAAGTTCTCAGCGCGGAGCAGTATGCTTGCCAGCGCGAGGACTCGCGTAAATAAGTGTCTAATAGTGTTTTGAACTGAGTTCTAGTGGGAGCGTAGACAACCGTCTGAGGAAGGTTATTCCACGCAGCAACTACTCGAAATGAGAAAAAAATTTGTCTAATTACGGTGTGTAGTGTCTGTAATCTGTTGTCACATGTATTTACCATTTTTGCTAAACTTAAACTACATTTTGTAACTGTTGTACATATTTTACCATGGCGTTTGTTTTATTGTACCAAGACACAAGTTTTCGGCGCGACTTTCTGACTTCTTGCTGAATCAGTGGATTTAAACTCCGCTGAACTGTCTGCTGACTGCTGAAACACTGGGACTATATCCCGGTGTTTATGTGATCTATTGAAAGTCACAGTAACTCCCTGTGACATTTTCTTTAGCTGTGAATAACCTTCCTATCGTGGGATATACTACTCACTCGTGAATCATCTGTGGAAAATTTCTACAAGTGGATATTTCCTTCACAGCCGGTTACTGCATTGGAATCGGTGTAGTGGACTATTGGATCTACACATTCGTGAGTCCTTATCGATTGCTTATTCTTTCCTCATTGTGATTTTGTTACCTTGCTCGTTTATTTGACCCAACACGCTAATAAGTTCCTAAGTCCGCTACAGGTGTGCGCTCTGAGCTTAAAAATCTTCTTACCATGTCCCTGCCGTGTGTTTGCTGGGTCAGCGATGAAAAACCTGTTGGCCAAGCCTTGTTCAAAACAGGGCGTAAGTAAGAATTAAGTTCCATTGGGGGGCGACGATACTCGAAGGGAAAGAGGTCGAGCACCGCGGGACGCGTTTCGTAGTCCACGGACTTGAGGCCGGCAACTATTTGCGTAGCAGCTCCCTGTACACGCTCACTGAGGATTACGTGTTTCGTGCGTTCTGAGTAGACAACCGGGTTGGCATATTCAAGGAGCGGTCTGACATAGGCCCCATAGAGTATTTGAAAGTCCGTACGAGTAATACGGGAGAAGGTGCGTCGAATCATCCGTAGAACAGCGAATGCCCTCTGGGCCAATTTCTCAAGGTGCAGTGAGAAGGACACGTTTGGAGAGAGCCAGATACCCAAATCCTTTTTGGCATCTATCCTTGTGATGTCTTCTGGTCTTGTTCCACCGTCTGATCGAAGTGATGTCCGATCAATCCGAGAGACCTGCCTCAGACGCATGCTTAGATTTAATTGATACCCTGATCTGACCTGTCTTTTTGATGGCGTTTGGGTATTTTCAGGTTTTCTTTTCCGACTGACCTGCCTGAAAATACGCCAGGAAGGGGTGCAAATGTTTACTATAGACTGGACCTCGACATTCAGGTTGTTATAGTTTAAGGCTCAGTGATTCGTGACTATCTCTCTCATGGTCGTTGTTGTCTAAGAAGCAACAAGTGGTCGCGTAACACGTTTGCTTGACTCTACAACATGTGTGGTGATTTGTACCTTTCTTTTGCTTCCATTATAACATTGCATATTTCGTCAATTGCATAAAGTTTTTGTTTGATACGCAAAACTACAAAAACGCGCTTTCCCGCAATTTCATTTAATACAAGCGTATTCGCGTGCTTCGACTTGCTCCTCTGATTTCACTCGCGCTTACAGCGGTCATTCGCGAGCTTCACGTACTAAATCTGGTAGCAAAACATTTCAGACCATCTTCGGATTTTGTATGAGAACTGCTTGAAAGAAGGCCCGTGGACAATCATAATCGGATTATCATTTACTCACTGACCTGGGCCTATTTTGAAGAAAACAATTCTTAGTTAGTCTGTTCCAATTGACCCTCTGTATTACTGTATATTCAGTCTAGCGTCATTATTTTTATTTTTTTGACACACCTTTGGCAAAGTAGCTTTTTGGGTAGGCAGGCCGCCACACATGCACCGAAACAGTTTCACGCATATTGACTTCGGCGACCTGATGTTCATAGGGAACTCGTTGGTTGAGTTTTCCCTCCAGAGTTTCTTTATCCTGTTCTTCACGCAAGCTTCCCTGAGATCAGTCTCCGGGAGGTCGTCTATTACCAGACTAAGGACAGCTCTTTGACCCACTCCTTTCCAAATTAGTTAGAGAGTAAGTTTTGGGAAATGTTCGGGTCCGCGTAATCGCGCCTGACTGCTTGAAGTATACGATATTTCGAAGTACCTGCACTCCGAAAAAGGCTAAAATGACAGCAACGTGCACGGATTCCAGCACAACCATCTTAGCACCATGCACGCAGTCAAAAACAGTTGGAATTCGGGTAACGATGCACTCTAATTTTTATGAAATCCTTGTAAAAAACGTTGTATATTGTAGTGGTAGGCCTGAATCCGGTTTCTCTGCTTTCAGTGTTTCTGCATATAGTTTGCGGGGGTCGAAATTAACCCTGGATATGTGCCTGCAGAACATAGCATTAAAAAAGATGTGGTCTTCAGACTTCTTGAATTGGTTTAAAATTCTTTCTCAGTTTCCGACAAACTGGGTCCTATAAACCCTAAACGACAGGCAAGTATAATGCCGCGTCCGTCCTTTACATATTTTGGCTTCCTTTGGCCGGCTGTTAGGCCTGCGTTTGAAAAATGTACACTTTGTTGTCCATATAAACCGGCTAATTATCAGTCTGTTTGCCTGAAATCTGAAATCCATGAACTCTTGAGATAAAATTATTGAATGGGCCCTTTGATTACGCCTTAAGAGTTTAACTTAATGTTCCCTTTCTCAAAACGGCCAGCGGAAAACTTTTTGTGCTTCTCAACGTTGCTCTGTGCCGGGGAAATCGAAACGACATCCCGGCAGTGATCATTAACACTCTGGAGCAATTGGCATATCTCTGTTTCCTACCAATCAGCAGGGTACAGACCAAGGCTTGCGCAGGTCTAATGGGATAATATCGTCCCCTCATGTTTCCTTCTGATATTTGATTTAGGTTTGGCTAAAAAATATTCATTCGCGCTACCAGTTCAAATTTCCTCCCCGCAGTTTTCCTCCGGGCATATCACCAACCGTAGGCTGTTAAACGTTTCATTAGAACCCACATTCATCAAACTTTCTAGGGTTTTATTGGGAGGTGCTTTTTATATAGATGCCCGATCCAACGGAGCCTTCATCAAGTGGCCAACAGCCGTCGGCGGGACCGCCGCAAATTGCATTCGATTTTACAATAGGTTTTGTGATGCTATCCAGGTTTGCATTGTTTAAGTGGTGTTTCACAACTTGTTAAACTCACGATGAGGTTATTAGATGGAATTGAAGCACGTAAGCCGGCCCAGTATGCTACGTGACCAACTAACGCCCACTTTCTCCGGAAATCTCAGACTTGATTCGCAGGATCAAGGCGTTTGACCAAGCGTTCCGGAGCGCATTTTTTCTCATCGTTCATTGGCTTTCGTGCAAACAGGGGATAATAGGAAATAGGTTGCCGCGCCGCTCTTTACTATCTCAGATTTGGGCAGGAAGTGTGCCAGCTCGATGTCGCACATCGCGATGGATTGGCTGGATTTGGAGTTGGTACTAAACTTATTTCTGACAACTGTGTAAAGCTCATGTTCAGTGCCAGTTAAACTAAATGAAATAATTATCTAATAAAATTGTGCACTCCGAACTATTGCCTGTGACTTGTCATAACTGGGACAATAGTAGAAACCTGATCCATAAGCCACAATAGGCATATTAAAGCCTGCCACTTTTTAGACCCTATTCTCAAGGAAGTTTAGATGCTGCAACAAAAGTTGTCCACGCGACTTTCGGCTAAGATTCATTCGTCCGTGTTCGGCTGCATATCAGCAAAAACAGCAAAAAACGTTTTTCAGCACATCCAAATGGCCTTATTCAATGAGACCATAACAAGTCGGTCAGCACCAATTTGCTTTTGGTGGTAGTAAAACCACTGTCCGTGTCAACTCTGCAGGGAGAAATTTGACTGGACTATTAACGGATAACCATTTTGCTTCAGCGTGATTTTGACCCGCTCCGGTTAACCGGGATTCTTAGATATCAGGAGAAACCTCCAACGCATTTTCGAGCTAATGGGGTAACGAGAATATTTTTAAACCACCAGGATCTATATTAGCGATAAAATCGCAATTAGCCTAAAAAAAGCCACGTGGATGAGGAAAGCTCCTTTGACTTGCAAATGTATAACGTGAAGCTGAGGTCCCAAGAGTTGAACCACATTTTTTCGCTGTGACGAAGGCTTCTTCAGGTCAACAGCTGGAATACAAGCTGCCGAGAGCAAGGAAACACCAGCTGTTTCATCCTACTAGTAGGGATGAGTGGTACTTTAGAGAAATCCGGTCGTCGGTTGCAGAAGGAACATTAGTGCTGAAATTCCAAGCGCAATGAAAAAAAGTTAACGCGTCGTATGGGCGCAGGCATAGCCCCTTTTCCTTAGATGGTTATCCAGCTAACCGGCGATTGACATGGCCCATACAACCTAGATTCAAACCTAGATGGCAAACATCCACACCGCAGTGTTTTCAAAGATAGCTGGTTAATTTATTCGGCGAAGAAAACAGAGCGCCGGGTTGCTTGCCTCTTTACTGCGGCCCTGACCCATTCGGACGGGTGAGTTATTTGAAGTGTTGTTTTATGACGTTGTTGGATGCGGCGCATTGCCTTCATTGCAGTGGCTGGCATCGGTTATTCGGCCTATACCACCAAGACTTTCGGGCCTACATTTCATATTACTTTTACCGACTTCTACCCACCTTCCCTGGCTGAAACGTCACTGAGACCGCACCCGTTTAGGAGGCACATGCTTTGGCGCCGAGCAATGAATTTTTGTATAATTATTAAGTTGTTGTTGAGTTTTCCGTTCAAATGTTCTTTGAGTTACTACCCACAGGGTTCATAGATAGATATCTGGATTCGTTGTTGCTTTCCTGATTCAACTCGTGACTCGGCACGTCATGGGCTACCTCCTTGTTACTTTATTTCCCCAATCTATTTCAGGAGTGAACGGCCTTGTGATAAGCAGCCGGTGACACCGTCAGTCATTTGAGCAACTAACAATGGACATTTTTTGATGCTGTATCCACCGGACCTATTGGCACGTACCCGATGATTTCTGTTTTTGATCACTTGGACATGCTATATTCCAAGCAGTCTTATACGGCTTGCGGAATGAATTACATGGATCGGTTTAAATGTTAGCGTTAGTATATGGGAACACTACTCACATCATATAAACTACGTGTCGCAAAATAGCTCACTTCGTCACCAGTCCTCGAGTTTCGGAGGGTCTGGTTGCAAACAAGCGAACCGCACAGACTATGCAGTTAGTACGTCAGAGTGAACTGCAGTCCGTACACTATCGACATTCGATTAACTACCTGTGGTTCAGTTACTGTGGATAGTCAGCCACAGATGAACACCAGTCGTTAAAACGAGTTAAGGACTATATATTCACCTGAGTATATATGCACCGTATACGGCAGTATACCATGAGTTACCCGATGTCCCACATTTCACGCAGGTGGCAGATTCCCATGCATAAGTAACTTCTCGCATAGACAATGTGCGCTAAATCTTTTATCAAAATAAAATTGCGTTCCGCCATGATTGACGACATGGTCGCCCTGATATGTTTCACCGGCTGCAGTTTACAACCAAACTTAACACACATGCATTGGTCGTTTGCATCTGTAAGCCTTACGTTCTTACGACTCCACATGGGTTATCGGAAAATAACGAATGCATCAACCGCGATGATAATTCAGAATTATCGAGGTCCCAAAACACAATTTGGTAATCGTCTAGTCAAGCAGATATAAACAACAAAAATTATTTACGAGAGTAGAACTCCCATGTATTTTGTGTCCTCAAGCACAATGTAGATTCTAGAAAGCCTACTGAATCATTTAATCGGCAGAACTACCTGCAACTTTTCTCCACTGTAGGCGACTCACGTTTTACTACATTTCGCGATTTTTTATTACATTGGGTACCGTTTTCACATTTGGTGTTGATTGGCGACCTCGGCGATTCCCTAACATAAACGAATCATCCATGCAGGTAATTTGCAGGACGATTCATTAGACAGAATTTTTTCACTATTGAGTGGTAACCTTGAAAACGTCGGTTTCCGAGAATTCATTATCACTTTGCGAATACTGAGTGGATTGCCTGAGATATCGAAGTATATCGTTTAAATGCGTGGATGCGTGTAAGGGACTAAATATGGACTGATATGGATATGATGGCACCTTTTCTTAGTTTGGTTGTAATGCTACTATACTCTCATGTACGATGAGCCGTTTGATGGTACACAAGCTAGATCATTTAAGCTAGTAGGCGGAACATTTGTTCATCACTTTAAATAAGAAGTGAGGATTTGCTATTTTCATTTTTGTGCCCGGATTAAACTGGTACTTTTCGGTTACACCCAAGCCTAAGTCAAAATGCCTGGTGAGTGTGTAACGAACGGTAGTCAGGTGCATGCAGAAGTCAACAAGTAGCATTGATCCATTACGAGGGAAGCTGGCGCGCCATTTAATTATCGGACTCAAGGACGCTAACTCATTCCAAACAAATTTGTGAACGTTACCTATCTCAATGTTACGTAACCGCGGCTTAAGTTTAAACTGCATTTATGCAAATTAAAATGAGGTTTAGAGGGACGCTTTGTGTCTTTGATTATTATGCCTTTCACATCACCCGAATTGCAGCACCGTGGCAAGCTAAGCCAGACACTGACATAGTACAAAGACTGATTGGTCCTTCTAATGGGTTGCGCCTCTCGGCTGCGTAGGCCATAGAAGCTGTCATATAGTGATCCTGAGGGACAGGATGCGGGGTTTCGAAATGACATCATGATTTCTGCGCAACGAGGAGTGAGCTGCACGAGGTTCTGACCACTGAATGATCAGGAAGATCGTGAAAAAAGGATATCGTTTGTTAAAACGAACTTGAAGGATTTAACTGTCTTAAATCAAACGCATGATGGCACGGCCATGCTAACCTCAAACGGGAAATGGACTTCTGACAATTGTGGAATTACTTCATGAGTTGTTCGTTAGCTTGGAATTCGGGCGCGCAAAATGGCTGGAGGAGGACTCCATGGAGACTTCGTGTGAGAGTTATTATTCAAGCTTCAAACTCTGAGTAATTTTTTTTTACACATTTACGATATTTTTAAGGCCATAAATAATCTTACTTCTTTATGGAAGCGCTTCCGCTGGCCTTGTCCTCCAAGCTGCGTAGAAGAGTGTTTCCAGGGTCATCACGTGAACACAGCCACCTACGATGCCTTTGAATTGGCGCTTGCGTACGCCTATCGCTAAGTCACACGCATTGGCGTCATGGAATTATAGGCATACAACGTCTCGGAGATCGCAATTTTCACGTGAACTAATTTATAACCTGGAAAACTCACAACCTTGGTTATGTTGCGTGTATAAATAAAAACTTAGAGGTTTGCACTCAAACATGTTGGACATGTCAAACATGTTCTTCCTTAAAAACTATCAGAAGGCTTGCCTGTACCTGGTTCTAAGTTGTCAGGAAACAAATTTCTGTGGGGGAGCTTCTCGTATAAACTAGATTAGTACAGGAATTCTGCGAATTCTAGAACCCACGTAAGCTCTTCTGACGTATTTCTTAGAAGGTAAATGCCGTAAATCCATAATTTTGATTTTGACAAAACCCTTTGGTGTACTTTTGGTCATATAAGGCGATGGCTTGGAGGCGGTTTTGGCCTCTGTTACTAGCCAAGTGGTGATATTAGATAGAGATCAACTGTCGGGCTTACACTGAACCAAATTTTAGCCTTGAATTATATGAGTAAAAATAAGTACATTACAAATACTCATCCTGGTAACCTCCAGCATAATGTTTCTTGTACCAAGCTCAAAAGGTCAAAAGATGAGCCTTTACTTTAATAAGTCACACTAATACGGCGATATTACAATAGCCTTTGCGACTGTGGATTATAAGGCGACCGAAGCGCAATCCGGTTCCGAAGTTATTTTTCATCACATGTCCGGAGACGGCCAAGCTTGATAAGTGGATCTTGGCAACGAGCGCCAGGAAAAAAGCAGGACGAGTGCACAGTTAGTAAAACCGATCTGTATAAGTGGTCAACTGGAAGCGTTCAGAATGGCCGACCAACATTGATAAAACTGTCGATTGTGAATGCCGATTAATACACCATCTGTATTGCACCAAAATAAAGTGCGCAAATTCGGGGTTTAGTGTGACTCCATAGACACAACTGATTGCCTGTTATCGTGACGTCGAAGCTGAAGGACAAATCCTATTAGGTACCAGTTAACGGGAGAAAACACCAGCCAAAGTGAAGGGAATGAACACCTACCGCAGAAAACAAGCATTGATTTCGATCAAGCAAATCTTGATGAGCTATACAAAAAAGCTCTCAGTTAGCCCCCCTGAATAACCCGGTATTTATCGCCAAGACAACAGCACACTGTCAAGTAACGAAATAACCGTCCATCTTATCTACGCATACCGTTCAAACAAAAGTTTTTCGCATTCGTTCACTTTTTTGCAGGAGGCAACTGCGCTAGCAGCGCAACTTACAATCAGACTAATGCAACTCCAAATGACTTCCCGAGGAATGCTTCCTGATGCTTCCATGAAGATCTTTATTTCATATTTATTTGTTGTGCTTTTGACGTTGGTCTGTTAGTATGTCGCCGTTGAACAAGTGAAGCTTGGGTACTCAGTGACCAGAACCTAGCTAGAGTACCTAAATAAACTGAAGCTGACCAACATAGTTACTCATCAGCCACTAAAAATTATAGCCCGGGGCTAAGTATGTAACCAGATATATTCGCATAATGCAGCATCTTCAGAATAGATGAAATTGATCATGCTTACTCTCTTTATCAGCTGAACAGACCGCCACTTTCACTAAGCTGACTTATATTGGCATCACTCACAAGCCTCATTTAAAATAATACAGGGGATATGCACCGAGGGAGACTTGCAGTTCAACGGTTCCTGCGATGTCGTGCTGGTTGCAGTGCGAGACAACTGAAGGCTCTATTTGACGCTCATCGACCTTCATTGGATCTAGGCCAAAAGCGTCAGTATTTATTCCTCCTGTGAATCATTCGCAGCCGGTAGTTATTCCTCTATTTTTTTACTTCTCACGAGAAGCGAAATCTGCGTCTATTTATTCGAACGCAGTTATGCTTTTCTGTCGCCTCTTCCCTGTTTTCCTGCTTCCAGCTGGGCTTCCATAGCCCCTAGTTACTGTTTTCAAGATTTTGTTCCCCATTCGTCTTTGCATGCAAATTTTTGTCAGATCCATGCCTTTTACAGTGTTCGCCCTGTTAAAAAAGGAAGCCCGAAGATTATATGTCCCTCTCTGATGGCAGACCGGCATGCTATTACCTGCACCAACTGTGATTTCCCAGCAGCCACACTTTTGCATTACCTTTGAATTACCAGGTAGTGATTGTTAGGATCTTGTCTTGACCGCGTTTGTGGCACTCACTACTTTGTTAGGCTGTCAGCCAAAGCCGCAGGTTTTCTTTACTTTGTGTCAGACTCACTCAACATCGGATTTTCGGATAGCTTCTTATTTTTGATTCAAAAGCAGTGCCATCATCTCTGTATACCGGCTACATGCACTCTTTGGCCACTCGTATCAGCACGTATCAGTGTCATTCAGAACCAACTGGTTAGTATTTTCAGAAAGCTACGCTGCGTTACTACTGTTTTATGCTCCTGTCGATCGCGCTACTTTCTATCGCATGTTCTACTTAGTTCGCGATGCCGACGAACCCGTTTTTTCATTGAACTTATCGTCAACACGATACCTACTTCCCTTATCCGTCTATCCCTACCTTCAAGTGCCGACTGAGTACTACTGTGTGTAATCCAATAGCTCCAGTCACCTTATAAGATTCGAAGCTGCTCGGATCTTACTGTTGTCTTCAGGTTATTGCTGATGAACCATAACCAATGGGGTAGCGCTCACGGTGCAACAGACAAACCCGTGTTGAAGAAGGTGAGGTCTGTAGCTAAAAGGAAAGACGCAAAATATTTTGTTATTTCCTAGTTGCTGACGAAGGAGATATTATGAAAGAACGATTTCGGATACTCAGGCTAGATAATCAGAGCCACTGGTAGAGAGTGCGCTTTTCGCAAAGCAAGTTTGAGGACGTAACCTCCCTTACTTCATCAAATGGGTACTCAAACTCGACACACAAATCCACGTTAACTATAATAAGCACGAGTTTACTCAAGCGTTTAGTACTCGTGGAAAGCGAAGACGTGCATTGTTGCTACCTACAGATTTGAGAATTTTAACGGAGATTTCGTCCTGTGAGTGGGGCACTCTACGCCCTTCACCTTTTCTGAAAAATGTGCCGCAACTCAGAGGAGGAATATACCCACTAAACCTTTGCATTTATGGTGGTGTCTGTTTGTCTGAAGGTGCTTGCACATTGGTGCATGCTTAACATGGTGGAGACTTGGAGGACAAAGGGGAGGTTCAGGCTGTCCTCCCGAACCCCCAAGTATCTAATGGCTTTCCTGCTACTGCCCTTTCAATGAGTAATGGTTTAAGTTTCGAAGTTGAGTCCTGTAACTTAGGCTTCCACTATCTATTATCCCTTGACCGCTTCTCTTCATAACCATTCCAAACAGTGACAATCCATCCTGACAAAAGAAAACTAAACCTACATGCAGTAGTCTAGTCAAGTTTAGCCAGGGTGGTGCCGAGCGGGTTATGTCTGTTTACCGGGTAATTGTTTGGGGGAGTTGCCAAATGATGTTAGGGGTTCTTGAGAACGATTGGTGAAAATAGGCTGACAAACATAATGAAATGCACTGAGTCGGTGGCCGGACATCGATAGTCGCAGTCCGGGGGCCGAAAGTTTGACACTTTGCCTGATCTTCTGCTCGAGGTTCAGAGAATTTAACGGGCGAATGATACCCTGCACTTTCCGACTTTTACAACACATTTACTTGTCATGTTGACGCAAGAAAATATACTCAGTCGTGAGATGAAGGAGCATTGGTGATTCCAGAGAAGAATGATATGATCGGGTTGAGACGAAGCTGTGCTAGATATGACGAAGTTAGACGTTTTTCATCCCATAAAACGGATGAACCGAAGCGTGTGTCTCCGGGAAGTGGGGTGCATCGATGGGAACTAGGGGCAAAAGGGTGGAAAGAGCAAGTGAACCATCTTTGTTTGAGCACGGGCTAGCCCTTTTTAGGGCGCATCACGTTTGTAGTGCCCGACAGCCCCTCTCAACTGGCCATCAATCAAAGCAAGTCTACAGCCATTGTGATATTCACTTATGTATTTCACCCGGGCTGGTGCAGTGTGCATTTGAAGGGTGCGGCTATTATAAAAGGAAGCCAACGAATCTTTCATGTGGTTGCTTGAGGAACCCAACGTAAGCGTAAGTGAACCTAGAATCATCTAACGGTTAACCTGAGAGCGCAGCGAGACCTTCGTTTTCCTGCATTGCACCGCCCACTGAATTTCGACCTTGACCACTGCCATCTATGAAATGCCTTTTAGTTCCCGCGGAGTGTGTGCTACAGACCACAGCTGAGTGGTTGAGTTAATCTATGGTCTCGAACTTACATAATACCAGTGCAGTCTATACATGCGCTTAGAATCCTGTTCTTCTCGTGTAAATAAATCGGACAGCTCCATTCACGTATACCAGTCGATACCGAGGTCCTTTGAATAGACGACAATTCCAAAATGTTTGAGCAGATGGTTAAAGATATGCACGTACCCCCGGACGTTCTTGCACAGCTGTCTGACGAACAGAAAGACGTTCTACATTACGAAATCCGTCAGGTAAAGTTGTTGTGTAGCTCACTCTTAGTGCTAAACACAGGAACAAGTCCGACGGTACAATGAGTGGCAAAACACACCGGAAAATGCCCCAGGTGAGTCATCAATAATAAGATAAATAATGACTTTTGGGGTTCATATCCGCTGCTCTTCTTTGAAACTACTCTTTCATTATTCAGAATTTTCTACTGCTAACTTTGTTTTCTGTGCTGCGCATGCTTGTGTATGCGTCAAGCCTGGGAGAAATCATCTGCAACCTGGTTACCTCCATGAGGCGCTTGGCGGCAAAAGCGAAGGAGCCAACCTAGACTTCATACGAACGATTTTCCAATCTTTAATTCGTGATCATGTACTCATCTGTTTGTAGATGCGCCTGATCAAACGTTGGTTCGGTATGCAATGTGCTTTGTTGGGATGGAATGTCGCTTTGAAAGGGTTGTACAAAGCTCTCAGAAGAAATCAGAAAACCGTATTTCCATATAAGCACGAATGGAGTCCTTTCATAATGATATGGTCCAAATTGTCCCTAGGAATTCAACGACCATCATGGAGCAATTTCATTTCGGCAAAACACACTAATGGGGAGCTCACGCTATATTACCCTCTTTTTCTAATAACGGACTCAGAGCATGTTGGGTGATCAAAATCAGTTCCAGAAGGACGTGCGTCGGGAATACATGGGATTGAATGGACTGAAGTGAAGTAACGTAGGTTACCACGGTTCATGCGAATAAACAATTGTCGACCAGTGAAAGCTAGTCCGGAGACAGAAACAACCATGATGCTAGAGATATGAGGTGAAAGCCATTTTCAAACATTTTCAAAGAATACTGCACATGGTAGTATATTGTGCTCAACCGAACCCAGCAACTAAACAAGAGCATACAGGTGACAGTAGGACTAAAGAAACGAAAGAAAAACCAACATCATACCCAACTACATATGAGGTTGATGAGAAGAAAAATTACCAAAAATTTCATGGTGCAAACTCGCCCACATTAAACAATAGGCAGCTAATGGGTCGCTAGCTACTCCACACCTGAAGATTGTTGACCAAACGCCTTAACGAAAGAATGCAGAACAGCATACAACTGAGCACGTAAACGACACATGCTGCTGAAAATACAATAGCAAAACGTGCGACAGCAAGCAGGTTTGGGGAACAAAAAGCAGTTTTTGTTTCAACTTTTCCCTAGCCAACAGCCTTTCACCAGCGTTACACCTACCGCATAAATAGATCATGGACGGCTGTGTGGTGTGAGGTGAAATTTCAAGAAGACGACAAAAAAGGAATTTCAACTAAATTGTTTCTGTGTGGTGGACTGAGTGTGGCCATCCCGCCCGTCGCTGAAAACGCCGAATCCACTTATTAGGAGGAGAACAAAAGCGGCAAAATCGTTCCATTGAGAAAATGTGCCAAACGAATGCCATCTTTCCGGGGTTAGCAGTGTCAAATGTGCCGGCCTTCCAAGTACTGAGAAGCTTGAGACAACGTGGCCATATATGAGACAAAGAAAGACCACAGCGGAGGTTAGCGCAGGTCATGTAGTCGTATCCCTGGGTATCAAGAGCTTGAGACAGTCACTGGCATTGTTGTGATCATTCACCTTGTTGCACGGAAAAACAAAAAAAATGAAAAAAATATATTACTGACACACTGAAGGCAGTTTTTGAGATTTTCGTTTCCTTCGAATTGCGCTTCGTAAATCTAGTATTCCTTGATAAAAAAAATACAACGCAGCTCAAAACAGTGTTCATACTATATGCATCTAACACTGCAAGTTATATAACTTCCGATTATGTGTTCGGCAACACAAGTGCCTTGAGCCTTTTAAATAAACCTTTCTTTTCAGAGAACTGGCCAGCTGTAGCACCCAGTGGACAGATAAAATGTAATATAGTGGCACGTTTACCGTAATATCAAGATGGTTTATTGTATCCACAGCTTTAACTAAAACGTACGGTGCGTTTTGTTATTAGTCGTCATGTACCTTGAAAACTCAGCTTTAAGTTCTTGTAAATCAGACTGCTTAGGAAATTTACCTGGATTCCAGCATGATTTGTAGAACCAGTGCTTGAATTAAAAACCGAAGATGTAAATCTGACGACAAAGTTGATTTCGTAGAGGGGTTAGTGCCTAAGATAATACCATTCACAATTTTTGGTCACATTATTGCATACAAATGATTATCCAGGGCTTAGTTGCGTAATGACAAACTGCGGACCGTAATACCGAATAGGCGATCTCCCAAAATACTTTGAGGGAGTCCACTTATTTAGAAATTTGGACAGGTATGCGTTATGTGCTGGTTGTGACTTTAACCATGCCGACCTCTGTTTAACAAGTTATTTGATAAAAATGATGGTATATTCGAGCAAACAGGGTACTTGTGCTACGAAAAATAGAGATGTAGCCCAGTTTATCGTTGAAGGTTCATTTGCAGTATGCCTGTAAAGTGGAAAAAGACCATCCATTCTCAACTTTGTGTCTCTTTAAGCAGACAGGCACTTATCAAATTGTTCCAGTTTAATCTGGTTAGAAAAGCACAAACTTTTCAGCTAATTGCTCCACTGACTTTACGCACTCATTTCAGTGGCAAGCCGTGTAGTAGAGTAAAGCAGAATTGCTTAAAAAGCGTATAGAAATATGAAATTTAAGAAAAAGATAGTAAAAGACCGACTTATGGCACAAGATTTGCCTTACGGGGTTACCAGATTACTCTTTACGCAGTAATGCACTACACAGAAATTCTGAGATTTACGTGAACCTAATTACAGTTTGAGAACACCAACTTAGCTTTACTGCAGGTAACTAAAAGAGACTATAAGCAAGTCCGCAAACAGTTGCCAAACTAAACGGACAAAGAAGGCCGTCCAAGCTGCAGTACGAGTTTAGTTGGCTACGAGTAGGACAAAACATGGTTTGTGTTAGATCCATCCAATGAGTCAACTAGAGAGTATGTGGTTGCACTCACGAGTATGAAATGTGGGATCCGAGCCACTTCGACAGTTGTGTAGATCCAAACCAAGCTACAAGCATGTATAACATTACCGTAAATAAATAAAACAAAAACTGAATGCCAGTTCATAACATGGGGCACCTAGACGCGAATTTAAGGCGTTGTGAATAGCAGGTCAAATTTTTCTCTCACAAAACGGTTGAAAATAGCCCTAAGAAATTTAAGTGACAAAAATATCACAAACGAATTAACTTAGAAGAATTCCCGTCAAGGCACTTGATAGTGGTTAAGTAAAAACAACACAAACATCCAAGTATCAAACGCTGGATTCGTCATTATCAAGAGGACTATCAGACAAGTTCCCCTTTGTTTTTTTAGTAAACAAGTTGATGTGGGTTTTGCTTTCATCCTCTTACTTCTCGAATAACCGACGACTTGTATTCCGTGAGGAAAAAAAAGGTTTTTGCAAAAGGGACTGTCCTGGACATATAGATGAAGATCTTACGTTCTCTTGGCGATAATTCGCTCACTAATTTGGCTTTTTTGGTCCACTAAGTTTGAAATTCTGTCTTCCTTTATGTTTTGCTGCTGAACAATTAGAGATTTTATTTACCAGGAGTCAATCAGTCATCCTTCAGGTCAGTAATTACACTAACTGGTCTTAAGTACGTAATAATGGGCATCCCAACTTGTAATCCACCAAGAACAAAACTCCAGAGCAGAAGGACTGAAATCATGCTTATAAATATGTTTGACCGACTTTAGATCCTTGACAATCTTCTCCGTAGTCAGGTTTTACAAAAGTGCGCACTACATAAAATTATGTTATCAAGCTAGAGTGAACGGGCACAACGGATGATCAGCTGTTTCTAATCTTGTAGTTTAGTGGAATCCTGTCACGAAGTAGCTGATTATGTCAAAGATAAACACTCTCCATAGTTTCAAAATGAAAGAGCATATGGCCTGTTGAAATAGCACGGTAGTCGTTGGGAACGTCTAAAACTTACTTGTAGCACTTAGTGTATTAATCATACGGCACAGATGGACACACCGATGTAAAGCTTCAGGACAATTATATTGTGTTACACCCATTATAAATGTCGATAATCCGCACCAACTAGTGATTCATGACATAATAAGGCATAATTTTTTAAAAACGCCAGATAAGCATCAGGCCTTCCTATGATATCTTTGAGTATGGCAAGTGAACCCAAAATATGTAATGGACTTTTCGGGAGATGCAGGCTGTGTACAAAATTTTTGACACTAGTTGTGTTAAAAATGCGCGTGATCTTAACGCCGTGCAGCAAACTGCTTGTGGCCACGTTAGCTCTAACCGTCGGTTGCGTTTTTTGCGGGACGGATAGCTTTCGATACTGGTACATGCTCTTTTTTCGAGGATCCAGTAGGATGTCTCATGTAGCACATATAACTAACTTGAGCGGCCTTGTAAGAAAATATCGGTAATTGTTGCTTGCCTGAATTGTTCTGTAGTTTCTAGGCTAAGATTTAAAAAATGAAGTTAGACATTTGAATCTGCATCCATATCTATGTGCGCCATTGTAGGATAGATGGTAAGTATTTGGATATACAGTTGAATTTTACCGCGCGCATGTTCACGCTAACTTTAGAAAGGGCAGCTGCGTAAAAATGTGGGTGAGAATGTGCATAAAAATATCAAAACCTATAAAAAAGTAGAAGATGGCCTGGAAGGGATTTGCCAACCTTTTGAGTGAACGGATATACTACTGTCAACTCATCAGTGCCCATGCTCGTGAATAAAAAACAGACGAGCGACTTAAAGCTGTAATAAATCTTTTAATTGTACAATTAACCAACTTACCTTTTGGGCGGTACTTAAGCCACAAGTGATGAAGTGGGCAGCCGCCGCGCATGGAAAGGAAGTGACTGAACAAGGCAATAATTTATTGGGTAGTTCTGGGATAATAAACATTAAAATGCAAGAGGCAAGTCTGTTAGGAGAAGGAATCATCGCAATAAGGTCAGGGTCTGAGGGATTTGGCCTAAAAATGATGAATACCTGATATTTACTTGCCTGGTTGCACGCCTAGGCATATGCAGTACACTAAAGATATCTAACTATGACACTTCACAATGCCACAAAACACTAAAAACACTGCTAGAAAGTCTATTCCAAACAATTACGTTTCAAACGCACGCGCACAACTGACGGCGTCAAAAGTATATCGATCTCATTAGCTCGATGGGTGTTTAAAAGAGTAGAATATTGCGAACATAATAGAGAACAGATTCACTCAAGGCGGTTTTTGTGCCATGGCTGATTACAAGTAGGCATTAGACTGGATAACCACTTCTCTACATCGGTGTGTTTATGAGGTCAAAGAAGAAGGTCTGTCACAGATATCTGTGCAGCTTACTATGTTTGATTACCATGCGGCTTAAGTGCCTGCTTTGGATTGATAAATTTTTGACTTGGACATAAGCAAATCATATCCTAAAGGTAGCCCTAAAGAGGCCACGAACTCTCATAAGTTAAATTTAAAGGGCTATGACACAAAGTTGATGACAAAGTAGAACATGTTTCAGGATTAATAGCTTTCGTATCACCACATGCTTACATACAGATCTTGTGGTATATGAACGGATGTTTGTTATAATACTATCTTTTAATTTTCATAGTGGTTTGTATAAAATGGTCGGCACTTCTGATTTATTATAATTTGGATTCAGCAGACACCTTTTTTAACCTCTGCGATGTAGAGTAGAGATAAACGGTCAATTATGGGATTTGAAACGTCTCATCGGCCGAGACCGACAAAGGGATGCCGCCATCATGTAGCCTAAATCTCACAGAATCAATGAATGATCCTGGGGCCTTGCTGGCCTTTGATAAAAATAGTTTTAATTTGGTCACCATCGAATAACTTAGTGGTTACCGGCGCAGTTAAAGCATCGCTATATAATTTGGCAATTCAGAGATGCGAGCTTGAGTCTAGCTGGCTTCAACCTCAAATGGGGACATCCGGACATGAAGCTATCAGACTCCGACTACTTTAGCTGAGTCCCCGGAAGCCAGAAGTTGTCGCCTTGTTTTGTGCCAACAATGTGATAATGGGGGTAAAAGTTAGCTTCAACGATCGGTTTGTCATGAAATCCGAACCCAAAAATGGATTGATGGAAATTGAAGAAGTCGTCAGGGATACAGAATCAAAAGTGTCGTCAGTTCCATACATGAAGTTTGACGCAGACAAATGGATAGTGGAATTAAAACATAGTTTATAGAGAGAATTAGGTGCATAAAACGAGCATTTTCAAGGCTCACTGCATGGAAGTTCTGCCAGACGGCTGATGGGTTACCCGCTCCATTGGAACCTAGAGGAAGGTAAGAATGCAAAAGTAACGCAGGAAAATTCTTGGCAACCAAGCCACATGCGGAAATTGGATTGGCAACAAAAAGCAGTAAATGTTGCGTCAATACAAGCGCGTCAGTTGAAACATCAGTACATGGACCCATAAGTTCCTTTCACACCTTCCCATTGAAAGGTCATTTTTACCGTTGTCTTTTGGGATGACATCAGATGAGTTTCACCATTGATTATGCGGCAAAAGCAGAAAAATATGCTTATTTTTAGATAACTATGACAAACATCCTAACGGAAGCCACTATGTTGATGTAGGAATAGCTAAGATTACTGTTTCATGATGGCAACAAATCTGCACTCAACGAAGGACATCGTTCAAGGGTACTACATCTAGGAGATGACCGTCAGTGTTACGAGATTTACTTCAGCTCTTGATATCGCAAGATTTTGCATATTAATCACTCGCCTCCATAATAGAAAATTTCCGAAGCTGGAAAGTATTCACAGCAACCAGTTGTCATATTTGGTAAAAAGTCTTACACCAGAGTGATGGCGTCCCAGTGAGTGACGTAATGAGTTTAAGAATAATAGGAATAGGAATAATAATATTAAAGTTATTGACTAGTTTAGATGTTTTCAATTCAGTACTAAGTTTTGGCCATAGTTCTGACAACAATGAAGCAAAATAGGTAGAAGTTATGAACAGTAAATACGGATATTTATGGGAGCTTAAAATATCATGTCAACACAGTTGACGTGAGGTTGCTGAAAATTCTTCGATAGCCCACGACCGGTTTCGCCCTTCTTGGGGCTCATCAGTTAGGCGCAGTCCCCGATTTTTCGTCAACCTTATGTTCTGCTTGAACCCAAATTGGACTGACTTCAATAGATACACTCATTTGCAAATCAAGTTGGTTTTGCGAGGGACTCACCTGGAACCCAGCTGAATCTCCCGTTTGTGATGTTTCCAGGCAACTGAATGTGCTGCACCAGGCCGCCTCATGTTCCAGTTGCTACGATATTCGAGATATCGCGATACACGTATATACGTGATGCACTACTCATAAAGTTGCTGAAAATCCTTCGACAATCCTTCTTGCAAAACCAAATTGATTTGCAAATGTGTGTATTTATCGAACATCCCATCCTGTTTTAATCTAACAAAGCAAGGGCGTCTTTCCAAAGAGTGGACAATATCGTCTGCATTTTAGCTACATCGATGAAATGATCATTTAGGGATGCTGAGAGCTAGGTGGTTAATAATATTGAGAAAAGCCCCTTTAAAAGTATATCGAACACCCAACCTCCTGCTAACCTACTTTACCAAAGACAAAGTCTGATATTCTAACCCCGCGGAAGCAGTCAACATAGCATACACTGAACTAAACGAGCAAAATATGATCAAAGCTATTGGCAAAGTCAAATTATCAGGCGGCATGAACCGCTACTGCTGGATACACTGTTGACTGCACAATGTTACGTGTCGCATCAATAATTTGCAACCAACGAGGCTTCAGCTACCCGCCTGCCAATGGTGAGAGAATTTTGGTGACTTTTTGGGAAGCCAAATGCGCGTTTGTTCCCTTCTAAATTGTTATATTTTGTAAAGCATCATATTTCAGGCTAGATGTGTCTGTACATTCCAGAAAATTTTACGCATAGCTGCTGAAACTCAGAAGAAATCAAACCATTCCTTATGACAAAAGTGATCCCGGTAGTTGCGTGTCCTCCCTTAGTCGTTACAACAATGAGAACTAGCAGTAGCAATAACCAAAACCGGTTTCTTAAAATCGCATAGTATTTCAGATAGACGATACTTCTGGATTTCTAGCTAGCCATTACGTATGAATATTGCCATCGGGATCTATCTTCATACAGAGCCGAGAATAATGAGCAATCATATCTCATTAATTACTCAACACACAGGACACTTGGTATCTTGCCAGGTGGCCACATTTTGTATACTTTTATAAGAATCTTGTGCTATTGCATAGTCCTATTCCCTGGTCTTGTAAAAATCTCGTTGCGATTTCGTTACGATCCACCCTAAAGCGAAAATTTCATCATTACTGAAGCTTAAATTTTCATAAACATAAATAGTAGCCGGTTGTAAGTATGCTAATCGAGGTACTAATTTAGAACACCATCCACATTTTGATGATTATTTTGGGCAAAACTGTTATATGGAAATGAACAGGTGGTTATTTATAGTCTTTTGTGATTTCCTTATGGAAGTATAAGACAGTTATCTCTCCATTGAATCAGGGCGGAATTTTCGTGGACCATTTTTGAACTGGATTTTCGGATCATTTTAGAAAATCCTGCACATTTGGGAAACTAGGTTTTAGAGGTTGCACCTTCGCCTAATATGACAGTGTTATTACGCGGCAGTAAATGTACAGCGTATTATTTCCAATGTTTCAAAACCAATCCGACACAGTCGTTCAGTGAAACTGCGTTTTGAAGTGTACATAATTTTTAGGGGTGATTTCTAGCACGTCGCCTTAAGAGGACCAGTAAGAGAGCAAACGACGAAAAATGTTCTGCCATAGTACCCGAAGATTAGACTGGGGTGGTAGAATTCCATTTTCGTACAACTAATCTCAGCGTACAGCACGAAATTTTAGTTCGAATGCTACGATGGACGCTTATGCCAGAAAGCCTGCAATTCATTTGCGATTGAACTTTACCGTAATTGTTGCTTCGGGCCTGGGAAAAATGCGCTCGATTACTCTTGTAGCTGATTTTCCCCACTCTCTGGCTAGATTACATTCACGGGGATTTTTCGATAAGGTCGTTTCCGAACTGTCAATTTATATCGCCTAAAACACGGACTGAATGTTCGGTTTGCAGTCTAAACCAGTTAGCATGTGATCACGTGGAATTCTGCCGGCTCTTAAAACCGCACTTAAATGATTGCGCTCTCAACAAACCCATAAGCTCTTTCTCGATTCTCCTCAATTCTCCTTTTTACGTGCTTCTAGTTATCCAGTATGCACACATCGTTGGTTTCGAATCTTGCACATGGGTGATAAACAATCCCTATTTTTGCTTCATCTTCAAGGATAGTTATTTGCATATTTTGGTTTCCATTCTCAACTTTATGACTCAAATCTAAACACGTCTCGTGCAGACGGGAATACTGCTAATGCTTTCGTGTTAATTTTAGTAAAACAACCATAAGGAAATTAGCAAACGTGGCAGACGATTAGAATTATAGATAGAGCTTGCTCTGGTAATGTAAATGGAACTTTATGTTTTAACGGAGTGAAACCGAAATTTCTTCGCTCAAAGTTGCTTCGCGCAGAGAAAATGACTTGCTCCTGTCCAGTGAGGGAACAGATCTCTTCCAAAGTTTTGTTCCTCTTATTAGTCTGCGAATACTAGTGATTCCTCCAATCAACACCTTCGTTGTTCCTCGCCTTGCGAATCTTCTGGCTTTATCGTTTCGTGAACACCTTTGTTGAGCAATTTCACAAAAATCAAGAGAACGCACACTTTAAACACTGATTAACTAGCAGGGTTTTTCTGCATACAAGGATTGCACACACAATAAAATAAATCCCGGAGACAAAACCTCATGCGATCGTTTTGTCCTGTGTATATACATGTACATGTAAACACAGATATGGTGTTTCCCTTTATCTGATGACCGGTCACGGAAACAAATCCTGATGTGGTTATCAACAGCACCAGTCTGCAACAGTGAGCCGATTCAAAATCTGATAACTGTTCAGAATACAAAATTGCATCAACGCGTTACCAATTCGCACTCATTCACCTACAGTTTCGTAAATCGGAATAAAGAAAGTAGCCATAAAGCAGGAAAATCCTCCACTCAATAAAGCACTTTTTGTTGAACTCTTGGGATGTTTTCTCATGTCCCTCTTTGGGCTTCAAGGGCTGTTTTGTGGGAACAGTCAAATTATCGACTAGTTCATGGGGGGTAGTAAAAATAACCCGAAATATGGGTATCTTTTGTAGAACGGTCCCCTACCGAACCCTTTCACTGGGCATGCAAGTTGTTGGACCAGAACGCCAAAAACGCGGGAACACTCAGCCCTCATATGAGTTGTGTCAACGAAGGTCACAAAGGTTTGCTGGCTTTCTGGCCGACTTATAAATCGGTGACCTTCACCACTGACATACCGATGAGAAGATCTCTTGCTCCAGAATCGGTGTAGCTGCTTTTCATTTCACTCCGTTTGCCTAACATGAATGGGTTTACTCGATATTGTACAGCAGACGTAGCAATGAATCGCTCTCCCTACTGCGTAGAAAACAATGAATAAGCAAGAAATGTTGCCCAAGCCCCTCGCCTGTATTCGAATCTTCTTGAGCCCAGAAACTCTAATTCTATCCGCCGTTGAATGTAAGCACGCACAACCGCATATGGACATCAAAATATTCGCACTGACAGAAGTTAGATTTTAAAAAAATTTAGCTGGCACACTGCTAAACTGACACCTAAAAAAGGTGAGTGGGCTACTCGCTATTGCAACTTCACCTTGTAACATTTAACCAGTCATACTATCGAAGAGGCAAACAGTTTGTAACCGCAACGCTTAAGTTTGTATACGAGCATAACCGCTCCCCAAGTACACTTGCTGCAAATATTCTAAAAGCAAAGTAGATTACGGAGCGCTTTGGTCATGTTCAACTCTTCATTATTTCAAGACGTAGTGCCCTGATGGCGACTAACTCATGGGTTTCAACATTCCATGTAACCGTCGTTAGTTAGTGAATAAAGACATATCACTAGGGTGCAGGGCCGCCCTGTTAGGTGGTGAGAAATGGTTTTTCTCAGAAAACAGATAACACTTTCTAAACGTTTTTCTTTATCTCCTCGGAGCTCACATAGACCGGCGTCAGCGGTATATCAACTTTATCCATTTACATAAGGATTTTTTATTGGGAGATGAATAGCTTCTTGATCACATGTTGTTTGAACCAATTTGCCATCTGCCTAATTCAGTGCGGAAAGAGCCAGGTAGGAAGCAAATACCTTGATAGGATGGTATGAAGCGATTACGGAGGTTCTTAGCACTATGAAACCAAGGTTATTCAAAGGATTTTGTCGCCATTATTGCCTCTTGACCTGGCCGTAAACGTTGCAAATTGCTGAATTCCTGCTTCCAAGTTTAAGATAGGTTGCTTTAGCAAGTATTTTGGGAGGCAAATAACCCGAAGTGCTGAGGTTTTGTCAGAACAAAAACCCTGTACCATTCTATCTTTTTCACTCTCTTACAACTTCCTTTCAATATAGTACGTCCGCATAAGCTGGAAAGCCACAAGAATTTCTGTTCCAATCTTTTCTGCTTTGTTTCAGCTGTCAGTTGTCACTTCAAAGATATCGTAGTTTTCCGAAAGATTATAAACTGTAAGGTCTACGAACAAGTCCCATTCCAAATCTGAACTTTATTGATCGGTACGAATACTCTTGGTTGGCTTCGGTGCAAACTGAAACGACAATATTGTTCCGTTGTTTAAATAAGAAAAAACTCGGAATTTTTAGGGTGTAGTAAGCAGAGTATCTCTAAGCAAACCGAGGAGCACAGTGGCAAATGGCGTTCCCAAGTAAAACATGGACTGCGAATACTTTTCAACACGGACTTTCAGGTGCGTTCGGTGCACGTGTCACAAAATACATGTGTTTTTATATTGTCTTGGGTTTCTTGAGGCATTTAGCTCTTTGAAGCAATCAGCTAGATTGTCGGGACCAAGTTCTGTATCACGGAATAAATCTTACCCAGTGTTGATCTCAAAACGGATCTATTTTGCCAGTAAGAATGCAAAACAGAGCTTCTCTTCGCAGAGTCCAGAAACTGGGTAATCTGTCTCGGAGTTGCAGAACTTGAGAGCAAAACGGCTCTGGTGAATTCCAGAAGATCACGTGGAGTAACTGAAACAACCTGTTGGGTCCGTTCTGTCGGTGATGAATAAACAAACTAAAATTTGGTCTCATTTGAAAACACTAAATGGAGTAGTTTCAGCATTGATGATGTGTTCTGGAAGCTACTTTAGCGCGTTTTTTTGGATTATTCAGGGTTTAAGAGTACCTATAATGAGGTTGTACCCAGGTCCTCTTTTTGAAATGTTATAGTCAGCGGTATATTTCGACATGCATCAGTTTATTATCCGAATGCACACAGGTTTTCGAATAGGGCCGAAATGATAGGCAACCACGAATGACACAAAAACAATGGAGTAGACTTTTTCTTTACTGTCAGTGTTTATGGCGGTGGTATGAGTGATCGTCTATAAAGTTGCACCCTTATGTTGGCAAAACAAAACCACAGTTAGTGCACAGATGCGTAAGCCACTCTTTGTTATAGTACCATGTCTTTCCTTATGTTACGCTGCTTTAAATTTAACTTTCCGACTTTTCTATAGGACCTCCGTGGCAGTCACTTACAAATATGGAATTAATCTTATCGTAATAACTGATATATCACAGGTGTATTTTGTACCGTGATTAAAGACCAACTTGGGAGACACAGGTAACGTTGTATTGCTGTCTATTTATGGAGTCTACCTAATGGCAACCATGTGCAGGAAGTTACTATTCGCTACACATAGAACAATAAAAGTAACTAAGTAAGCATAGTATACACAAATTTAGTTACAGAAGCTCATGAGACGCCAGGGACGCAGCGGGAGTCCATGCTTCTGTAGCTCCAAGTCTACTATATCAGAAGAAAGTCTATGATTTTTCTCCGGCAAACTAACTTGCTGACTAGCATCTTTCGTGGAAAGCAAAAGCGTTTGGAGTAAACCCTCCGCGAAAATGAGCCAAAAAGTACAGCTCTGAGAAATTTCATGGCTCACTGCGCTGTGGCTTCTTACTTGGCAGCACTCATGATTATTCACCAACCTGGTTGATTCCAAAAGCTTGATTAGTTAAGAAAGCTACTCTGAAAAGTGACAGTTGAATGCCAAGACGGAGTCAGATGCACTATGGACATTTAATACACTTATGGCTTTCACTGTTAAGACCCGTAGTAGCCAAAAGCAAAAAGTCATACAAATGCTTTAAAAATCTTCAGTTGTTGGTGTAACATTCATTTATAGTCAAATCCTTCGAAAGGAATAACACAAGTGCACCATGTCCATTTCTCAAGAGCTGTCCTGAGCTGCTGCGCTTGATTTGAGTGGTGCAATAAGTAAACAGTTCAGTTATGTGCGGTCCCAACCGCGGTCAAAATGGTATCTTGATTCGCGATCTGCTTGCAAGGTTTTGAAGTCTTACTCTAGATAAGTAATGTACATGTTTGTCGTACGACCTACCATCCGTTCTAATCAAACACTGTTCAATAAATAAGGGATTAAATGTTGATGAGGCTCAGTTTTATTCACGTATTACAGTATGCCTGGTAGAATACCAACTGCTTGGGGGCAACAAGCAAATTCTGCTCACTGATTCATGAGTGGAGGATATTTTGCTTGAGTTATCCACACCCCATTAAATCGAAGTCTAAAAGGGATCCCAACTACGTGCTGGTTGTCCCATTAACAGTTACCAAGACGCGCTTTTTCGTATTCAATAAACGTCGTGTCATCATGATGAGATTGTTTGTTTTTCAAAAAGGCCTTAGTATCAGCTTATCGATGCGAAGATGACTGACAGCCCATTGCCATTTTTGGGGGCACAGAGTCTTAGTCCTCCTGAAGAGTGTAAACTATATGCGTAATTTCTTGGATAATTTCAAAAAATGTAGCCTCCAGGGTATTCAACAAATTTTCCAGGCAAACATATATGGCCGATAGACTTTGCATGTCTCCTTCAGCTCAATTAAAGATCGGGATTTCCGAAACCGACAGCTTTTAGAACCTTCGTGAAGACGTAAGACATATCCAATACTAGTTCTATTCGAGTTTGTTGCCAAATTTATTTCATCACGCTCCGAAAGACTCTCAAAAACCACCAACAAAACTTATCCTGCGTTGACTGATCGTATAATTATCAAAAAGACAATGAAATCTGATATTCTATTGTGAGGCCCAAAGCAGGCAGTTTATTTTTCAGCTTGTCGCCCATAGTGCTTAGTTTATATGAAATCGATCCGTGTATTTCCCTCTTTGTCTTTCACACAAGTTACACCCAAGCCGCGAAGAAAAGCCAGATTTATCCATCAGAAGAAGAAAAAAGAAAAGCGCGTCACTTTTGGTGTGGATTCTGATGGAAAATTAGCTGTACAAAAGTTCTACGTGGAAAAGTTCCCTCCTATCAATGGGTAAGTTTTCAGTACATGTATGACAGACACATTCCTGAAATGAATTAGTCAGTCAGTTAACCTGGTGAGTAAAAAATCGGCAACTTCTTTCGGGTGTCTTCTTAATTACCTGCGGGTCAATGACACTTTAGACAGTTTTCTCACTAACCAACCTTGTTGAGCATCCATCCGGTTGGGGGAATGTCGTTCCTTCAAGTGCAAACCTAGTAGTCGTCCTTTCCTTCACGTCATGTGTACTTTGCATCTCGATGATCTTTGGCTAAAGAAATCCACACTGACGGCATAGAACGCCTTTAGTGACAACGTTCCTCACTAAACCTCTCTAAGCTAAGTCAGTACCAGCCTTGTTTCCACAGGTTTTATCCTCTACGGGGAATTATCTAGGTAAATATTTAGCCCACACAGTGTTCTGGTGGTTTTCTCCAGAAGCAAAAAATTAGCTGTTTCCAGCACTGTTGGCTCAAAACAGAAATTCGGCCTTTCAGTGCATAGATTCATTTGCCATGCGTTTTGTTTTCCAATAATACTAATGGTAATCAGACTTCTAGTGCTATATTCTTCACACCCACTTATTCATCAACATGATACTTCTAGGATAATATCTAGGTGATTTTTCCTACGCCTGAGTAAGGATGCGATTCACCCAGTGCAGAATGACGTCATAGACAGTTGTGGTGTCATTCTACCCTCAGATTATCCACGTAAATATTTGGCATTATGAATTGCTTAGGGAAGTTCTCCTAGTATCAACCATGTCGTTTCACTCACTGAAGAATACTATTTGAACACAAAGAAGGACTCACAAGTAGTCTTCATGAATGTACTAGTCAGTGCCACTGCTTACAACGATTGCAAGCTGGCACCCAGAGATCATTGGTTATTGAAAAAACACAGCAATCTCAGCCTAGATGTTCATTAGGACACCGCACTACTCAGGACTGACTGACACCAGACGTTTGACAATATATTGGCCCACACTTCTTCGCCGTAGATTTCAAATTCCATGCGCTTTTAGGAAAATGTAAGCTTTTCGTTTAATGGATACTCAAAATTAGGCAGGGTTAACGGCCCTTGGCTGTTAGTTTCCTTTCGTAAACTCAAAACATATATTGGGCAAATGAACAGCTAGTGTGTTGTTCAGTTTCTCCGCGGCCTTTTAACTGAACTTGTCTGGCCAACCTGGCAGAACCTCAACCATTGACCTCCTTTCGTATTACGTTGGATATGTTTTGAAGTTGTCACGTGCAAACGATTTGAATCAATTCTTAAGTATAAACTCATTCGTAAGCAAAAGTTTCCGATACAAGACATTGGGCGCACGTACTCAACTGTTCACTGGTGATGAACCTGAGCTTTGAGGAAACATTTGCGAGCAAACAGCCAAGCTTGGGGAACAGATTAACCGCCGGCTGATCAACAGACAATTGGCCGAGTCTACTAGTTACTTCACTGTGCAAACTCAAGTGGACAAAACGTCACATGAAAGCACATCAGATTTAAAACGAGACTGTTGGGTATCTTTGATGAAAAGGAAACCTTTATAGGCGGATCAGAAAAACCATTCCCCATGTAGTACGAAACAGGTTAAAATCGAAGGTATTGGGCTGAGATGTCCTAGTTTACGAAACAAATCAGCAATACAGATGCATATTTAAAATACTGGTGCAATCTTTTTTGTATCAGATCATTTATTTTGGCTGTTCATTGTCATACGTATGGATAACTAAAGTGTATTTCAAGAATACAAGGTGATGGACCGTATTCATCCACCGAGTAAGAGCTTGCTGCAGTCCCACTACATATAGCTATTTGATCGTCAAACTGGCTATCCTACTTTCACAGAATATTCTAACCCAAGATATATATATCTATATTCCAACACCTTTCAATGAAGTAGGTAGTGTCCTTAAAATGGAAATAAGACAACATAAGAGAAAGCGATAAAAACCGGTTATTTGAAAAGTTTCTACTGGATTTTAGGTTTGAGGCGTTTTCAGTCCTTTCACTTTCAGTTGGTTTCACATTAGCTTCATCCTAATGATGCTGGTTTTTGTTCCAAGTCCTATCCATCACCTGCCAACCAAAACTCATTCCACCGACAAAGTTACGGTATAGCGTGAGTCTTTGCAAATAGCTTTTCTCACTGCTTCCATTAGCAACTTGGATTGCAGTCAAGTAGCACACAAGTATTAGTTTCTAACGTTTAAATCAGAGTAAACTGATAAACACTGAACAGGTTTGAGCCTAAACTTGATCAACGCTAAGCAGCACCCATATTGGTCCTATGTCATTCGGAAGTGCTTTAACATGACGTGAGTTGTGCTAGAATACTGTATAGTGGGGGTTAGTGTTTAGTGGTTTGATGGTTTAGTGTTCAATATGATGCAGTTTGTGTTACCCAGGTGGCACTATCAAGTTCTTCATTTAGCCTAGTAATTGGTTACCGTCAGAAGTTAGATTTTTAGTCTTAGACTCAAAATTCAACCAAATGATGAATAGTACAGTTGTGATTTTTCACAAACACGTGGGCGTAGAGGACTAACATCTGATATGAATCACTCCGAAGGATAATCTACTTTAGCTATTCCCTACCAGTTGGCCTTTTTCGGAACCGAATGGGTCTATTGGAATCTGGTGGAGCATAGGTTCGCCTGACCTGATTTTGTCCCACCAAGACAATCAATTGAGAAATATCTAATTCACAGACTACTAGATAGTTTGCAGGTTTTCGTTTGTAGTATGGTATAAGAAGTTTTGGATTAACATTATGGACTAAGCTTATTTGATGACACTTGGCTCCGTCCAGCCAAAGAAAGCAGCAAGCCAGGACGTCTGGGAAGTCGCTCAATTCTGTCGCAATAGTTGAGTACTTAAAAGTAACCGAGCGAATAGGATGCGGGAACTCCGCATTTGAATATAGTTGGCGGCTTCACTGCTACTGTGCCTGATCCACCGGAGCAAACAGCTAATCGTCCGATAAAGTAGCTGAGTAGAATCCAATGAAAACCTTTTTGTTCCAGTATAGACTGTTGTAGTCAGCGGATTCTGAATGCCCACAATGTGAACAACCAACCTTGCTCACAGGACCCTGTGTACATCAATAGTGAAGTAACTATTTTCTAGGGTTTTTTGACAAGCTTGTGGAAACTAAGAAAGTGAACTCCTAATTTTTGCCTAAGGGCAAAAGGGGACAGCGTGATCCCCACTGCGTCTGGTTGGAGACACTACAAGATATGGCTGCTAACCGATGTCAGTGACGTTGTTGTTGTCAGTTTCTATCCAGATTGCCTGAGTGAATTTTTGGAGGTGTAGGACCTCGGAATGATTGTGGTAAGCTAGCACTAAGTCCCTTCAACGTCCACCGTTATTCTTTTCTTCACAATAAGGCTTTCAAATAAATCATGGTTGTACGGCAGTGAAACGTCGGTGTTGAAAACTGACGTCATGCTGTCGACGATGATGATGATGATCCCTAATGGCAAAGAGAGCGCGGGGGAACGACTTAGGAGTTAAGAGTAATCGAACGCTGAGTTGCTCTCTGGCACACTACTCCGCTAGGACAACTTAAGTGGCCGAAAGTGTACAGTTCTTCAAGTTTTTGCTGAAAATTTAGGTGAAATAACCTAGTCTGACTAAACTGGGCTGACTGCATTTTTACAAATAATCAAATCAGAAGATGAAATGTTAGCGACTGTACAATAAAGGGTCGATTCATTTCGCCCTAATGGATTAGTTTACGTGACCCTAAACACCTTGAAATGTTTCTTGACCTATGCTTGAATGAAACCGGACCGTGGATAAAATCCAATTCAGAAGCCGTTGGATATGATTTTCAAGGCTTATTTACGTTTGATCAACAACCTCGACACTGAACTGACAAGACTTACTCACTAGCATTACAATTGTTCTTTTCTGTTGCGTGCTTGAAGGGTGGCTATTCTGAATTTGACGCAAAGCCCCTTCCAGCAACATGTGTGATGGTCACGGATGCTTCTCAGTTCAGTTTTTTTATCGAGACATATGTGTTTGGAATCTCCAGTCTTGTTATGTGGCCTGCAGTAGTTGGGTCTGGTAGACGCTCAACGACTGACAGTTGGGTGCACACAATTTGATTCACAATAGAATTTCACCATGCTGCTATGCTATCAAGGTATAAGGTACTTGACAGACACTGGCTAAACAAGAACGCGGGTGACGGCGAGTGGTACGCATTCAGCGCAAGTGAAAATAGTTTCGGGACGCAGTAGCATACGAACTGGACAACATCTTGTTCGGCCGTTGTAAGGTTGTAAGATAGAAGTTTGGAAAAAGCCAACACCGGTACAACCGAAATTTTTCAGTCAACTGATTTCCGAAAAGCAATAAAACACACTCAGTACGTTCGCATTTTCGTTCAAACGACGAATGTTACATCCTCACTGCTGATACTTTCCAATAAGGGTATAATAGTTGAAGAAACCTTCCAGGAGTTTTATAAATAGGCCGTCTCGGTTAAGAAAAAGGGATTTCTGGATATTTGATGTAGCTAACTGAACGGAAAATAGCATTCTCTACGACAACTAAATACTTTCAAGGTTAGACTGGCCACAACCAGTATTATTAAGAAAAAGTTGCGGGTGTGTGTACGCATTGTTGGGTGGACAAAATGATCTGGCAACAGGATAACTGAAAAGTTAAAAGCTAGAGTTGCAAACCTTCACCACCGGTGTCCTCTTGTAATGAATCAGAGGACCGCCCCGGTAATTGAAACATCCCGTGGTTGGGCTAATTGCACTGATCGGACAGATAAATACTATCGCTTCGCACCTGGCGACATGACTACATGACCAACCGATTTTCCAAGTACGGCTGTAATTCTCAGCACACTGAAACTTTGCAGGTAGCTGAACAAAGTTTTCTCGCGAAAAGCCGGCTTCTACGGATATCTCGAAGAGGCACAATTAAAGAAGACTCCAAAACACACTCATCTGGTATTTTCTCCGTTCTAAGGAGAAGCAACAGGAACTAGAGAAATCGGAATTCGTTTTACCATCCGTTGCATGTGCTTTGGTACATTGACAGCAGTTGAATTCACGTTTCCTACGATCGGTGTCCGGATACAGCCCATGAGCAAAATGCTAACCGTAACAACACTGCTGGCTATAATACATCTGATGCACTGATACCTTGAGAGCCTGAATAGCGCCAGATGTGTCTGATCTTTTGCATCAGTAATAGTGTGATTATCAACCATTTTATGTAGCCCTAATTTAAAAATAAGTAAAACGCGATCAACTGCATTGCATTGTTGTGTTGATGAGACCTCAGGCTAACCATATGTATATATATATATATAATGGCCTGTCAGGAATTTCCGATCTACAAAGTAATGGGATGACAGAAGACTGCCGGGGATAACAGATTTAAAACATGCTATAGAGGAGAATGTTGGTAGCTTAGGTAGTATAGACGGTCGTTGGTTTGTTCGCTGAACTGAGCAATTTGATTGCAAACGTTTCATCACAAATCGAGGTGACATCATCAGGACAGGAGATAACAGAACAACCAATGGAACCGACCGACCGAACAACCAATCGTGACCGAAGATCAACCCCGGCTAATAGCATGCATATTAACACACACAACACTACTCAACGCACAACCACCAACCCATCGCTGCGCTCCACCCCGCTCCCTACCAAAGCACTGATGATGTCAACTCGATTGGTGATGAAACGTTTGCAATCAAATTGCCCAGCTCAGCGAACAAACCAATGACCAGATTTAAAACATGTTCACCCATAGCTTTACAGTTTGGAAAATTTTATAGTATATCCTGGAGCTAATTAGAGATTTGTACATTGAATGGTGATTCCATATTGTCACTTGGATCGATGGCCTCTGGGAGCAAGTTTGATGAATCTCTGGTGTCCATTACTAGCGACTATTGCTGTTCAGATGAGCAATATAGGCAGCTGGAGTACATTCCTATTGTAACTTATATCCTCGGCGCGTACTGATGTGTGTTTCTCAACTGAACAATTCGTCTTAGACAGGCAGGCGAATTTCCTGCCAACTGGTGATAGGTAAATGACATCTCACACATCACATCTCACATGACTCCTCGACTAAACGTGTCTGGCAATAACTCCTACGATCTAGTCTGATGTACACAAAACTCAAAGTCGTGAATGCATTCTCTCAGGCATTCAACATCTGATGTATAGCGAATATCAGATTACGTACTGTTAAGTGAGTTTTTTGAAGTAGACATTAAAATTAGGTAGGTCTCTGTATGATCAAAGCAGATGGATCATTTGACAGGGACTTACGGCAACCCTTCACTCAGTAGGACGTAGGGGGTGTTTTGTTTTGTTGTCTATGTAGTTATTGGCTTTTTCTATTGCAGACTGGGTGTGGGCGCCCTGGCAGTATCTTAGCTCACGTGCAACCATGATACTCACAACCAAAAATAGTTTGTTCCGATTTCGGCCGTTGCATGGTTTCGCCAGCCTGTTCACAGGTCCCAGCACTAGGACTAACCGTTTTGCTTGCCACGCGTTGCATTCCAGCCGCAGATTCTATACGTGCAACTTCAGTAACGACCCTAAACACTTTGAAATCTGACTTCAAACCCCGTGAGCCGTTGTACCTGACTGCCTCCAATGTTCGGACACTGAAGCAAGAAGGAAAACAGATGCCTCTTGCTCGTTCACTGGATTCTCTTTGCATTGATATATGCTGTCTCTCAGAAACAAGGAACAACGGAAATCGCTTAGCAACGTAAACCCACCAACTAACCAGCCCCGAATTCAAATCGATCACATCGCCGTCGGTGGCGAGGGTCGATCACTGCTTGCTGCTCCTTCTGGAACACCAGTGAGGACTCCGATCATGCACTCGCGCGCTGCTGCTTTTCACTGTGCTTTTCAAGTTTAAGAAGAACGCGCACTGAGAAGCTTGTGGATTCAGAAGTCAAATGAAAATACCAGAGCCTGCTCTTTAAACTCCTGCCGGACCGTCTTATATCAGAAACAAACGGCCATTGGAAAAAATAGCCACAATGATCCTCAGAGCTGGAACTTCTGTTTGCGGAGCAACCCAGCCACCAGAAGTTGGATTTCCGATAAGATCGTGGCTTTGCTGGAGGCTTGCCGTCAGATTTCTCCCAACCGAAACCACAAATCCACCCGATACATTAGCCGACACAAGGTGATACTGAGTGTCCATGCAGACCGCGAAGCTTGGTGTACCCGAAATGCTGAAAAGCTGGAAGAGGCAAAGAATGCTGAGAAAGTCCGCAAGCAGTTCCACTTGATCCATTCTACTGGTCCTCGGAAGCCTTCTGTCAGCGAAATTATCAGGGATCAAAATGGCTCTCTGATGTTTAGCAAAGAACGTTTGGGTCGCTGGACGCAGTGCATGGAACAACAATACAGTTGGCCTCTTGCTACCTCTAATCCGGGCTGCCGGCCTTTAACAGAAAGGTAGACTGTGAAAATGGAACACTCTCCCCAGCTTCAAAAGTGTTCTGGCGTATAGCTCTACTTGAGCGTCATCGTGCTGTTCTCTCTGGAAGTCTTCCACCTGCTCTGTTCATGGATGGCGAATTCCTCAGTCAGTGCCTATCTAGCCCATTTGTGTCCAACTGGGGGAAAGAGACCATTCCAGGTAACTGGAGTGAGCCACCAATAGTTTCCATTTTTGAAAAGGGCACTTGCAATGAACGTGGTAACCACAGAAGTGTTAGTTTGACTCCTGTTGTAATAAGGCTTCTACCGTCACTGATTCTTCGGCATCTTTTGGCGGCACGCAAAACCGTGACTCTTGAGAAGCAAGCGCGATTTCGACCGGGTAGAGGCTGCGTTGGCCACATCTTCACACTTTGTCAGGTGTTAGAGCAAAGCCACATGTGCAGGCGATGGACAATCTTGGTTTTCCCTGACTTCAAGTGTGCGTTCGACTCTGTCGATCGGTCAGTACTGTTGACCTCACTTGCACAACAGGGTATGCTTCAGAATTTAGCGAACATAATCCGATTCCTTTATACATACCTCTGGGTGTGTGCGAGTATATGGTGAGCTCTCCAAAAGCCTCCCTACAAAAGGTAATGTCCGGCATGGATGTCAAATCTCTCCACTCTTGTTCAACTTCATCACTAATGAAATAATGAGGCGAACGCTGGGAGGCCTTCAAAACTTCGGTGTCCAAACTGTTGCTGGTGACAACCTTGTTGATCTGGAGTACGCAGACGCTATCACCCTCATTTTTGAAGACAAAGGGGTAGCAGAAGCAAACTGACCACCATCATACCACCTTTCGGCATGCGCCTTGCACCTTCAAAGTGAAAAGTCATGCCTCAGAACGTACAGTCTCTGAACATATCCCCTACAATGTCAAGGAGAATCACTGGAGGTTGTGTAGAATTTCACACACCTCGGTGATTGTATTAGCTCTGACGGAAGTATATCTGATGACGTCAGTTCATGAATCTCCAAGGCGCGAATCACGTTTGCTAATTTGCGTCACCTGTGGCATCAAAAAAGCATGTCACCAAGTCTTAAAGGTTACGTGTCCCAGGCTACAGTAAGGGCTGTGTTTTTGTATGGCTGTGAGACGTGGCCTCTGGGCATGGATGATTAAAGCGTTTCCAAGTTTTGACCATCGATGCCTCAAAAGCTTTGCTGGTGTCGGATGGCTTCAATAGAGTAGTAAAGAGGTGATTATAAAACGGGTATTTGGTTGTTCAGCAGGTACTTCAATCGCGTAAAGCATCGAGCACCATCAACTGCAATGCCTCAGTCATGTGCTACGCATGCCGGAACATCGTCTGCCAGGAAGAGTGTTGTTCTCTGTGCCTCCTTCAGAATGACGCAAAACACAATGTGGAGAACATAAGACTTGGCAGAGGAGTGTAAAAGAGATTACGAAGAGCTTGGGTGTTTTTAGTCCAGTACGCTTTCCCCAATGAAGTTCTCATGAAAACTCTTACGCTTGGCTGAAGACACTGCAAGAAATAGCAGCAATGGAATTTGTTTTATCGGTTGTGTTTCAGGCTGTCTACCTGAGCGCTTGAGAATCTAGGTACCTCAGAATGCTGGCGATAGGCCAGAATCAGGTCCTCTATCTCACGCACTCTCTTCTTTTCATTCTAAGGCTTTAAATATAATCAGTCAAACTTTGTGGTTGTACGGCTGCGGATCATCAGTATCGACACTCTTCTTGTATCTGATGATGATGATGATGATGAGTCGGAATGCTGCAAAATTAGCCATAAGCTGAGCAAAGGAAAACGAAAACATTCACAAGTAAGTAGAACGAACCCCGTCAGACATCCTTGATCCAAAGTGGCCCTGGTCACCTTTGAATATCTTATACAAAATATGTAATCAAGATCTATCCATGGGCTGTCTTTGAAACCGGAACCCCTAGTACACTGGCTCCACATTTCCTAAGGCTGCGGAACTTAAAACTGAGTGATTCCGCCAAACTGACTTTAAGCAAGGTGGCAAGAGTTGCAACGATAGAATAGCCACTATCAATCTTCAGTGGCACCTAGAAAACCTCTGTCCTGCATCCGTGTTCAAAATTACACACCACTTACACACCACTTACCAATTGCACACTTAGGTTCTAATTTGAACTGAATAGTATATATAAAACTATAGGTGTTTGTGTGCATATAAAGGCAATGCGCAAAAACGGTGGAGACAAATGTGCTTATTTTTTTTAGCAAAACAACACCAATCAACACTAACCGTTACTACCAATCCTTGTATACATGAAAGATAGAATTGTATAACAGTAATGTACTATTTCCCTTGCATCCTTGTACAAAATAACATTTATCTACCCATCTTACTATCGCTTTGGTTAAACGGCGCAGGCTGGGTTCCACTCAGATCGTTCTATTGAAAAGAACCTGTAGTGACTTTGCTTTCGCGCAGCTTATTCACACAAATTCGCCTATTAATAGGATATTACGAGAAGTGGAATGCATGTGTTGCAAGCATCCTGCTGGATACATTTGATCAGTTGGATTGAACGATGACGTTTTGCGACTGGTTTTACTTATAGTTCCTTCTCTGAAGTATATTTACGTGATAGTTAATACATTGTGCGAAATATTACGGTATATGGTCATAAATCTTCTTGTTTATGCTGGTCAACAAATACGCTGACAGAGAATGCCAACCAACTTGTCAGTTGCACATCTGCTGTATTTCTGAAAGCACCGCCGCTAGTTTCGAGTTTGGACCGTTTGTAAGCTCGGCACAACCTTGCATAGTTGGTAGATGTCCTCACCTGGTACACGGTAATAAGCTTTTCTACTTTGACAATTCGGCTGCCTAATTTTTTAAGGTTATTATTCCTCCATTTTTCTCGGTACTCTTCTGAACCATCATACGCTCATTGTGATTTATCAGCCAGTGCCATGCACCTAGTACACGTCTGATGTTCATCCTGTAAGCATTTTTCAGTCTGGAGTTTGAAGTGAGTGTTTTGTTAGGTTACGTAACCCGGCTCATTGTATGGTCGTCCACACAACTCTTCTGGTTCGCTCTTTTGTGGACCCTAGATAAACCTCCAAGGAACAAAAATGCACCTTTTGTTAGCCATTAAGCACACAGTTGTACTCAACCTGAGGTTACTCCGAGCACTTTTTATAGCTATCCAATCTGCACTGTGGTGCAAGTCGACATCTGGTCTACGCAGACTGACGGGTAAACATCGTGTTTCAGTGTAAGCTTATGCTGCGTCCATGATGCACTATTTATTCCCACTGGATGTCGGAAGGTTTCGAAAGGAAGTGACTGGCGAGGCTGTGGGTGCGATTGCTTACTCAGTTGTCACGTAGTTCTCAGTTGTGTTAAGGCAGATGGGCGACTCCAAATATCACTCTACAGATATCGTTTCGTATGAGTGCTAAATGACAGCATCACTGAGGTTCAGCGTTTTGGCTAATATACAAGCCTTATTTTTTTAAAAATATCTATCTCAATCTCGTTGAGAATGCGTTTCAAAAATATCAATGTTAACTCAGGCAACTGAAGAAATCTGTACTTCGATACAAACCTAAACAACATGTTTCTCAGGGTGATTGAAAGATTTTTAGGCAGGAAATTCTGAGCCTCTGTAATGACCAAAGCAACCTGACTTTACATTATCTTTTCATCACGACAACTTTTGAACTCATCCACTGACTGAAAACCCGCATCAGTTTTGCTGGTAGAGAGAGCCTCAAAAACAGATATATTTAAAGCTCCGTAAGCAGTAGGCTGGATATTTAAACCAGTTACTTTCGTTCTAGCATCACTTAGGTCAGTAATCCTGTAATCCTAATTCCACACGAGTTTACGGAGGAGTTTACCCAGACCCTCTGAGATTATTTTCCTTAACTCTATATGGGCCCGTTTACAAGAAGAAATCAGCCCGGTCAAACAGCTGGTTTTATGCAAAATTAAAAATCATTGGGTAGAAATCGTTATGTTATTTAACTGATTTAATATTTACGTTTCCTAACATAAAATCGACTTGATCGTGGTGTCTGTACTCATTCAAACGAAAGAAGCACACAATAATTTTTTAGGAAACCCTAATTTATGAAGTGTCATTCCAGATAAATATCGCTGTAGAAAAATATCCATGCTCAAACCGGGACTCATACTTGACATTCTATTCCACCAGGCTTCATTATTTATTGAATATACGGGAGCCATTCAATCGTGCATCTTGGCTTAATATTTTCTAGTCTCTAAATCAGACAGTATGTATTTTGAGTACTACTCACGTTTTGACAGATCCTCTTGCGCAAAAGGCAAAGATTTGTGAATCTCATTCTTCTATAATTTGAAATGGAGATTTTTGGAAGAGGCTTTAAACGCTGGATTGATGAAGCCTTGAAGTTGTATGTCCTTTGAATTACCTGGGTGCTTCAAACTGCTGTAGTATGTGAAATTCTCCGGCATTTCGCACATCCCAAGAAAAAGTGGAGGAAACGTACCGGGTTTTCTGTTTATTTCCTCAGCCATGTCTAGACAGTTTCTTCACCCCAGGAGATGTCCCTCCAAGATACTGTTAACCTAGTGAATCTTTAATAAATTTCTGCGAACGATAAGCAGGTTACAGTGCAGTCTGTTAATAGCAGGTTGTTCATTTGGCGGGGCAGCTCGTCTGTCGAATTCTGAGTGGCACAAACTGAGGCTTGTTTATTACTACGAGACCATTGAAAATCCGATATAGCGCAATTGGCATAGGCATTTAGGTAAAATTAACTTTTAGCATTATCGGTGGGATAACGTAAGTACAATGCATAGCAGCTGAAACACGGTGAAATCTGTGAAGACTGGGGGATGAGTAATTTGTACCGTGCCGTGGGAAATGTAGCGCATTACAAGACTGTTTTGCTGGACTACCAGAGGTGCTAAGCGGTTGGGCAGTTGATACATCATTCCAGTTGGATATTAAGTTAGTCTAACCACTGTTGCATCTGTGTACCATGCACTATGTTTGTGAAACTAAACTTTCACGAACTTTTTGTGATTCGATTAAAACGCTGTTGGCATCGTTACGCTGACATTATATTTACCTATTGTGTAAAACAGATTGTGCATCCCTAGGTAACGATTCTTTCGCCCAATGTCGGTGATAAGCAAAAAGACCGTGGTACCAAGAAAAACATAACTGTTCATAACAGGTGGTGTCCTAACAGCACATACATGCAGCGAAATGACGTGAATGAAACCAGTCTTTCTACAAAATAATGTGGGGCATCAAAGACTGATATGTCTATGTGTGTTGTGGTTGATGCGAGACACTTTCTCTGAGTTCCTATATGAAAGATCGAATGCAGGCTTTGATATTCACATTCAAGCGTGTGATGACCAAGGGTACTGACATTCATTTGGCTTGAATCCCACTTCCTTGATCGAATTTTGTGAGGCAAGTAATTGTGTTCAATTTATCGGTTTGGTTTTCCTAGTTTCGCATAGAAAATTGGTTTGTGCAATGTTATTTTAAGGAAATTGGGTACGGACTTGATATTCGGCTTTGAGGAAATACACTCATTTACACTTTAAAGCTAGAATCAATAGAATCTGTCTTTTGCGATATCCATTAGCTTTCGAATTTCCAGCATCCTGATGAATAATAGGTTTTTGCAAATAGATTTGTTGCGGTATCTCGAATATGGTACCAATTGAAATGTTAGGAAACCTTAATGTGACACATTCAGTTGAAGAATAGCGTAAACGAGAGTTTCCGTTGCGTCTCCCGAAAACACCAATGCAAAGTTGCAAATGAGTGTGTTTTTCACCTGCGCACAGTTTAAGATTCAAGTAGAACACAAGGTTAGTAAAAACTTGCAAACTTCTCTCTGCTGAGCTCCAAGAAGAATCCGGTAGTACGCTGTCGAAGCGTTTTCGGCAACAATCTGAGTAGCTTGTCCTTTCAAGAAAGAACATTCCGCTTTCTTTGTTCAAGTATTTCTCAGGTGATCCATTTTGGATCCCAAAGTATCTTATACCAATCCATTTTGGCTCCTAAATCATTTGGGATGGGTGAAATAAAACTAGCTTTCAAAGGATGCACAAGAAACAGTTTGTAGTTGTGTGTTGCGTCATCCATTTCAAAGCCATTTCCTGCAACCTGGTTTAAGAAGAAACAGCCTTAAGCTAATTTTCAAGGATTAACTCAAAACTATCTAGAAAAAGGGAGGGTTTGCATGGGTTTATTTTATTTGAGGTTATGTTAGGAAGATAGAAGCACATCCGGAGTGATATGCAGGTGCTAGAGTGTGCTCTCAAAAACCTTTCCTCACTCGACATCGACCGGAAGTAGTTGATATCAAAGCCTCATTACGGAGTGTTTGCCTTGAAGTCCGGCAAACTCCTCGTCGTTGTTTAACAAACGCTATTTTCACAATTAAGCACTCACAGTCCGTTGGGATGTGCCCCGTTGCGAAGGTGACCACTTTGGACTTTCTTTAACCCTGTTTATCCTGATAACGTCAAGGGCGTCATCTGCCGATGTCTATCAGTTGCAAACAGCATTGTCTCATTGGTGTTCCCATCCGACCACAGCGTTTTCGAATCTTGGATGGTCTCGTGCAAGTGCAACTGAGACCCACACTTGTGTATCAACAAATTCAGTACTCATATTAACGGTCAACACTGAAGTCAAATGAGTAATTTCTTTGCCCACTTACAAGAAGCAAATGAGAGCCACTAAACGAAGTGAGCATTTGTTTGGAACTCGCTAGTTAAAAGATTGTTCAGTGTTTGTTCAACATCACATCGGCCGGTGCCCACAAGGGTCCTGCGATGTCAGGGAGTGGTGGAGCGGCATTACTGTTACATCAGCCGTTTTGTGTGACAACCTTTTGATGGCGGCCAAAAGCATGGTGGTTGTGTCCGTATCAGTCAAGTGCTCAGTCACTCCGGGAATCCAACGTTGTCCTTTGTTTGGTTCTCAGGAGTGTGCTTTATCAATGGAGAAGTGTTGAAGTGAAGAAGGTCCGTGCCACCAAAAGTATCTGCATGACGTTGTGTTCCATTTTTGGGGTATCCATTCTGGAATAGTTCTGCATTCTATCAGGCCTCGCTTAAGGGTCATTTCTCAATTCTTAGAAAGCCAAGGTTTTAAAAAAGACCTCTATGCAAAAATCACTTAACCGAAAAGTACAATGCATCCTCTAGCAAAACAGATTGTCAAAATTATCGACATTAGTGGCAGTTTACTTAAAGGCTTAATGGCCATTTGGTGCGCACTGACCAACCTTTTTTTGTTTTCTCTATCCCACGGCAATTGTTTGGGGCCACAAAGTTAAAACGAACTTCAGTTATTTTGCTATTTTTATCCAACATTCCATACCTGCTTTGACAACGCAATGCGTCCGTTTGATGAGGGATCATATTACCATTCCTAACCGGTCTTCAGGAGACAGCTTACCTGGTCCATACTGACCATTTTTCAGGCTTGAAAGTTCGAGATTTAGATGCTTCACATGCTTAAGACATGCGCATGGATGGCAACTGCTGATCTATGCTATTTGCACTCTTTTTGTGCACATGCAGTTTAGGTTGGGTGCAGACGGACTGTAGCTGCTTCAGCTTCTGTTGGCGTTTGTTTTTTAGCAAATCGAGTAGTGGCGTGGGGAACTGGGCGTGCCAAAGTGCAATTTATGCCAACTGCTAATGTACTAACAACCCGACCATTTGACAACCAACTTGTGCGCCAAAAAATCCTTACAGACTTAGCCAGCCATGAACATCCAGAAAGTCCAGCTGAAACTCTTGAATTGACACCACATGTTTTGATATTAGTTTGCAATGTAGGTGGGTAGTTAGCCTTGTGGAGCTCACCCGCGGCTACTCAACCTAGAGGAAAACAGATCAGAGGTGGTATATTCTGTCGTTCGGAAGAACTTACAAACGATTGGTTACCTCAGCAGCTTGGCTAGTAGACAGCCAAAGGTGTAGACTGGCGAATCAACTGAGGATTTTACCACTCGTCACCAGTACGATCATGAACACCACTGCTACTGGTCGGTGCGACTCTCTTCCTTTCGTGTACTGTCCATCACGCGTAACCGTGGCCAAATCGATGTCTCACTGGAGAGTTCAGGCACTTTCAAATGTAATTTGAAGTCGAGGCCGACTGCACTGTTCCTTGCATGAGAGTGGTTTATCAAAAACTGCCGTGGAATGTGGGACGCCATCCTCTGGACTGTGCATGACATCATAGTCAGGCTTTCTCGTAAACAATATTTTTAACCCCCTCCCTTGCATGTATCGGACTATGTATTTTATTGAATTGTTTCAAAACTGACTGGAAGACCTAGCGAATTGACAATAAATTAATATGAAATCCCATTACAAACCCAACAGAATGCTATCATCAGTTTGAGGGAAAATTAGTAGGCATTCGGCAGTCAACCTGCTTGTCAACATTGGAATGCAAGTTCATTATAAGGATTTCCCCCATAAGGCAAGAGTAAGGTGCGCAAAACCCTCAGTGTATTAAACCCCACGGTTTGGTACCTGAGTTGATAAGAATACCTCAGAAATAGTGATTCAGTCCTGACCAATCGCCTTGAAAGCAGTTACCATTTCCGACTACTTCGCAAGGTTTAAAGGTCCCTACACATTGACGTGTAACTCGTTGGAATATCTCTGGGAAAGCGTGGTATGGGCATATAGCTACAAAATAGTGACAGAACAAAACTTTTACTGTAAGATTTATGAGGGTTTGATGAAATGCAATCGTTTTAGTTTAACAGATGCGGAACGTTTGAGCATTTTGATAACATTCCGTCAACAATACCAGATACCGAGTGTATCCGACAATGCGCTTCCCTGACTTTACAGTCAGTTATGACGTGTATTATTGTTCCTTTGCAATTCGTGGTCGGTAATCGGGAATGGATAAGAAAAGATTATTGGTCAACGCGGAATATTCGAAGCACTACGCTGAGTAGAAATGCAGTAAAAGCTGCCCGAAATTAGTGAAATACACTCATTTGCAAATCTTGAATACTGTACCAAATGAAACACGAGGTGGCCTGGTGCAGCACATTCAGTTGCTTAAAAACAGCGTAAACGAGAGATTCAGCTGGGTTCCAGCTGAGTCTTCCGCAAAATCAAATTGGTTTGCAAATGAATGTATTTCGTTAATTTCGTGCAGTCTGGGTCCAAGTGGAACATAAGGTTGACGAAAAGTCGGGGACTGCACCTACCTGATGAGCCCCAATTATGATGAAACCAGTCGCGGGCTGTCGAAGAATTTTCAGCAACCTTGTGACTAGTATATTGGGCCTACAGTTATTCTTAGTGCATTTTTAACTCTATCCATCTTGTGTGCATCTATCGCCCTTACATGATTGGCTCAGCCAGCGTTGTTCACAGCTGTGGAGATTCTCGACTTAGTGTGCCGGGTCCAGAAGCCGCTAGTAGTGGAGGGTTCAGTACGGCCGTCAAGAAAAGGTATCTCCAACCCATATTACAGGCAAAAAGTTACAATGTTGCGCGGTGCAAGAAGAGTATCAGTCTATTTTACCACCCATTCCTTACTCATCCTTCAAAGTAACATGACGCCCAAAACGAACAACACCGTACCGAGACTGATTTGTTCCTTACGGGTTTAATGCCTACGCTTATTCCGTGCATGGCCCGTCCATATGAAAGTTGTAATCACCAGTGGAACTAAACTAACCAGAGCTCCCATTTAAGCCAAAAGGCATTTATTTAGAAGTTGCTTAAACACAATGCACTACCTTGTTTTATCTAAGTTAAGAAGTCTTGTCGGTTTGTACATCCTTAAATGCTCTAATGTCTTCTCTGACAGTGAGTACTGACTCTTAAATTTGATTGATGTACGAGACCTCCCAGGTTATGGGGTGAGAAAACTGGCAATGATGAGGGGTCATTGAGAGTAGGGTGCGTGCCTCCAGACACTGGAGTACTTGATGCTGTCAGTCGTCTCAATGAGTAGGTCGGTAGGATAACTGAGCAGGGTAACGCAGTGGTTCAAGTCACGCTCCCAATTCGTCGAGTTGGTATGCTCACCTATCCAAATTTTAGCTCAGACTGGATCATACACGAACGTTGACCTACATTATTTCCCTGGTTTGTGCCAAAACGTGATCCATTTCGTTGAGTTAGTTCAATCATTGATCACCCATGGAATGTATGTGTGATATTTATTCATGACCAGGCAACTCGCTAGAGCGGACGACTTTGTCCCTTACCGGTGTAAACTGGTTTTCGTATCGACTTGTGTCAGGTTTCTGTACCATAACTTGTGACATTCCCAACATAGGAAGACTTGGTTCCAGTCTGAGGATACTGCACACAGCAGTGGACTACATCGTCTCAGGTCCAATCGAAGGAAGCCTAACGTCAAGAGAAGGAGGAACATTCGAGCTGCTGTTACGCACAGATCACTTTTTGCTTCTCATCATGCGAAAGGAACCAGTGGGATGAGGTCCACGTATTTTCTTTCCGAGCATGGTACGCACAAGACATTCGCATAACAGTAGGGAAGCCAGTGCGAGTAAAAACCAAAAGATGGTAATGGCATCACACCGGGTGATCTAAGCTAATCAAATAGTGGTCATGAATTAGGAAGGATCACCAGCCGGTTAATCTAGCCAGAACAAAACAAGAAAACACGTGCTCGCTGGTTCGGGCGACAATGTGTACACTGTGAAGCTAAAAACAGATCATTTTACTGCTGCATCAATGTATTGTTGATCTGCACTCACAATAACAACGAAGTTGAGTCTATCTTGATGGAAAGCATGCATGCTTAACATCAGTTGAGTGTGATTAGAGTGGTTACCGATGGCACCGTGAATTAGGTTCATGTTCTGCTCTATTTTCGTTCATGCAGTCCCGACGACTCAGTGTAATAATAAAATGACTGTCCAAATACACCAGTTTTCGGGGGTGACGATCGGGACGGGCTGTTGTTTATCGTTTCAGAACTTTGTGAACAATCGGCAGTTTTTTTAGCTGGGCAATGTTTCGCTTTTGACACAAGCTTCATCAGGCCAAGTGAGCAGGCCACCAAGTTGGCCAGGTTTTAAGGCAGACAGTGAACCAATCACTTAGACGTATTCATATTAGCGCACTAGATCAGTGTTGAGTGTTGTCTAGTGTGGTTGCAAAAATCCTGCAGTGATGGGTTGGGGAAGTTTCATATTAGTTCCGATCGGATTTGGTTTCTCAATCTTCGACTTCAGGCGGCTTTAACTGATGACTCACCGCGTGCGCCACTGGTCGATTTTTTGGTCGTTGCGGACTTGTGAGTGTTGCGACAATTTAGTTTGGAGGAACGTGGATGAGGTTAAATAGAATTCAGATAATGACTACTCTTCTGATAACCGCAGGTGTCAGCTCGACTGATCCAAAACAGTTCTCCATACGCTTGCCAGTTTCAGGCCTTCGATTCTGTTAACACTGGGATGCTTGGCGATTTCTACCGCCTTTGCCATCACTCTCTGTGACCTGGACCGTAGTCCTCACCTCAAAACCTCAACCCTTTCTAAATCCATTTTGTGACCCGAGTCCAGTGCATATTCCGCAACTGCCGAGTCTTTCAGTAACCCGCGATTTTCACCCCGATTTCTCGGTGGCCTGTTCATTTTCCTCCTATGCTCTCCGATTCTGGTGTGAAGTTCCCTGGTCGTCTGCCCTAGTGCCGTTGTTACACTTAATTGTTTAGACACAGTCCCTGGTTCTGTATGCCGCAGAGCGATCCTTCAATTGTACCAGTACAGAGTGTTGTTCAATTAAGTTTGTCCACCTATTTTTTATTACTCATATTTCTTATTCTCCAGAAATTCCACACATTCGTAACCCACCCTACCATCCACAATCCAGTGGTCAAGCTGAAAGCTTTGTTGGTATTTTTACAACGAGCTTATGCATTGAGGAACCTGAGGGGACATCAAACCTATCGGACGATACCTAGTAACTCAATCAAGTCTCCAGGTGATATGTTCCTAAGGTGACACGCGCGTTTGCCATCGGATGTAATTTTGCCCATAAAATGTAACTTCAGGAGAAACCTCCCAATAGAGAGACAATATGATGCAGTGCTCGGTTCCATCGCTCATAGCGCCTGTGTCCATGCAAGAAATATTTCACAACGCTACTAAGGTCCGAATCCCGGAGAGATTATGCAAAGTTAAAATGGCCAAAGTTCTTGGAATTTGGCCTCTGAAACCTCGGGGATCGAAATGCACCTGGGAGGTTTGCCTACAGGCATCGAGCATAAGGACCATATAGCCTATCTTGGTTCAGATCCTGCAAAGAAGCAAATCATTTTCAATAACCTAAATAATTCTGTCTTGCGGTTTAGTACGCGCATCACACCCATAACCGGTACGTTACCGTAACAAGAATTGGTAGGTTCACACGCAAAACTTGCAGACCAGCCAGTCGACGTGGCAGATAAGTTTTTTTACCTGGCTAGTTTTATCAGTTCCGGTGAACTGGTTAGACACGAGATTCCTTCGTGAATCGGGAAGGCCATGGCAGCTTTTGCTGACCTGTGACACCTATGTCGCCGGTGTGAGGTAGCTTCATCTGTAAACGAAAGACAATGCACTGCAGCGGTGCAATCTATACTGCTCTTTGGATCAAAATAATGGTCTGTACGCGCAGGAGATGTACGAAATCTGTCAGTATTTGCCCACCGGTGTCTCCAAAGCATTGGCCACGTCTTCTACGAATGTTGGATTAGCAATGCTGAGCTACGCCTGGTGTTTTAGGCAGAAAGAACTTTTTCTCCCTGGTTACGGAGAGGTTACGGTTGGTGAAACATTTGGTCCATATGCCAGAGAATCGTCTGGCTCGTACAGCTCTTTTTGCTCAGTCCTGTGCTGAGGGGAAGCGACCAAGAGGTGGACCTTCTATAACCTGGCAACGAAGTATGAGATCATTAACCAGCAAACTCGGTCGGGCTGAAGACCGCCGTCTATCTAAATAGGGACTCCGAAACTCACTTCATCAATGGTTGCTGAGACTGGCAGGCAGGTCTTCCGTGACGCTCGTGCATCAAAGCCACATCTTCTAATGTGGAGCTGCCAAGTTCCTGATTATGCCACCACTTATAGTGCCTAACTATCTCTGTCCCGCTTTCCTACATTACGGTGATCGAAAGCGTAGCAGCTCAAACCATCGTACCCTTGGTACATGGTTTATAGCTGGTAAACTGACCAAAATGATATTGAAAGTGGAGGGACGGATCTAGATTCGCCATATCTGTCAAAAACGCACCCGAGATTATCAAGTTCCAATTCTCTATCTGTCTTTTAAGCCAAGACGATACCGAGCAAACTCTAGAGACCTGAAGCGTAATTATCCATTTTTCAGTCGCATATCACCAAAGACACGACATTCTCAACACCATATGACACTTATCAATGGACTTATTGTTGATTCTTGCTTCGAATCAAACGAAAGGTAGATGAACTTATTTGAAAAATTATTTGGGAGATGATTTGCGGTGACTGGATGCCCAGTCAACCTTTGCTACTGTTTGACCTATTGTTGGTCGTACCTACTACGCATTCATTCCGTCCCCGCCATCCATTCCTCTGCTTTACTAGTTGACGTACCATCGCATTTCTTCAAAACTATTTTCCTCACTAAGATAGTGCACCGAAGTTAGTCCTTCCCATTAGACTGACTGGATAACAGCTCAGTCAAGTCACATAATTTTCATAGGGAGAATGGAAATAGCCTTGAGCAACGGGCAAAAGAACACATTCCTAAACTGTTCAGCTTCCATAGCAAATCAACAGGTGTAGTATCCTCCACGGTCTGCGTGACGAAGCTGCATATTGTTTTTCACCCAGTAGAAATATCAGTTTTAAAATTCTAATGCTGAACTGTTTGTTCGTCCACTCGTTGCTTATGTAACCCCTACTGCGGTTAACAAGAGCGTTTATGTCCATGCAGTCTTGCGCAAATTCTCTTCCTTCATGGCTATTCGGATATTCATAATGACTTCCACAAAACTTATCTCCAGATAATAACGTCAAAATAAAATGTCGTTTGTGACAGAAGAACTGGTAAACCCACACTGCACTTTTTCCAATTGATTGAAAACACACCGCACCCTCCTTTTTACCGAATGATAGCAGAACGGTAGCCACACTGCATACACCTAATATTAGCACCGGTTACATGCCGGTGCATGACATATCAAAACCTTGGGTGTGGCAACACTTCCAACGGACACTGAAGCCTAGCACAACGAAAGGAAAAGATCCTCAGCATGTTTTTCACAATATCGAAACCATATGTATGCCCACTATAAAAGGAGGTTGCTTCCCTGTAGTGTTAACTTCCACTGAATGGTCTTCAGAATGGATGATGTGTTATTGAAGACAAACGACACTTGTTTTGATGAAGCAACATCAGTTGTTTCTCAGCCCATTTACGCAGTGGATGCTCTCATGCCTGCTGATTTTTTGTGACTTAGATCCACTAAGAATTCGTTTGCGCTTTTGCGAATCGTCCATACAACAGTCCTTTGTTTCTATCGTAAAGCCCGAGCCGGAACAAAACAAGCGAAATAGTCATGAGAAATCCCATCATCAGCCGTAGTACCACTCATTCTGAGGAGATAATAGCGCGGCTGCTCTACTTCATAGGCATCAAAATAGGGTAGCATCTTCTTAGAGTGTGTTGACCAGATTGGAGAAACGTTATGTAAAACTGATCCGTTTTACTCAGCATAAAGACTATAAGCCGGCTTCTTGAGTATAGTGTGTTGGTCAGTAACCAAGCGGAAGCCAGGCAGATAAACAGCTGGACAGTTAGCTGCGGAAAAAATCGAGTGACACACGAACGGACAAAGGAGCCGAGGGATTTGTGAGCTGTGTATTTATCCCTATGACCGAACACAAGCTGTATTTTTATCAGGGGCAACTGAGCCCATGGCATCAATCTGCGGAAGCCTTGTGCACCGAATCGTCGGTCCACAGAAGTGAAGAGTGACGCTTTTTATAGGGTCCACACGCAGATTTCAGATCGATTAATGTCGCTAACCGACAATTTCAGAGCGTCACTAGCATTGTACTGAAACACAGTGCCTCAAATATTGTGACTGTGAATGCACTTGAATGTCTCCTCAACAAACGGCAGTTTTGAAGAATGCTCTCCTTGAGTGCCCAATCAATCGTATTCGGATTCCCACTCGGGTGCCTCTTCGCCTACTCATGATAGGTCAACACACACGCCGGCGAGCTGAAGCCCGAGGCGCATCGGCGTTCCCAAACAGGTGGTAGGCTTTCCACAAGAGGCCACTCTCTTCACGCTGGACTCATTCGTCCTGATCTCATAGCCCCATTATCCACGATTCACCATAATGGGTCAGGTGGTGGTAAGCAAAAGGCCGTATCCAGTTACCTCTAAACTCGTCCCTAAAAGGCAAAAATTCAGATGTAGATGGTCGTGCATGGGACGTGTCACTTTGAGTAAGCTGCACTTAGGTGCTGGTGTGTCAATCACACATCCTTGCACTGGTGCGGTAGAGTTGGTAGTCATTCCTCCAGGAGCCAGCTAGGAAGTGCATGCTATCACGGTAAATCTACTTCACGTGATGTGCAAACAATGTAGCTGATTAAGACAAAAACCTCGAGTGCATGCGAAACATCTTATTCAGTAGTCTTGAAAGCACGATTATCTATCTTAAGGTTTGAAAATGTTACAGTTTTAACCAAGACAGCATACCATAGTTGGGGTTTTTTGGCACTCATCAGGAAAATTTAACTTTCAAAAATCTAATGACTATGCTGGTCGTTCAGCAGTCTCCAGCTGAACCTGTTCTGGATGGTGCATCTGGGGGACAAGTGCACCTTATCAATGGGACAATCCACCCGGTCGGTTTATATCTCATAGAATCCCAAGTAACACAAGTCAAGGATCTAACGCAAAGACTTAAAAGCGGGCCTTTCTGGTGCGGTGAAAACTAATGTATTGTACACGTCTACAGGTGAGAAAAATTTCCTACCAAAATCAGTCGGCGGGCCTGAGAAATGTGCACTACAGAATAACCATTTGCATCGGAATGGAATTCCCTTTTGTCTTCCTGATTTAAACTAATGATTACAGAGCCGAATGTTGAAGGGAATTTGCGGAATTGTCTTCTGCACAGTAAGCTAGATGCGGGAAAACGGTATCAAGTTTTTGCGATATTGGCTTCTGCCCAAAAAACCACAACAGTTCAAGATGACGGACTTGACATTTCCATTGGTTCAACTCTTTCTGGAATCGATTCAGTTAACCATTTCGTGCGATGGACTCAATCTGAATGATATGAGAATGCCCCTTCTCTCAGTCTGAGGCTCACCGGGTGTGAAATACATACGCCTGACCTCATTCTATCCATAAGAATAAATGTACGCCAAAAAGAAAACGGCACGAAACCTTCCAACGATGATCATAAATACCGATATAATCTAGTATTTGCCGTTTTCAGTTGTTCATTATTATCTAAATATAAGTTTACAAAATAGAACAAGATCAGTAGACACCGATTTCATAAAAGTCAGTTGTATTGACGCAAGTGCGTGCAATTATCATTTAGTATAAGTTTTACAGTAGGACACACTCCCTAATAGAGGAAGGATCTCTTTTGAGAGGGTTTTGCTCACCGAACGGCCATTCTTGCGAACTTCGCTAAAGAATGGAGTCTACCTTAAATTCACTATGCTTCTATGAAGTGTCGTGGTACACGTGTAGAGGGTCGTGGTCATCATGTTTAGTGTTCGCCAGCTGTGAGTGATGGGTGAAGTCATCTTCTACTTGTTCTTCATCCATTTATTGAGGATTTTCAAGCTTCGAAAGTTGTTGTGATTAAATCAAGCCCGGTCAATACGATCAGGCATATCGTAGGGATTCCGTATCCTGATACTTTGAAGAGCTGAAAGAGCTCATAGTTAGAAACTAGCATAAACTAAACCCAAATCTGGCGGGCATCCTCTCGAGTTCCAATGAGTTTTTCTCATTTGCGCTTCAGTTCAGTTTTCGCTATGTCCATACATTCACAGGGGGATCGGTTCAAAGCTTTCCAGTCTCCACTCGCAGCTGGTTTTATCCAGTCTCCTAAAACGCGTTTATTTCAACCGTTTGCAGAGCCTTTTCACGACAACCGTTATCCTCTTATGCAAGCATACGCAAGTCCAAACCACTCATTCAATAAAACGACTGATCCTACTTTTATCCCGCAAGGCTATGGGCAAGAATTTGTACACAGATTCAACTGGGAATTGTGTAGACGACGCCGTAATTTGTGGTCTCTACTATTCTGCGAAGAAAAAATGCTTGGATAAAACGTAGTGTTTTAGAAAGGTGGTTAGAGCCTCTTAAAACGGAAAGATGAAGTATATTCGTGTTGCTAGATAGCTCCACTTCGTGGCTTGGTTATGTACCCAGCAACAAAAAAAAGCTTTCCAACCCTTCCGAGCACAATGTCAACGGTCCAGCCGTTGGACTCCAGTGTAATCGAGCATCTAATTCAACACACTGACAGTTGTCTTTCTGAAATCTTACTTTGGAGACGACAGAAGCTTAGGACAATAAAATTTTTACGTTTAGGTTCCAGTCACCTCTGGATCACGCATCTCTGTTCTGTCATTTTCTGTGACTTTTAATATGTCAAAAATAGTCGAGCGGTGTACTTAAATCACAGTGTGTCCTCAGAAAAGTGAAAGATCTCACCAATCTGAGGGAAATGACTAAAACAGTAGTGTACCTTTGAAAAACTACACCAATGAGGTCAATAACATTCACTGAACTATTGTCTGATGAGGACTAATCTAACATAACTGCTTAGTTTTACCGTTCGGGATCAATGCTGTTGTACGGAAATTCGGTTGTGGGCTGTATGCGATGAACCTTTTCGCAGCAGCTCGATTCTCCAGGAATTCAAATTGCGGGATCGGTTTTTATATGAACCACAAATGCAAATGTGAAAGTCACTGAACACGAAATTCGACCGGATCTTACTACACTGCGAGTACTCCTTGTTACGTTTTGTATTTTGGTCAACTCGGAACCGATGGATTGATCTCGGGTCTAGAGAGTGGAGACGTTCGTATCTTATTTCAGCAAGGTTTAACTGGACCTCGTGTGGTCCTTGGTAAAGACAACTGTGTAATTCGGATTCCGATCAATATATTCCATGCTTATTCGACGACATCTTTTAGGTTTTCTGTAAGTTGGCACCTTATGTGTGATACAACTCCATTTCGCTTCCGCATTATTCTTAGGGAGCAGTAGTGGAATTTATCTGATTTAGAGAATATAAATCTTCCAAAACGTCTCATTGAGCAGACAAAATAATGTGCGATCTCCCTGCGTACGTTTATGTTTGAGCTTCCGATCTCGAGTTAGCTCAGTGATTAGGGCGCGGACTTATTGACAAGAACGTCCGCGGTTTGAACCCAACCCCGGCACCTAGACTGCGCCTGCCTAGGCTTCAGCGGCTTGACAGTACGTAAGCCCTCGTACTTCTTTCAGGCGGATGTGCAGCTAGACACTGAAGGTGTGTTACAGCTGAACGATGTTTTTGCCTAGCATCCTAATATGCAACGGCCGTGTGGGGGAAGCAGGTAATCGATCAGTTGATCAGGTTGTCACCCCGTTATCATCCTTAGAATGCTTGATCAGAAACAAACCCTTTGTCGACTGCAAATAACAGAGTATTTAAACTTATCAACGCAGTTGCCTGATTCAGCTCAACTGTCTGAGATTTCCGTGAGTTCCAATCTATTCTAGTGTTTGGGTCATAAAGCCGGGTGAGGTGGGGAGTTGTAGTGGCAAACTTTTTCAAAAAATTGTTTGAACAACGTTATTCTGGATGATGTATAGAGTCCTTCAACCCGGACACTACGATCAGGATTCAAGTAGTTTAGTGGTGATTATATGGTGATGTGTGTCAGGTACTAAAGGTATAGAGAAATGAAGTTAACCAACTGCATTATTTGTCGAAGACACTTCATGTTTAGCTGAGTCGGCAGTCCGACTTATACTTACACTATTTGAGCGATGTCTTGTCGTTTCTCGAACTTGTGTGGTGCCATTTTGTACAGCAGGATCTGCAATTTGTCGTCACCAGCAGCGTGACAGCAGTGTTAAGTCACTGACCCTTTGCTGCCTCACAAACATAATTCATTTGAAAGCTTTATTGTGAAAAAACAATAAGAGTGGATGAGAAATGGACTTATTGTTGGTCAGGGATGATTACTTCTCTGCTTCCGCCATTCTGATTTGGATGCAGAAAACAGCACTTTATTCCGCAAACGATGGTTCGTCATGCGCAATATATGACCAAGCGGCATTTGTTTTTGGACCTATACTTTGATCGAATTGCTCGTCGCACACCTGAACACTAGTCCTATTATTTCGGATTTGACGGCAGCGGCCTACACGAGCTATAGTTCTGAAGCAACAGTTATCGGTGGACTGGAAACGTTTCGGTTCGGTTGCTCGTAGAGGCCATGTCTCACAAGCATACACAGACAGCGGTAAACTTCCCACTTGTGAGACTCCTTAACGAAAGTTGCCAGAGGAATTGCACAGAGGTGAATATAGCCGGGTGTCGACTCACGCAAGGATCCTTCCACCCGGTGACTTAGGACTATTCTGACTCCTCTACGTCCTTCAGCTAGGGCCTCTAGGTCGCCAAAATGCGTGGCCGGGAGAAATGGAGACTGATGGGACATTTAGCTAAACGGTTGCACTTGGAACTTGAAGTCTTCTTCTTGGCACGCAGCACATATCAGTGTTAAGAGAATGCAGTATGAGAGCAAGATTAGCTTATTTTCCTGTTTAATTCAGTGTGCGAACTTTGAAAAGGGCCAGATAAACTGGGCCTCGAGTCTTGAAGATTGATTTAAAGATGTCTGAGGCTGTCGTCACTGGCTGACCCGCTGATATTGCGGCCAAGACCGAGTAAGATCACCGGAGTGGTTGGTCCAAACGGATGTGCCTAGAAGTGTTGTTACTAGTATGAGGGAGGAGGAGAAAAAGGTATGTAAAAGACAGAGAAGGGAGGCGTCAGCAGTAGCCTGTTTTCACTTACCCATCCTGCTGTAGGCAGCAAGTAAGACGACCTGGCTGGTGATACCACGCTACAGCCGATGTGGCATTAGATTACGGGTAAGTGTGCAACTCATGGTTATACGTAGACTGAGATATTACCAGGGTACCCACAACTAGACAGGAGGACGAATAGTGCCTTTGACTCAAAAACCTAGCCGCAAAGCAGTGGTGGTTGGCGGAAGACCCAAGTTGTCCCACGGGCTCTAACTCCCACTCTGGAGGATCACGATCCCTCTCCTCCGCGTAGTATGAGAGAATCAGCGAGTGTCACATAGACGCCCTCCCAGTATTGCTTAATAGGTGATGAAGTCACACAAACCTGCACACCAGGGTAAGGTCCAGTCTATGTCTGGATGGAAAATTAGGCTGACCTGGTTTCACATCATTCCTTTGAATTGTCGCTTGATCTGTTCTGTGTGCAGCGATATGAGTGAATAGGAAACAAGTTATTGTTGACCTAATTGTATTCTGTGCAACTAGTTGATAGAAGCAAAAAACTTGTGCCCAATAGTTAGCCACAAATTTGAGCGCAAAAGCTCTTTTGGCTTTGACTAGTGCGTAGCTCGACCATGCGTAGCATAACCCTCAAGTAAGTAGGATTATAATATCCCTCACCTACAGTGACGTCATCGATGTTTCACTGCTGCGCTTTGCTGCAGGGGGTCTACTGTTTGCAATCATATCGAGTACTCACGAGTACCACGTCGCTGATGCTTCCAAACAATACGAGATGACTTGGAAGTACCGCGGAATTAAAATATGCCCAATGAACTTCCCATGACAAAATATAACCACTTTAACTTACGGACTGTAAAAAGGTCATTCCAGACAACACTGCTGTGACGAGTTTGATTAATATCCATGAAAAGCATTGAAGATTTTGTTCTGTAAGTGAATTCCATCTATGCCGAAAAGCCAGGAAGCACTGTGAAACTGTTTCTTTCCAAGCAGAAATCATTGACAGTGTGCATCTCACGGAACTCAAGGAAGACTACAACTCCTGAACAGCTGGCTAAAAGTTCAAGAATAAGCCTTTCGGCTACTATCGGTTGAGTAGCAGTGTGATTATCTCGTTCCTGGACAGAATATAACGCCACTGGCCAATCAGTCACGGAATCCAGATCACGTGATCACATGTTGACTGCCCGCTCGAGTGATGACTTCTCAGATGGAACGTTCACCCAAAAAAGCCTTATCCCATGTGGCTTTTTAGTCTTGGTGCAACATAGAATCGAGTAGATATCATTGCTGAATAAAAATCAGGTTGAACTCTTTCCGTTCACCAATTTCGATCCGTTTTTTTCTGAGGAAATTAACGTTCAGTATTTACGGTTATCCTTCCTAGCGTAAATTATCCTTTGGTTCATGTTCCAACTTATTTCTTCTGGACTGCATACATTTGAACTGCTTGGCCACCCACAGGATTGTGGGCTTTTCTTAGGTCACTACGGTCCGGCTTCTATTTTACATTCATAGCATCTCCCTATTGAACAACGTCGTCCTTTCTTAAGGAGGGCCGCCTAATAATTGTTGGCACTGTATGGAATTCCAATTTTTGGTCATCCCTCGGGAGCTGCCCCATTTCTAGAGAACCGTCCTCCCATGATGTAGCAAAGAATAGCTCTTCCATTACCATTAAGCTCAGGTCCTGCATAACTTGCTTCTAAAGATATCTCACTTAAGCCGCACTTTGTATGGCTTCCACTTACGTGCCCTAACATATCGACAATAGCTTCCCAATTATGTTGAGTTTTTCGGTGGTGATGATGATAAGTTTTGCTAATGATAATGTTTTACTGTGCTAAAATTGTTTGCTGCTTGCCCTAAAGTTCAACACTACATTAGTAATCCTGCTTTATTCCCTAAATCAGCCTCAAAACTTTGACTAGGATTGTGGAATACTTCGGTAGGCAAAACGTCCACTAGTATGTTTCTGCTTGCTGTTGGTTCGCATCGGACGAGTCCATGACGATGTGCGTTATTACGCTGCTTCTCGCTCATTGTCTGAAGTAATGAATGATGAAGAAAATCCATCTTTAAGTAAAGTGCATCGGTTCCTCAGGTTTGGGTGGAGATTTTATTTTCACTTGCTTTGTGAATACAAGTTGATCTCTTGAAAATCCCGCTGTCTGAAGTGGCCTCGGAAGCTAGTCAGTCGGCTCGCCAGCCAAGCCGTGAACTAAGCTAGAGTGGCTTCAGCTTCTGTAGTGCGTATTCATATCCGTCAAAGTATTTATAGAAGCGTCCGACGCCAGGCCAACTCAACTAGGCTTCTGAGGCAAGTTTACTTCTGAATGAAAAACATATTCGGTGGAAACACGGTGGTCGGCTATGTGAGAGATAGAATACCTAAACTGATGAACACCAAAGTCACTGAACATGCAGTTTATCCTCAAATGATAATAAGCGTCCTAAAAAGAAAGACGTTGGATCAATAATTTTTATGGAAAGCACATTTATTGAACCCTGGTTTTGTCTGCCATTGCTTAATTTCTTAGCCCTCGTGTCATCGAGTCGCATTTGCAGCCTCTCTTACGCTACGGTCTTATTACTTGGCGCCGTCATTCAAATAAATTTATTGGGTTTTGCTCAGTTGATTGAATAGAAGACATAATGCGCATCCTTGTGAAATGGGTAGGTTGGGCCGTACGCAATGTAACCGAACAACGAAGCCAACCATAGAAGAGGGTACGACCAACTAAAGCAAAGGTGCGTCGGAATATCTGTAAAGAAATCACTGTTAGCTGTATACTGTGATCTCAGTGAGACCAGGTTGGATAATTCATGGGCCGATGTGTTTGTTACTTGGTCCCGTACACACTTTGTCGCTGAAAGTTTTAATTGTTCGTTCGATGGCATTAGTGTCTACTCAGATTTGCCAAAATTTGCGTTGTGATTTTTCTGTTGTAAGCTTTCCGACTTATTAACTAGCTACGAAGTTTTAGCAACATGGATACTACACTGTTCCCTAGTACTAGCAGGTTCATCTGAATATAAGTTGAACAAACCAGATCATTGTTTCGCATGGTGTAGCTTCAAATGAAGCCCAGCGAAATTCCCCAAGCCATCTTATGAAAGCGGCTTTAATAACTAAAAAAAAATCAAGTTTTGAATCGTCACTAAGTGACAGTAAAGTGTATGTCGGACTAGAGGCGGCGACTGCCGGCTATCTGACTGAATGATTAAACCACTTAAAACATCAGGTTTGAATGAATTCAACACGGCAAACCCAGTACTCAAAGTTACTTTCGCCCCAGAGACAAATATATATATAGCATCCAGAACATGCTGTAGAACTTCACCAAAGAACAAACACCATTCATACTATGACATGGGTTGTATAGGATCCATAGCCATGTTGTTTGGAGACCGCTATTAACTCAGGTGTGTTTTCCCAGAGGTTTTTAATCGAATTCCCCTTAGTATACAAATGATGCTCCACCTATAGTTACAACTGAAGGATTGCTGTTATGAGTTTCAAAACTTGAAGAAGAGATAGTAAACTAGGTATATTTCCCCCCTTACACCCTAAGTAGGCGACTTTCTTAATGTTATATAATGGCACGATTTAATGGTAAAGCTCTTTTAATTTCTATAGCAATATATACTCCTGAACCTGATGCCTGAACCTTCTCAGGACGTATGCAGTTGGATGATACTTTAGTTGCCTACCTGTGAATCTTTCTCGAAAGATGAGCGTTTTATGCAGTGCCTAATGGTTATTGACCAGTGCTTCTGCATCAGAGTGATTCCGCAAACGTTGCCATGATTTGTGTTGGTTTTCGTGGGTAAATATCGTGTCATGTGAAATTCCAAACGGAAGCTGAGCTTATCGCACGTCACGTGGTCATCTGCACACTCGTTGCTCCCTGCGTGATGAGTTGTCACAGACGACAAATTTCAATCAAGCGCCATCGCTTCACACACGAGCCAGCTTTGCTCGGTCTTTGGGTAGATCTCAAGGGTGTGCTTTGTGACGCGAGCTATCGATCACCGTGTACAAGTCGATAATACGGTTCCAGGAAGCAGACTTATGTATGTGCGAAGGATGTCATATTTGAATCACGGTATTCGTCCCCTGCTGATTTGTGCATTGCTTGTAGACTTTTTGTCTGTATACACACAGTCCAGTGCTATTTTACAATATTTTAGTTGAGTTTTGTGTATCTGGAAGTTTAATGACACCTGCCGACGTAAATCGGTATTCACTTCCCAGGATAACACAACATACTTCCTAACCATTCCACTACTATAATCGTCTATTTTTAAGGAGCATGGTCACAAGCAGAAACGCGAACGATAGGTGTGGAGGGTTGTAAAAGAGAACGTTCAAGTTGTGAGAAGTTCTGTTCAAAGGCGTGCCATCAGTAGTTTTTCAGTCAGAAGAAATGCTCCCCAAAGTATATGAGAAAGTTTGATATGGAAGCACACATGTGAAGACGAGCAATTGAGAAAGGACAATGCTCTTCAATGCTCTTCAAGGTGCAGTAAGCCCTAGCATAGTCAAAACTCGCACATCGGGCAGACGGTCTCGGTCACACATGTTCAGGTATGAAAGTACTTGGCAAGTGAGAATGCTCAAACCAGATACCGCGCACCAAAGTGTCGTAAGCACTTAGAGAGCCCAAAATTGTGAGTACACACACGTCACTAACTGTGGTCTTGGTGGATTGAGGAAAGCATTTACCTCGAGCTAAAATGATTGCCGGTTCATGAACCCAAAAATCAACTCTCCGGTTGTTCACAGATTCCACAGCAGATCATCCGGTGACTGTAATCCCTTCGGACGTTTGTAACTCTCATTCTCAGCAGACTACACCAGAGCTGAATAATTCGGATATAGTCCCGAGACAAGTAGCGTTATTTGCCACCACTTAAATATTTGTGTTTCCCCTGCTGTTTTCTGGCGTAACTGTTAGTTTAACTCCCAGATCTGGGGAGGAGATTGAAAATATAAGTGTTTTTGAGCTTGATGTCTCACCAAGTTACTTCAGTTTCCTGGACTACAGCTGGAAGGAGCAACTATTTCATTTGACCACTGCAAAATAACTCTTTCACCGAAGATGTCTAGACATACTTCCTGGATATCGAGCAGTCTGTTAAACAAGTATGGTGGATTGTATGAAGGTTGGCCGGTCTGCCATCAAAAGTTGAAAACTGAAAAATACAGAAAGGAACTCGCAAACAGATTTCCTATTGTTTTCCATCAGCCAATGAATTTTCAGTTGATTTCCTTGTACATCAGTAGCTCCTCTCAACAACCATGCCAGTATTTAGTGAATCTCTCCTGAAACGGAACAGGTTTCCGTTCGGTTTCTTGTTCATAGGGCCGTGTAGCAAAGCATTCTCTAACCATCCCAGCATTAAAGTGGTAAAACTTTCCTGTTCGTCTTCACCGGCTAACGAAAGTTAAAGAGCTTATGTAAGGGTGGTGGTCGTTCACACGTAAGCAAGCAAGCAGCCGAAAACATTCAAGATCTGGATGCCCAACATAGATATCACAAGTATCTACTGCAGTTTAGTCTGGTTTTAATAGTCATGATTCGTTAATGAACATAAAATTGAAAGTCGGCAAGCAACAAGTAAGGTGGATGAGATCCAAGCGAATGGATGGGAAGGCTAAACAAAATGTCTCCGCAACTATTTAATGCTCTACAGAAGGAATCGGTCTGGCTTTGACTGACCTGCAGCTAGCAGTTTGTTAGCAGACATGAGGCACCTAAACTAGTGAGCGGAGAATTTTCCTAGCAGTCCACACATTGATTTCCCAGAGACGCTAAGTTTTACAAAACCTTCCCGGCAGTAAATTGGCATATACCTAGTAGCTGGTTTAGCAGACACATTTGAACGGAGAAATCCCTCTCAGTAGTTTGTCGCCAGATGCGTACTTAAATGTGGATCATAAACCCATCGACATCTGAAGTGCGTTTGAGCAGCATGTTGAAAAACAGAACACCTGTGTTGGACCGCTATGCGGTAACATTAAAGCGTTGGACGGATGGATCTCTGATGGTGGGGGAAATTTAGTAGACACTTCTGGTTAAAAGCGAGATACTCATAAGTAGTTGATGAAAACTCAAGTTTCACAGCTCCTCGTGTGCCGATTGCCAGAGGAATCAATGCTTGAATAAGTGGGTCGAAACAGGGAGTGACCACATGTTAAGTAACGAGAATGGTGAGGATGCAAGACCATACCGGTTCATTCTGTCTGAACGTGCTGTTTCAACTAGGTAAACGAGGTATTTGGACAGAGTATTTTTTCAACGTGTAGCTCTGGCCTATGTAAACGGATCAAGACAATTTCAGCTTTGTGCATATCTCGGTTTTAGCCAGCCTTGGTAAGCTTAGATTGACCTCGAAGATGTCTTTACTGACACAGGTAATACCCATTGGGTGGGGGAAAAGACTGACGGCTTGTGAGCCGCAAGATTATTTTTCTTGATTTTTCTCACATCACACAAAGGGAGTATTTCGTTTTGACGGAGCTTTTGTGAAGTAAAAATTCTGTATAAGTGTAGACAGACTGGAGGACACATTAGTACCAACCTTCATGGGCTTGACAATCCAGGATACTGATACGTTCAGCATGTAGCCAGCCACACTTGTGACTGATCATCACGATAAACTATGCGGAAAAGACCTCATTGCCAACAAAACCGGTTTTTGTGTGCATTGTTTCTGCTTTACTTCAGAAGTCCGAATGCACCACTAGCCCACTGGCTCTTAAAACGTGTCGAGGAACCCTTTCTTTGGTAAAACTGCCACGATTTGATCTGAACGGGATAAAATGGCACGAACATTGTTGCTTCTAAGCATATCGAACAAATGACAGACCCTTACTGACAAGCGTTGTGATGTGAGCCACACAGAAATGTGCGACTCACCAATTAAGCTCAAGCTTAAAATTGGGAAAATTAGTTGCTTCATTCCGAAAATAGGTACATATTTAGTTGTCACCCAACTAAAACTTCGTTTGTTTATCCTTGGCTCTCTACTTCATTGGTTACCTGTATCGCCTCACAGTGCTATAAATCTATCTACGGCCTACTGATTGGATGGCACCTTGTGAACAGAAGGATACTCTAATCCTACCATTAGAATAGTGTAATTTATCAGCAGTGCAGTGGGCCACCGAACGTAGGGTTACCTGTTGTTTCCTGATCCATATATGGTCAGTGCATCAATTAGTTATACAGTTACATCAACCTGTATATTATATTACACAATACGTAATACATACACTATTATAAATAAGATACATAACTAAATGTAGTTGTATTAATGGCAATTAAAATAGGAATAGCACTGTATGGCTTGATGTACTGTGCGCAAGATAAGCTCACTAATATTATGCTATATCGATTTCCAACAAACCAAGGACGTTAGCCATCATCCGCCCTGATGGAAGCACCAGTCGCCCACATGTTGCGTACGAAGTAGATTTCCCTCAAGCAGATGGTTATTCCCGACACACATACGTCCATAACAGCTCAAATTCTTCCTCTGAGAGTATCACCTTGGTGCCTGTTCAACCGGGGAAACAGTATATGGAAGTAAAACAGGGGGCTTTCCATGGTGCTGTTCAACCGACCACTTTTCATCGTGAACACTGGATGGACACGCACATTGGTGGTCGTCCGCACATTGATCCACCGCAGATGGAGCCCACACGCATGGCACCGGTTAAAGATGGAATACGATCAACTATAGTCGGTCAGTCCAGACTGCGCCATTCTGATCCCACTTTGAATTCCCAAACCAGTTCGATATCCATTCAGCTAAAGTGAGTTCGACATTTTGCAGGTTTTGATGTCTTAGGAAAGTAATGCTTGCAGGTTTTTTGTTTTCAGGACCCCGTCCAAAATGTCTCGGATACCGGCATTTTAGGGTTTTAAGCCAAACCGCCAGACAGTAAACTTTGTCTCGGTTGGTCGAATACCCCGCGTTTGGTACGCAGTAATATTTGCCCATTTTAACGTAGGTCGCTTTTCTAATACAACGAAAAAAACCACGATTTCATGTAACGAACGGATGACCCCTAATTCAACTATTTTCATTCATAAGGGATCCTCTTTGTTTTTGTAATTCACAATCTTCATTTTTTATCTGCCCTCATCTTAAACACAAGTTTAAAACAATGAGCAAAAACATAAGGCGCTATTAAGGAACCAAATGCCAGATTTCCCAGGAAACCTCTGTAATGATTAGAGGCACCGCGCGGCATTCCTAATGGAACCAAATCAACCAAATCAATCAAGTTTCTTTTTTCTATGAAAGCTGTTTACATGTCTATCCTCATATGTACCATCATGTAAACAGTATCATCTGTGGTACAGTAGTGAATGCAAATTCCCTGACAGCGGTTTCGCCATATTGGCCCACTGCCATCCGCTACAGTCAAAGTAGTCACGTGTGCCGATGAAAGGAACAGTTGAAATGAATGAGACTGTCTAGAATCATCGGCAACTTAGTGATTCTCTATGCTTAGAATAGCAGAATAATCTCTCTGAATTTATCTTGAAGATAAGATTTACTTGATGACTTGTCTGAGGATGAATTTTTAGGTTGGCGGGAGTATGACTGAGCACGATTTTTCGGTTACATGCTTTCAGAGAACAAATTGAAATTGTGTGGCTTCAAGAGGCCTCGGGAAACACCGAGGGACAGAATTACTCAATCACCGCGCCCATCAAGGCTACTCGAAATGTGGCACATATGAACTACGAATATACCTTCGTTATATGTGAACGACATTTTAACTTTTACACTGGTATTCAATAATAGCCTAACGTAGGTTAAACAGTGTCCTACAACCTGTTTTTGTCCGAGCGTAAAGATTATCATTTTAACCTAGAGGGACAGATGTATCTTTCACGACATGAACATCTAAGGACCTGGGCTGTTCAGCTGGATTACCAACCAAACAAATAAGAACTGCTTCAGCGATTGGTTAAACAATTCTACGACAGGTTCTTGACGTTGGCTAGCTAACCACACCAGCCACTGTCAAGATCATTCTCCACTGAACACCGCTTGATTTGTTGCAAGACGAGCAGGTTACTCTATTGTGCATGAAGTTCCAGCGTCACGCACATTGGTAATTATCACTGATGAGATGCAGTGAGAGATTCTCGGCCAAGCCGAGAATTTCACTCTCTCTTGTGATTATTCGTCGGACACAGGCAGTCTTAAAGAAAATTCAGCCTTCTGTCTCACGGGTGCAGTTGGTTAACTTGATTGATCCAATATTAAATTATATATAGCAGGGTAGTCTCTCTTGACCTGGTTCCACTAAAATCCACCTAATTTTCAAACTACCCCCTAAATGAGCATTAGGCACCTCATAAGAAGAACTGGCCACACAGGCGATAAAAATGAAATATTTGTGGTAATTCATGTCTGCCGTTGCCTCAGCTTAACCATGGAAGGCTTCGTTTGTTCCTTTGTCGATAATATCCAGAAAGTCATGAGCGAAAACAGTTTCCGATGTGCAAAAATGTCGGAACTGATCATTCCAGGCCTGTATATCAAAAGTGCCACGTTTACATCAGTACTTGGCACTTCATAGTAATTATGTTCAAGAACATTATCCGCCAAGAACTAGGCGTGTTGTGTCAATATATAACATTACGTGGTCCTCGGACAGTTCATGCCCCGTTATAATCTTATTATACTATACATTTAAGACAACTGATGTATACCTCAGGTTTTTGAGTTACTCACGGTTCCATCTAACCACCTATCTATCTATCTATCTATCTATCTATCTATCTGTCTGTCTGTCTGTCTGTCTGTTTATTTACACCCACATATGTATGAATACATGACGTATGTTTTAGAGGGTAGCTTCAGCGCTTAGGATTCTGAAGGATGTCGCCTTTGAACTGGCACTATATGCCCAATTGTTACATTTAAGTAGGCTCTCGCGTCCTGCTCCACGAATGAACACCGTTTTATTTCTTAGGGACGTATAAGGTTAAAAGAAATATGCGTCAGAATCTTCCGGGGTTTTGGCCAATCTAGTTAATAGACCTCAAGTCTACAGCTGTGTAACTAGGAGGTTTTATTGTTTTCTCGATGTGATTTCCTAATAAGCTTGTTTGTGTGATTTTGGAGGCCTGTTTATACCTGCATTTTCCTGAATCGCTCTCCACCTGCGCGTGAATGTTGAGTGTCGAACGAGTACGGTTTGTAGCATTTTACGCTGCTTCTTTAACTACTCAAGTAAGCAGGTAAGTAGCTGAAAATGGTTATTGTGGGCTGCACCATCACCGCGAAAAATTGCCATTACTGATGTAGAATGGAGAGGAAAACTTTTCTGTTCCTTATGGGCTCAACTGCTATCCGGACCAGGCTAAAATATGTGTATCACCCAAGGCCACTCAGGGGACTGACTCCGGCGAAATTCACTGACACCCCACAGAGGAAATATGGTCATGATAGTCACTAAAAAAGCAGCAAACTTAACCTATATGTACAGTGTTGTACATCCTAGAAAGCAATAAACTTGGTAAATTGCAAGTGTGGAACCTTTTGTCCACACGCTCGAATTGGTTCACTAGTAATATTTTTCACTTTTATGGGTCGCATTTCAGTCGAGGTCCTCAGTCGATGTTCCCGAACGACCACCCCTTCACAGCAGATGTGAAACCTATCAATACGGATGCAGGAGGTAGATCGTACGCCTCTCGTCGGGCAATGGTAAATTTGAGCACTTTTTATGTGATTGTATTCGCTTGCAAATCAAAAGAGATATCTTTTAGTGGGAAACACTTTTGGAATGATCAGCTATAGTGTGGGAATTCTAAGTCAACTCTTGAATAAGAAGCCAAGGAGAACGGTACCGGTTATGCACGTACAGCCAATCAATATTACAGATACTCGACAATCGGCGAATTTTGAAGAACATCAAGGAGTAGGCGTGGAAAAAGAGCAGAGGATAAAACGGTTTGTTTTTGCGATTGTGTTAGGTTGGACACTCACTCACACACATTCATTCACACTCCTGCCTCATCTCGGGGAAACCTAAGCCCAAAGTCGTATCTTTCTGGACATTCAAGTTTGTTTTGAAATTCCAGATAGCCATGGTTTCTACGCGGTGCAATAGTGACTGTTTGGTTTGACGACTAGAAATTCAGAATGAGTTTCGGGTACCAGTGCATTTTGGTGCATCCATAATGTTTGTTATGATGGCGACTTACTTCGGTAGCAGATCTGGTGAGCGCTCTGCGATGCCAGCTGATAGGTGGCACTTGTGTTGGGCAAATACCTCAGGTGAGTTGTAGGAAAGGCGTACCGTCCTGCACTATGCAGTCGACGATTTACATGGCTTCTGAATCCCAAACTATCTCTCACTTAAAACTTTGGTAGTGATTTTACCGTTAACAATCCTGGTTATGTGGTAGTCTGCTACCCTGTTAGTAGAAATATGCAGAGAAGAATGTTGTTCATTAGAGTGAGTTGGTCGTGAATCTGATTTCGGGTTGCACCACATTTAGATTTTGGGGAATTTGTTCTGCATCTGTGTGGCATCCTTGCACATGGCAAACATGTCAGCAACAAAGCGTTTGCAATAGAACATACCGTTGATTCGCTATGTTACTTTGGCAGGCCGTGTTCCCAATGTCGCTTTCTCACACCTCTGTATTCAGTTCCTTGATAACTTATCGCCTTCTCTATGCCACCATATCGATTCCATGTTAAGTAATGATGACAGTAGGTAACCGAATCGGGTAGTACAAAGTTCCATGAGTTCTATTAAGTCTGTCAAAATGTTACCTTTTCCTGGGGCTTGTGGTAAATTAATCCATGGAATCCATTGCCCTGCATAAATCTTCCTCCATACTTTTGTGATATTAGGTTTTTCGCTCGTTTTAACTTTGCCAATCAGAGAACTGTTGTGTTTGGAGTGGGCATATCCAGTACTGGTCAGGAGATGCCTTATGAACATCTGCCAAATTCCAGCAAAATGTGCGTGACACTGCCCTGAAAGCCATTATAAGAGGCCCGACAAGATGGCTGAAGGAAGCCTTATTGAGTGAAATAATCTAGTGAATGTTGGACTCACTGGAGATCGAAGTTGTCCTTGATTCTTTGGATCGTTCTATTGTAGGCACCGGTGCCAACAACGCATGTGACTGTATGTTTTGTCTACCAGTACAAGCAACCATATAGGAAGTTATAAGGCGAATTCTTCCTTTGGGAACAATACGGCAACTGGTTGTAATTTCGAAAAAACCAGTGACTCCAACTTATACAACCTGCTTATTACTAGGACTGTGCCAGTAATACGGTCGTTTAGAAGGCCTTTTCCAAACAAGAAATAATTGGCTAGGTTAGGTTAACCAATGCCAGCATATCTACTTAATTGATATCGTTCCTCAAGCTAGGCGTGGAAATGGAGATGAGACAATCAAAAGCTTTAAGGATTACGAAAATACTCGCACTTCAAATGGTCATGACATGGAGTTAAATTTACGGCAAATGCTCGATGGACGTGTTCTGACGTGTCGTAACGTCTGCTGCAAATGCACGGGAAACAAATTTTGAGTGAGAGAAGCATCTATATATCAATAACGATTCCATGTGAAGCAATTGTGTACAATAATCCATTAGGTCAATTCAAGGGACGGCGTAGCACACTGACACCATTAGGACGTTTGGAGTGCAGATGAACCTCTTCAAGTCAGTGTGTTGTATTAGTTTATAGCTCTGCCAAACCTACAGCCGGAAAAATTCCCGCTTGGGACTGTTACAGGATTCTTTAACCCTCGTGCTCCTTACTAGTCGGTGGGGCAGGTTTCTAATCCTCGTATATATCCTAACCATGGGTCACAGGAGTGATCTTAAAAGGCGTTTCTCTAAAATTGTTAGCATCCATGGCGGCCCAGTTTGCTAGACGACAGGTACCAAGCTTGTGCACAAGAAGAACTTGACACAAGCCATCAGCTTTCTACCAACAGGACCTGAGTAATCCACGTGTAAATGGCTTTGTTGCACTGTCTTTCTTCCCTCGTATGATGTGAAACTGATTCAATTTATTGGTGTTACTGAATAGATGAAAAAGAAATTCCTGCGCACCACGGTGTTTGTCTCCTTATTAGGAAGCTGACATTGATCAAATAGGTGCCTAACCTAACTGTTAATAGGTACCTTCATGTGACAGTTAAGCAACCTTGTCAATCTGAGAGCTAATTCAGCGAGTACACAGGATAGTGAAACAGACTGCTGCGCAAGAACACATCATTAAAACAACTCAAATTGTCATACGCTTCCGATAAATCTCCCTCCTAGTCCATGGACCTTCATCCTTACGATGAACCAGCATGGAGTTATGAGCCGGGGAGAACAGAAGAACGGATCGTTCACATTCGTACACCTTCGATTTCTGATCTCACATCCGATCCAACCCAAATTCAAATTTTACAAAAACACAAAACGTCAAAAAGACAAATATCCTCATCTTCGACGGGCAGTGATAGCACAGACAGTGACGTGATAAACAGTAATCAATGCAGAGGATTTCGACGTCTGTTAATATCAGAAAACGGTTCAGTGCACGAGATCGAACAGGATCAAGTCCCATATTTAGACATGGAAAGTCGTTTACGTTTATCTTTTATATCCGACCAACGCTGCAACTCTGAAAACAGCCTGCACGCGAGTCCCGAGTTGAGCCTCCGATTGGACTCTCAGGATGCTCCACATCCAACTGTTAAATCTAGCCCACGTGGAGACTCTGATAGCGATTCCGGTGCGAAGTTTGAAACTGCTCCACCGGCAGACGACAAAGTACTTCGCTCACCAAGTGTCGTAACTGATTCTACCCGATCGCAGGAAATTTTGGGCGGGTTCGGTCGTGGTCCCAATGAACTTTATTCCACAAAACAACCTGCTTCAAACTTGGCGTCCGCAGAAAACTCACCAGTGCTTTTCAGGCGATCCTACGCAAACTCGCAGTCCAACGGTTTTGCTGCACTTCCATCGCCAAGTAAGTTTCCTCTTTATGACACTCTGCTATAAGAAACTATTAAAACTATTTAAAAAAGGGTAGTGGGTGCAGAACTTGCGCCTAAGCTGAAAGCAGAAGGTAGCTATCCTATTGCATTTCCTGAAAAACTACCATTGAAAACCACTTCAATGTATTACACCGCTGTACTTATTTGATGAAGACAAGGGGTAAGGCCGCTGAAAGAGCTTATCATTCTACTGCATGGCTATTATTTTCTGGGACCAACTGGCAAGTGAATCAAGTGAGCGAGAAACTTTCGTGCATATATTGTACAAAATGCTAGAAACATGATAGAAAAATGGTACGCAAATAGAATTTCCGTGAATTTCAAGCGCATCCGACTACAACCACGGAACAGTAGTTAACCACAAGATCCTGTTTTGATCTGCTGTGGTCTCTAAAAGAACTGTAGGAAGGAGTACCTAGCCCCTTTTTATTAGGAATGATGCCTGATCTTGAAAGGTCTATCCACGGGAGAATCTCATCCTTTAACAAGGCTTGGGATGTTGGTTTGAAGCACTAACCAGCTGGTAGAAGGAGATGAGTGTATAACTAGGTGTTCGCTGACCGTTTTCTTTGATGAATTTGAACGTGTTCATTCCGTTGACCTGTTTACTTCCGTAAGCAGTGTTTAAGGCTGTGTACTTAGACTACCCATTTCCAGCCAACTAGTGCTTTTGTCAAACCATACACTTTTGCCAATCAACTTTTTTATATACAGCCATGTTCTTCGCGGCTAGTACCAATTTATTTACCTAAAGATAGATCTCCGTTAGTCCTTTATGATGGTAACGTCTCTGTATAGCGGTCCACATTTGCTGACCGATCTTGATGGGCTGAAGGCAAGCTTGATGTGGCTGATGATGGATGGCGTTCACGTGGTTCTCTTATTACCACATTGGCTTTTTCAAACACGTTTGTTGGTATGTAGTCAGACTATTGGCTGACATTGTGTGCTCTTGTAAAGAACTTTCCTGTCTATATCATATACTGGCAAGTTCAGTGGGCAGAAAGTTCGTCTTATGCTGATGTCTTTGATGCTTCTGAAGGTATAAGATATCGTTATTTCTAAATCAATAAAACGAATGCCAACAAAATGGAGATGCGTTGCCAGTAGTGTGTAACATTCGAAATAGGAATTTATGCCCTTTCTAGACAACAAGAATCAACCAATCCATGTGAAACGCGGGATGATGCTTCGGAAAATATCAGTGAATATTTCGGTCTTTCTTTAGAGGAACAATACAATAAAAGTGGTCCTAAATATTTTCCAGGGGAGTCGCCACTCTACAGGAGAATCTTCCTTGACCGTGGTATTTTATGATAGTCTACAGTAGTTTCCTTAATGAAAATATACTTCGATATCTGGAATATCGTACCAACTGAAACATGAGGCGATCTTTGTGAAGCACATTCAGTTGAGGAATATCATAAACGAGAGTTTCAGTTGAGTCTCTCGTCGAAACCAGATCGATTTGCAACTGAACATTATTTGCCGAAAACTTACATGGATGTTTTCAAAGTATCTTTTCAACAGTCCCGGCCCTTTTGTTCGCGTAATGTAAAAACTAGAGACAGCGGATTGCACTGTGATATTAGGGCCCATAGTCCGACAAATTTGCAACCACTGGTCGACATAGAACTTAGAAATGTTTTCTGGGAATGAAATCAATATGTTGCGCAACTGATCTTCAAAGCTGGCTGCTGTCCTGATTCTAGGTTTGACTTTTCGTTGGTGTATACACTACTGGATTTCCATATTCCAGTAGACAGCCAGAATGGGCTTTGGTTTATTTGTTTAGTTTGGGATTACGATGAATGTTACTGTGCACTCAGCAGACAGGCAACCTCTCTTTGTAAAGGTGTGTTTTTTAAGGACCACTTTTACATTCAAAGCTCACGTAGATGAAAATCATGTTTGGAATCCTCAGCTAGGTCGGAAATAAAAATGCGTGCACCACGGTTAATTACGTGCGTAATTGGCTGCTTAATGTAGTAAAACCGAAGGCACGTTGTTTTGTTAGGGTCAACTGCTCCTCGCTAACACTTAGAGAGGTCTTTCTTAGAAGATGGGTGGTGACGTGCTAAAAGTATATATTGTAAGCTAATCCCATGGGACTTTGAGTGAATTGATATTATCCAAGCAGTGACCTCCGTTGACAGGGAGCTTAATAAAAGATGGGGTCAGTAACTTTGTATTTTCCGAGAGACAGAATGTTTGGAGTTTTGCTTGGATCTGTCCATTACACTCCCAAACCTGAGCAGACAGCAACGTCGCTAGCCCCCATGTATGAGCGCTGTCGGTTAGGGTACCAGCGTATCCATGAGAAGCATATTATACGGTCGTATAGTTACAGATGCCTAGAATTTTCAATGCCATGTTAGGAAAGGTGTTCGGATGGTTGGTCGATACAACCGCACTAGACTTATATCTGCTACAACCCATGCTAGATCAAGGGTAATCAGTTTCAGCAAGATATCAGCACAATACGTTCTGGAGTAATCCAGTCGAGTTCGTTTGTATCCCAGAAATAGTTATACTATGGGCGGATGAGTAACCTGACATTCATTAATGCCATGACCATTCGCAGGGCCGTTTTCGAAGGAGAGTCGTCACATCGGAGAACCTTAATTTAATTGTTAGGGCCTATTTTAGAGTAGTGGTAGGGTGGCTCACTTACCGTGGGAATATGTGGTATCCGGACTGGGAGACTTAGAAATTCTGGTCGATTACGCACATCTCAGATGATTTCAAGCTGTCCCAGAAGCGCAGAGCACTTGGAACAGATTGCTTCAAACTTGGCACTCTGCAGTCACTCTACTCACCGAAAAAATGCACGTGCTGATTATTTTCTAGTGAATACGATTGTCTCCTAGGTTGGCAAATGTAGAGTTCTGGAACCAAGATATTCGCAGAAGGAATGTCGTTCATATCAGTTCCAGGAGTTTTTAGTCCCATATGGTTGACAGTTTATTTGCTAACCATAGGCTGGCTGATACCTCCCCTATTATTTGTTCCTACGCACAACTGTTCGCTTATCTCGCCGTTAAATGTAGAGTTTAAACATTCCATTGCATAGGTAAAAATTCCATTGTATTTCTGACTCATCTACTCAGCTCCCAGACGACGAGAGTTGATGAACGTTGAGCTGAAATCCAATACCCTACCGGCAAAAGTCCTTTCAAAAAATGTTTCCGAGGAAATTAGGCGTCGACAAGAGAAATTATGGAAAGCTGTAAATCAGAAAGAACAAAAGAAATCGAATCTGTCCTGGTTCCATGAATCAGAAGCACCTCGCCTAATTCGAGAGTTTCATTTGCCTCGACAAATGCCACCTGACGGTTTAGGCGACAAGGATTTCCACGACGTCCCTACATGGTTCCATGGTGAGCATGTGCAAATGTGTGTTTGCTGAAAATGTCCTTTCAATGTTACATCCCAGGAGCAATTTTAGACTTTGAATTTTCTTTAAGTAAAAATTGGGTGGATGGCTCACTAGAGTCGTCCCTCTTTCAAACAAAGGATATGATTTTTTCTATTTCCCAAAAACATTTCATTTCCAAGACATATTGAAAACGTCACAAAGTCAGTCCACTTATGCTCCTGCCAAAATAGAAACATGGATATTGTCCCTAGTCCATCACCCTTAGCTTATCTTAGTTATGGCTCTTCTATGAGCATCACACTTTTCCAAATCCGGAGAACCAGTTTTTTGTAGTTTGTTTAGGCATTTGCACAGTAATAGAAACTGAATATTCTTTCCGCTCATGCCTGGTACCCATTAAATGTGTCACTGTGTGTCTTAACGACAGAATGTGACTTTTGGCGTTAATGCACCATTCAGTTAACAGTTAGCAGCTTATCGGGTGCGTAGTAGTCTTCAGACAGTACAACGAAACCCGAGTCTAGTTGATTGAGCCATTCCACAAGCGGAGAGCCCGGTATATTGCAGGGTCGCGGAGACAGACAGCACACAATGGAAAGTGAGTTCAACGTACATGAAAGAGCAGTCTCTTGTCCAGATTGTTTCAAATTGTGATCATTGGCTGCCAGACGAACTTCGCGTCGAGGTTTGGCGGACAATTTCGAAGTGTCTGTGATCGTGGCTGCTGCGCAAACCGTGCCGATTGCAGCCAACGGCATTCGGCTGAGAACGGATCTGTTAGTCCCTAAGTTTGGGCCTGCGGAGATGTCACTAGAAACGGGGTGAGGAGGAGAGAAGAACGAGTGTGAAAGAGAGGAGAAAACCACGAATACACAGAAAACTTACCCATAAATTTCGAAAACAACTAGGATATTTTGAGCACCTGCCATAGTGTAGATATCCGAGTTCATAAACCACGTGAAATCGAGTATTCACGGTTGAGAAAGAAGAGTAGTACGTCTTGAAATATCAGTTACAAGTACACATAGTGAGAATGAACATAACTCTACATTGGATGGATTGATGGTCGCTGATTCGAGTCCAACACACGAACGCTTTCTTTGTATGTGAACTTCGTGCTTCAGTTACCATTACACATTCATGTAATCAGGCAAAAAACTGCGGTTTTCAATAAAGTACCTACTCAGGTCTGAGAAACTAGATATTGTTTTGAAACCAGAGAGTAGTAGGGATTCTGTGCCCGATTCTGTGCGGGAGCTAACAATGTTCATTCTCGGTGTTTATATCTTATCACTTTTTGTACTCGCTCTCGAGCTGGTACATGCCCGCCTAAAGCTACCAAACGTGATACTGTGTTCCAAACGAAACAGTATACGTCCATTTTAGACTTGACACTAGGGAACAAAAAAGCGGATTTCTAACATCAGTCACTCGGAACACTTTCCAAACTGATTCATATCCATGCAAACGTTTATCAACATTAGCCTTTCGCCGTTCTTCTTCTATGCTTGATGATTTGGCTTACCAGCCTTTATTTGATCTGGTTAATGAATGCCATGAGAATTTCTTCATCTGTATTCCTTCCAGGCCTAATGAATAAAATGCTGGCCGAGCAATTGCTACGAGCAGATGGACGAAGCGGCGCCTTTCTCACGCGTGTCAGTTCTGCTTTCCCGGGTTATGTGATCAGCTATTTGTTGGGCGATTCAGTTCGGCATCAGTTTGTTTCAATTGTCATTCCTGAAGAAACGTCTCTGTCCGATTCTCAACGATCACTGACGGAGACAGCATCGTACCAACTTTATCCACAGACAAACTCCGGCCATTTCGAGTCGTTAAGAGATCTGATACATTTCTACATGGTAAGCAATCTAGCACGTAACCTTTAAACTTATCGCTGTAAGTATCGCTTTGTAGTGTAACTAGCTTACTATTTACTAGCTTATCCACCAACACTCACATTTCCATTAGGAAGCACATGGAATATCAATGTGATGAAATTACCTACTGAATAGGACATACGGTAAAGAGTAGATCGGCGCATTTTGTGCATAATCTGATGAGAAATCCAAGGTTTACAACTACAGTGGCTTGCTTATTATGCGCTTCTTTGGAACACCAAAATAGGATGCGAAATTAATTATCCGGGGATTTTCAGTTAAGACATATAATGCCTATTGTGATATACTCTGAAATCACGGCAATGCTGACATGTGTTCTTTAGGGGAACTGGTTGAGTTGCATGCACTTTTTATCGATGGCTAAGGTCTGAAAGGTGAGTTGCTATGACCGTGTAATACCACAACCCCAGTTCACTTGCAGTGACCTGGGAGATCAACAAATTCGTTCGGCTGCTTTCGCGTTTGGCTGCCTGACCCTGCATTCAATTACTGCCATGTTAATGCGCTACCTATCATCCACTCCCCGAAGGCCAAAAGGAGTGCCAATGTTCTATGCAGCATTCCATGCAACGACTGCAAGATTCATTGGGTGGGACAAGCTGGACAAACTGCCACAATTCACAAACATCAGCGTGCGGACAGAAAGCATGGCTAATCCTCTTTGGTTCCTATGCATTAGAATCAAGAGTGAATTGAACCCAACTGCGACGCTGAGTATAACTGTTCGGGCAAGGACCGAAGGAGACTGCGAATTCCCGGATTCATAATACTTCACACAGAAGAGAAGGTGAATCCTAAATGTTAATCAGTATGGTCGAGAGTAATGCAGGATTTTTACACCATTGGTCACACAACAGAAAATCAGAAGTGGCAAACAACTGGGAGAAGCAACTAAGACAGCAGAAATGAATCTCACACACGTTGCCAAAGCGCACCAGTATTTTAAATAGATCAGTGAGAGTACACGATGGACAAAGCAGGACTACTAGAAGGAACAGACCATTTCCACGCCACAACGCACAGGATTCCGTATGAAATCAGCGTGCATGCGCCTCGGAAAAAGTGATACAACTATTTGAATCAGGAGTCGCACAACGCAGAACATAACTGCTATCGAAGTGAACATTCAAAATGAAGATTACGGCGTCCAATAAACCAGTGAGAAATGAAGAAATAAGGACACATCGTCACTATCATCATCAGGGGCTTGATCAAAGCCCAACTAGTCTCACTGGCTATCTGCGGAAGCAGGATTGGTAAGCTTCAGGAATAATCCTGATAGACTGTTTGAAACGGCGATGGGTTTCCGTATATACATCATCGGTCAAAACCCCAGTGAAAATGCAAGAAACGTGCCTCGTTATGTCTCCTCATGAAACCTCAGTAACAATACCTCTAACGTCACTCCATGGGACTCCAAATTATTATGAATATTTGTTCTGTTTAGTATGATGACACAAGATATGCACCGTGAGATCTCTGCATTCAAGTAAATTTTTCGTGACTGCGGAACCTTGGCTACTGTAAAGTTGTCGTTACTTGGGTTGTTACCTGTCATAATTAGAAAGCAAGTGATAACCATTAGAGGAAGATTACGGTATGTAACACTGTTTGTCTTGGTTAAGTAGAACTAAACAATGAACAGCTTATCTCCACGTATCACATGACACATTCTGAGGAACCGTCGCTCCGTAGACTCTTCGTGTTCACTGATCCTAGCAATCCGAATGTGACGAGATCAACACTTACTCATTTGTGGCCCATAGGTCGATTAGAGCAGAACACCCAACACCTAGTTCTCATCTCAAAATATGAATTAATAAAAAACTGCGTCTAACATCAAGTGTTGGTTAAAAAGTTTGAAGCCGCTTCAGATAACCTCCATTAACTTGCATGCCTCTTTTCTGATTGACAGGAAACGAGTTTGGCCTCCCCAGAAAAACAGGTTTTGATACACCCAGTGGGTCAAACAAAACGCAAGGGAGAGCTGCCCGATTATGCTGACCTCTTCTACTCGAAATTCAGCACTGACGACTAGTATTCAATCTTGTTCACGTGGTGATTTGTACACTTGTATCAAAACCTAGGTGACAGACTGACTAAAACATTTTTAAGTAAATTGTTACACGGAATATCTTGCTCTTTCGCTTTATTCTGAATACAAGAGGACATGTTTTTACAAACCTGCTTCTCACTTGAGACAAAATATTGTGTTTTATAGACAGGAAAACATCTGAATTCCATGCATATTCACCAAAGTGATGAAGTTTCCGATCGTCTTTCACTGAAGTTCACAAATATATTCGAAAACCTGTCAATTAATTTATTCTTGTGACTTTGAATGGGCATGGGTCTAAATGCAGTCGTCTTCCTCTAAGTGAGCACGCTCAGTGTACAACGCTTCCTGGAAGATACCAACTGTCGTCTTCCTCTAAGTGAGCACGCTCAGTATACAACGCTTCCTGGAAGATACCAAATATCAGTTGGTACCTTGAAATACATCTCGTTCGTTAAGTCTCTCTAAAGAGAACCCAATTGTGTTGGCCCCGTTATGGGAAGACTGCATAATTGATTGTATCAGCTGCTCCAAGTCTTTCGAGGAGCACCTCACCGTCGTCCCAGACTTATTCATTCATTGAGATACACATGTAATGCCTGTTCATGTATCACATCGAAAAAATCGGATTACAAAAGAATACCCCTCCTAAGGCTGTCAACTTGCGCGGTCGTCGGGCTCCAGTGTTGCAATGATCTTGCAGGCTATACTGGGTGGAACTCACTTCCTTAAGGTCCAACCATGCCAGGAAGGGCAAGGAGGAGCAGACCGACGAAGGAGGCCTGGAGATTAATTCGTACTGCACTCAAGGCTACCAGCATATCTATATTTATGGAAGCAGTGACACTGCCTTACCCCAAGGAAGGACGGATTAGACACACTCCAGTTGCCTAACAGATGACCTTGACCGTCCGCGGTCTTTTCTAATCTTTCTATTTCAGCGGTTCTCAAACCTTTAGCTCACCCTTCCGTTAGATCCTTATGTACGGTGCCATCGTCTCCTCCTTAGACAAACTAAGAAACCAGACCAAAAGGGACTTCTGCTCCCTCGACCGTTCTACAGCAGGCACGGTCTGTTACGGGGAAGTTACCTATTCCCTTTCTTCTAGTGGCAATAAAAGACACTAATTACTTTGAAGGGCGAGATAATTATGCAGATATTTACTTTTATGAGCACGTCAGCCGCCAAATGAGAAACTGACTATATAAAAACAGATGTATTTAAATAAGACGGCGTACTGAATGAAGCACTAAGCAAAGAGCTTCCGTAATCGAATGGAACTGGTAATATAACGTTACCATATTACAAATGTAACCAGCTACTTCAGTACAGTCCTTTTATAACTCTTGCTTTAACAGCATATAAAATGAAAGGCTGATCGGTGAGTCATTGCGCACGACCTTCGAAGACCTTTATGGCGAAAGTGTTCACATGATGAGCGTGACGACATTACATTAAGTGCTGCCGATTAACGGTCAAACCTACTTTGGGGCAAGTTGTCCCCCAGTCTCGATTAGGTCAAAGCAATAGTTAAGTGGGGACAAACTGTTTTCGTTTCTACAAGTCTGGGATGTAAAAAGTTGACAATTAGCTTTGTTGTGGTCATATTTCTGAAACTGACGGTAAAACGGCACATAAAAAAAGGAGGCGAAAGTCAGCAGCGCTCGACACTGATTGTAAGTCACTGAATGTCCCAGGATTGAGTCAGTAGCTTCGTCTCCTTGGCCTTACATTCTGTTACTTGCATCACCCGTTGTCTCTTGGTGTGATGAAAGTATCTAGGTAAACGCGAGCACTAGACTAGGGATATCACGTGAGTTTTTGTGCCCCTTCAGTTCATCCTGGTTCCAACAGCTCGTCTGTCCATCGTGCAAATAAATAACAGAGGAATTTCCGCATAGGCAGAACAGCTCCAATCTGATAACTGTAAACCTCGACTAGAACGAGTATCATTGGATATTCGTTCCACTAAAGGTTCTAAAGCTGTGGTTGAGGGGTGAAATCTTAATCCTTCAACAATTATTCACCTACTTTGCCGTCTTATTTTTTAATTTATTATTTAGCACTGTTTAGACATCGGTATAGTACGGTACCATTGTGGGCCTTCTGAAAGTTAGAGACCTATTCTGATTCGTTTAAAACATTTGGACATTTCTCTTTTTTATTTGATTCTAGCAGAATATTTTTGTCACTCCATATGTGAACCACTAATTCTGCTCCACAGTGACTGGTACTGATAACATATTGTTGACGTAGGTTTTCACTCTAAAACTACAAACCAAATTTAGGCTCCTCGGCTTGGACTTGAGGCCTTAAAATTTTATCTCCTGTTCCAACTGATCAGTCATAGATTTGGTAGCTGGCAAAATAGCATGTGATTACGTTCAATCAAGTTTCCTCATTTAAGAGAATACCTCATTACTGCTCGCTGCTGAACGTCATGCAACAGTCAGAATCTTAGTGTATTGTGGTTTCCTTTGGTTTATTGCACTTTACATATTGCTGGTGAGATAGCTTGATAAAGGATGGAATGAAAGGAACGGTTCCTTGTAACAAAGAGCGTTTTGATGCCCTGGAGTACTGCAATCGACTCTTGACTTTGAGGGGACTCAATCAATATAATAAGCTGTGTACTGGTTTCCACAGTAGTAGAACAGTTCAGTGAATGTTTTCAACAACACCGTACTGAAGCATAGAAGCCTCGCACACAAGTCAAACCAACAAACCGAAGTGACCACAAGAAACACGCCTGACCACACTAAATCGCTTACTGTCAGATAGGTAAATGTAAGGGCATCACACTTCTACTTGCAGTGAGTCAGTTCAGTTCATCTCAGTTTGTCTACACACGCCTAAGTACGATTTGCAGATCTGTCGTGGTTAGTGAACATGCTTACGGACAGTGTCCTCCATCTTACTACAATGTCTGGATAGTGTGCACCAGACACATTTGATCGGCAGTCTGATAATCGGAGCAAGTTTTCAGACTGGGTAAAAATGCAGTGATCCTCCAGAACAAACATCATTCACTGGAAAGGGCTTGACTTATCCAAGTTCGGGACAGTGAACAAATAATAATGCTTTTATACGAATTTCGGCGGTAGTAGAGTGATACACAGAATTTGGTACATTGTTGCCTTATGAATCATTTATGACACCTGCAAGGTAGCAAACCCCACAGAAACGATGAGCACCGGTAAAGTTAGTAAAACTCTGTTAGGAAGCCACAAACCCACAAACGCCGACTGAAATTGAGGCTCCCGAGTAAACCCAAATTTGGACACGATTTCACTGAATCGCTGTAAGCGTTCTGTGCAACAGGAGATAACTCTTACAACGAGGGCGTTTCCTAAACTGTTTTAATTTTAAACAGTCACGTTAATTGTCTGACGGGTGATTGTCTGCCACAGGTGCATACTGTGACATCATGAGTTTGAGTTCTGGATTAGTATATTGGTATATCGACCTACAATACTGAAAACATGTTTTCTAATTTTCAGCTTTCTGTCCCTGTCAAGAATGACCAGTCGTCAATGAGCATGTTCTATCTGGCCTACTAGATATCTTTCAGTCGAAAGCTTCTTCGTAGAACGGGGAGACCCATAGTTCTTTTAAGCAGCAAACCCGTCTTGCGGTAATTTCAGTTGGGTGGCTTACGTATGCCTTGGCATTTGAAAAGTAGAAAGACATCATCAGTAGTGTGTAGAATACAGCTGGACATCCCTTGTCACTCAGAGCATGCAAAATGTGGCATAATATTTCAGGACTTGATAAAACAGTTCTCGATACGCCAAGTTGTTTATCACAGAAAAACAGAGGACCGAACATATAATACTTGGTTTTCAAACTACCAATAGGACAACTTTTAAGCTCAATTCAGCGACTAAATCAAAATCGAACTTAACGTACACAGCCTAGTAGAACTTCCTAACATCATGAAAACTACGACCCTGAAAACTTGATAGATTGGCCTGGAAATAGCCCGCAACTAGCTCACGGTTTATTCGATGCCAATTGATGCTAAGATGTCACTTCACAAACGATGACAAAGAAGAAACAAGCGATGCAACATTGGGCAACGGGACCAAAATCGCCGATTATTTTACTGAACTTCAGAAGACCAGACAAAAATAATATTCAACGCAAACCAAAAGTTTTTCACTCCCAAGCGAGGAAAAATGATCAATGAGTCATCTGAAAGGGGGATTTTCCCAGAAGCCCTAAAGCTTACTCAAACTGGAAAATTCGCATGGATTATTCGAATAGATATTACCGCCAAGTAGTAACCTTTCGTAGTAAAGCACCGAAATGAAGGACCTTTCCATTTTCCAACGGAACAACAGAAGTCACCAAGTGCCGTAAAATACCTTTGAGTACATTGAACAGAAGTGGCTCATTCAAGCAACCTTCATCTTTGTTATTGTACCGCTAGTCTAATATATGCTTGCCTGAAACCCACCTGTTACTACACCTCACACTTCTAGAGGAAAAAGAGTAAATTATGCCACGTCAGGCAATGAGCGAAATTTACCGGATCAACCTCACCGCATCCGATAATGTCCAAAACCCTCCCAATGATGAGTGGTTGCAACTGTTCGGCTGATTAAATCTTTGTCCTCACAAGGTTAAGTGAGAAACGTCCGGATGTATCCTTTGGGAATAAAGTGAAGAGAACAGTGATGAAGCCGGTCAGATAAACCACTACCATCAGCGCGGACACATTCCTCCGCTGAACGTAAATGCTCCTATACCGTCGCAATGTTGTAGCAGAACAATGCCACCATTGCATGGCAAACATGTATATCCTGTAGCCCAAGGGGTTGCGAAAATGGCTTCTAGATATTTTTATATGATACTTGGCAAAAACGTGTTTTCTAAGTGCCTTCTGTCAGCTGAAGTAGTAGAAAGATTACTTTGACTGGGTTGTATCGTGCATGCAACAAGAGCACATGACAGTTTGGTCATCTAGAAGGATAGGAAAGCTAGCCTCGGGATTTCTTTCATGTTTCTGGTTATGCTTTTTAAAACAATTCAAACGTACATGATTTAGTTGCATGGTGGTGCTGGTAGTATATGTGTGATAATAGTGTATTCACGTCAGTTTTTTGCCTGAAAAAGTGCTTAGTTGAATGAATACAGTGAAAGTCCATATACCCTGCAATCTTCACAAAGACAAACTACCCTACTTTATGGGTCAATGTTGCGGTGGCAGGAATCCAGAGCTCTAGTGCTGCATTTCTAAGAAAAAACACTTTGCTGTTAGATTTGGTAAAAACACACATTGTGTGCCAGGATGGTTTTGGTTATGTGGTTCTAGGTGTAAATGTCTTCCAGAAAATTAAGTGAATCGTACGACAGTTGTGAACAGCAAACGGCATCACCTAAAGTCGAGAACTGAACTCATACATTAAGGTATACTCTTCCGATACTGTACCATTTCGTTGATATAGCAAGGACAGTCTTGAAGAGGCTTAAGTATTTAATGTACAATCGCTCCAGTTCTACTTAACACTGAACTAGTGAGTGTCCCTGAAAAGGCTGTCTGCTGCACTTGGGTAGATTTAGTTTATCTGAACGGCTGACTAATCGTTTGGTGACCTCCAGCTGTTATAGAGCACGCTTAAATCCGCGTTGTATGGATGCACTCATCGATCACTTCTGGTAATCCGGTGCACACTCATTGATGGCTGAAGTGAGTCAGGAGCACACACCCTGAAGCGTTTATTAGATTCTCTAGCATATTCTGTCCACAATTTGATTGACTGCTTGTGGATTAAGTGTGAGTTGTAACCACGCGCCAAAATTCTGAAGCTACATTGCCGATTGAATGAGAATTTCACCCTACACTTGAGCCAAAAGAATAGACACTCTTGATAAAACACTTAAAACAATGCACTAATCCACATGAGTTGTTGAGATAATATTACAGAATTGTCGTCGTACAGCAGACAACTAAGTTAGATTAATCTAACGAGAATAGTTGGAGAACTCGGTCTGAGCGTTTCGGTGCATAACTGGTTCAACCAATACTAAATGGTGAGAAAGCCGTTCATTGAAGCTCAAATTTAAAAAATCGGCGTTAGCGAACGCAATTCTGCTTGAAGAGTTCCCTCCAAAATAAACCGATTTAGAGAACCGACCGAAGCAGCTAAGTCCAAAAATTATTGACCTTCCGAGAGACAAACTATTTCCTTGAAAGCGTTCTTCCAAACGTTTACTGATCTTTTCATCCAGTTTGTAAAATAATTTTGCACATCTTCCCGTGTACAGAAGCTGCACCAAACTTGTGCTCGATTAGAATTAGTTGGCTGCCTACATACGTCAATGATGTCTGAGCCAGTGCAGGATGATACGTCAGATGTATGTATGGTCATTTTCAGTACATGCTTACATTAACTGTCAATTCGCATTGATGGTATTCATACTAATTTTCACTTTTGATTAGCTTCATGAAACTTTAAATTAATCACACTTCTCTAGGTTTTGAAAATCGATAAAATTGTACCCTTTTTTGTTTTATAGATTTTGAGCTAACTGTCTCTGTCATCGACTTCACAAGAAAGAAGAGAGTCCATCCATATAATCGTCCTTGAATTTGTACTGCCTACCCAGGATTAAGATGCTTATTTCCACCGCAGAGAGGATAAGTTTAGTGTGTGGAGACGAACGGATTGAATGCGATCGTTTTGGTTCACTAATATTAGGGTATGAGAGAAATGATAATTTGGGAAGTGAGACTGGTTGAAGCAGCAAGCTTCATCGCCTACACTGTAATACCTTTCAACAATGTGATTTTTGGCAGTGCAGAATAGGATTTGACCGTAGGACACCTAGAAAACTCAACGACGCTTGAAGAAAAGGAAGGGCCGCTGCTGGAAATCACGGTCAATTGGACTTTAGATTGCTTTGAGGCAGTTGAAAATTTTAATGAGATTCCCGATCAACAACAAGCACTGGTAACCGTGTGGCCATAAAATCATGCGTATGCACAGTTTCAAATTTGAATTTAGGATCATTCGTCCTGCCAAACTGCTTGAAGGTTGGTGACCTATACAATGAAAAAATCTTTTTCCTCCCCGGGCATTCAAACTGCAATAAGTCTTTTTTCAAATGTTTTTGAGGCTCCATTATTGTTCACTCTGCGCTACCGATGGGGGTGCGTCTACCCATAAACAAAGGTCCTGATGATATTAGTCAAACATTCGACAGGTCCCCTTAGAAACAGCCACTTCTTTGTGGAAAAAAGTTAAAGTTTACAAATACGCTAAGAGGGAGGCATTTCGACTTTTAAGTTTTGAATGCAATCCAAGGCTAGTCACTCATCAACCAGTTTTTACTGTGTCTGATCAAGAATTCGCGTTCCTGCTTTACTCGTAGGAATCTCCACAGCAAAAAGAGAAGGCTTCTGGATTTCCGAACCCATCTTTGTTCAGATGCTATCTTGAGGTGTATTCCGTACTAGGCTTTCCGATTAACATTTTACATTCGTTTATATATGCATTTTATATATGCAAATCTTCTAATTTCAACAAGCTTACTGAGTTCGACAGACTTTCACGTGTGTCTCCATCTATGGTTATCATGCTGAAGTAGCACCGTTGTACAACGCTGGGTTAGATTGGTTTGTGGTAGCCCATACAAATATTTACGTCTGTATCTACCTCATTAACATCGCCCCTAAAAAAGCTTCAAACCGTGCTTACAAGCTTTCAAGTGAAACAGTGCTGCCAAAAGACATAATCAGCATGATCCATCCAAATTGCACAGTTTACGCTTACAAGGGGCTGTCCTTTTGGTATGAGGAACTAATCTGTTTAGGGTTTAAGAAATATATGCCTCATAGGAAAAAAATCAATGTCGCTGGGCTACTTTACCGACCCGATTTTAGGAAATAGAAACAAAATAAATAAATAAACAAATAAAATATAAAATACGAAACGAATAAAATATAAAAATTCTTTCACAGTAAGAGCATAGAAACTGTGGTCCTTTGGGCCGCTTATTTACGAAATCTGTCAGCTTTCGTTCAAGTATTACAGCTGTTCGTCACCAAAATCTTTAGTTCCACGTGATGCTATGGCTGTACCGATATTGCTCACCACGACGAATGATTCTTCCTATGAAGTGTGAGTAAAGGCAGAGGGTGGGTCTTGACCAGGGGAGCTTGACATAACTGCATTTTTAAAAAAATTTAGGCTATTTCATTGCGTTTCTATTCACTGATGGTAACACTGCCTGTTGGCACCGCAGCACCCTCTCAGATTTTAAGCACGGCAGCATGTTAAATGTTTGACACTGATGATATGTTTGTACAATGTTTCTATTCACTGATGGTAACACTGCCTGCTGGCACCGCAGCACCCTCTCAGCTTTTAAGCACAGCAGCATGTTAAATGTTTGACAGTGATGATATGTTTGTACAAATACACTTCCCATTGTGGCTTGTAACACGAATGAATTTTGTTTTTCTACCAAACCAAGGCTCAACCGTTCGACAGACGTAACCGGTTTGGTATATTTCTACTTCTATTTTGATAAAGAATATACCAGATTACAACTCCGTATGTAGAAACGGTCAAAACCGTTCTATTCTGATAGTACCGCAGCTGTTGAAGGTCAATCTAGGTAGGCGCGGATTTCCGTAAGCTCTATGCTACTTGCAAACCACGATAGCACGACTAGGTACCATGAGTGATTCTGATTAGCGTGGTTTCTACGTAACCTAGTCGATAATAAGTCGTCAAAGCTAAGAATTTTGCAGTCGCAGGTGTTGAGTTCTGGTCTGTGGTATGTGGATTTCTGACCGCTGCCCTTCCAAGTGACACAACGAGGTTATGCTGTTTGATTCAAGTAACTTGGGTTTTGGATCTATCTTGATGGTTAAATTAACTACAAAACCTTTTCGACATATGGATTGTACCATTTCAGTTGTTTCCAGCCAGAACGCACTGTAAAGGCATGAAAGTGATGGAGTCCGACTGTTGGCTACAGCTCCAAACTAGTAATACCATGTAGGATTCATCAAGTAGGTAAGGCAGAACTACACTTATGGGACGACAACGATTGGGCAGTGGTGCAATCGAAATCCACCAGCACAGTTGACAGGAAAACAAGACAATCCAGGTGTTGTGCTGTGGTCAATGGCCGATTATTTTGGACAACTGTTACATCTTACATGTTAGTTGGTCAGGCTCAACGAAAATGATAGAAAGGTAAAAAGATAAACAAGTGACAAACTAGCGTATTGCTCTTGGTTACTTTCAAGTTGTTGTGCACAGTTCACACGCATTTAACCCTGCCTTCTATGACAGAGGTCATTATAATTATTCTCAAGTTCACCAGCATCCAGTGTACACACTAGGATTGACTCAATCTGTTTGTCTCTTAAGCTATGCATAATTAAACTTTAGGTTCGTGTGCACTCGCTCTCCCCCAGCTACCTTACCACAGCACAAAGTTGGTATCATGCCATTAGGTCATGTAGCTGCCAAATTTAAACCTAATGGACTCCTCGAATTTCTTAAAAGCACTACACAGCTAATAAAAGGGTTCCTCTATCTATCAACATGTGGTTGATCGTCATTCGACTTAAAGTTGTATTACTATTTCCTTTGGGTTAATAAAGGCAAAATCTTTTGAAAATTGGCATTAAAGATTGGTTTTACGCAAAACTATGAACTCTACGATTTTGAGAGAAGGGGGTTCGTTTGAAGAGGATGCCTATCGCGGACAACCTTTGCAATCGAGTTTGCAATCGAGTGGCCACGGCACGGGATTGATGGTGAACGTAGTTTTGTTTGACCTTTAAATGACAAAATGTTCACACAAGTAAACAGAGGATGTAGGCTGAATGATCATTTCCTACCCTTTAGCTAAAACTAGTTTTCACGACTTTCGAAATGGGTCGTTTTATGGCCACAAAGAAGTGTTAATTTGAGGTTTGCACGGAAAGACATTTAGTTATGTTGGTGTGTGCAGTTTTTTACTGGCTTCTTCAACAGATCTACAAACTATAGATAGTTAGGATGTTTGTGCCTACTTCAAAGACTACGATGGTTTCCAGCGATAGAGGGGTGGTACCAGGCAACCGAAAGAAGCGCAGAAAGCTTATCTCTCTGAAGCATCAGAAGTTGATGGTCAACCGGAAGGACCTACAAAAAGAGCCATTCCTAACTTGATGGACGTAGCCAATCATATTGCCGAAGTGATCTGGAACAGAATTCAGGCGGTCTTGAGTAGCCTAAAAAATGCATGCCCACATTTTCTTCTTAGCAGTGGTTGGTACAGAATCGATGCACACGGTGGTATTCGCCTGTGCGTGTAGGACATGTGCTTAGAAGTAGTTATTATCTAGTACACTAGATAGACTCGGCAGTCAATATTCTATAATTTCAACCAACCCGTTTTATCGATCCCTTATATATACACCCGTTATATCAATTCTATCAATAAGGCGTTCGTTTTGACCTGACAATGGTCTGTAAAAAGACAATCTACCATGGCTATTTGCCTATCGGTTATGTCGATTGGCATTGTGCAACTCAGTATGACTAACAGGCTTGAAGTTATGTGTTGGAATACTGGTAGCTCGGGTGTGATAGTTGGTATTCGATCAGGTAGCTGTTGATCTGTTCGCCGAGCTTGGCAATTCATTTGCAAACGTTTCGTCACCATTCGAGGAGACATCTTCAGTGTGCTATTAGGTGGGTAGTCTCTCTTTGTGCTTGCGTTTATGTAGTTTGCAAAGAGCAGCTTTTTGCGCTGTAACCTGATTGGCCATTGACGAAAGTCGTACTTGGCTTCTGGTTGCGATCTGTGTTGCATGGTGGTCGGTCTCTCGGTAGTTTGATTGGTTGCTGGCATACCTCTTATTTTTAGTAGTTCGCAGTCCTATTAATTTCTTTGAATCCTTGTCCGGCTCCGGGTTTTGTGGTTCTGGATGTCCTTTGTCCTCAGAGGTTGGTAGACAGGATCGATCTCGATGTGTCTGTTTATTGCTCCGTCAGTGTAGTACCATGCCTCCATGAACTCCATGAACTGATCACAACCAGAAGCCAAGTACGACTTTCGTCAATGGCCAATCAGGTTACAGCGCAAAAAGCTGCTCTTTGCAAACTACATAAACGCAAGCACAAAGAGAGACTACCCACCCAATAGCACACTGAAGATGTCTCCTCGAATGGTGACGAAACGTTTGCAAATGAATTGCCAAGCTCGGCGAACAGATCAACAGCCACCTGATCAAATACCAACAGGCTTGAAGTTTACACGCAGAACGTTCCTACATATTGTACCTCGGTGAGCTCAATTAGTGACGGTAAGGTTGTCCTGATACAGAAATACCGTCTTCAAATTGCTGGGGCCAGGGCCTTAAAACACAGAAGTAGCTAGGCCTCTTTTGCCACACCGCACTTTTGAATTCTTTTGCAACTGCGTAAGTTATCCTATAGGGCTTGCAAATATAATGCCAACCCGTGACACTGTATCGTCGGTGTACGGCTAGGTAAGCTTTAAAACCACACTCGCAACGAATACATGGATACTCAGCGTCTTTCTGATACCACTTTCCCGCAGACTGTGGTCTGATCGCATCTGTGTTTGGATTCTTCTGAGCTTCATTGGACGGGGAGGACTCGTTTCAATTTAGGCAACGATGAGTAAAACATATTGCTTACTCTCCACCACGCAGCATATATTCAACCTGCAAAGCCACCGTAAACCGACGGATGCATCTATGCGGTAAAAACACGTGTGATGCTAAAAAATGACAGCTGCTTTGCAACGGAACACTGGATTTTTGGATTTTCTCCGGCATGTAGAGACGCTTTGGGTATCAAAACCTCTGAAAGGTAATTCATGAGAATGATAGCGGTGTAAGTATACGCTACAAGTTTAACTACTGTATAAGCCGTTCTGATGTGAATTTGGACGTAACGGCTAGTTTCCAAGCCCAAATTATACCTTCGATAAAGTCGTTTTCTCCCGTGTTCTGATTCGTGTCGGATCAAGTTCGCATCAAAAGTAAGGTTAATACCTGGGCAACGGTAGTAGAAACCGTCTTTCGTGTAAGGCATGTGCCGCGTATTTCACCGAGTATTATTGCAGCTGAACAAATATTTATTTGTATTCGTGTGAAGAAGGCATTAAAACCTGTGGAACTAACCAAATAGAGGAGGTCGTGGTACGTTTAGGGTGCTTCTTAGGTGTTAGTGATTGTTGCAGTTCATTTAGTTCACTATGATAACCGAAACTGGTGGATTCTGGTTGATCCTTTTGTGGAGGGGTTGAAACACCGATTCGAATAATATGAGACACCGTTGAGTGTTTTTGCTGAAGGTTGCCGTCAAAGTTGATCACAATGGTGGCCATAGGTTCGACGTTATCTTCAACATAATGCTAAGAGTGAATATTCAACATATCAGAGCCGATGGAGGTGCCAGGTGTTCGTTTTCAGGTGTAAAGCTCCTGGAAAAAGAAAAAGGTAAAATCTAACCGTAATGATAATGTTGTCCATATCGAACAGCATCTGTCTTGGTTTAACTACTGAGTGCAAGCCAACCACATGATTTTTCTGTAGTGGTAAACAAAAGAATTCACCGTATGAAAGGCTTTTCTTATTGGTACAAGTAAGTAGTCATGCAACTCAAATTCAATGGGCCAAGGATCGTTCTTTACCGATCCACCTTGCTAAACGGTTATTCATGTGAATTTTTCTGATCAATAACTTTTAGCCAATTGTCACTTTTTCATACAACCATGTTTCGTAGATGTGGTCATGAAACACCCAACATGTACTCAGCATCATCGCCCAATAAGGGAAAACCGATCGTACCTGGCTTGTACTCCTTCTTCGAATCGGAAACACACGAGCCAAAAATAGTTCACTGCAAAATACCACCGCACGCAAAGATGCTTGGTTTGCTTTCTCACTCAGACTCCAAAACAAAAGTACAGTCTTCAAGGGTTTCTGGTGTAAAATACACTTGTATTAAAAAGAGAAGGTCTGATCAAACGTTGCATGTGGTGATGTTCAGGTAGATTTGCAAGGATCAGGAGACAGAGTTTTTTTGTAAGGAAGCGTGTTTTTTGCAGGGTCGTTTTGAACGTGGTCATGGGAAACGACCAAATTGAAAGTAGTAGTAGTAGTAGTAGATTTCCATTTGCCATTTAAAATCTCACATAAGTGATCAGATTGGAAAAGACCCAGAGTGAAATTGTTATGCGTCAATCGATGAGTCATGCTTTCCTAGATATTTTAAGTGGTTTTTCTTCCTTCCCATGCAAAAATCTATTCTCGTTACTGGTCTAAGTGATCTTGTTGGGCACACTTCACATCACCTACTTGACTACTGACTGCTGCCAGTTCCAAATGAACCGTAAGAACATGGAGATGAGTTGGAATTTTTGGCCATAGACCCATCGTAGCCTGTAAATAATTGGTTGAAACAATTTCGATAGCCATACACCGGCAACACCGCAACCTATTCCTCTGTCCAAGAGACTGTCTGACCGCTTTTCTATTTGCCTTTTTCTGACATGACTGTACAGTTTTGTATGCGTCAAACTCAAACATGTAGGCTTATTCATATACGCTTACACACCAACGTCCGTAAAGTTGTTTATTCCATTTTACTCACACAGGGTGTACGTTTTTCATATGCACCGTACGAGTTCTTCTGCAGATGACTGTGGCATATATGTGTGTATGCCTGTGTGTGTATGTGGCGTCATGGGTGCGCACATACGAATTGATTATGCCGCACAATCTTACCTATAAAATTATTCCACGTGCACATTCTCAACCGTACTCGTGGCACAAATTTTGATTCGTTCTAACATACATTACAAACCAAGTGCTATTGATCTCAACCATGTAGCTGATCAGTGTTCCAGAGTAAGTTGTCGAATCCGTTTGTTTTGTCTATACCCATGAAGAATTCGAGTAAACACGTCCTAAGTTTTGAGTTCCAATGATATGTCTGCCCAAGTTAGAGCTGGGTTTTCTTAGAAATGTGAAAGAGATGACGGAGCCATGAAGATTTAAAAAAGTGGACATACTTCCTACAACATTTACACTTTTAGAATATAACCGCCTAAAATAAATGACATGAAGCTTGTTAGATATTTGTTCAGCACACGTTTTTCTCTTCTATGCGAATTAGTTAAAGGTTCCAACTAAGCATATCTTAAAGGTTCTTTTGTAATGAAGCAGATGACCTCGGTTCTTGAATTTTTTTTTTGCTCTTGTGTATATTGGTTCTAAAGAGGCTAGCTACACCAACTCAACCAATTAACAATTACTTTGTTAATTTCACATACCTGAAAGCGAAAAAACGAAAGTCTACCAAGGTAACAGTAAGAACACGATGCCGGATCTGTTCACTATCAGCACTCACGCATTTCGCCGACATCCTAGAGAATAGGATTCCACAACTGGTTACATGTGTAAATACAAATGTGTTTGTATTATGGTCTGTAATGATGTATCATTCGCATTTGTCCATCATACCGGAATCAAGTAATCAAACAATCCTGAGGAACTTGTGCCTGAAACAACTGAACCTTTCTGTGATATGGTCTCAAATGAACCAGAATGTTAGCGAATAGTTCAATAGGATATCAATGAACGGCTGACAAGGATGAAAAAAATTTTCAGTCTACAATGGATTTGTTCTTTTGTAGGTGCTCCTCCTAACAGTTTGGATCCCGAAAAGCTTGATCACACAGACATTCCATCCTTGTTCGGCCTCATCAGATGTATTCCTCAAAATCACCCACATGACATGCTTCCAACAGTTTCAAGTAGTTTACTAAAGGGTCGTGCGTCCGTTGATAAGTTGCGTGCACCTGTGTTATTGAGTAATTCAAGCAGAGTGGCTACTCCTGTTAAAATGAACTGTTGCTCGAATGAGTTATCGATCAGCATGAATGATTGTGGTCCACAAGTCACCAAATAAATTATCCGAAGTTTGCTGGCCAATCCAAGGTAGTGAGATAGTTGGAAAACAGACCACTGCTCGTTTCAATAATTAACAGTTTCAGTTATCCATCCAATCAGTTTTACCGATGAGCGTCAGGATGTAAATCTTTCAAAGTTTGGTTCATCAACTGGATGAACTGAAGTTAAGTGGAGGTTTCTAATGAGGTTTGTATTGAAGACCGTCGTTTTAACATCATATAAGTGGACGACATGCGTTTCAAATCTAAATCACTTTTGCCTCGAAAATTCACCAAGGCTTCACATGGCTTTCTTCCATTGATACAGGACATCCAAAGCGATCACTCTCTATCTAGTAGGTAGATCCCGAGCTACGTCAGAAAAGTCCTATCCCTCAAAGAATGTTACATTTTTTCTCATTTCTAACTAGGCGCTACACAGATGTGAATGACTAGGGGTAAACTCTTTACCAGTAGCTGTTCCCATGTTGATTGTCGCTCTGAAAAGAGTTTTACTGGTGTTCACTGTAAGTTCCTAGAAAGTGTCTTCTTCACCAGTACCATCTTGCACCAATTGAATCACATAGTTTAGACTACCAGCCAACTTGGGACCTGACACATCAGATTCTAAAGAATTGTAAGAAGGTCACCTACGAGCTCCAATACACGTAGGAATTGGTGGTGTTTGAACCATGATGGGTCCTTCACATTCAATAGCATGTTGATATTATTTTCTAGATTTGAAACCAGTCGATTGGATTTAAACAAAAAAAGAACTGGTGGTGAGTCACCTGCGTATTTTGAACAATCGTCCTACCATACATTTACATTACAAATTATACTTACGATGGCAGTAGTACCTCAGTATGCTATACCGCGGTAGGTAGCCTTACTTTTATTATTCTCTGAAGTGATGAAACAGAATTTTGCTACTTGATTTTTTCAGATTCCTTTCGGATGCCAGTGGGTAGATCTGCGGAACGTCTCAAACTCCAGAGTGCTTTCTTTACGAACATATTTTGTACAGAACCGTATTTTCAAGCACTAAAATGTGTCGTCTTTCGTTGCATTATCTGAGTCTCGTCCACCACTTCTGTATTTAAAGTGGTACCGGGTAGCCACAACCATGTTTTAAATTAGTGTAACTTAAATCGTATCTCTCGGCATGTATACTTGCCGTTGTTGCAATTAAGATGAGTTCGCTATCGGTAGAGCGTTTTGAAAATTGGACGCTTGCCTATACTAAAACAAGCAAATAATTAAAGTCGTAATCCGAAATTTTATTGTCTGCATCGTAATTTTACACATTTCGTCTACTATTTTCTCAATGTATTCCCGACACCGGCAAACCTGTGATAAATGTACAAATCCATCGTGATTTCTGTGAGTAAACGTATATTATTCAATCTGCTTTCTGCTGCAACTTCATAAATTTTTCGAAGGGAAACTGTCTATTAGTGAATGATATGAGCTGCCAGTGGAGTTTACCGTGATATTTACAAGGAATTGATAAGTAACTAGCAAGTTATTTGCCTCAGCTTCATGAGGTTAATCATCAAAACAAGTTATTGGCTACATGTAATACTTATTCACTTTTTATTTGACAAGGCACAGGATGTTTAATGGATTTCCACCAACACCATCAAAGTACTACATGTTTGTTCTCAAAAGATCTCTTGCATCCTGAAAAAACCGGGGACCTCTCTGAGAATGCACGAAGTCTAAAGCAGGCGTCACACTGCTGTTGAATGAACCCCAGCTGAATGCCCCATCTCGCGTGTAAACTGTGGATGTACTCTTTTGTAGTGTATTTCAGAATAGGTTGATAGTACTCATTAGGATAGTTGCCGTGTAACTACCTAGAACAGCTGGACAAGAATAGAAGCACCGAGATCTAGGGGGGATTTGGCTGGCATGGTGCAGCACAATCGTGTGTTGTAACAGTCTGTTTCTAGCGTGATATTTTGATGATTAAAACCACTCTATAGGTTGGATAAACGACGTCTGAGAGTAAGAATGTTCCGCAGAACAAACCTTCGCATTTGTACATGCATGCAACTTGGCAGATGTTAGTAACTAAGGTTCAGAGTTTCCTGCAGGAACATTGTTTTTGCGTCCACTCCATACAAGGCTACTAAAGTGAAACATCCGTTCGTGATTCTCGGTAATTCATGAGGACTGCGAGAACATTGTTTCTTTAAGGTAGCAAGGATATCCGCATCCAAATTCCAGTTTCCCGCCCATCCTACATTGAGAGAGACAGGCACGAGATTTTCAGAAAGCCTAGTAAATCTGAATTCTAAACATATTCCAGTTACAGTAAAATCATCGACATTGGAAAGAGTATCTTACTAAAATGTGACTATAATATTCTTAGCCATCTAATATAACTTTCTGATTAAAGCTTCGGTAAAAGACTGAATGTCGAAATGTTCAGCGTTTTTCCGACTGTCACACGTTCACAATACACAGAAGTGAATATTTTCTTTAACTAAACACATTCAGGGACTTGGACTTGGCTAGGAAATCGGCACTAGGCAGTGACTGACGCATTGCTAACCGAATTTCTAGCCACAGGTAACGCTACTCCACGACAGCGCAAAGAATAAGCCGTTTACAATGTCAAAAATAAACAGTCTTTCTGGGCCAACTAAATTAGGGTAATTTTCAAAAAGGTAGAAACGTTTTGCAATCCAGAATGGTTCTGTGCATTCAATTGTTGTTAGCAGTTCAGCCACAAACACTATTCTTGCATGATATCGTAGCCATTGCAATCGTTATGCATTGTATACCCATCTGATTGGACTGCGAATGGTCCAGATATAGAGACAGCACGAAAGCCTGGGACATGCTGGTAGGGCGATCGTCTGAATTTTGTCCCACATTTTACACAATCACATATCTGAGGACGAAGAGACAAAAGAAGGATCGGATCTTTGAGTAGCACCAGCGGAACTCTAGTTAGTACTTACACTTCCGGGCGACCAGTGTGGTTCATTCTGACCAGATGCCTAAATGATTACCCTTCCCAGTGGTACTGTTGAATTTCGCATCTCATTGGAATTGCTATTTTAGGTAACAAATGAAGATGGTGAGGATATGGCTAGCTGGTTTGCCGCTATCAAATAATACGCGCAGAATGCAACGCCCTCCGCATTGTTACAATAAAGTGTGGATGATGTCTACATTTTCACTCTAAAGCGCTCATAAGAATTTGGCGGTCACTTTGTCCACAATCTTGTCATGATTTATTTAGTCAGGCTGATGTGCCCAGTTATCAGCTCTTATATCAGTTGATTGTTAACGTAAAACACTGGAGTGTGCATGAATACTGGTAAAATAACAAGGACAACTTTCGAATATAGTGTCTTACCGTTAAACATGCTATGAACGCACGCAGTAGCATTGTTAGCAAGGCGATGGGTTCATCACAACATCATTTTTAACTGTGGTTGGGCGAATAGTTTACAAACCACTGCACGACTAAACGCATAGAATATTCTACCGGTATCAGTAAAAAGAACAGGGGAATCCTTTTGATGACTAGTGGAAGCGTGCTATAGTTGTCCATGTGTTTTCATTCAAAATTTACTTGTAAAAAAGAAGAAAGAAAACAGTTTTCTGGTTGTTCGGTTCCAAACTAGTTCGACGTTATGAGCGGTGTAAACCGATTCCTCATAGAATAAACGTAGTATGGAGGAATTGCTTTTCGTCTAATGCAGTCAAATCAGATGAAGGTGGAATTGCAAACACCACAAATCACACCTGGTGGTCTTGGTGTGAACATCTGACGATCCAGATATAAATTTATTTTGTTATTCCTGAAGTTACAAGACCATGAAGCACTGGAAGAATTCATCTCGACGCTGAAGAAGTTGATAGCCAACAGATCAGACTCGGTGCATTTACCTAGAGTATAAATATACCTAACCATCTTCGGACCCAGTGATCAGATGTGACGACGAATCTGATCCCTGTGTGTAACAAATCCATTGCAGGATTCGAATCTCTGACCATCAGTGGCATTTAGAAGCAAACTTACCCTGAGTCAAAGACTGGAAACTAGCATGCATCAGGTTGTTCCTGTCATTTTGAATAGGTGACCTGTCTGATTACTGTCAAGATGTTGATAGTCTGGGGTCAAAAACGTGAACACTTGACCTTGTTTTCATCTGCAGTGCTGAATCCAATCACCAGAAATTCAAAGGCTGATATGGACAAACTAGGTGATTCATTTTGCTTAACGACACATGACCAACAGTTTGCTTTTCATGTCGGCTTGGTTACACATGAGCATGCTGATTCACGGACTTTTTGTGATTCACTTTACACTGTCCCGTAGTATTTTACGAATAATCCAAGTGACGATGGTTTTCTATCATCTCCAAAGGCTATTGAGTTTATGCATAAAATGGTGTTTATGCGGTTCATGTTTTACCTGTTTCAAACGGGTCCTGAACAAAATCCAAATAGCATCTCAGTGCCAATGTTTGTTTTCATTGTGTGTTGCTGACGTACCTGCCCACAATCACACGTCATAACATAACCAGTCCAAACAGGCATTATTGACTTATGCATACTCTGTAGACACTCAGATTACAAGGGCTTCATTTACTTCACTCAGCGCTCCTGCGTTATTTGATGCGTCACACACATCACCATCTGGCAGATGATCCCGGCCTAGCACATCCCTAGCCGTTGTCCGGATTCCACTGTTTTTCCTATCTTGGAATCCTCACAGCTAAGTCACATCTTCAGTAAGCCACTTCGTGAATTAGAAACCCATGTCACTGAAATTGCACCGAAAGTAGAAAATAACTTGAGACATTCCACTCGTGTGACCAGATACCAGAACAAGCGGATTAGCCTGGGATGCATGTGATGGGAAGATAACAGCGTGATCATTGTAGCAGATGCCTCAATGAAACCAGGTTGATCTATTTGTGTACTTTGTACTGCCTCTATCCTCGTGAACCCAAACCGTACAAACAACGTCTGGGATTTTCCATTTGCCCCGGTTTGGTCATCCACCAAACTTCATTTCGGCATTGCCAATAAGAATTCATGGTCCAATCGTATATTAAAAACTGGCTTACTTAACTCGAACTCTTCTTATAAATGCCTTTTCTTTGACTTTGTAAACACCAACCGAAACAATTTTGGTCATGATCCGCAAAATAAATTCAGCTAACCGATGCGAATCTACAATGCGAAAAATAACTAAACACGAAACCCAGCTTCAAATTCGGTTCACTCTGGATCATGGTGTAATAATTCTGACGAATGAGTGGAACACGTCATATGTAGGACTACTCCTGTATGGTACGCACACCAAATCCATGATATTCTGGTGCAGTTCTCTAGTGAATCAGACTCAGAGAATGAGATCAGAGATTCGAGGTCTATATGCCACATAGTTTACCGAAATTGATGATTCGATTAAATGTGCTCAGTCTGTAGTAATTTATGCATGAATGTCCTGAAACAAAAATGAACATTTACTCTGAGTTGTTCGCTCAACATGTGATTAAAATGCTCGTTCTGATTAGGTGCACTCTCCGGATCATTCCTTGGAAACGAGCTGCTTTTTCGGTTACATATCCAGAGATTTCCACTTCGCAGCTTCAAGTGATTGGATATTAAAATATCTGTTCAATTTAATTTTAGGAGTTGCTTGAAAAATACTGCATAAGAAAGACCGTAACTCAAAAATAATACATTTAAATATTTTTAAATGAGATCCGCGGGTATATGGCATGAAATGAGTCGGGTACTTGTGATCGGGTTATCTAGTGACCGAACAAGCTCGAACTGTCAACGTCAAGTGATGTGGGCTGTCCACTGATGAATCGTAACTCTTGGTGCGGTTTCATCTTCATGTTTCGCTGTAAATTCCGGAAATCTGGGTTCTGTTGGTGCCAGATCTGTCGACCTTAAAGCCAACTATTTGCCTCTTGTTTTTTCCATCTGATCACTTAAAGTCTCTTAAGCGTCCTCTAAGGAGCCCTGGAAGGCTTAACAAACACTGCGTCGCTGTCCAAAGTGAAAATAAAAGGGCACCCAGCTGTATTGCTTAGGATTCATAGAGCCAGCACAGGAGTTGGCTTGACATACGCTTATGCGAACGGAAATATGCCGCTCCTTTACATCGAAGTTACAGTCAATCATTTTGGTCAATTTAAGATAAATTGAATGCACATTTGAAAACATGAATAACACCGGTCAGCAACTGTCAGTGGATGGTGTGAATCCTGCTACAAACGTACTTTGTTAATGGATGTGTACGATACGCAAAACCTCAGCTGCCACGACCAGTTTTATCCCACCTATCTAACTCCATGAACAACTTACCCTGCTTTATTGCAAGTTGGCAGACACTTTACCGCAGAAGCTAACCGGCTGCACTCACCTTAAAGGCACGTCAGTTGAGAGGATTTTTATGTCACGAAATGCTAATAATTGGTTCTGTTCTCGCCTTCGAAGCAGCCCCTCCCGGGATCCACTCTCTTGGGGATAGTGCCCTACCTGAATCAGGGGTCCTGGCTATTATTTCTCGTTGTATTACCGGAAGGGTCATTTAATGATAGGACGTGTTAAACCTGCGAACAGGAATTTTTCGCTTATACGTCCATCAGTTCTAAAGTACTGGAAGGATGCAAAGAATAATTGAATTTTGGTGAGATATAACCAATTTACACTGAAGGTACTCGCACCCACCATGTGTTGATGCTTCATCTATTCTTTTGCGTAGCCATCACATTGAGTGATTTTTGAAATGAATTTTGAGCAGTTTTGGTAGGTGAAGGATTGCCCTTCACATTCTCCAGACATTGAAGGTTGTGTCAAGAGGTGCCGAACTGAAACGTCATCTAACTTCTTCTGACATTTCTCATATTTCACGGAAAATATCTGTGAAAAAGTGATAAAGAACTAGCTACACAGCATTGGGCCGACAATCACAGTTTGGGAACGAAAAATCGGGATAGTCTCTTACTACTGAACATGTTTTCAGTAGGTCAAATGTGCACACTAAACTGTCTCGCGAATTGGGCTCGCTGACTTGGCAGACCGACTGTTTACAATTATTTAATTTTTATCGCCATCTGAGACTTTGCCATCTAAAACGAGTAGTTCTGTCCCAAGCAACCGCACACATCACACTGCCTAATGATTCGTACAAACAGAAACGAGGCTGTAGGCAATCGCCTGCTTGAGTTTGGTTAGAATTCGATCGGGAATGTAGATGATCTTCGCCAAGATGCACTGGAACATTACTCAGTAATCAATGTACAACTTATAAATACCTCCGCGATTTCAGACGATATATATACAAACATACACATATATAATCTTAGTAAATTGGAGGTATTCCATTGACCTTGTGATTCACAACGTTTTCCTCCTCAGGATAACTCTCGGGCGGATTAAATATCCATGTATTGTTTCTGCTGAACACTTTATTTTATTCTCCTTTACGCAGTATCCTATTGATAGGCAGTTGCGCAACCTCAATTTGCAAGAAAAAAACAAGGATAGCCAGCCTGATGAAAAACATTCTCACTATTTTGTTCTGTTTATTTGAAAACCAATATCTCTCCTCGAGAGTTCACGTAATCAGCTTCCTCCAAGAGGGGTTCAGGCATGCGTCCCGATCGTTCTCGATCGATTCCTCTAAATTTCTGTTCCCCAATACTGAAACTAATTCACACTGTTCTGGTGGTAATTGCCAGAGAAATATTGCCGCACTTAGCCGACTACGTTCCTTCTTCCAGAATTAAAGAGCGATATATATCAAATGTAACATTTACAAATTAGAGGCATTTGCAATATTACTAAATTCCATATATTGTCCACCATGCTTGTTTGCCTGCCAAAACCCTGTTCAAGCAGCGGTATTTGCAAATCCATCATTCAAGAATACCTTTGGCAACTTCGGTTTTAAAAATTTAGAATCACCCAATATCCTCTTTGAATCTCATTTCTCACCGATTGAAATCAGCCGACAGTTCACCTAACCATCGTTGCACGAGAGAACTGTTACAAACGGTTACAAATATATCAAGCCAAATAGTTTGAACGATGGCTACAAGTGCTGTTCCTGGTGCATCCGTGTTCAAGTCATCTTATCGCTAATCTGTCTCAATTCAATAATCCAAAAGTATCAAAAGGTTGGTATTGTGATGTAAGTTTAGTTTTTGCAGACCATCTTCTCCCTGAGTGATAAAAAAGCTTGTCATTATCGTAATTCTATGGGAGGAATTTAGAAAGCCTAGGAAAAGACGTTGTTGTTTTTATATTATACTCAAACAGTTTGGATTACACGGTTATTGTAGGTGGGAACAAAACTCAAAACATTTGGACTATCTGCAGGAGTTAACTGCCTGGCAGTAATAGACCATTTTCAACTCATAGTTAGCTATGGCTTTGCTTCTGCAAATGGTTTCCATTTTGTGTACCAGCCATCTGTTTCCTAATCACGTTTGTTCGTGCTACTTTCTGATGGTCATTGGGTTCGATCCTATAAAACCACTGGAACTCCGGTCAGTCTGATTGTCCTTCACTGAAATTGACCAAGATGTCCTGCACCCGAGGCTAAACATACTAAACATCGGTTTTCCGTCAAACGTTCTCACTCATTTTTGTCTGAAGGATTGAAATTTTGTGTTTGGCTTCCGCTGGGTGGCCCTTTACAGTCCTAAGGTTTGTCCAGGGTTTGTGTAACGTGAACTGCTGGCTGATTCTGCTCATTCAAATGTGAATGCCACCAAAACATGCATGGGAAAATGGCCCTTCAATTGTTAGTTTCACCCTGTCAGTATAATTCGATTACTTATCGGTCTAGTTGCGTTTGTATTTTGCGTTTGACTACGGGGGAGTAATATGATATTTTAAGGAAAAAGTAATCGGTCTTTGATATCACAGTTGCTTGGAAGGACACAGCTGAAGTTTATAGTTGAATTGTCAGTCGACAAACTGCCTCCTTGGGCTTCCGTCACATCGCAGTTTTTATTTATTGCTTTTTCGCCCGAAAAACTTGGTCCTTTTAATGTGAAACTTCAACGTTTCTGTTGAAATATGATTTTGGAAAGGTTAAACCCCTCTTGTAGCATACAACGATGATCGTAAGTCGGGTATGAATTTATGTTTAATGTGCACTGTTGCTGGTCATTCGACCCATTCTTTTGTGTATGGGGTCTGCCTTGTCCTGATGACATACTGAGTAAGAGTCCTTCCAAGAAAACTTTTTTCCAGTAGTCAGCACCAGCATCTGATTCTCTGGGGAACGTTTGCTATCTCCTTAAAGGTAGAAACGTCATATTTTTATCTAGTTACCCTCCAGTGCACAAGGGCCTTAGTTATAAAAAGGTTTTTCACACATCAGAAGATGAGTTCGAAAGTTCAGGTAGATCACATAGTTTCTGAACAATATTCATTACGTCTACTCTGATTGGCGCAGCATCAACCTGCTTGACTTGCCATCTTGACTACCAAAACAATGGTGACGCATACTGCATTGGAGGCATGACAGCTTAGGCCGTGCGACTATTGTGCCACTCCTCCAGAGTGACGTCAAATTTAAATGGAGGGAGAAACTACTGGTGGAAATTCGAATGAATCGACTGAAATACTAATATGTTACGGCTCTTCAGCAACAGGCGTACGATGTAATATGACACCTTTTTTGTTAAAGCACCTTCATCTAAGCTACCACCCAATCTCTCCTACGGTGCTATCGTGCTCAATCAAGAATGCACGTTCCTCGTTTGATTCTTGTCTCCGTGTCGTTCTGCTATGAACGTTAAACGGTCAGTCGTAGTTAGACTAAACAGCTGCTCTTGCAGAAATTTAGAAAGCCACATGTCGAGTCGGTGAGACATTCCGTCGCGCGAGACATTTTGGCAGCACGCCATAAAAAGGCAACACGGGGGCAAAAACACAAGTTATGATGCTTCAGGAATCGTTACAGTGAAGCCCTGATAGGGCATATGAGTACTTCTGTGGCGTTCATTCAGGACTTAGCCACTGTGGGAAGGAAGTGTTTGGTCGCCAGTCTAAACGTTCTTGTCCACTGGGTGAAATTTCATTTTGAGAAGCAGCCGATTTTTGTGTTACTCATGAGTAGCCAAAATGTTTCGCCAAATATTTCACCCTGGTGTTGCAGCCATGTCGGTGCCTGGGGCAGACATTCAGAACAGTCCCACAAAATAATTTATAAACCAAGTTTCTGTTAGATGCTTACAGTTGTGTTCGTAACCTGTTTCTGTTCCTGATTTCACTCGATGTTAAAGTGTGTTGCTGACTGACCAATTTATCCCAAACGTACGCAGCAGCAAAACCGCAAGTGCGAAGCGTAGTTTCGTGTTTTAGATTTCACGGTTATTCACGCCGAAAAACCTGAGCTTCAAACATCAACAAATGGGAAAAAGCAGGAATTTTAAATGCGATACCGCTAGAAATACAGGTGAATTTCTGCAAAGTGTACTCCGCAGTGAGTTAAACGCTTGTGAACCTTTATTCATTGCTGTAGTATGTAAATGGTGCTCTCTAAGAACTTTCTCGAGTTCTCTACACACGTGTCGCAGCCTCCCACCAAGTTAACACTGTGAATTTATCTATCATGCCTCCAAAATGCACTACGATGCTACTAGATGATCTTTGAACCTATTGACCTCATTTTTATTCCTAACCGCTCCATTAGACGATAATTCCGTCTTATTTCGACTGATTTCCCTTGTGTTTACAAATGGGCTAACCACGTCAAAAGGAACCATCTGCAGTGGATACCGACTTTCCCATTTTAGGCTGCGGAACTTCTGAATCTCCGAAGCATCTTCTACGTCGTTTACGCCTGGCAAGCGAATGGTTGTTTTCAGCGGCAGACGATGAAGTACAATCAACGTGAATGTTCGAACGTTCAATAAGATTAAATAAGCGGAAATTAGACCTACTAGCGCATCAGAGGTGTGTCTGCACGCGAAGGCTGTCCTTTGGATGGGCAGTGCAGTTTTTGTACTGGATAGCTGGACTCAAACACAAAAATGAATGTGTGGTAGTGATATATTCTAACATTACGACAAAATGAATTTCGAATACTGGGAAACCAGTGACTTATCATTTTTGCTCTAGCCTATTATTTAAATTCTGTAGCAGTAACATAGACTGAGACTGCGCTGAAAACTCAAAATTTATTCCTTTTGAACTTAATGGCAAACTAAACAGAACCGGGTGAGTAGGAAATGTTAGGAACAAAGGCTGCTTGTGTGTGATAGTCAGCTTGGAGATCCAGATAACTGGAAGCCCGATTTTCACTGTGGAACTCTGGAAACAGAGGAATAATTTTGTATAGAATGTAAAAGACCACTAAGAGGTTGTGGCGTGACTATAGAAGTTACTGGAATCCATCGTGGACGGATTGTGTAGTTACAAATTTTCTGGGATTGTATCCTTTTGTTCTTAATCCAGCCTGAGTTCTACGTACCTCTGAATCGCTATTACTATTGGTTCTCGGAAATAGAGATTTGACATTTCCATTTTTTCAATCCTTCTCCCTCGATGTACCAAAATGTGTGAGAGTGCTTCTTCTTGGAAATAGATACAAAAGTGAACCTTCGCCCTAATCTTCGCCAACTGTTTGAGGATGGAATTTTTCCCCGGGCAGAATTCAAGCCATTTTGCCTTTCTTCTCTAATATTTTGCCGGTCCATTGCAATTCACCGTATTTGCGCATCAAAGACACCAATTCACTGGGTAACATTTTGATGGAGGATTCGGCTGGATTCAGATGAGTTCCCAGTCAAAACCAAATCGGTATTCAAATGAGAGTATTTAGTGCTTCTCTTTCATTTTTCGGATGCTTTTATTTTTCCATTCGGTGGAAGCAATATCTCATTCATTGTCATAATGCCACAGTGAAAAAATGTGTGCCATGTGACAATTTTTCTGCCAAGCCAGCCCCACTTGACGTAACTACTTTATTTTGCAACCCGTTCCTCTTCCGACATTTATCCGTTTACGCCAACGGGAAGTTGTGCCGATGATGTCAACATCAGGCATACGTAGTAGAAGGTCGAGGAAAAAAGTGCTGTTGATTGATCACTTTTTCTCCACCAAACGATGACGCAGCAGAGTACGCCTGCATATACCGGACCTTTCCGAATATGGTGCACTCAAATCAAGCAGACGGTAACGCTGTTTCGGAAGTAGCTGAAGCTGACGTGTCGGCGTTGCACAGTCCAACTGAGAGCGACGAGTGTTTAAGTTACAACGATTTAGGTTTTTTCATCAACCCACCAAACTAACCGATCGGCTGATGAGTCACGAGAACGCTGTTAGTTGTAAGATTGGTCAGGATAAATGTTACGATAACACCACAAAATCCACCTTGTCCAGCCAGTTCATTTCCGATAGTGTCCACGGACCACGCGGAATGTCATCTGTCATATTTACACTACCAAATCAAAGTACACATTTCAACCGGCCTAGTAGCAATTGAAACCACCGTCAGTAACCAAGCAAAATAGGCTCAGTTATATCACCTACCTCACCCACCTAGGCCAGTGTCTAAACGAGGATCAGGGTTTATGTCCTACAGATCATCACCACATCATGACATTAACAGTTCAGTTAGTTTACAAACAAAGGCCAATAACAAATCCATCATTGGAGGCGGTTGCGGGTTACATTCACATCACTTTCATGTGATTGATCCTCCTCTTTTCCTGGCTCACTTATTCTGGTGAGAGAAGAAACACTGGACCCGAGTTTCGCTCCTATTAGAGCTCATCAGCTGTGTATATCCTTGGTCGTGTCGAGCTTGAACCCCAGATGTCCGACCTGTGAGAGAAACGTATTGCCTCTACTCCACCAGCACACCTTGGAAGCACTCGAATTATCACATCTGAACAGGCGAAGATGTTCACGCTTGAACAATGGGATTGATGAACCGAATGACGACCAAGTAGCCTCTTTAGTTGTGTCTATCGATGGAACCGCCTGTTAGGATTCCCAGTCAGGCAGCGTAACCAACGCGTGAAACCTGTTGGAAAATCTTTCGATTTCTTGTAAGTGGTTTGCGGGGTGTGAACTTGAAATCCATTGTGATACATCCTCACTGCTCTATGTAGATTTAATCCAATGAGCTGGGGCGGACAGACCGATGAATCGGTATTACAGCACTGTTATGCAAATAGCATCGTATGACGAGCTTTTTTCGAGTTTGGGATGACGTTTACTGAACACAATCGTTGAACGATCTGTAGGAGAGATGAACAATATCGACAGAATCCTTATTCGAACTCTTCTGTAAAACTCAGAAAACTGGCCACCGGAAAAACCGACGCAGAGGCTATCCAAGCAGAATGGACAAAAATGTTGATGCTTCCGATCCCGATGACAATCACCTTAGCAGCAGCCAAGGTTAGTAGACAAAATGCAAGTTGCTCCTCCATGGTAACTGTTTTTTCAAATAAATTATCGTGATCTTCACGAGCGTACTGACGTTTTCGGATATGGCGTGTTGTCGCTCACAGCTGAGCAGAAAGTGCGGTCCCAAAACACAGAAGCTAAGTTACTCGCCTCTTCTCTACTAACGTCACAGCTTGGAGTTTGGAAACATCCTCAAACTGTAACTCAAGGTCAAGCAGCTGGTTGACCTCTACCACCCTAGGTGACTGACTTCAGTCAACAAAATCCTGCAGAGAAGGTAAATGCATTTTCATCGTCTCAATAAGATAGATGAAACGAACAGCTTTGAAGCACTGCTTAAGGACATTAATATTCGCGTGCTCAGTCTTCGAAACTGCCTAACCATCACAAAGTGGGTGCAACGCTAGCCTCACTATCATCTCGCTCAATGGGCACTCTATTATGCCTACTTTATGCCATCCTTCGTTGTATTGGTATTATTGGCTTTCGTCGCTCCTGGGCTTGCCCTAACGGTTTCTTCAGTCAACTGGAAATACAGAAATGTCCGAAATTTAAATATATCACAGAGACTTCATTATCGTTGCTTCCAATATCCGCTACGCACAAATTGCGTTTGCTATCGGTCTTATAGCTAGATAGACATTAGGTGCAAAAGTCAAAAGTGAGTACCACATCGCTATCGCATTTTATGTGGACGTCATCATCGTCCTGAAAGAAAAACATCTTTAGGTCAATGTCAACGAAGTAACAAAATCGTTTTTGGCGTGGAGATACAGCCATTTACAGTTCGTCCACTAATTCTGCTTTAAGAAAGGCGTAATAATAACTTAAGGACGCAGACCATTGAAGGATCAATGGACAAACTGAACTGCTTGTAGTAAGTGCATATTACCCATGAGTTTGGTGATCACCTCGCTTTTAACTTCTTGGGTGACAAATCCCAGCAGAATTTCCATATAATTTCACTTCAGCGGTTATGCCACAGATATATGAGTGGATGGCTAGCTGAGCTCCGCAATTGACAGACTTAACCAACGCGTTCCTATTTTTAGTGTTCTTTTAGATTGTGCTTCGATACATACACATTTGCCTTGCTGTATGACTCTGTGTGACCTTTGATGCACTCATTTTCTCGTAGATCTGAAGCTTCTGCTGAGCTGTATCTACAGTACAACAACAGAGTTATGTCAACCGACGACACTGAGGAAGCTGTTGTCGACCCGGTTGGTTTGAACAATACGAACTGACCTAGCCTTCATCCGCTATATTCCACAACAGTATACTCTTCATCTATCACGCTTTCTTAGTGGATCCTGCGGGCATAATTCGCTAAAACGAGACTGGTCAAGGCAAGGCACCCATAATCCGAAAAACGACTACGGGTGAACGTCCAACCATCTATGACCTACTAGAATTCTTCATCCACTTTCGGTTGCTCTAACATCTGTGCTAGACCACGTAAGCCATAGATGTACAATGGGAGCCAGATGTGTGTGATTGAGTTCGCAAACTTACCCCTCAAAACGGATTGTGCATTCCGCTAAATACACACGCAAAATCTGCAGGCAACATAGTGTCCTGTATGGAGTATCTTTAGATTACCCAAGGTTGCAGCGAGCATCTATGAGTAGTCACTTCTCTCATCTTCAGTTTCTCTGGCGGGATCGAACCCATAGACTTATTGTCAACCTTGAGCTATGTTATACGACTATTTTGCAGAGATGAATGCACCACAGTTCTCAACGTTTGCGCTGGTACTAGTAGAACGAGACTACTTGTATTCTCAACATACTGGATTGTTTGTTCCGCATACCGCGCGATAAAGAAAGAGCTCCGCTATAGTCTATTGTGTGCAGGGTTTACACTGGAGCAGAGATGATTCAGATCCAGTGCACTATTAGATTGTCTGTCACCAACAGTTTTCGCCGGCATTCTCCGCACCACGTTGAGTCCATCAAGACCATCGAATCTAATGCTTCCCTCTAGATCCATGAGTAAATATATGATGGAAGAGGTCCAAAGTCGATATGCGTAGAGACTGTTCCGGTCCGCGTGCTGATGTCATTGGTCTTCTTTACCTTCACAGTTTCAGGAACAAAAGATTTTTCCCAATGCTCATTAAGCCTTTAAACTATAAGAGTTTGCTACAAGAGTGGGTCGGAAATATCCTGATTCTCCAAGTAGCAGGTTATCTGCTTTCAAATTTCGAAAACTTTACCTATTTTGGAAGTTCCGTATTGTTCGGTTCTCATACGGCTAGTGAGGTCGCCTACAAGATATACAAAGCAACATCACATTTACAAAACACTGTCGTGTTGTCATAAGCTTTGGAGCCGGAGATACGCCAAGCGGTAAATCAAAGGTAGTTTGTAAAGTCCATGTGTGGTTGGTTGATCAGTGCGATTTGGAAGGATACATAATGACTCTCGGTTTTTAATACGGCTGCCTCATATAGCTGGAGAACACGTCAAATGTATGATCATTGAAAACTTACGGAAAAATACAACCTACTTTGGTTAGCTCTTGCCGTTTAGAATGAAGAGATAGTCATACTTAAGTTTACTTGTGAAGTCTCAGCACGGCTGGAGGGAAGCGGCCGGCGATCATCCGAAGCCAAGGTCTCAAGTTATGAACGTCTTGATTGCATAACTTATCAGGGCTGGAAAATTTCATCTACTTGATTATAAGGCAGAAGATGACTTTCATAGGCAGTTGAGAGTACTTTCTAATTAGGCGAGCAGGTCAACGAGCGTTGAATAGTCTCACTCTCAAGTTTGAGACTCTAACACTCTAACCCCCCTTCTAGGTTTGGATTTTTTTATTTTGTTCACGGTGATTAACTCAAGGACAACAGGAGAGTTGCCCAAAGGAATAAGGTAACGGTGGAAATCCTGACATAGGTAAGAAGGATGTAAGTGTGAAACCACTCAGCTAATGTTATTGCGTAACCTTCATTCACCGTTGGTAGTTATATTAATTGTCTGTTTTCTGTTATTATTATTATTATTATCGCTGTGTCGACATAACTGATCTGAAGGTAACTCATCCGACTGTGCCTACTTCCGGAATGCGGACAGGAAACTAGGAGGACAGAAACTTGGCAAATTTAATTCGCAAGGTGTTTAAAAGTAGCTACTACTGAGATTTCGGTATTAAATCAGGTAACTGGATTGAAAAGTGAATAGTCTTTCAGTATCACATTGAGCTGGCTGTGTATAGCGATTTTCTGTTCGGGCTATGTTGTCCATATCCTTGTGGTTTAGAATCACAATGTATGCAGTTGGTAATAATCTGTATCATCACATGTGTTGGTTGAAATCAGGTCGCAAAAGCAACATAACGATATACCTGGTGCACACAGCATTTTCAGAACATATAGAAACTGTTGATAAGCCTTTGATCTCCTCCCGCAACTTCCACAGAAATCCGGCAATATTCACATTGCATGTATTATGTGTGCAGATTTAGGATACGTATCATCCCGAGGCAGATGAAAATCAGTACATCACTCACTCTACTCAACAGCTTTCCTGGAAAGACTGACTCTGTGATCCCACCTCGCAGCTAAATGCAGAGCTCATAAGAGCTGCGCTGTTTAACCCCGTGATAAGACAGCCTATCTATGATATCGTAACACGGAGGAATTACTTCCAAATCCAAGACTGTCATTTTTATTCAACACTTGCTTCAGTTTAAAACCTCTGATTATCTTTTTTTACCAAGCTAACAGAGTGGGGTTTGTAATTTAGAGCGATCACATGATAGTGTCGTCCGTTGATTGTATCAGGTTCACGTGAATCGCTGAGACTAGTTTCCTCAGAATCGTGAGCACTTCCGGTATACGGTACTCCTCTTAAAGCGATCACCTTGCATAGCACCCATTAGTTCAATCGTAACACTTTATGCGGAACTTCATGGACTCTGTAGAAAGTGCTATTTCTGCAAGGAACATGGCTTCGGCATGAACAGGACTCCCGGGTTATCCAGGGTTGGCCTTCAGATGAATTGTCCATAAGAACAGAAAATCGGGTATGCATGCTGCCGATATAGTCTGAATGCATGCTAGCGAGCCTTGCCAAGTTTTCAGAAAGAACCGGACGAAAAACTCAATTACCTACAGGAAAATCACCGTCCTAGTTGGAGCCATCGTTATAGGATGAAAGAGTGTGTACATAGCATATAGTTCACTTATTCTTCTACCACTGAAACATTCCATGAGCTCCTTAAATTATCGGAAACAATGTAGCTCCGGAAAGAAGTTTGTATGCAAATGACGAGCTGTCTAATCCTTGGGCTAATCTAACACTACAGTAGCCAGGGTATTCAGTGAAATTCCAGTTTCCGAGACTCTACAAGGATCATGTGAACGTGAACGATGAGTTCGTGGTCACATTTGGACGTCAGCTTTTATTTGAAGGTTCCTTCATTAACGCCACAAGTCAGGTCAGGCGTGTGAAGCATAAAAATTAGGTTGTGAAAATGAAAAAAACGGATGTTCATAGTTGCAAACCCACTGGAACGCACGAACGAAGTAGTCTGCAGCAAAAGAAATCAGTAGAAAACAGTGATATGATGGAGTTCGGAGATAGTCAATATACGATATTTGTGGTACAGTGGAGGTAAGATACTGAGTGTGAATTGTTCGTTTACTGAAACTCAGCACTAAGTTTAAAACCACCCTTCGGTGTAACTGTGTTTACAATGTAAGTGAACCCTGGGATAAAACGATAGATGTATCTTGGCGAATATTTGGGCTCAGAAACTAAACTGAGTTATTTTACTGTATAAAAAACTTGCAAGTTGTGAGATGGCTGAATGAAGATGAGAATGTAGTGCAGCTATCTTATTTGGTGGATATTACTACCTTCCTACTTAACCGATCCTGTGCTCATAAGAGAAGTCATAAGCCCGGAAAGACTGATGGGAGAAAGGTGCGTGTAATTAGACGCTCAGTAACTACCACATCCAGGTCCCAACTTCTGGAAAAGGATGTCAGATATAATTCTCCAAAACCAGTGACAATAGACAGAATGCATTTGGTGAAAACCTATTCATAATAGGCCAGAAAACATCCTCTAAAAAGTCAGTATTAACCCTGAGAAAGGCAGAATGTTGCTCACAATTACTGTCATTGTTTAGCTTTATTGTCCTAACCTGTATCGATGTACCAATGTAACTATCGTTCCATACTTTTTTCGCTAACAAAACGAAGCTGTGGAAAGGGATGGCTATGCTATAGAGGAGAATGCTGGTAGCTCAGGTAGCGTATATGGTTGTTGGTTTTTTTCAATCAGCTGCGTAAGTTGGTCGCATACGTTTCATCACCAATCGAGGTGACATCATCAGTGCGTTGTTAGGGGGCGTAGTGGAGCATAGCAATGGGTCGGAGGTAGTGCCGCTACGCTCCACTACGCTCCCTAACAACGCAGTGATGATGCCGCTTCGAGTGGTAATGAAACGTTTGCAATCAAATTGTCCAGTTCAGCGAACAGACGAGCGACCAGGGATGGTTATGAAAATAATCTTACCCATACAGTGTGAATAAAAAGCAACCTCAATTTTCCCAATTAGCGGATACGTGTGCTTCTTTCCCATATGGTCCAGGAAATATGCGTATATACTGTCTGATTCTCCTACATTACCCCTCTTTCTGGAATAGGGATAGCACTGATGTTATACTGGCATTATCTTGCATTATACTAACACTATATTACGGCTGTATACGTATATTTTCTCTTCGTATACACTGTAATACTTTTTTTGTGTATTCTTATATTATATATATTGTCTTACACGTAAAATATTTGCATATTATTATATATACAATAAACATGTACACTATATGCATACACAAGTATAATAAAATAATAAAAATGTGATAAACTAAAATAGTAATAATACAATAGGAAAAATAATAAATAAAACTCTAATAGTATAATAACATAATAAAATAATAAAATAGTCAGGCGGACTGTCATCCGTTTACAGATTAGCCGTCACATTGCACTAAACCGGTGAATACTCGCGCATAATGGATAATGCCACATACAGTTTTCGCTGAGCCGAATATCATTATCACCATCATCATCATCATCATCGCAATAGATTGCACAACATCGGTGTTCAGTAATGGTGTTTGCTGCCGTACAACCATAAGGTACTTAGAGAAAATGACAAAAGTGGATGAAGAAGAAACCTAGCCTACCACAATCGTTCTGAGGTGTCTTCAGATCTAGACACTCATTCAGGCAATCTGGATAGAAACTGTCAATAAAAATACCTTTGACATCGATTAGCAATCACACCTTGCAGCCCCTCCAACTACGCAAAGGTGGGTCGTACGCGGACTTATCCTGAAACGCGATCGCGCCGACAGCATCCAGGATTTTCGTACTCTTTTGTACACATCTGCCAGGTCATGGATTGGCCATCTCTCTGATTGCCCCGCCTTCATTTGGTCACAGAAAACAACGCTTTCCTCTACAAGCGATGATTTGGCATGTGCAGTGCATCACCAAACCGTTGCAGTTTTTGGTGTTGCAAGTAGACTTTGATTGGAATCTCTGTTGCACAGCTGAACACTCGTTCTCTTAACGCCTCGTTACAAATTCGCCGACACCAACCTACGCTAGATATGGCTCCTTGAAAACGGTTGTTGAACACCTGAAGACGTCTCAGTTCTGCTTCTCGAACAGCCCAGGTTTCAGCCATACAACAAAACAGCTCGTACTGTAGCCTGATACACAATTACTTTGGGTTTCATGGATATGCTGCTTTGATGTCATACGTGTCTGAAAAAAGCAAACGCAACCCGAGACTTGCAGATTCGTGCATTACCTCATCTGTCACACTACAGTCGGAACTGATACGACTTCCAAGGTAGATAAAACGCTCCACAAACTCGATTGCCTCTCCCTGGATTGTAAACGGCTGGTGACAGTGATTGCATATCCAAAAGCATAACCTTACACTGTGGATGGAAAACACATGCCAAAGAACGGGATGATTTTGGTCAGTTGATCAGTTTTTCTCCTCTTCGAAAATGAGAACCATATAGTCTTCATATTTTAAGTCGAAACGTTTTCATCAGCAGCTATCTGAACACCAGGTTTTGAAGACCATCCAGCGTTCGTCTCATTATCTCGTCTATCACGAAAGTAAATAGAATTAAAGAGAGTGAGCATCCCCAACCAACACCGCTTTGTGTACAGAAGCATTTGGGGAGCTCTTCGTCTACTGTCACACGCTCGGGAGTTTGAGAATACAGAAAACTCAGTACGTTCACTAAATTTCGTGGCATTCCATGCTGAGCAAGCTTGTTAGGGAGAATCGGTCACTGACTGACGCGCAAATGTTTCGGCAAAAACCGATGCAAGACGAACGGGGTTGTCATTCTCCAGTGCTGGGCCTATAAGGAGGTTATTATTTGGGGGGGGGGGAGAAGGGAAGAAAAATTATGTGAAAGAGAAAGAAAGAAGGCGTCAGCAGCAGCCTGATTCCATTTCCCCACCCTGTTGTACGTGTCAGGTAAGGCGACCCAGCTGATGACACTATGCGACAGCCGACGTGACCTGAGATTACTTGTAGATGTGCAGTTCATATTTGTGTGTGTCGGGATACTGCTAAGGCACCCAGAACTAAACAAGAGAACGATTAGGGCCCCCAACGCAAAGCCTTTAACCCAAAAGCCTGGGCGAAAGGCAGCGGTGTTTGCCTGAAACTGGAGGTCCACAAGACTGTGTTCTTCAGACCTCTAAACATTGACGAACCTGGTTCTCTACCTTCCAACAACAGATGGAGGTTTAGGCCTTAACCTTGTCAGTCTTCTTCGGCAGAAGCACTGACTGGATGTTCGGCAACACACCACCTTGGGTGATTGTTACACCTCCCAATAGCTTGTTAAGCTCCTCATCGTTACGGATGGCCAGTTGCAAGTGGCGCGGGATGATGCGGGTCTTCTTGTTGTCACGGGCAGCATTGCCAGCCAACTCCAACACCTCAGCAGCGAGGTACTCCAGAACAGCGGCCATGTACACTGGGGCACCAACACCAACGCGCTCGGCATATTTACCGTTGCGCAGCAGACGATGCACACGGCCAATAGGGAATTGGATACCGGCACGTGACGACCTGATCTTCGCCCTGACACGAGTCTTACCACCTTTTCCGCGGCCGCTCATTTTCAAACAATCAGAAGGAGAGACAACGTGGACTGTGAGTGTCACACGACACCGCCTAGTATAGCTCAATGGGTCACGGAGGCACAGAAACCGTCTCACAACGGTAAAGTTCAGTGTCTTTGTGGTTCACGTCCATACACCTGAAGGCCCTGTATTCGGTGTAAACCCGAGGGGAAAAGACTGAAACGCTTACGCCTAAACACTTGAGCCCCAAAGTGCATGTATAGTGGAATCTGGCGGCTAGTATAATTCGTGAGACTCAAACAAGGCACATACCGATGGCTAGCCAATGCTAGCAATCACTCAGCTTGTTCTTTACAAGAATGGTCACAGAGAATGACCCCAGACTTAAAGCTGCGAGACGCCCAGTGTCAGTGCGGGCCTCTTGAACATGAATACAACAAAATGGGATACATCAAACTACAACTCAAAACAATAAAGTATAACACAACACAAAGTACACAATGAAGATCTGAAACCGTAGACCGTTGAATTTAAGCTAAGCCTCCATTCGGAGCCTGTCGGAGGATCTTCTTTCATTCCAGTATGCACCAAGTATGTGAAAGCTGCCCATGTATGGGAGGTTGCGCCGGTATATGCCCAGTGCTTCACCACCGTACAAGAGAACAGACAGAACCATCGCCTTGTAGGTGTGCATTTTGTTTTCCATTAGCAGGCTCTGGTTCCTCCACATTTTTTCGAGTTTGTCGTAAGCCTCACTAGCCTTGGCAACACGAACTCTCAGCTCACAGTTGAAGGTCAAGTTATAAGACAGCCTGTTTTTGAGGTGACTAAAGCTTGTGCAATAATCCACAGACTCCTGATGTAGAGTCATCTGTAAATAAGAAAATGCTGGACTTATTCTGGTGAGCTGAACTGCTTTCAACTGGTCCTCTGCTGCTAATTCTTGACCTCGCTGCTGGGTTGGACAAGCGCTTCGTGTTTTCCAGATACTGGTTTGCTGTCGTCCTCAAACCAGTTGGAGCTCCTCTGGCACATTTGGCCGATCTGGTTGAGTGCGTCGTCAGTATGTGGTGACTCAAGTTGTGCCACGCCTCTATCAGTGGGCTGGATGGATTAAAACTGTCAGTGCGAGGGTCACTTAATATTGGCACATTAACCTGACTTCCGGATCTTTGAGACGGTTAACGTCAACTTTCATAGGCTCTGTGATGCACTGAGTTTAGGATGGCTTCCAGTGCTAGCTTTTAAGCTTCGTTTGGAAGGCTGGTGGTTTGTTCCACATTTGTCTCCTCAAGTAACTCGTGTGGTGCACACTTCTCGAAAGCATCGTCAGCGAATAATAATGTAACCGAATAGATAAGACTGACCGCTGCGAGGATATGTTCATGTGGAAATGTTTTTTTGCTCGAGCCAAAAGCCAGTATTGGTGGCGGCGGGTGCGCAGGTACCGCAAAGCTTGAGAAGTTGGTCACCTCTACTCTTTACAGTCCCGATATCACCTCACCGAAGACAGAGACTGATCTTGACTTACACGAGCATTGAAGTCTCCCAACGAAAGCAGGTTTTTGGTCAAAGTAGGGTTCTATCCCCTATTTAGAGCTTGTCTTCGTTGCTATTTGCCCTGTACGGCGTTGGAGCGTAAAAACTGGTCACATTCACTGGATTTCAGCCCCCTAATCTCAGGCACAGTGAAGCAAAACGTAGACTGATGACAAGGGTTCCGCTTTGAACGTTTTCTTGATGCAGTACCATCGTCCCGTTTTTTCCCTGTCGCGCAGCGGATCCAGCAGAATGTGCATCCAGAACCAGCTTCACTAAATCTTCCATGGTCAGCCACCCCTATGACACTGAGGGTCAAATCACCAACTCCATACCTCCAGTTTAAATCACAAAGACGGCGAGCCAAGAAGGACAGTTGACCTAGTTATCAGCTTGAGTCGGCAGTGTTCAGACGTGACCCGAGCTAACAGTTAACGGGAAACTTGATCACTTTTTACTTGAAACAGATTGAAATTAGTAGTGTGTGTTGTTGTACCACCCGGCAGATTCGGAAATTGCAAGAGAGTGTGTGACTACCCGGTCTCCAGTGGCCGTGCTTTAGGCTGGTCACAAACATCCTTGGAGTTTTTCGTGCTGGAGTTAATTTTAGTATTTAGTTAACTGAACATTAGGACTGATTTTTATGGGATCCCTTTTTCTTGAGCAGAATGGGCGTAGTGCGCGCCAGATGGTAAATATGATTATTTCAGCAGCAGGTCACGCCTGAGCTGCCGTTGATCCCTATACGCCGGCAGAACAATTGTTACCTCAGCATCTACCCGAACAACCCAAAACTCAAGGCACATATACAGGGGCTCTGGTCACAGTTGGATTCATGAGACAAAACGGACTGACAACCTAATGACAAAAGTCATCAGTTTTCTGATGAGACACTAAACGTGCGCACAAGTTAAAGTGGTCTAGAACAGCCTATTGTGTTCCTATAAGGGACACGTTTGGACGTGCATGTGCACAGGACGGGTGTGAACCCACATGAATCAAAGGTTTCAGATATGCTGGCCAAGTTCAAGGTACTGGGGTCGTGCCGAAAACGCAGTGACCGGGGAATATGCGCGCTTCATGCTTGAACACTATCCAACCAATCCACTCTGCTCATCTTGCGGAACAGAACGCCTAATATACATAGCTGGCTGAAGCATGATGGATAAAAATGAGAAACTAAAGCGACAAGTTGACAACTCAGATCAGGGGCATTAGCGGTAGGACACATAGGACTGTAATGGGCTTGGGCTCTGCACACAATGAATACATTCGGTAACGATGTCAGTGAAGAACAGAGCTTGCTGATTTAATGCATGCAAGGCTTGGGTTAGCAAAGAACAGAAGCGCACAACCCGGCGGCCAAAGCTAGGGGCTTTCAGTGGCGGACCACTTCAGGCTCTCATAAGCTTGGGCGGTGGCACTCACCCGGACGACAGAGAGGACTATCTCCTACCTGTACACAGGCTTATTAAATAGTATAATAGACGTGAGGAGGAAGTAGATAGAGGCTGGGAAATATCGATCTAGGTGAAAAGTGAAAACCTTGTTCTGCACCTCAAAGTGGCCAGAAACGGCTGACGGTGAAAATCTGCATCAACCTTCATTTGGACTGTCGAGTTGAGCGAAGAGGTGTCCAGGAAACGGATTCCTACTTGTTGGAGTCAGTTGACCTCATGCGATATGGTACCAGTATTTTGAGCTTGCCTTCTGGAAGCTTACCTTCTCCACCTACGCATAATAACAACAACAGTAACAAATATCACAAACGACCTACAAATTATGAAGACAGTCTAAGTCACAAATATATCGATATTCGTCTACGTTGTGCATTATGTTTGAATTGTCGAGCTAATCGCCTACTCAGCTGTGCACCAGTATGCTGTGAATGTAAGATTCGGTCGTGAGAGCGGTGCACCTACTAAAATAGGCAGTGGTACTGATGACTATATTCCATAGGCATGAACTCCTCCCATGAGTCACGCAACCATCGGTTGTATTCACTTGTTTTAGTCGCTGAAAGGGTGTGGAAAAATGTCTGTCTAATGCTCTACGCTGGGGGAATAGGAGGCCAAAAATAGTAAGACGCATGGAATAAAATTTTTTATCTCGGCTCTTTCGTGAGGCCCTCTGTGGTACAGCGAAACCTTTTCGGGGAAGTAGCTCCTGAAAGTCCCCTCCACAGAGATCTCATCACCACAAGATCATTTTCTCCTTATACCCAAAACCAATTTTCAACAAAATTTAGCTTTATTCAGAGCAGAGCGTTTGTAGGAATGGCTTAAGTTACGTCAGAATAGCTTCCGTCCCAGTTAAATGGGTTCAAATGTTGTTTGCACTAAATCACATTATAATTCGTTTTTTTTTCTTTTTTCGCATTCATGCATTTCAGCAGTTCTAGTAATTCCCAGTAGAAACTGACGGAAGCTTTCCAGCATTTGATACTTGCTGGTGGGACAAGTCATTTGAAAATCAACCAACTGAAGAGGCATGGTTTTCGCTTTGTTGGTTGAGATTTTGATGGCAGACTGCTCCTCGCTTTCCATTTCCGCGAAATTTTCCAGTTCTTTGTTTACTTCTACGCAACTCACTCCATCGTTGGACTGGTCAGAGGATATGTTGCAACACTCAAATCTGCCTAGCCTTCTGTTATATCTGATTGCTGTCCCCGCTCCAGTTCCTAGAACGGAAAACGGACTCACCGACAAGGAACACAGCATTTTTATTGCAACAAGCGAGTGTGAAGGTACAACGGCCTCGCGCTATATACTGAGGGGGCACTGTTCGACCTTGATCCAAGGCTGTCTCGCACTCTCTGACTTTGATCCAGGGCTGTCTGATCAGCGCTTAATGAAGTTGAGGGTCTCAGTAACTTTTGGATATTCTGGAATAATCTTCAGGAATATGATCTTCCTGACACCTTCATAGGTCAAATTCTTTAAAAATAGACTCAAGCTTCGCATGGGCCTCTTCTTCTGCCAAAGTCGTACTAGCTATGCGCCGTAAAGAAGCTGTGCTCTTCGGAATAATCTCACGTACTGCTGACTTGGTCGGCGATTCCGAGCTATAAGGGTAAAATAGAGTTCATTTAAGCTTCTCCACCATGAAAAAGGGCACCAAGTGTGTTGCTCCATCAAACCATACAATCTTGATTGTAGTCGGAGGTAATTCTGAGCATGCGCTCACATCGTTTTTTTCGTTTCACCACTATTTATGCTATAAAAGTCCTCAGCTCAAGTGCGTCCTTACTCTGATTTAAATCAGTACTAGTGAGACTTTTGACTTCCAATATCTTCAAGTATTACTTCCGAAAATCAGAGAAGTGGTTCATATGCTTTCTAATGAAGTGTCTCATACACACCCAGTAAGTTTGAATAGACAATTCTCTGTACGGTTTTACATGTTTGTTGGGTACTTTTGCAACTGGTGACTCTGATGGGACACAACGACAGTTTGAACATTGCCTAGTAGTGACAACTAGAATGGCATTTAGGGGGATTCAGAATCTTGTAGTTTGTGTCATAAAATAGATCGTCCAGTCATGTTTCGGTTTGAGATATTTTGAGGCCAGAAACGACCATGTCTATCGTAATAGGTGAAAAATGCGTCAGGTACTATTCAGTCCCGAAGCTTAAGCTACCTATTCTAAAGACAAAGAATCACGTGACTTGAAAGGCTCGATGGGATACGAACTGCAAAACACTAGTGGAACAGAGTTTTTGGTAACATGTTTTGTGATTACCTTGCTCTCCGCGAAGAGCGCGCTTCATCTGGGTAGGCAAAAAATCGCGTCCTTCCTGAGCTGTGTTTCGCAGCAGCCGGCTTTTTGGCTGAAAACATAGTGCTAGAAATAATAATAAAAAAATCATTCAGAACACGCAGCAGCACAGCAAGTTAATCGAATGAATCGGTGTATTCGTTGAAACTGACAATACCTACCTTGACCATTCGGGAGGCAAACAACTACACACGCTTTTGGCCTGTTGTCTGCTCTTTCTCCAATAGGCGGCTCTTCAATTTCCACTTCTGTGGAATAATTTAGTTCTTTCAACAGTGTTTGCGCAATTTGTCTCTTCGTTCGTCCCCCAGGCCCTTCAGGGCGAATTCTTCAACATACTGAGGCCCATCTGTAACTCAAAGGTTGTATTGCGAGGAACTAAACACGGAAGCAATTAATCGATATCACCTCCAGAAAAGATTGAAAAAAGCAACATTCTTCAAGGTTTTCTGGTGCAATGTCGACTGGAACGACATCCAAGGGCTGTCCTGGAAAATATCTTTCCAAAACGGTTCAGTTAAAGTTTTTAACCATGTCACGTGTGCACCAAGTGCGGTAGTTTATCGAACAAAATCATCTTAATCCTAGCTGGATGAATTCGTGTGAATGTAAAGGCGTCCTGCAGTATTAATTCCACGGGCTATATTATCAACCGCTAGCATGTGGACTATGGAAGCCTTATTATGAAGTGCACCCTTTTATTGATTCAAAGACATTGACAGTGTTAGTGGAGTCCTAATCATCGCCTTTTGAACAGAAATTCTTCATTGTCACTTTGCCTGAACAGCTACACCTGAATGACACTGCACTCGTCTTGGAAATACACTGCTTCCAGGAGAATCTTTTTTGGGGCCAGTGCTGATGTTATGAACGCTTTGTTTATTGATGTCTAATCCGTCGGTGGGACGTCCTGATGACTAGCCAAACTTTGTGACTTCAAAGAGTACCGAAACTCCCGACGACTGTTGAACACAATCACTGAAGAAGAACAAAACCTGGAACTCTAAGACGATAGACTCTGTAGTCAGGGTACGTGCATATATGTGGAACCTAATTACTTAACTGAACACAACTGACACATGAAAGGCAGAGTTTGTATGTTTGTGTCAGTCGACGCACAACGTTCTTTCCATACGTTTTTTGTGATTTCAATACCTGTCGGGACCATTGGGGTGAGAATTATTAGCCAAAAGTTCTGTTTGAAAAAAATCACGAAATCTGGCTGAGTTCTCACTCCTTAACTAGCTGATATAGGCGTGTTAGCATGTAGTGTGTCAAGCGACATTTCGTCCCCGCGGTGTTCAAGTCAACTGAATGACTTTGATTGGCTATCTGATATCGAAGGTCATTCAGTTACCTTGTTCGGCGATCGAAAATTTCCGAGCCCTATGGACCAATGACGGCAGAGCCAGACAACTCGTGACAGAAAGTCCGGAAGCTCAGAGATTATTGCCCTGGGTGACCTTAATCGTGAAACTGGTGGCACGGCATTTATTTTTATTGATTTACTGCTTCGCGAAATCCACCAAACCATTATATTTGCCTGGGAAATTGCACAAATTCATACTTCTTATCCACACTAATACTGAGAAGGAGGGAAAATACTGTCTACCCAGTAAGGACAAAACACCTGTAATTTGAGGAGAAGTGAGGATCCCATCAACTAAACAACCTTTCAGTTTGTTTTAGTATCTGGTTCACATAAAACTAGTCCATGAATAGCCTTCAAAACGCAAGCACTGAACGGATTTGAGTTAAGTATAAAGTTGTAGGAACACCAGAAAGCCATGTAAAGTGGGTTCCGTGATTCAAAGATCGGTAACGCTATATCCCAAGTGCGAGTTTATCCCACTGCTGAGTAGCCGCTCATGACTAGATGGTTTGGCCCGCAACTAATAGCCGGGATTTTGCGAGTTCAAATCTGTTTGGAAATTTCTGAGTTGCGCACTGTTTGACACCCAATAAGGATGAAACAGCCGTACGATGCTTCTCGGTCTTTCAACGCAGGCTGGCTTCAATTACAGGTCGAAATCTCCGTTGAACATTCCCAGAACCCCCAGCACTACCAACAAAAAACAAGTTCAGCAACTATTTTATTTTTGACTCAGCAACCGATATGTTGGAGGTAACGATAATCAGAAACCGAGAGTTTTATCGTCTGTGCATGCATTCAAACGTTGTCCTCCCTGGACATCCTGATGCCTTTTCGCTGGCATAAATATGGCGGGATACTCAAGCTGAGCGCTTCTCACGTTGATAAACCTCCATAAGCCTCAGTTTTGTTTCCAAACTAGTATCGCAAAGCAATGTCGCTGAATGAGGGGCCAAAGAAAGTCATTCAAATGTCTAGACTTCGTTCTGTGTTGATGTGGTTCACACCTGAAGGACTTTGGGGTTGAGAAGAATCATGTTAGGTGTGTACTCACAGCCGTTCAGCAGGTTAGATAGGGATAGTTTTGCCATGTGTGCTTGGAGCCTCCTGGTGCCCCTTCCGTTGTGTCCACTATGCAACTGAACAAGGGTTGGGGTGATAAAACCTGTTTGATCCGAAAAATTCTTTAGGTAGCTGTCCGTAGACCCTTGGCCTATTTTGAGAATTAGCCTACAATGCGCGCATACTGTCGGTACCATTTGCGTGCGGATTATAATCCGGAGGTATAGCGTAGAATAGCTATCGGTAGTCATCTCCTATCGCGTGAATAAACTCAACGGTAGCTGGTTAAAAACCAGGAGAAACATCAATTCACGCAACACGTATGATAGTTTTGTGTAAATACAAAGACGATCGACGAGTCTGTTTCTACTCCATCATTCCTGTCTTCAAACTGATTGCATCAAGGGGACCATAATTGGATCCGACCACAAAAGGCCGTTTGGAGAAAGTGGCTTGTGTTCAGAAATATTTTATTGTTGTGTCTATTCACTTTTCCAAGGACAGAGTACTCTCGTTAATATCAAAATGCTTCAGACAATATTCACGATCCACAATTTTTTTTCCATTCATTTGCCTGTTTTTGTGCTACCCAGCAAAAGGGAACAAAAGAAATCCCAGCGGGAAACAACATAGTTAAATCCATACACAAGTTTGACACGCGCAGTCTGAGCGTGTTCTGAGCAAATGTCTATCAGTTAAGTCTGAGCGGAGTTTTCTAGTTAGTCCGTGAGGTGAGAATTCTAGACATAATTAGGGTACTCGCCTAGTGTGAGAGGAGTACGTCACTTTTTGTATAAGAGGCATCCACCTAATCAACATATCGAAGAAGGGAGAAGTTTTGGCAAATCACAATTTATTTTACTTCATGAGAACGGGAATGCGTCGAAATATTTGTATGTCGGTTGCGCCAGCTGGCTGCTGGTCAGGTGGTGGTTGACCATTTCGCCGAGTTTGACAATTAGCTTGTGAAATTTTCGTTACCGTAAGATCAAACATCGCCGGTACCGGTTGGGTGGATATCTTCTTCAGGTTTGATTGCATTTTTACAATTCCTAATAGTAGTCAACACTTCTAACTGTTAGGAGTTTCGCTCGTAGGCAATCTGACTGGTCAGTGCATTCATCTGATCTAGTTACAATTGAGTGGTCCATTGGACATCCTCACTTCAGTAGTCCTGTTCAGATTTTCTGATTGGCCGCTTGCGTTTTGGGCAGTCTTGATGCCTATCGATTGGTTAGTTATTAGAAGTTGGAATTTTCGCTTTCCCGTAATTTAAGTAGATGCAAACGAAACTCCTGACAGCCAGTCAGGTTTGCAGTAACCTTTAGAAACCGCATGATCACAAGTGCAGCTGGGGGGGGGGTGATGCTAGCCCAAACGCGAACTGACGATGTCTCATCCTTTGGTGACAAAACTTTTACACGTTAACTGCGTAGCTTCCGAACAGATTACTTGATCAAGTCAAAACTGAGTGCACAGAAGAAACCCCCACACCTAAGACACACTGAAAGGAATTACCGTGATTCAATTTTTTTGGGTTGCGTTCCCTATGCCAGCAGAATCTGCTAGTTATCGAGAAGAAGTTGTCCTACAGCATAACACTCAAGCGTAAACGTAATGCCTAGTAAACACGTGGTTGACAGTTTGATCAATGACCTCAGCCTCAGTTTACTTCCTAGCTAAAGCTTATGTAAGGCGATTCAAGACAAAATGAGTGGTAGCCAATTTGTGGTTGAACGCGTTTCAACGCGTTTCACTCTAAGATCTTAATGATGGCTTCTTCAAGAGAGACTGTTTGTGCGCCGAGGCAGGTATCATTAACCGTGGTCAGGTATAAGATATGAGTTAAGGCAAGGCGCATCAAGAAATCATAACGTGAAAATAAATGTCTTCAGGAAGTCACTTTGCCCAAAAAACTAGTGATTTCCGGGATCGAAATTGCTGGGTAAACGATGGTACTTGAGGAAGAAACTAGGCTTTATTGTATTGTTGCTCAATAATCCCACTTACGCAATGGACATATCCGTTTTTTATCTGTGTTTATCACGTTTTCCTCTCCCTGTTAGACTATGGTTTCGTATTGAGCTAAACAAGCAGCGAGGCTATTTCCGGAACCTTCAAGCATTTTAGCGCTTCCGAGCGGTGTTTTTTGTAAAAACGGGTGCACTGTAGCACGTAAGTGGAGGGAAGGTGTACGGGGTTGAGGTCCAAGTTTCGTCCCCCGTTACATCGTCGAATCTTCTGCAAGATTTCAGGGCGTGATTTGCCAATGGTTCCTGTAAAAGATGGAACAACTGCTGAAGTTCTCGACACAATTAGGATTGACTTGCTGGGTGGAAACTTGAGGTTAATTTTCGAGTGCTTGATAAAATGGCATGACTGAGAAGGCTTTAACCAACTGAGTTTCATTTTGCCACGCGGTTGGGCGCAAAACAACTTTCTGATTGGCTTTATTTATGCAAAATATTCCACATCAGGACCGCATCTAATGACCTGATATAGGTTTAACCGTCACCTAGATCCATTTTTCAAGAGGATATTATTACACAAAAGCACACAACCTCTGTCAGCTCAGCTCATTGTTTTTTTGGCCAGTCGTCATCATGGATAGCGATACACCAAAGTAAGTAGGGGGGATCTAAGTGCCACTGAACTCCATGTACCAGAGTAGCTAGTTTGATGCTGAGACTGGGAAGAGAATAGTTACATATCGGAAAAATGCCTAGAGTGTTTCTTAATGTCTAATCATCCCGCTTTACTAAGAGAGGGCGAGTTCGGGCGGCTAGGCACGATTGGATGCACGCACACCACTGACCACGGGACTGGATCGTGTCTCTAGTTTGGGTCAATATAGAAACGTATGTGGTGACGTATATGGCACGTATATGGTAACGTATATGGCATATTCAAAGTGAATACATGAATCGAAGATAACCAACGCTTTGGTCATCAAGAACGGTCTTTATCAAATACAAAAATGACTGGTACGAAAACTATGCCAACTAGGCCAACTAAAATATGATCAGTATGCAGTTATGTGGGCTACGGTTGAAATGAAATTCATGTATGTCCCGGAACTTGTTTTTATGAACATTTACCAGATGGTTTCGGATTAAAATGCCTTGCATGACCCGATTTATATGGTGAATTAAGCTGGTTTGGGTGGCAGGTAGGCCATCGACCAAGTCGGTGCAATCACTCTCGTAGTCACGATTAGTACGGTCCTCCGAACTAATCGGGTCTTCTGTTTGAATGAGGTGCCCCACTAATGTGCTGTTCATCTGCACACTGGTACCGATTTTAAGGTCAGAGTCTACCATTGGAACGAGATTCGTGTCAGTTGGGTCGATCCATAATCGGACCGGCAAATCCTTGTTAGGTTGTTACAGCGCATGTTCGGTGATCCGTACTGGATACCAATCCAGGAATCCACATTTATTTAACAAACTGAATAAAAACTCAGTGCTCATGCTCCACATATTAGCTGACGATGATCGAGTCAGGCGAGCAAATCTTGCATTGAAAGCTCCATGTGTACACCCAGAGATCCTTACCAGATAGGCAACAATCACACTGACTGCTACCATATGGACGCCAGCTGTGAGATGAAAGGTCAGTGAGTGACACCGGAAACTGAACAGCTTTTGCTAGCTTTTGTTGCGGACTGTTAGTAAGAGACCTCTCATGATTAAAATAGACCATTGTAGCTTTCAGCTTTGATTCACACCGGTCAAACGGTTCGCACACTAAAATGCACCGAATCACTTCCACCCAAGGTATAGCCACAAAGTCAAAATGAATGCTTTTATTGGCTCCATGAATCACTCCACTATCTCAGTTGTGGATTCCCTACATAGTAGCCTGACCAGGTAGGGTTATTTTTTTGACGCATGATTAAAAGTCGCGCAAACAGAACCAAAATACAACATTTCTTTTCGTGTTACGGAGGGTGGGTTCCAGGTATCTCAGATGACAGTGGGAAGAAAATCGAGCTTAAGAGTTCCACCTAGTCTGCCTGGAGAACGAAGCTTTGGAATCGCTTAGATTCATACCAGGTATGAAAAAAAGTGTGTTCTACAAACCCATACATGATGCTTTCTCACTCTCCCCTGGGAACTGAAGCTGTACACAAAGCGTTTTCCATTCAATTTAGACCAGCAGTCGATTGCGTTGACAGTTCTTGCCATCCACATTCTCAATATACCTGACAGGTACTGTATCAAGCTTTGAATTGTAGTAAAAAACACAGGCCCGCACTGCCTGTGCACGACCTCAAACCGAAAAAGGTTCTCATGTGAGCTAAAGATGTAGCATTATTTTCACAGTGACGCACGCAGGTACAATATTACGACCGATAATTTCAATAAAAGTGAGGAATGGCAACTATGCGACCAAGTCGCTCAGTAATACAGAGGGACGAAAATGGGAACACTGAAATCACAGGTTTCATAAGATTCCATAGTACAAACCACAGGAAACCCAACTTATCTGTTACCTGCAGTGCGGAAGACCACAGAAGGTCACATTCTTTCCAAAGTTATGACGAATCTTACTGCAGGAGATATGCCAATAAAAATGTTTAGAATGATTGTGCTTGTTGATATACGATGCTGACGTTTGTTCAGAGTAGATTGACAGTGTACTGCTAAGGATATGCCACAGGTTAAGGCAAAAGTAGGGTTGAAAAATATGTTTTATGTGGTTGTATAAAGTGTTTGCGCATAGTAGAAAGCCTTAATTCTATAGGAGTATACGTAAGCCAAGAATATAATATTCATAGCCACTTGCAATGCCCATCAATCTAATGGGAACAGGCAACGATGTCGAAAGGAAGCAGAATCATTGCGAACAGCGGAGCTCCACTTGTGGGTTTATATGATGTGCCTCGGGGTGCCCTCAGTCAGCCGACAAGTGTGCATCAAAGCGTAAAGCTGGCTTATCAACCAAGCTAACTTTCTTCTTCCAACATGATGAAGGATGAAGCATTCCGATTCAGATGGTTATTTATTTTCATTAGACCCGGTATTCATAACCTCGTATTTTCCTGCAACACTCTATAAAAATGCTTTATTCCATGCTTAGCTGATAGCACAATACTAATAAAAACCGTACATTCACATACTGTTCAGCTTCCTTTTGCTTTGTGAATCATTCGTTTTGAAGAATGACGTACACAACAGGTAGATGTGTGATTTGGAATTTTGATGGTAGATTTCCTAACGAGGAAACTGGTTTTTAGTGGATATCAGTCCATGATACGCGTTGAATTTGCTTGAACTTTCCATCTGAAAGTTAGTCAAGGAGTGATCACGTAATGTGAATAGCATGACTGATGAATGAGTGGCTCAGGTCAATCATACATTCGTTTGTGGCCAGAGGATGTTTTCAATTGCTGGGCAGATGGTTACGGATTCGAAACGCTTTTGTGGTTTGTGGGGGTGCGCACTGTGTGTAATTCTGAACAAGGGTGGAACGGCTGTATAGTACTTGGTAATTGATCACGTGGCTGTTGAACTGTTCACCGAGCCTGGTAAATGACTTGCAAACGTTACGTCGCCATTCGAGGAGACATCTTCAGTGCGCTGTTGAGTAGGTAGCCCTTCTCTTCGTGCTTGCATTTAGGTAGCTTATAAAGAGTGTTTTTTTTGCTGTAACCTGTTTAGCCATTGATAATCCTCGCAGATGGATTCTGGTTGGTCCGATCATAAACTGTGTTGCGTTGTGATGTGTATTTCTTGCTTGCTAGATACACACTCCTGTTGAAATTGCCGTTCATTATTCTCTCTTCCGGTTGATCCGTTCGTGATCTGTATTGCGTCCTGGCCGGCTTCTTTGTTGCTTGATTGGCTGGTGGTTTACCCTCTATTTTTAGTAGTTTTCTGATTGCTCCATACCCAACTGGTGGTTTATATTCATGAGCTTGGTTGGTTGGTTTGCAGGTCTTCTCTCAACTGGGTTCCCGTTATTTTCGGCCCGTTTAGTAGTCGGATTCGGCGAGCCTTGATGAGAGCTGTGTAGTACCTCTGGGCTTTTCAGCATGGATTGGCTATCCTTACGGGACCAAAGCCCCGAATCCACTAATACTGCCAAAAAGCAGAAAAACACTCCAAATTACAGTGGCTATTTAGGAGACCCTGATACACTGTGACACTAGCGATGAAGTCAGCTGAATCTGTCACTCCGAAACTGACCTGAAGATCATGAAAAGTTTGGCAATTTTAGTTGGTTGGCGGTCCCGTCCTAGGTAATATCTGCACACGAATTGCATTCAAAGCATCAGAGTTGAGACGGTGATCCCTGGCTAATGTACACATTGTGACCGATGAATCTCCACTTCAAACTGACGTGACGACAAGTCCACGTAAGACACATGAATTATCATGGCCAAACAGGACGTTCTCCTTGAAGCAATGGGTTGAGTGTGATGCATATGGTCAAGGGACCGCGGTCACCTCTGCTATCAAATCCTCCGAATCCTCACGAGTTCGAAGAACACAGTGGACATTTGCCGTAGAGACATAAACAACGTTTATTAAAACTTGTCACCGAGTAATGTAGCGTAAAGTGACAAAGTGTTTCAACCCTACTTTTCAGCCATAACTCGACGAAGAAATATCATAATCACGCCGTGACTGAATGCCCGGATGATGGGATGCGTCGAACTCTCCCAAATGTAGGTATAAACGTGTTCGGTTAATACTGCCATGTGTTTTGCTGTATTTCAGGTCGTTTTCAACGTTCACATAAACTTTAGGGGACGAAGGAATGGGCCTATCCACAGGATATCAAGGTCAAATTACAAACCAATACGGGAAAACGGATAACGCAAATACCACTTCTGTTTTGTGATCTTCGGCACTCTTAGTCCATTTGTGATTCCTTACAATCTGCACACCAACAAAGAATGGGTATATTTTCTTGAAGGAAACTACTCACAAAGCTGCTGAGAACACTTCGACAGCCAACGACCGGTTTCGCTTTTCTTGGGGCTCATCAGGTAGACGTAGTCCCCGAGATTCCGTCCACCCTATGTTCTGCTTGAACTAGCAGTGGACAAATCTCGACAAATACACGCATTTGCATATCAGTCGGGTTCTCACGTGAGACTCAACTGAATCTCTTGTTTGTGATATTCTTCAACTGAATGTGCTGCATAAGGGCCGCCTCATGTTTGAGTTGCTTTGATATTCGAGAAACCAATTGAAACATGGGACGGCCTATGTACAGAAGATTCAGTTGAAGAAAATCATAAACGAGAGATTCAACAGATTTTCACCTGAAAATCCAGTTGATATGCAAATGAGCGTATTTGTCGAAAGAATGGGTGGGTGTCCTGGCATTATCGGCAGCCAATCTGAGGTGATCATTTTTATCATTGATTAATCATCCTTGAGTTCTTACCTTCTTAAAATGCATAGAGTCTTGGTTACTGAGTGTTTTCATTAATATACTATTGAATTTAAGAAGGCAGCGGCTGAACATCAAAGCGGGTGCTTAATTTTACGGCAAGCTGGACAAAAAAAACTGTGGTTTCTGCCGGGTCTCTGGAAAAAAGGGTATTTTCTGTCGCTTATTACCAGACACTGAGAGTGACTTTGCACTGCCTAGACAAAACCTAGACAAAGCATCCAGAAATGTTCTGGCGGTTCTAGCTCAAGCAGACTGTGTCGCGCCTCTCATCTCGGTGACTGACGGTCGTCCAGCATCCAGGGTGTCGGTCTGTCTAACGTATGATTCAACGCAAGCCACTGCAACATACTTTGGTTTCCGTGTACGAGACTGGGCAGATGATGGTCGGCGAGCGAGCAGTCACGTGACTCCTGCTGAGACCGCTGAATATGGACCAACTGGCTACTGACGTGACGTGGCGAGACGATACAGTCCAGACAAAACAAATACTTCCAGTCTCCCCGACAAGTAGCAGTTACGGACGAATACTGTCTCGACAACAAAGCCTACTGGCAATAGACAGTTATGCCAGCAATGAAAAATAATGACGTTCAAAGACGATGGCGTGAGCAGAATTCTTTTTATGCGTTGGAAAACAACCAAAAGTTTTTACACTTACCTCGGTAACCAGACGCCTCCTTATTTAAGCATAGGGTATCGAAACAAATCTTAACTCAGATTCTGTAGGATTTTTATTGAGTGACGCTAGGCGTCCCTGATTTCATCAACCTGCGCTGTTTAAATGACTGGAAAAATGGGATAATTAATTTTACGTGAAACATGAGATTTTCGTAAAGAAGCTTACTTGGTGTCCATTCCGTGGTAGCCTTTTAATAAGTTGTCAGCTTTTTTTTCTCGTAGAACTGTTAGCTTTGTACCATTCCTGTCAGTTGAGACGCACATAGACTGCAATAACGGCTAGTTCTATAGAATTTTCCCATTACTATTATTAGTGTATTTTGATAGCGGTTCATAGCCGTTATTCGCTCAACGATAAGCTAGTTTTGTACCATTCCTGTCAGTTGAGACGCACCTAGACTGCAATAACGGCTAGTGCTATAGAATTTTCCCATCACTATTATTAGTGTATTTTGATAGCCGTTCATAGCCGTTATTCGCTCAACGATCAGCTAACCATTTCATTTTTCCAGCCCGAAAGACCTCACCCTTTCTTTTTGCTGGTTATTCTTTCATTATGATGAAGATCCTAGTCGCAGTAAACTACTACGCTGACTTAGCTTTCGTAGTAGCTGAGTAAAAGGGAAGACCTTCTTATGCGAGACCTAATACAAAATGGACACAAATTAGTTTTTCGGAAGACGCAAAGCGAAGGATACTCATTTTCAGGCTACAGAAAATCAGAAGAGTGAAATATGATGATTTTTTAAAGTGATTTCATACCCATTTTCCTATTTTCGCTACCTCTGTTTAATCTGAAAAGTCTTTTTATACATACCCGATTGCGTAATAATCCACAGTTCATGTGGCACGTTTACCAAAAACCTGGTACGAACCGAGTGTTTATAAATAAACAGGCGCATTTATGTTCGAAGCACCACATAATGCTCGCTTGGCGAGCCGCTGCTTATTACGACATGCAAAATTCACCAAGTCACCATTTTAGTCAACGTTCTCTTGATGAATATTGGCATCTCCTCTCAAGTTTATGCATTCGTTCTTTATTTCCATCAATCTGTCCACTTAGTTATTTTAATGGCTCATATTTTTTAAACAGGCCCCACCGTTCCAATCGACATGTTCACATGAACAGATTATGTAAAATTTTCAGTCTCCACCGCACGAATCGATCCTTTGGAACAAGTGAAAACGCGTCCACGTTCAGCGAATGATAAACTGTAGATCTTATCCTCTGATAGACCTGGAAAATGGGAGACTCACTGGATGAGACGTTGGCTTCTAGAAGAAAAAGTCCGAGGACCAGTTCTGAGGTTTAGAAAGTCCCGTTGAACAATGGTTTTGCGTTCTTCACAGAAAAAGTGGAAGGAACCTCACGCAATCCGCAACGAAACTTTGAGCTCCTAAGAATAGGTCCAGTTGAACGTGGACGCTGACTGTCCTCATCGCAACCTACGGCCTTATGATAGATGTTTTGAGAAGTAACCTACTCACAACTGATCCATTTGAATTCAGCTTGCTTATTTTAGTAGATTCCTGGAACGAATTCAACTTGGCAGCAAACGAGCTTAACTGATCTAGAGCTCACCCTTTCAGTATTTTGATGCAGTTGTGTTCTCGTGAACAGTTTACTCGAACTTTGGTTGACTTTGTGTGTAATCTGAATAAGTTGCCTTGCATTTTTACACACGTCAGTCCACGTTGATCATCCTTTAATATCAAAATCTGCGAACCGATTTTATGTATGGTGTTGAAAATTTTCTTCTGGAACCCCGTAGGACCAGATGCATACCGAATAACAGTGAAGCCTTTCACTTGATTAATTAGTAGCACGCAAAACTGTCATAAATTTGGCGTACGTTTTGCGACAACTTAGTTAATACTTGGAGTGAAATCCTAATATGTTAGAGATGGGTGTGAGAAAAGGCAAGCCGCTTAAAATAAAAAAATAATCGTTCAGCCGCAGCAACCTATCGGTTCCTAGCTACCATACCATCTGAAGGATGCATGAGGGCTGAGGTACTGCCAGGTTACCCAAGCCTAGACGGGAGCAGTCGAGGTGCAGAGGTTGGGTTCGGACGACAAATCTTCTGGTTAGGAGGTTCGCGCCTTAACCACTGAGCCATCTCAAGCTAAAAACCCTCTAAAGAGCCACACCAGACGAAATTTGAGTGTGCCGAAATGCTTCGACTTCTATGTGGAATACGCTAGATTTTGGAGTTATTCTCTGCATTTAGAACTTATGTTTTATCAGCCATACACCAATAAATCATGACACGCGGCTATGCCCCCCCCCGCGCCAATGATGTCACCTCGATTGATGACGCAAAATTTCCGAAAAACTGCCAAACGCAGCAAACAATTTCAGCCACTGAAATCAAGTGTATCCTAAAAGTTACTATCATCTTGAAATGAAAATCTGGGCACAACCACCAATCCATCGCTACGCTCCATCACGCTCCCTACCAACGCACTGATGATGTCACCTCGATTGGTGATGAAACGTTTGCAATCAAATTGCCCAGCTAAGCGAACAAACCAGCGACCATCTATACTACCTGAGCTACCAACATTCTCCTCTATAGCAAAATCTCATCAGTATATTCCACAGATATTTTAAGGTGTCCACAAGCAGAGAGGGACTGAGACAAGCTGAAGGTATTCCGTCATCAAATAGGTCCTGGTTAAGTATGAAATGACGCATTAGTGCACGCCATCCACCTGTTTAGCCCTGACAAAACGTTTGTCCACATCCATGACAACCATGTTAGTTACACAGCATTAAAATGCCAAGTGAGTAGTACACGCCAGTATAAAATGGTAAAACGGGTCGTTAGATGAAAGCCAAAAGTGATGAATTAAGATGCTCCCGAAAAGATAGTTCGCAATTATTTCATCCATTTTCTTCACAATCATTCGAAAATAATAAATAAAAAAAATACTTGGTATCCATTATTTTACCTTTCTTCAAATGTTCTTCTGTGGAGTCCGTTATCCTAGATTAACCAGTGTGGAGAAAACGGTAGTTGTATATTTTCTTCGAGAGACGTGACAAAAAAACAGTCTTACATGACCGCGCGGAATATTGTGGTCGCTGTCACGCACATCCCTTATTTTGACGTTACACGGTTTTTATAACAGGCTTTAAGACTCTTCGGCACGTCCACCAAATTTTGAAGTGCCTAAAACTGACGCAAATCTAACCGGAAGGCGAACCAACCTTTACAATTGTCTCCTGAAAATCCGCGATAAAAAAATAAATGATTCCACCGTACACCAACCATTTGCCTACCTGAGGTCATCATATTTTCAATATGATATCGTGAGCCCTTTTTGAATTTCTTTCAGACATAAATGAGCATTCATGAGATACACTCAGTTTTCAACCTACATCGCCCAGAATTGAGTTGACTCTTGAAACGTCCAACTAACATGCCGAGCGATATGTGTGAGCTGGCATGATACTGAACGAACAAGCGAAGTCGTAGGTTGACAACGCGTGGCAACATTCTTCAAAAAGCACTTTTTAGATGACTGTTTTGACATCGGTGTGAAGTTTGAAGTTGTTGGGGGTTTGAATTGGCATAGGATAGTCATATGAACTGTTTCTCGACAAATAAGTCACACACGCTTTCAGCCAACTGGTCTAAATAAGCACGGCTGCATTTCGATTAAGCAAATGAATCCTAGTTGGATTTCCCTAATTCTTCAACCCTCAAGAAGAAGTTTTTTTCCTAAGATGGCTTTGACAGTGGAATTATGCAATAACTAGTAGGCTAAAAAATAACTCCATGAAACTGCCGAATTTCATCGTACACAGCTTCCTGTGAGTACGCGCAACTTCACTTGAAAATCAGTGAAGTGATCAGTCTGGAACGCACCACCATATCAGCGCCGCGGTATAGGGCACACACGTGATAACACTGGTAAAAATTAGAGCATCGTCGTTTTCAACCTATTCACTTTCCCAAGACTATTATTGTCGCAGTATGGCTTTTTCCTCTTACCACGCATCATCCGGAACGAAGCACGTTTTGTGGGAATACCTTCAAAAGTGCTGTCTGTCTCAAAATGTTAGTTTACCCTGACTTTTACGAGCTATTGCATAGCCAACTCAAGCAGAGGTACACAAACCGTCAGGTTTATTTTTTATTTTTCCTCGGTTATAGACATTCCTTGCGGAACTCCAAGGATAAAATGACCGCTGAATGTTACTCGTGATATTGCTATGTCTATTAATATCATGGATGGAAAGAAACGTTTGCTACAGTTTTACGGCTTCGTCCAACAGCAAAATCGCACACACTTCAAAATTGAACATAATCCACCAAAATATCGTCAGGGATCAAAAAGCCTGTGTGGTACTCTGAGTTGAAGAGGAAGACATGTCATTGACGACATGGTATGGAACAAACTAAAGTGGGTAAAGACTGGTTGAAAACCAACTCCTCTGTTTTGTTACTTCAGTCGTAAGTCATGCTTTATGGAGGCTGCCATTAATCGTGTGAAGCAGGTCTAGAATGAGAACATCCGGTGGTCTTAGGTCTTTGTACGCGTATCCCCCTCACGGTTGTATGAGGGAAACCTAGCCTTGAGAGACACTTTGGTTCTACTTCTTGGGACTTTACTGTACCAGATTGTTTTATCACTAGTGAGCAAATTTGTAGCTCTCGTGCACACATCAGTGAACACGATTTACACCAGTGTATGCTACTATTTACATCCGTTCTCGTACGTGCAATAACCACTTAAAATATCCTAATGCAATCAATGTGTAAAAAACCACAATCACCTTCATCTTCATCCACTGCCCCTGGTGACAACGCGTCTCGTGCACCCTGCAGTTGTCCGTACTCTATTTTTAACAGCTCGTCACAACAACTTGCATCTAACAGTGCCTTAGAGGAACTTTTGTCGCTGTCGAGCGCAAAAACGTCCATTTTACCTTCATATACAGACCAAATTAGAAATTAAAATGAGTTGGGATAGAAAACAAATTACTGGGGTAATTAACTCTATTTCAGGCGACCAGCACAAAATCACCCGATACCCTATTGTTCAGCGAGTTTTGCGGTGTTTCTGTTTTGAACCAGGCAGGCGTTTGCTAGTATCAAATAGTGATGTTGGTTGTGCAAACCACTACAAATAATTCAGTAACCATAATGAACAAATACAAAATATGGTAGTGACAGAAAGTGTGGGATAATACATTTTTGAGCTTTAGGCCTAAACCTCTTAGAATGAGAAACCATCGTGACCAAATACAGCTGAAAAATGAGATTCGGTCTTTTTCTGGTGCCCTCAACCCTATCAACAACTGATTCAAAGTTGCAAATGCGCTATGAGTAGCTATCAATTGAGGGAACTTCTGAAAGGTGCTCAGAAACATTCCAAAAAAACAGCTAACTGTGACCGGCATGTCTTTCTTGAAGTGAAAAATTACCAATCATATGCATTCATTCATCAGTGCAGCTCACCAGGGACCCATTATCCACCGCGGATATTTCCGTTCAAACATACTGCATACATGTGCCAATCGTTTCTCACGTGATGCTGGTTACGCAATAGCCAGACAGTGGACAGTGCACTTGCGTAATTTGAATGGCGGTGGCAGTTTGAAAAAACGCTTACTGTGCTTTACGCAGTTCGCACTAAGGCTGGTCTGTCATTTTTCCAGCATGCGTATTCAGCTGAACTCAGAATGCCTGGCAAACAGGGCTAAAGTGATCTTGTGATCGTATAAGACAGAGCGATTCATGGCACTGCTAGTAATGTGCACACTCGCACACTCGCGCACACTCACCTTGTAGGTCAAGCCTTGAGGTTTAGGGCGCAGGATGGGGTACCCGAAATTAGTCCCTATTCATAGGCTCAACAAACAAAGATGCTCAGTTTTCCATACACTATGCTGGCTGTAAAGGGGAGGAAGGCACGTCTTCCAGGACTTGGAACGTGAGGGCCTCCTTAATAAGAGTGGGCGAAAAGCTGTTGCTTTAAAACAACTCAAATGTCACAGATATCAGTGTCCCCCAAACTACGAGAGGCTGGCTCTGGCTATACGTTCTACAATATAACAACAATACGAGAAATCTGAAATGAACATGACGTTGGATTCGCAGTTGCAGATCACAAGAAACGGAGTGTATTGAATGAACCGAATCACAAGAACTCTTGCAAAAGGTTACCCAATTCTGACTGTTGAAGCTGAGGATTTCCGCATTCATCAGCATCTCTACTCACACAATTAAAACCCATATGAAGTAGCGAACAAATCTTACGATAAACTGCCGGACGAGATCAGATCTGCACCTTCAAGTGACTCTGTCCTGCTGTTTCATGGTTTCAGTGCTAGGGTATGCAAGGGAAAAGATTCTCGGTCCCCCTGTAATCTAGTCAATGAATAACAACGAAGGAAAATTGTTCATAATATGTGCTGCATTGAAACCCTCAGACACAAACATGTGGTTTACCGTGAGGTGGGAACCTCATATAACGTGAACTTATCCGCGAAGTGAACGCGGACACCTAACAGACTATATAATGGTACGGGAATGGAATTTTGCGGAGCACTGATAGAACGGTTGGTAGATAATCATGTCACAACACACTTGAAAACCAGTGGGTCCAAATACGAAAACAAATCCGGGCGTCTGGCGTGGTTGCAATTGAACGAAAGCAAGAGTAAGACGAGAGTGGTCTAATGAGACTGACTCATCGGTATAGGTTTTGATTCGAGAGAAGAATCTGAATTTCGTCCAGGACCCAGGCCCGATAGATACGCAAAAGCACCTCCATTAAGATTCTTAAACAAATGCCTGAAATAATGAACAATGGATGAAATGAACAATGAAGTGAAATTCTTGAGTCGTACGCGGATCACCGTTGTCGCAAAGAATTCTCTGCCGGACTGGAACCGTAAGTTCAATAACATTTAGCTGGTGGCAGGCAAACAAATAAGCGAAAGACTAAGGAAACTCGAGAGAATTCTGGCAGCATGAAAACACTATTTTTAACACCACACACCCGGCTTGGATGTGTGGATCTGAGGTGTGTGCCTCACCCGACCGAACAGAAGACTGATGGCTGCTTGGCTAACCTACCTATAACGACAGCATTGGAGGCCGCCGCATGTATAGTGAGAAAGCAGTGGGAATGAATGGCTTGGCGGCGAAATTGTTCAAGCTAGCGGGGCCGATGGCACACAACCAACTTCTGCACCTTCTATGCAGAATTGGAGAATGTGATGACGACGTATGACATAAAAGGTAGCTTTCAGAAATGGGACAGTTGTGGCGGCGTTGATCTCCTCTGTACAGCAGCCGAGTCATCGTATTTTATCCTGCTCACCACGGTAGGCGTTGGCACCATAAAGAAAAACGTTCCTGATGAACAGTTTGGAATTCAAAACGGTCGAAATGTGATTCTCTCCATTTTTACCGCAAGACAATCCAGGAGAAATGCGCTGAACGGCAGCAACCACTCTGCATTGCCTACGGATTTCTCCAAATCCTTCGTTCCATTTAGCGGAGGAGCAATGCACGTCATCGCGCGGAAGCTTGGCTGCTGAGATAAAAATGTCAACCTCAACAATTGTTTTCATGCCGGAATAGATGCCCAAGACGGACTTGCAGAACTGTCTTTACCGGGTTCATAGTCAGCACAGGAGTGAAGTAGGTGTGTGTAATTGTCACAGACCTGTTCACCCTCCATTAACAGTCACCCGCATGGAGGCATGTATCAGGTGGGCTTTACAAATGCAAAAGCAGTTGGATGGTTTTTATTCAATTCGATGCATTTCCTGGCCGAAATACTTGTATCAACGTCTGCAGCAGCTACTTGCGGACAATCGCGCTTTATTTCCGCCTTCTGAAGAAGAATTTCACTTATTGATCCCGGAGTTTCTTATATCAGGATTTCGCTTTGCGAACAACAGGTATTCGGCTGACTGTTTGTGGGATGGCGTGCTGTATGGATTTATGTTATTTTGACGACACACTATCCACAAGCAGGATGCTCGGACCGAAGTGGACACAAGAACTGTGAAGGCCAGTGAAGCGTCTCATCACCTTAAGAAACTCGTTGCAAACAGATACAAAGATTGCGGTATTTCAGGCTGTTTTGCCGTCTTCAGTTGTGCAGTCAACGAAACCTTGACCATATATAGACCGAACGTGTGAGTTCCTGACCGATTGCACTTTAACTGTCTATGCATTATTCTTTGGGTCAGATAGACAGCCTATATCCCGAAGACCAAAATTCTTCGAAGACTATCGGAGTCGAATGCAGCCAGCTGCGAAACCAGCTCCGTAGCTTGGGCCGAATGCCCGAAGCTCCTATCCGAAGTCAAATTGTCTTCGATCAGCTGTTGAATGGAAATAGAATTTGAGGACTGCACAATTACGCTACTGAGACAAACCTATGTTAAGCTTGAAAAGCTATACCTTGCATTTGGATTATAGGGGAATCTGGCACACGACAGAAGAGCCTGGTAAGTGACAATCCACATCTGGAATTCGGTTGATGCTCTTGTCAAAACGAAATTGTTGTGCAAACGATGTATTTCCCGAATGTCAGAACTTTTCCAGAATTTCTTAGCTACTAGGTCACACTAATGAACACGGCTTATGACTATCTTGTGACAGGAGTCACCCACTTTATCCAAAATTTAGGTTGGCGATATTAGTCTAACAGTCAGCCGTATGCCAATCCAAATCACCAGTTGTCAGGGCCTCTTTCCAACTCTTTTTACAACAATGAGGCATGATTTCTTATCGTTTCTATTTGACAAAGAAATTTCAAGAGGAATTATTTGTCGGTTCTTTTCCTAATTATATTGTGGAAATACACACATGACGAGGAAGAGGAGACTGGACTCCAGTCAATAAGACTACCACCACCTGGTTGTTCGCCACAAGAATTTGCCCGTCAACAGACAATGAGTGCGTTGCGTTCCCTAAAAGAGTAAGAAATAACATCCTCTGTGCCATTACCTTGAGCCATTACTTTCAGCAATCCCCTTTCGTTAGGGTCACTAATTAGCTGGGGCAAAAACTAATACTAATGAGCACAGCCAGCCAATTATAGTACGGACTCTGAATGAAGTTCCATCAAGACTAAGTCTCTGGAAAATGGAACTGTTGCCTTCTAAGATAGATTGGTCTAGAGCGGGACGGTGCAAGCAAATTGATAAATGAAACCAACATGGAGGTGCTTTTATTGCATTAATAGCCAGAAATGTCCAAAAATGACGCTGACAATGGAAATCTTGTGGCACTGTGAATCAGAATTGTCCTCCTATAGAAAAATAAGTTCAGCGTGTCGATTGGAAAAACTGCCAAAGGATCGTAAGACGAAACGAAGTGCTTGTTTGCGACACCCCTTTTCTATTTATTTAACACAATTTTTACATAACTACAGCATAATGTTTTTCTGGAGAAAACTTGTCTTCTCATAGTGTTGAATTCTTCCTGGATAGCACAGTCGATTTTTCTCAGGGACTGATCTGAGGAATTGGTAAAATGACTACCCTCCAATGCTTTTCCTTTGCTTAAGTTGAATAAGAGAGCAGCGAAACAAAGACTATCACCATTCTGCCTCTAACCAAAAAGCTGATTAATTTTGCGACACACCGATGTGCTCAGTAGCATACTCTCGAGGAGAAAATACCTTTGATGGCGAATTCCCCGCTTCCGGCATTTATTTCAGTATGTGAAGTAAAATGCTTAGTAGGAATAAAATAACTTGTGCACATGTCGATCCATTATAGGGACTGAAATGTCCGCTTCTACGATAAGAGAGGTTTCGTTACAAGTAGGCCGAAAACGGGGAACAATAAGCTGTTCAGAGGTTTGCAGACACCGTCACTCCTCAACACTCACATTAGCATATATATACATGATTCGTAACATTTCTGAGGACTTGAGCAAACCGCTCTACAATCAGGACATGCTCAACGAGGGGAAGAAAAGCATGTACATATATATATATGTATATATATGCTATTAATTGACGCATGCACAGCGGTATTCGTTGAGCACCTTACCCCTGACCACCGAATCCTCAGGCTACGAGACGGACTGTGTTTCCATGCACAGCCTTCTATTCAAATGAAGACCAAATGAACTCTCCCATATCGCCGTAAATGTAACAAGTCCGAGGAATACGGCTGTCAGTTAAATCCAGGAGCACAAAATTTACAGGACGAAGATGCTTCATGAGAAACCCGGTCTTTATTGAGGGAACTTAAACTTGCTAGAGTTTGTCGGTCTTGAGTATCGTAGTTCCAGTCGATAAGTAAAAAGTGATCTGAGCTGCACTGAAGGAAGGGACGACTACATACTGAGCACCACGTATTACTGATTGATAACCTGTGATGCAAAACTTTGCTACCTCCCATCCCTTTACTTTCTGGATTCGTGAACGAAAAAGCAACACACCGGTACGGGTATTTGCGTTTGCGTCCATTAAAATCATTAGTGTAAAACACCACTCACTGTAGTAGCACTCCGTTTAGTTGCGCGGTAATCATTCTAATTCTAGGGCCAAACTTACGTTTCTCAAGAATAAAATTATTTCACCTAAACACGGTTATCTTTCATAGGACAGATCACCATATACAGGAGAGCAAAACTCCGGATGAAGCTAGCCAGTGTACTAAAGACACGAAGTCGACTGTCCGCCACCCAACGGGGTACTGCCTTCTCCTCTGTTGCTGACTAAGCCCTTACGGACCAATAGCCAGGTTCAGCAATCGGGGAACGTCTGATAAATCGCAAGTATACGTAACCCAGTCAACAGTGTTTCGGGATATTTTGCCAGAAGCCGACTGTTCCTAAATGAAGGCTAGCCCAAACTGCCATCAAATAAAGAGGAAGATTAGGATGTTCCTTACTGTGAAATGATTCACTTTTTTCGAGAAATACACTCATCTGCAAATCAGTTTGGTTTTGCGAGAGACTCACCTGGAACCCAGCTGAATCTCTCGTTTGTGATGATTCCAGGCAACTGAATGTGCTGCACCAGGCCGCCTCATGTTCCAGTTGCTACGATATTCGAGATATCGCGATACGTGTATATATGTGTAATGCACTACTCATAAGGTTGCTGAAAAGTCTTCGACAGCCCACGATCGGTTTCGCCCTTCTTGGGGCTCATCACTTTGTTTTCCACGGAATGATGATCACAGACCACATAATCGTTTAATGGGATCGGTTTCACGTTTGTTCAGGATATCAACAGCACTTTCAATATCCACGGATCCGTGCATATCATTTCGACTGGTCCATTGAATACCAGGGTCAGAGATACTACCGTCCAAACCTGAATAGTAGTCTTCATAGACAAGTAGTTGGCGTAGGATTCAGAGTGACTGTACATCACGTCACTGTTCCAGTTTATTTGCAGTAGTCAAGTAAAATTTGCCTGTATATACGGCTGGATATGCATTTAAACTTCTTGGACAAACTGAGTACTCCTGGATCTCAGTAAAATAACCACTCGGTTGTTCAGCGAGCTCGTGTTCATGCAGTCCGCGTATTGGTCACACGGTAAATTTTCATTTAAAAGCGCTAACCTCTCGGTTGTTATCTACACGACCAGGATACTTGGCACGATTCATTTATTGCTGTTGCCGTATTTGTGGAACTTAGGATAGCTAGAAGCCATAAAAGAAGGAGAAACTTTACGAAGCGTTCTTCTTGGAAAATCACCGCACATCTGCAGGTTTCCCACCCGAAAAGCCACATATGATAGCATTTCAGTGCTGCTCGCCGGTTCTATGGGGTTCAGCCCTCTCAACTCGCCACCCCCGGAATATTTTTGACAACACTGTTCCCCAACAACGAGCCAACCGGAGAAGAGATGCTCGCTTTATGAATGAAATCCTGTCACTTGGATTATGTTTCTTTTGAACCCTTATTTCAAAGTCATCTATTCGTCAAGTGACACGGATCGTCATAATATAGTACTGCCCAACATAAAGTTATTTGTTTCCATTTTCGCCTAAGTTCCAATAGTTACCATATACCTTGCTAGTTACTCATAACAGGAACCAAGGAACACTAGTCAGTACCATCACATTGGTATCTCCGTTACACCTCAAGCATTTGCCCTAGTTATAGTGCAAAATATCAGCGCACTCAGAAAACGGCTTTTCTGAACATCCACGGAGCCCTAGATTTTCGCACGGAATTTACTGAAGAAGGTTCGCACATACCGAAACGCTCTTGGAGCGACACCGATTTCCCACGATTGCTTTTGTGTCTCAAAAAAGGAGAAATCTCAAGCCTGAAAACAGCTAAGTTTATGTGAGTTGGAATCCTCCAGAACTCACATTCCTAGGCTTAGGTGGGGGAAACACGACAGCTCCAAATAAAATCGTATGAGACTTGTTTGCCAAAACAATGTCCTGAAAACATACTATGATAATCACCTGAAATTACGTTCCAAAATTACGGCAATTCTGTGCTGAAACAATGGTAATGTGTCAATTTCCTGCGGTCATGCATGTAGGATTTGACTTGCCAAAGTTTGTTGACTATTTGGGGTTTGACGAAGTCTTCAGGTTCTGAAAAAGGGAAAATGGATAATCGTAATCGACGTAATACACTACTCGTAAGGTTGCTGAAAATTCCTCGACAACCCACGACCGGTTTCGCCCTTCTTGTGGCTCATCAGGTAGGCGCAGTCCCCGATTTTCCGTCAACCTTATGTTCTACTTGAACCCAAATTGCACGAACTTAGCGAATTCCATTCAATTTCAAACCAATTTGGTTTTGCGAGAGACTCACCTAGAATCTCTCGTTTATGATTTTTTAAGCAACTGAAAGTGCTGCTCCAGGCCGCAAATGAGGATAGTCGCACTGTTTCAGAAGATGCATGCTTTCCTGAGAGAAGTAAGAATGAGAAGTGTGATAATCGCCCACAATCGATATATTCCCCATCGTATCGATGAAACATAATATATACACTCCACCTTTCTAGATGCAGGACACTCGGAAACTCATTTGTGCCGCTTTAGGTTAACTAACTTATACATAGAAGTTGAGAAACATACTCGATACATTTGTCCCCGCCTCATGCGATCAGTTCCATCGGAAGTGATCACTTCTGCAAGGTCACCTCTTCCGAAACACACTTAGTAATTTATGCGGCGATTAGCCAGTCGGACTTAATCTGAAAGCTCCATTTTGATGCAAATATATGTGCAAGTCCACAGAAAGAAATAAACTTCAAAGCTGTCCCGTGCTAAAATAAGGAAAATAAAAAAATTAACTGGGATAAAGCGGCCTAAGACTGAACGCAGCTGAGGCTACATGGAATTTTCGATGGTTTTTGCTCTCTTTTATATCGTTGTTAGTTACGGAGAATAATTCAGTTTATGTGTACCAGAAACATGACATTTGGGTAGCTGAATAAGTTTCATTTGGATGAAAGCTGGGTGACATTTTGTACTACTCGTTGGTTTCTTCTCAACCCATCGTAAAGTGGCAGTACAGTATAGCATGCGAATCCGTGTGCACATCCCTACTCATATCTACGTCTGCTTTCATTGAACAAACATATGAATCATAAGGCTCAACTTCTGACCTAAAAGTTGGCATCAGTTTCGTGGCACCACAATGCTGAAGTGACTATTTCACATTTGTTCTCTCACCCTAACAACTTTCTCTGCCTTAGTAGCCTTAGTAGCCAACCAAGGGATGGCCGTACGCACAAGTGAATGCGAGGGCAACATCAATAAGTCGCAGTTAACTTGTGCTCACGTGTATTCAGAATGATTGGAATACATCTGTGCCACACACTTTGATAATAAGTGGTCGTATACTTTCTGCAAGTAAGTCACTTTCTTGAAATGTCACTTGCAGTCCAGGGGGCGGGACATCGACGGTTATCTTATCCGCATTCCAACGTTTCGGCCCTGGGACCTTCCACCTCGGACAGTTCAGTCTACGGATATTTTGTCGTTGGAAATTTCGTCCCATGAGTGTTTCAGTGAATGAAACCCCTGCAGCAGGTGTATCCATCTACAGACGGTCCGGTATTAAGCACATGAATTTTTTTTATTAACTGATGAGGTCACAAAGAACCCTCTCACATAACTTTTTGCGGATTTTGAAAGTTTAAAGAAAAACAGACTGAGTGACTTGGTAATTGGATTACATCCACTATGTTAAAGCGGTGATATCCAGCACTCGGATCTAAAGTTCAGTGAAGTTTGCGATTACGATGCACATCAGAAAACAAGTCTAGTTATTCTATCGATCTGTTCGATAGATGCCCTGCGGTGTGAAGCCAAGAGACCAGTGTTTGTTTGGCTGAGTTACGGGTTGTCATGAACGGTAAGAAACAAAAAAGGACAACTAGAGTAAGGAGAACAATAGGTCTGAAAGATTTGTTCAGTTCACTCAAGTTTATATTTGTCAAAACAAATGACCAGATCATGTGTGGATTTGCTTCAAAACAAATCAGAATTGTCTTTCGTAGTGCTGTGGGTTATGATCATAAACTTTTGGTACGCTAAGTAGCACGTTATCTATCTATTTCACATTCATCATTCTTCATAAATTTACCGTGAGAACGTTCATGCTATTTCTGCGTTCAGTCGACAGTATATATATATATATATATCCTTCTGAGCTTTGGGCCACCTTTAATTGATGTGTATTGCTAGTTTGTAGCATCAGCTTTTGGACTTTCCATCACAGTCTGCATAACCCGGTAATTGGCAATATTATCGAAATATTGGTGACTCGGGTATGTTTATTCGTCGTAGACTAACACTCACCTTATCTATAACCCATCTGACAATCCTTTTGTGATGCCCAACAGCGAAATTGTGTGGCCCATTTGTAATATTATCGGAAATAACCGAGAATGAAAAGTTCGGAGACGATATGTCCCTGAACCCAAATGCCTGGGATTCGCCCCCTCCAGCCATTCGTGGTGGCAGATGCTATGAAGGTCATTCCTGGCTGTGAGCAAATGCCCACTTTGCCGTGAGGTTGGCCGCTGATTGGCCAAATCATTCATGCTTAAACATTTCTCCCCTTCCTGTATCCGCCTAGAGGTCTCCGGTAGAGTGCTTGTTAACGGTATTGCTAAAGACCTTGGATGCCTACGCATGACCCGTCGCTGCTCAATGGTGCTATCGCATCCCAGTTCTGTTGAACGCTAATTAATACTTTTGCAAAGTCAAATAATTCCTCAGGTTTCCTATTTCGCAGGTTGACGTCCATTTCTTCCGTGTGTTTGTTACTCCCTATCTAAGCCACGCAACCTTTTAAATCAGTGGGAATCAAGCGATCGGTAGGCCCTTCTAGACAGCCGATTGGCATCCTACCTTGGATGAATTGAGATGTATTTTCTGAAATCTGTGAATCAGCTAAGTTTGTGGGAACCAGGAAGTGGATACGAGCTGGATAACCAGAAAACTCATGGTGGGGCCACAAGACTCTCGAACCAACAGGGCGCCGTTGTTTTCGTGGCGTGATATCATCCATTTAAGATGCGATTGGAAAACAGACGGCTCATTCATTCATTCAATCACTCATTCATTTTCCGCTCACTCTTATTCTAAAGGCTGCAGTCACCATCTCAGCTTGACACCGCCTAATCTCCTAGGTTGATCAGATCTCATTCAGCCCCTTTTAGCAAACATGTTAAAATGTTCCAACTGAACGGTTTTTACGTCTACCGTCTATCGCTTCAGATAAGGTTACTTGTGTCACTTGGTATTTTTAAAGATTACCTATTAGGAGGCATCACTGTACTAGCTAGACATAGGGTGAGTAAACACCAAAATCTACTTCGCTTACTTGCTCTCGGCCACTCCATTCCGTGGTTTGGTCTCTTTGTTTTTCCCAATTAAAGACTGAAATTGTGTTTCAAAAAGAAACCACGCATCCTGACGCTAGTTTCTAGGAAGTATGTGAGAGCAGTGATCCTATAAACGTGAAGAAATTGTTCAGTCTGGGTTACTCTACAGAACAGGGTGCATCCTGAAAGATGCGTGTGATGAATAATATCAACGGCGTCTCCAAAAGCAAAAATTCCTTACGAAACCCATTGTATTCTATTATACAGACGAGTAAAATCTTATGGGCAATTATTCACACGTCTGGAATCCAGGACACCATGGTCAGAGGATATTCTTTCTGACTTTAAGCATTTCGGCCCAAGGACATTCAAACTCATGATCATTCCGGTCCTGATGACAACAAGTTATGGAAATAGCTAAAAACTGGTCCCAAAATCATCCACAATAAGAATATTACAATGCGAAATCCGGAAACCGATGTTTCATAAAACAAAAGATGATTCTTGGAAAGGGAGATTCATCTAATTCAAATAGAGGATGTGACAGTCTTTTCGGTTGTTCGGTCTGTTGTCTTCAGGATCGATAAAATTGACCGCACACACTAACTTGTTTGAAAAATGTCAGGACCAGAATAACCAGATGATTTATCACCTGGCATGCTATTATTTTGTGGTGGTTATTCACAGGGATAACAATAACAATATGAATGTAGTTACAAACCAAGTCATTCTTTTCGGTTCAATCGGCCATAGAAGGATCTAGGTAAGTGCCGGCCATTAGGCGTTGGATGAACCAGTCCCCAAGCCGAAAAGTTTGCTACATAGCAGCTCACTTTTGGGGACAACAAAAGAATAATACGGTAAATTGTGAGTTGGCACAGTAAAATGCTGTTACTACAATGTTAATTGTCAGGGTTGTTCGTACTGCCATACTCAGCCTGTATGGAAGAGACACCAACAAATGCACACAGAATCATGTATTTAGACATCAACATTTCTCCCATGCAGCGATGATGTTGGAGGGCTCGTCACTTGTGACCAGTTATCTTGAGCGAAAGACGATATCCTGACTCAGAGCAACCGAAATTATGTTTGCAGGAATATCGTTCGCACGAGATTGTAGAAACACCCATCAATATGATGCGACATCGCCCACTGTTCTCTCCACGCGCTTCGTGGAACACCTACCATGTAACAATCAGAAAGCGTTCCAGAACTAGTAAAAAAGTGTGAAGAACGGAACACCTGGCTTGGTGTATTATCCGTATATTCCTTTTTGGTTGCGATCGAGGTTTTGCAATTGGAAGGCAAACGCTCATTAATGATAGCTACTCAGCTGGAACTAGGGCACACAGGCTTATACTGAATGAAAGGGACAGCTGCACGAACTACAGAAATCACTCTTCAGCTATCCAGTTCCTACTTGTTTCCCTTTAGCCTTGCTACCAATGTTTCTTCTCAGGCAGAATTGAAGACCTTATTGTTCTTTTATAATGAATTATTTATTCTTTTTTATTGTTAAAACCTCTTGTTCTTTTTATCTTGAATAAAGACGGGTTAGTCCTGGATGATCATCTCAACAGCTTGTGATAGGTCTGACAATGGAATGGACTCGTCCTGGCTTTACTGGGACAAAGTCAATGAACGCATCTCAGTCGGAGAATATGTATGTTTCATTGACGAACACATTTCGAGGCCAATAGGTACATAGATCGAAACGTCCGGGACAGAAAAGTCTGGATCCTGATATTCTCCCCAAGAAAGGCATGAATAAATACGGAAAATGAAGTGAAAGAAGAACTGAATTGTCAGTTTAAAATTTTCTGGGTACAAACCATACGAATGCTTACAAGAAAGCGGAAGTTTCTGAAGATCAGCTTTTAGTAAATGTCAGGGAAAGAGAAGTATCGACCACAGCTGACGATACTTATCGACGTCTAGAGTACTAGAGGCTAGCTTCTGGACAATCGCCTTCATCACACCTCGCTTCAGGAAGTTGTATTCGGATGTGTCCGTCGTCCACTTACATAGAACCAGCCGTCGGGGAGTTTTTGAATGACCCCAAACCAACCAGCATCTGCGAAATTTATAGCCATTCTAACCCAAGGATCTGCGTCCTGTACAGAGTCTGTGAAAGTCGGATAACTGGTCTCAACTTCTTCGACTGAATATAAAAGACATCAGGATTTGATTAAGAGCATCGTTGTCCCGTATTTGAATAAATCTTCGGTAAGACGACTGGTCAGTCCAACTTCTACCATAGCCTGCGAAGTGAACAACAGAGTATCTAGACCAAATGGATAGACGTTAGTGGTACCAAAAATGACCTTGGTGCTCATCAGATGTGAGTTCACTAGAAGTGAGGTTACGTGAAAATGACAGTTGGCTAATCAGCGGTCTGTAAAATTCGGAACCAAAAGTAACTATTACTGGAGTACCTAGTTGATAATGATTGCGAATTCAGGTATTTTCAGAACCAAAAAAAACATTTTGAACCATCTGGATACAGCCCGCATTACTTTAATACAATTGCTAGGTTACCTCCCCTAATTTAGGTTTTCCTGGTCTTGGTAATGTAGACCCACTGGTTCTCTTAGTTCTTGTGAGCACTAAGTCTACAGAACACTCATACATCAACTGTTCATGAGTTTGTCCGTATACTTCGATTTTCTCACTTTAATTCGCATATTTTATCAACTCGATTCATCGAGATAAAAGGTCGGATAGAGTATAGCTTCGAATGCAACGCTCCCCTCTTTTTTCCAGTGTCCTTTACATCCTTCCACATATCTAGCTCCCATTTGTCATATCTGTTATCACAATTTTCATAAACAAGCCACAATAGCAGCAGTCGGCACACTGAACCACCTCCTCGTGGTGCCGACCGAACAACCCAGAGGTCAGTCTGCAACACAAAAACAAGGCCAACCAACTATTTGGTTTAAACTCACGGGTTACCTTCGACAATGAACAACACGATCTACCTGACGCCTGTGCACCAGTCCTAACCAGTTCACAGGAGAAAATCGTTGGACTTACGTTCGAATGCTCTGAATCGAAAGCCTGATTGGTAGCCCCTTCGAATCCAGGTTCACGAAAGTGTTGGCACGAACCTGGTCGCCTAGTTGGTCCTCGCTGATTGTTCCCGCCGATTTCCGACAGATATTGGACCGGATCAACAGGCAGGCCACCCCACTCAGCACAATGCACATAAACTTGGTCGAATGATGACTTCCGGCGCTCGACGGTAGTAACAAGAGTCACAGTCACTCTTGATGTCGGTTGGCAAGTCAAATCCGTCTCGAGACTTGCAAAAAAGCGCTATTCTTGAGTCTGGAACGATATTTTCCTAGTTGGTCCGTTATCACTTTCAAAACCAGGTCATGTATCCTTAGCCGACAAACACAACCAGATGATTTGTCATTCAGTGGCCCCTAACAACCATCCACCAATCAGCTCCACATTAGTCTCAGTCTGAAACCTATACCACCGCGTTCAAACAAGCCTTTGACTGCACCGTGTCACATTTGGGATCCAACTCTGACAGTTCGCTTGCTAGTGCTGGCCTTCTGATCTCTTCCCGATGTATACAGTCTGGCATCATGACAGCAAAGCGAGTCCTGTCACTTCTGGACCTCCATTCATCCAAGATATTTCCACACATACGGAGTTTGATCGAGCCAATTGCGATCCACTTGATGGGCAATTAGTCCCCAGTTTTGGAAAATCTGACACCCAGAATTCCTCACCTTTTCAGTGCCAGAGCCTCTGCCGCGTATTTCAGTATACTTTTCTTACCTGGGGTTACCCGCCGCATTTTTGTCGTGTCCGTGTTATTTTAGTTCCAGTGGTCTCAAATTTGACTTCATCGGACTGACTGAGACGTGTCATTCAGTCTTTTTAGGTGTATTCATACAGTACTTGCTGATGGCTGAAGCCGTAGATTGCAAACTCCTTCACCCCACTTTGTATTTCTACATCCAGACTGCTGTTTGTAAGCTAACTCACTGTTACACGCTTTGCTTCGCCACTCTTCAGTGACTGCTTCAAACCTAAGTTGGGTGCTTGTTAACGTCAAAAGAGCGTTTAGTATGGTTTCGTACGACACAATTTTCAGATCGGCGGACTAGTGCTTTCGAAAAGAGTAGAGTCGGTTTCGCTCATGCCAAAAAATCGGTTTTGAAGTAAATAAAAGTTTCTTTTTTGTAGGGCTTGGCGGTTTCGGTCTTTCTGATGGTTTTAAATTAACTGGACTAGTATCTCTTCTGCTTGATTATAATAATTCCGAGTTTGTGATTCGGTGTTTGTCAGATTTCGATAATGCGAACGCTCGCATCTGTTGTGCTCAGCCACTGATCAGATAGGATGCACGAAAGGAATATGAATAGTCATGTGTATAATGAACCCTGTGCATATGTCGGACATCGACTTCACTTTGACATACTCTGGCAGAAGTTTGATTGTGGCACAGCGGTAACGGTGTCCAGCAAACAAACCGACAAAATTTTAAAAAAGCTAGTGGCTCTGGAATGAAAAACATTTGCAAAACGTAAAACCTCTGACAGTAAACGGCCTAAGTGCTGTAGCGCAGATAAATTGCATCCGTCGGTAGTGTGCGAAAACCACACAGGTCACATGGTTACGTGATCGTGTTATTGTGTGTCGTGATGTTTCTGAAGGTCATATGAATGCGGACTTGTTGCCAACTGAATACAATGACCGATAGTGAAACCGTATAGTGAAACTAAACGGTCGGAAATACAAACATGTCCCACGTCATCATTTTGTAGTACTGAAATGATGCATATGTGCCGCAGGAAGTATATCGCTTTCTCTCTACATGGATTGATTTCGCACTTCACCATCACTGAAGTGCCTCTTATGGGTAGGCTCATCTCAGAGCCAATTGGAGCAAGGAACAAGCATACACTTGTCGTTATTGTTTAAAACAGGGTGCAATCGTGACTGTAGGACTTTTCCTGGAGCAAAGTGAAAGTCTAACTTATTGAGTTGGAGAAATATTTACGATGACAGTTGGATTCTAAGATTTATGTTTGAGATGCGACTTTGGAGTGAATGCTTTATATACGCTCAATTTAACTTTCTGTGTCATATGAGGACCCAGAGGCTGCAGTTTTACTACTGGTGGCTAGTTTTCAGTTACATTAGCTATATGCGAGTCTGCTGAATATCGGAATGTACTCGGTAGTCATCCGACAGCAGAAGACTCTGGCCCTCTCTTCAAAGTTTGTTAACTCATCATTTTTATTTAACTCATCTTTACCACATCGAAGTTCCTTCGACCAAAGTTCAAGTTTCTCTCACCGATCTGTAACAAAGAGTATTACTATCTATCAGACCGTGTTTCGGCACCCAACGGTAGATATCCTCTAACCTTTCTCACCCTCAAAGATGTATCATTGAAAAAGGACGATTTCCATCCGGTAAAAAACATTTCTCCAGGATGGGTATGGTGCTCTGAATAGTAGCCTGATTCATCCTTTTGCCGACCATCCCTCCGCTTTGGCTCATTGATAATTTAACTATTGATTTCGTTGGAAAGGGGTAAATAAGCCTTGCGTGTTACACGTTTTAAGTCTGGAACCAGACTACTAACTTGCTCCTGCAATAGCTCCTCTACCATAAGAAAGTCTGATCCTGATCCCCAATCAATCCATCCGACCTACCATGCAGGGTTAATTGAGCGGGGTATGCATATTTTTAATGGACAGTTGAATGTCATTGATATTCACTCAAAACATCCACTCTGTTGTTGGAACAAGAGGACATGATCAAATAGTTTAAGAAATAAAGCGAAAATGTTTGTTATCTGAGTCTTGTTATTTCTCGGCATATGAAAAAATATACATCCTAAAATGTAAGATCTGATGTGAACTATCCTCCCAGAAATGCATCTCGCCCACTTATTACAACTTAGAAAGATTTGTATCTCCAAGTCATTCGGAGACACTGAAGGTGTTTATGTTTTTGGGAATGTCGCCTCCTGGAGATCATGTAATATAGAGAAGTACAGTATGCCGATATTGTCCACTGTGGTTATTCGGTTCCAGCAGAGTACAGTACTTATATGTGCGACCATAGAATCACCAACAATAACTCATACGGCATTCGGCTGGTGGAGTGAGTTCATCTGGTTTGATCTCCTTTTGAGATTCCTAACTTCTTCGTTTCTGCCTTTGCCCACAGTATGTTAGACTTGTGCAAATGTAAAAATTCAAACAGGTGCTAAGTGAAGCATGTTTACCATATGGCGTATTTTCAAAACTATCATGTGTCCATTGGCACTTCGTTTGAACGCAAGTAAGGAGATAATTTCCTAAGTTAATTTTAAAATGTTTGGTTTTCATCTACCCATCCTCTATGTTTTGGTCCGTCTGGAACAGGAGGCACAATTAAGTTCATCAGATGATAGTGATGATTACTACTGTGGGAAATCCTGGATAAAATTCAACCCGTTCAATTGCTTAACTTGTAATCTTAGAAACAACTGAGGATTAGATTTGCCAACTAGCTGTTTACAATTAACTGTGAAACTAAGTGTGATTAACCAGTTCTAGGCGTATGTAAAGGGTAAATGTCAGCTTTCTAGATGCGAAAGCCGATGATCAGAATGTATCAGTGTTAAAGCATCGTCCACCATTATCTGAAAAGGATTGCTGTTAGGTGGGAACGATTTTACCGCTCGAACTTTTGGGTAAGAGCTTCCCCGAACGAAACTCTACATCCACTCACTGGATTTTGGGTCCGACGTTTGAGTCAAAGGCTCAAGGTGGGTGTCTTAACCAAACCCCTTTTTTGACCTGAGAAACCGGTAGTTATCATTCACCCTTGAAAATCTTCATCCACCGACCTTCAAGCACAACATCTCCTTACCCATCGATCGATGCAGTGAACTGACCGATCTGTAATTATACTGTATTTTCGTTGTGGAAAATCAAGGCAAGTGCCGGAGAACCCTCACATATTAAGGCGTCCGAGTTCAGTGTGACAGATCCCCAAGAAGAATTCAGGACACATAATGTCTGAAATCAAATAAAGATATACTGCACATATCACTAGGTGACCATCCTGGAAGTGCATCAGTCCACTAGTGCATATGCACTTTTGTCTGCTGCGGTTAGCTTCCGTGTTACCATCACAGAGAAAGGAGCAAGTCTATATCATCAAGCCCACTCTGTAAAAGTTGGCCGCATGTTACTGCGGGGAAACTATTGAATCCAGCAACTCATTCAAATTAGATAATTGGTCTTTAAGACAGTATTGAAAAGTAACAATTCTAAGTAGCACGATCTCGACATAATTAGGCCTTAAGCTAGTAGTATCCAATTTCCTCCGAATTTTTACCGATAAGTCAAAAGCAAGTTTTACAATTTTGTCTCAGCGTGCAAAAAACGAGCAACCAGTGTAAGGGTGCCCCGAAGTCTGTTTTGGAAGATATGTACCAATTTTCATACTTTTGTTTACTACGGACGTACACAATAGGTCTTCACACCATTCCATGGCGACGTACGATGAACGTACTTTACATGAAGGAAATTTATTAGGACTGCAGACCGTCACCGCACATTCGGTACATACTTGGCCCAATATGTTGCATAAAACAAGCGTTCATGATATCCATCACGAGTGGGACCTCTGTGAGGACAGTTTTGGACACCAAATGTACCATTAGATCCCACCGGATCCCTGAAAAGCTGCCCATATCTGTAATAAATGATTTTGTGCTTATTATCATCGGGAATCTCCTATTGGGCGTACTGAAGGGCTAGACTACATACAGCATACTCATTCAGACGTAGCAGCAAAAATCCAACAGACCAGCAGGGTCCAAGCCACAATCGTCTTTCATGCAGTGTCGGAAGCCGGTTTCTATTTTCCGTGGCTTTTAGGTGGTAGAAATGTTAGTTATGATACGCATGTTGCTCATGTTTGCCCGGATACACACGAACATCTGTGACTCCACTATGGTGCAGGTCCAGAACGTCTGACAGCATAGCTTCCGGGTGATGAATGCGGTCTGACTAACCATTCAGGGTGATAGTGTCAACAGGACATGACACATTCATTTATGCGTCTCGAGCACGGACCGACAGCCCGCCCCATCATCTGAATCAGAGTGAATTAACGCTCGATGATTTCCCCTCACTAATCGCTATTTTGATCACAACCGCCTTAAGACATACCATGCATCCACACAAGTGCGACAGAAACCTGGCTAGTGCTGTGTTGTGAGACCGTTAGGCATAGGACTAATTAGGGTGGCGCTGCAAGCCGAGAAAGGTCTCCTAGTTAGTTCAACCCACCGTATTACACTACTCAAGAAATATTTATGGATGAAATTAGGACCATCCAGCTATATTATTTCTCATTTGTCGGAAACTGGGGTAAAATATTACTAAATTCCCTGTAGATGCATGTCTGTGCTTTAGGGATTCGTTTATTCAAACAGTGATTTAGGCCAAAACGTGGTCAGTCATACGTTAAAATGAACTGGCCAAAGGAACACGCAGTCTATAGAGTTTCATGAGCTGTGATAAGTGACAAAACCTGTGCATATTTCAGTCCACTCCTTTTTCAGCTATGAAATGGCTCAACAACCTGAATCATCCCTTATTTTGGCGAGCTACGCTAACTTACGTGACAGCTCTAATTCACGCGGGGAGCCGGTTAGATGCACGTCCACTCTCCGGTGCGAAGATATCGTAACTAGTGTTAATGCGTTTTTGGGGTCCGTCAAGGGTTGGTGTGCTTTAAAGCAGCTTGGATGAACGTCACGTGTATTAGGTCAACCGTAGCAGCATGTCTACAAAACTAATGACCAGGCACTTCAACCCGTCGATTTTCTGACTGCTGCGGACGAGTCTTGGGTTCGTGAAGTAGGACAGGACGAGCGACGGTTTGAAAGAGCAGAACAGTGGTTGAAACACCAATCTCCATTCTGTACTCTACAGCAGTATTCCCTCGGTAGGGCGCATTTCGAGCATTACTGAGACAGCTTTAGATCTGGTCATTGGCCATCTTTGGAATGAGGGACCGGAATTTGTTTAAGGCCTCAAATTACTCGATGACTGTCTCCTAGTATAAATAGCTTTCTTATGTCAGTTGCGTTTTTCACTCCTTCTAGCACTGTTATACTTCAGACATATCATTAGCACTTTTTGGTTATCCTTTATCGGGTCGATAACGAGCGTAGAGTGAGATGACCGTAGTCTGTACCACGGACCCCGGCTTTAGTAGTAGTGTACAACAACCAGTTTGAGCGAGTCAACTTATAGATAGCTTCGCTGACCAGTTTTATCCTCCCATAATGCGTTGCTGCCTGCTGAGCTGTATGTTGGAGGGTGGTCTACACACAGGCCACTGCTGATCGTTTCAGTATTTTAGCCTTTTCAATATCGATCACAACATAGCTTCCAGAAAACATAGCCCTCTTTTATCTGGATGGGTGGTTGAATGCATTTCAGCTACAAAACATTTAACAAGAACATGTCTGAAACATTATCTGATGATTCAATTTCTCAAAACGTCGCAGACTGTCTTGTAACATTCCTTAGAATATGACAGAAAGATTCAGGTGTTCCGATTGCAAAATTGTGTAAAATGGTTAACGAAATGTGCCAAGCAATCCTTAATGTATAACTTTTAGGTTGCATTGAGAATAAACTCATTTCGGGCTTTGTTTTGAAGGGACCAACTATCATTAAATTAGGGTACCGGACAAAGATTATGCATTGAGTAATGAAATGGATGAAGTGTTCCACCAACTGGGGGATTTTTGTCGGTTTTGAATAAGCTTGTTAGAGGTGCCAGTCTTTGGTTTTCTGCGTGAGAAGTGCATATGGAATAAAACAGTTTTCCGAAACCACTGGTGCTTTCATGTATTCCGCCATCTAGGCCTAATAACGTTAACAATCGACCGGGGATGTGGACGTTGCCTCATACCTCAGACGTTGGTAGTTTGGTGATTTTCGGAGACGGTTCGCTTCGGATATCGCATAACAGCACACAAAATTTTCTGATTTTCCATCTATGCCGCAACTTAGAGTTGTGCAGACTCTTGTATATCATATAGTTCAGCCTACGCAACCGGATCACGACCGGCCCTGGCTGGCTCTCAGACTTGGCATTATCAGCCACCAGTTTGGAACGAAGCTTACAGTCCAAATAAGGTCGATATTTCCTAACAAAGAAGTGTTGGGGACATCGAAAAGATTTCGGAAACCTTTTGAATGTTGTTTTTCGTCTTCAGGAAGGCATCCTGCGATACCTCGAATATCGTCCCAACAAAAATTTTAGGTGGTCTTTGAGCAGCAAATGCGGTTGAAGAATAGCATAAAGCGGAGATTCATCTGGGATTCATTTTAGTTTCTCATCAGAAACCAAATTCATATGAAAAAGAAAGTATTTGGCAAATCGCATGCAACTTGAGATCAACTAAAATATGCGGTTCAGGGAAGCTCGGTGACTGCTTCTACTTCATGAGCCCAAAGAGGGGCGAACCCAATCGTAGGCTGTCGAAACAATTTCAGCAGCCTTATGATTAGTGTTTTTCTTCTTTAGGAATTCTTAGTATTGTTTGGCAGTACAGTTCTGAGCGTGTTGCTGGACTGAGTATGAATCATTTGCGTATACGCATGCTTTGAGTCTCTTGTTACTCTCTTCTGTCCCTCGATGCAGTTTGCATTATCCAACTGAAGCAACTCAGTGTCCGAATCCCTGCATATTGCCAAGGTATTGGGTTGTTTTCTGGCACACTGATCTCATGGTAGTAGGTACGTTTTGAGTATAGGGACGCCCGAATCCCGTTGAAATCAGTGCAACTTACTGGAGATTCGTCATTTCATTTTGAAAGCAGCCAAATGAGGTGCGAAAGGTGCCTGAAAGCGCTTCACGATCATACTGAAAAGTTTGATTATAATTCGCTTCTACCGTAGCCAAGGTGGAATTTTTGAAGAAGCTGACTGGAGCAGTTGACAATCCGTGGGTTGCTCTAAGTTAAAGTTGTCAGAACTCCCCGCAACATAACAGCGAACTTCCGCACCGACTATTGATAGTTCATCTCAGTTCCAATTACCGTTAGTTAACTTGAGATGAACTGCTGATTGTCACTGTACTAACTGGTTACGTATACTTTACGAGGTTGCCCGTTTGTGTTTTACGCAAAAATGAATACCAGTTGGATGAATTTATGAAGTGAGGAGACTAGTTCTCGACATCGTAGTGAAACAATTTTTTTCAGTCATACCGATTAATCCATCTCTTTGTTTCCAAACTCTGACTTGATGTTTATGCCGCCATGTTTCGTCACTACAGTGAAGTCAGTGCGCATTGTTCCTGTGTCCTGATTTAATGCCTCGGTTCTTTGTTGTTCACACAACCAGCTCCAGACGTCAGTTATCCTGTGATCAGGTGAGCGTGTCGTCACGTGAATTTTCGCACGTGCCCGTTGGGCCAGGCCACAGTTAGCTGGCTCATCTCACGTGATGCTGACCTACATTTTTGACGTTGCGGCAAGCAGGCCTTGCGTCCCACTGTCGCTGCCTCAGCAAACGAGGTGAATTATTTGCTGAGTTCTTGGCTGGCCAAAAACAAACGTGCGTTTCACGAAATAAACTCATCTGCACACCAATTGGCTTTTATCAGGAGACTCAACCGAATCCAGCGCAATCTCTCGTTTGGTGTTCTTCATTTGACGTACGTCAACTGAACGTGCTGGGGGGAGTGCACCTAGTTCGTGAGCGCGAAGAAGGACAAAACTGGTCGTGTGCTGTGGACCTTTTCATCTACTTTATAAGCAGTACGTGCCGCCACAAAAAAGTACGCTTCCTCCTTTAGCTTACAGTGCGTAACGGAGCCAAAACAACAATTCAAGTAAATAGGCAAATTCATTGGTTCGCCAATGGATACCCCTAGTTTGGGTTGCTGGTTTATTCGTTGGCTTTGATTACAATCGATTTGGTGTGCATTAAATTCTTTTTTATTGGAATGTATTTCGTAGCACCTTTCCGTATGTTACTTTACATTATTTTATTTGACTAGATGCTTTATGTCCCATGTGTACATTTAACATTCACACAAGAAAACTGGACGTTCCAGAGTGTGAAACCTACAACGGTGCTAGAAATCACTCGCTGTTGTTTGATGTGACAGGCCAGTCTGGAGACGGACGCCAACCCAACATACCACTTCGGCAAACCGGCACCACAAGCCTGCAAGTTTCTCCAACAGATCGAGCACCGGAAGTACTCCCTATCATGCTCTCGTTCCATCCATTTGATCGCAGGAAAACTCATACTATCAGCGAAAAATCCCTTCCCTGTCAAACATCTCAAAGCTGCACATTTGACCTCCCCATACTTCGTCTTGCCCTGTCAGGCTTCTGCAATCTAAGATCTTGAATTCTTGTTTGATATACGAAGCATCCGGTTGGCTAAGTTCCTTCTTGTAACTCTTGATCTTAGGCTTCCTGTGGGAAGCGCAAGTGTACTTTGCATTTTCGTAATTCAAGTTCATTCTATCGACATACTTTCATTCTCTGTGTTCCCGCGTGTTATCACTTAACTTGTTCATAGTGGGGCCTGGATGCGCTAGCGTATTCAGCTTTCTAGCTTTCACCTGTCGCTATGTGTGCATTTGCATGAATGGGCCACCCGTGGTCAGTCCTCTACCCATCTTGCCTCTCCCGTCAGATCTTTTTTTCCGTACACGGATGGGTCAGCTAACCAACTACCGTCCTCTAGTTACCCGCCCCGCCGGCTAACCACAGCTTTCTTCAGTTCCTACTTGGATGTCTTGTCATCGAGCAATGATTTTGAACTTGTTGTGACTCATGACCACAGAGAGCTGTCGGTCTGATTGCTTGGGAATCCTCTCTGACCTCATGAACGTGAACGACTATTATCTGCTTGCAGAATACTTTCATTTGCAAACAAGTTTCGTTTTGACGGGGGATTCAAGCGAATGCAGGTAAATCTCTCGTCTTGTGGTGGTCTTCTTCAACCGAATGTTCTACATAAGGCTACCTCATGCTTCATTGTGCCGTGTTCTCGTTATGGCAGCACATTACCTCGATGTAACACACTACTCATAGGGTTGCTGAAAACTCACATCTAGCCTCTGATGGTCTGTTCCTCAGCAGTACTGTTGAATTTGAGAACTGCCTCTTACTTTTATTGCCTGGAATTAGTGGGCTGCATGTAACCTGACGTTGTGCTCGGTGAACAGTGACGTCGCAGTGAGCAAGAGACCTTCGACATCTTCTGGTGAATTTGAAGTAACAGCCGAGCTAGTTTTTCCTAGGGGTCGCTTTTGGAGTACGAGTCTTCGTATTCCCACGCTTTTCCACATGGTGCGCAACATTTCAAATCTGCTTCTGTGCAAGTAGCCGTAGATGACACGTCAGGTATAACAACAGAATGTACAGGGAAGTAGACTTGATGTTTTCTTCTCACTCCTTGAAAAGTATTCAGATTCGATTTTTATTTTGATCGGCTTCCTTTTGATAATTCTTGGCCAGGCAGATTACGATTTGGTTCCAGATCCTATTGACGGTTGCATATAACATGCCTTCCACCAGTTTTGCTCAGTTCAACGGTAGACTTTTTTCTCATAGTCTATTGTCACTGCTGTTTTCGAGTGGCGGGGCTGTTTCGACTGCATCAGTTTACTGGGTTTGGTTGGCTGGGGCTTCACTCTGTCGCTGGGGTAAAAACCAACAATTTCGTCAAAACCAAACAGTGCAGCCGTGGATGTCGAGTACACAGGCAACTGAGTTATGTTTTCAACAACTGGGTGGTGGTCCCTTTGATGTCATGCGCGCATGTACCTACGCCCTGTTCTAAAGAACTGCACACTGCAACATAAACTTAAACGTTGCACCACTGGCAATTTTTTGTCCTCACGAGTACTTTGCGTGCTTTGTGACCAGCAGGAAGGTATGCATCAGTCGCCGCGTTTACGTGCTCGGAAGCTTCTGTGTCTTACACGACAAAACAGAACTCCGTAAGAACTCGTTACTTTTACTATTTTAGCGAGATCTCACCGTGTGATATTCCTGCCAATCTTAAGTTTTTGAACAATTGTTCACACACAAAGAGAGTGTTCTCACAATACCATCCTACGTGGAATAAAGCAACGTTGTGGAAAACTGAACCGATACATTAGTTAGCCTGTCCAGTGAAATTTATGAGATCAGTCAAGTTATACCATTGAGGCTTCATGATCCTTTCGATGAGTATATGGTCACTAACAAGCAAAAAAAGGTTATGAGGATATAATGGTATCTTCTGGCAACTTTTATCGAATTAGCCAAGCCAAGTAATCGCCTTGATTCACATTCACCGTGGAGCTAAGTGGTAATGATTCTTAACCAAAGGAGAATGTGACCGATCCAACTATATTATCTTGACAGGCTCTTATTAGAATGGAAGTGGACTTTTATCTCAGCAAAAAGCTAGCACAAACTGTTGCGTGGAGCCCATTTGGCCGGATTCGAACACTCTTGCACGCCGAATTTGTTGTTCATCACTTTGCAGCTCATCTCAGTTGATAGCATTGCTACCTGTCGACTCAATGGATAAAAGCACTGTATGAATCTGACTTCATACGTTGCGAGAGAAAATTGTGCAAAGCAGAATAATCATCCTGCCAGCCCCGAAAAGATATGACCATTTAAGATAAATCTCAAGAAGCTAACTTTATACCGATGAGGCTAGGTACAACAGTACAAGTCGTTCGAAAAAATAGATCGATCTGTCTCACTTAGCATTTTAACTCCGAACACCTTGTGTGTTGTTCAGCCTGGCAGATACAGCAGGGCAGTTATTGTTTTGCATAATGTTTTGCATTGTTGACGATATACAGTTGATTTCGGTTCTTATCTCTGTGCGCAATAGCTCAAGTTCCCTAACCATCCCCAACATATTTAACAGCACTGATTGGACGTTTTTTCTTTTTGGGCGAAACAACAGTTCGACTTCATTTTCGCGGAGTAATTCGAAGATTCTGATCGTCGCATACTTGATATTTTTTCCTTGACATCAGCCATTTGTTGATGACAGTTAAAATGTGTGCTTCAGGCGGGATTTCTACGTATCCCAATGATTTGATATGCAACATTACCTTACACTGCTGTCTCTGCCTCGGAAATATCAGAGAAGAGCACTTTTGGACAGTCACGTGATGTGGTCTTTTCGGTAGATAAATCATGGTGTGGTTCGTCAGACAGATTACGGAACTGCCTTCTACTGAGGTTAGGTTAGAGACACACTTATCACTTTCTAACAGGCTTCAGCCACAGCAATTGCACACTTCCTTACGCAATTAAGTGACGTAATAGTCACCACGCCAGACACATGAATACGTTGTTCTTCTCGTTATCTGATGTTATTCATCAAGAAGACGCACGTACGCTGTTTTGCACTGGAATGTCCTGTGAATATTTGAATGTTTTTCCGGTAGTTCGCTCTACTTGAGTACTATATTAAAGGCCTCCACAACTGTGTCAAATGGCCAGTAGTTTCAGATTGCGAGCCTTAAAATATACTTCAGAACACCCATTACATGATTCTAATCCTTCAGTTCTTAGAAGCTGTACCAACTGTATTTATCATATATGTCGTACCTGTGTTGTGTTAAACAGGATGTCAATGTGTTCAATGTCAATTGTTCGAATTAGTGCTGAAATGAAAGGATAAAATTCGGTGTACTTGCCATATATCTGCATTGCGTGGTAAGTCCCTTAGCCATGTAGGTTCCAGTAAATGAGTGCACACGAGAAGCATCCTACCGGCATGGGAACTTTGAAAGACAGGTGTTAAGATAGTAGATGTTTGATTAAACTGTTCACTTCAGCAGAGGAGCTAGTCAGCTCGTGTCGTTAATCACAGGATGGAGAAGTATGATTTGATCACTTTCAACCGTGGGTGCAGCGGTACAACAAGACCTCAGCTGGTCAGATACGTGGCTTGAAGTGAAACTGTATAATACACTACGTTAGAAGGATCGACTGAACCGTACAATTCTGTACCTCAAGTCCTTAATTGGAGTGGCAAACTGAACCAACCGGCCTGTTGTATGTTCAGGTACCCGTAGAAACGTGAAGTGCACTTTCGTGTGAATATCAACTGTGCCCGGTTAATGTAGTCTTTCTAGTGAGTAGTAGAGCTACAGAAATTCTGATTTACCCACTTTTCCTTGATACCCAGTGCTCAGTTAGATTCAATCTTCCTGTCCAGTTGTTGAGTGTGCTCTACTTCTGAACTAGCTGCTACTCCACCGGCAAATGCAACTGAGCCATCCTACTTGGGCAGTACTAGCCTCTTGGAACACTTTAGTTCACACAGATCACCTTTCCTGCCTGTTCTCTGAACTTGCCTGCCGAGGAGCAGTCTGTCAGGTGACCGCGAGGCTATGATTCATAAAACATCATAGGAACACTCCAAATATTCACACGCTGCCTAGTCATGCTCCACCATATCTGAAAAAGCCCTTCAACAGCAACAAGCATTTTAACGTCGCGGGTTTTACGAAGCGAAACAGAAAGTTTCAAAGTATGACCTTGCAGTAAAGATTTTGGAAGATCAGGTAAGAGAGTAGAAAGGCACTTGGTACCCTTGTACTCCAAGGGGGGCGAACCGGCACGAGGGTATTGAAGCCAGATAACTGGCCGTACGAATCGCGCGGTCTCAACTACACAAACTAGAAAAATAATCAGCTGTTGCACTTTGTCCCCTGGTAAATAGACAACAGTTACTGCATCGTCAAGGCAATATATGCCATGGAAACCTAACACAGTGCGCAGAACTTTGCTGTGCAAAACCCAGCAAAGCCTGTTCAACGAAACTGACATCGTAAAACAATCTGCCGCGTGCACAAGACTGGTAAGCGGTACAAATAACGCGGACACTCAAGTATAACTGTTTCCACATGTCCAAGCATGAAGGGGGCTGTCGTTTAAAGGTTTGGAAATCAGTCGATAAATCTGACCAGTTGGACTAATTAGAACCAGCCTAATTAGAATAGCGCACAGAAAGTTGAGTGTTTCAATGTTGAGACCAATTGGCGCATGCTCCCACATCCATATGGTCTAGTTTATTTCGCTCTCGGTGAAGATCACCGATGGGACCAAAAGTTTGAACGACAAAATTTCGCACAAAAAATGCCACATTTTTTTACGCATATGTCGCTAACCTCCTAACTACGCCTTGTATGATTTTAGGAGTGTATGGATCTCATCTAACTGATATTTCTGGATTCCAGTTTTAGACCATCCGCGAACACATTTTTCGGGTTGCCAACGTTCGAGCCGTCGTACATCTGGTGTGCCAGCGTACAATGATATCAGATGAAGTGAAAAGGCATAGCTCCCCCCACTATAAAGCTGGTTCAACCAGATACTGACCCGTCGAACTCAATAATATAGTCAATAATATGCTAATAATACAAAAATACGGTACAAAAGTTGACGTTTTCTTATAACATCAGAGGTGCTGTGTCGTTTTTTGCTACTTTTAAGCACTCGATTTTGATAAAACATTGGGCTTTTTAACCAAGCTCAGTCTTTGCTTGCTAAATCTCATTTAACTAAACTGAGTTGTTTGTTTCCCATGGACTGTCACGCGTATTTATCTCCGAGATGTATTTTCATAGATTTTTACACTGCATTGTTCTCTTCGTCGGCTTTTGTAGGAGAAAGCGCAAAGTGACAAGTCCGAATGCATTGGTTCGTTGTCGGTAGAAACTCGACAGCGTCCGTGCCATTGTCAGATGCACGGCAAAACGGATTAGGGGAATGAGATTCTGAACAAATAGTTCAACCAAAATCACTCGAAGAGTCAGTCAATACGCGACCAGCTGGTGTGGTTACCGTAATGGGTGGTGCTATGTCCTGTCCAAGTGAGAGCTTATCACACTACTGATCAGCCGAGCGGTTAAGTGTTAAACCACTTAAGGTCACGGACTCGAGATTCTGAGTTTCTTGAGGTGCTCACTAAATGACCGTTCCAGTAAGGAAGAAACAGATATAGAGTGCTCCCCTGGTTTTCAGCACAGATTGGTTCCACTGATACGATTAAATATCTATTGAGAAAAATCAGAGAATCAGCCATATACCTACCACATCCTGAAAATTGTGACAATGCTGAAAATAATTCCATCTCAAACTAGTTTATTCTGCTTTGCAGCCTGGCAGAGCACGACTGGCGAAAGCGTTCAAAATCCATCGTAGAGAGGAAGTCACGTGCACCTAGTGAGTCCATGTTTGATGGACGGAAACAGTTTGCTAAACACGGTGTAATGGAATGCTCTGCGTCAGAGGCCTGGGACGAATCATCAGCCTGTGTTAGACCCAAGCAAGTTTCGGACAGAACCATTCCGTAAAATTTGTGTGGAGTAATAGATTGGACCACACTGAATGTGATGATCGAAAAAAGTTGCATTGAACAGGGAGAGAAACATAAGAGGAGTGACGACATCACAGTTGAATTCAGAAGTTTCTGTCGGTCTAATCCTCCCTTGAAAGACAACTTCCGAAGTCATTTTAACCATGATTTCGGCTGGCAAAAGCCGTTTCAAAAAAATTCAAACACTTCGTGTAAGGTTGCTAAAACCCTCCGAAACACAGAATAAACATGAAACTCTATTTACTATAATTTGCAAATGACTGTATTCCATCAAATCCAGCCACCGCTGAAGAGAGAGTTTGCCAGGTGAATATAGACAGTCCAGTATGGGTTTAGTATGCTTTATTAATAGAGCCTGCACAAGGCCTTCCTGAATTACGTGCCTTTTGCTGTTTGCAAGAAACCCCTATGTTTCAGTCCATACGCTGAGGGGTTGGCCCAGATTAGATAAGCTATATGAAGTAGCGAAAAGTTATACCAGTTTTCTATGACTTCTGCCTATCGAATTCCGTCAGTATTTAATTCTAGATGAAGAAGCCTATGTGAATGTCTAATTCGCATTCAGATAAGAATTTTTATATGAGAAGACAAAGTATAGAGGAAAAGCACATTTGTACCAGTGCTAGGCTAGTACATTCCCGATTGTCGTCAATATGTTCAAAATTGCACGTTTTTCAGCGTTAAGTCACCCACAGCGGAGATCATACTGGTTCGAATGGATTTTTCTAAAAAGTGCTTTGGTTGTTACTAAAGGCTTACACCGATGTGAATACGGGACTAAATTTTCTGGTGCCCCTAGCGTTTAACTTCAACAGATTTGTTTCAGACAGAGTAATTATTACCCCGAAAATTCCGTGAACACGATAACCGATATTGAATAACAAGATCTCCACACAGTCTATCAATCGATCTGTTGCGGTTTTCAGCTGCTTGGAACCCCGTTATCTAGCCAACTGGGTAAACGAAGGAAGTCGGTATGCCATTTGGCGGTCTCATGGCTACCGTTTTTCACCTTCTATCCGAATTAATATCTCAACAGAAATCAGCATACCTGCATACCTGCCATTTTGCCTTCAAATCCGAAGGAACAAAGTCGATTAGAGAAGCAAACACGCCTGCCCAGAGGTGGCAGTTCAGGTTCGTCCATCATATGCACGCTCGCCTTCAGCGTTTGGTGTTTGGGGGTCAAAAGCCTGGTGCCACTGATAAATTCGAACAAAACTCTTGCTCACATCTGCTCATCCTTCCTGTGAACCCACCAAAATGACCGCACCTGGACAACAGATAAAGTGTTCGGACGAGGTATGAGGCTGGAGGATACATGTGCGTATGTGTGTAGTTGTCTCCGGCCGGGGGTAACGGATAATTAGCTCGGATGGAGACATGCGTGCTCTAGCTCGCTGAAGGTGGAAGAGTCATCTTATTCGTGTATGACTGCCTATACAAATGTGAAACCAAGTGGATTTTATTGACGTTAGTTTCACTTTGCAATCAGCGGAGATCAAAATGTACAGATTTTACGTCATCTCAGGATACCATAAAGTATTCTCAATTCCCCGTGTCTTCATCACACTGCAGTTCCTCGTATCACATTGCTCTTCCGTACATTTGCTATTCTGTACACAACGAAATCTGGTTGGTTCGTAGGATGGATTGTCAACCGCTCGTTCACATCTTGCATTCATCGCTATGTGCGCTTGTCACCGACCGCTGCTTATGTTTGTTGCCGTTTTGGCTGAGTGCCCAATGCATGAAATCGAAAGTGGACCATCAGGACAAATTTCAGACCGCTGTCCACCTGGCTACGAGCCGTGTGACCAAGGCGATTCCACTCTGCAGTTGTCTCGGCTCGTTTGGCTCAAAACGCGTCCAAGGTCGTCCCACCCTGCATGTGATTCCCTATTGGCCCGTCTTTTTGTGTCGGACTTTGAAGTGGCTAGCGCACACCGTACTGTGAAAGCTGCGGTGCGCAGTTGGGAGTGTGACGTTCTGCGGCGCAGTGCACGTCTGCTGTGACCCTCCCCTCGGTTCGGGTATGTTTACATTCATTCGAAACTTTCCCAATCTTTCCCTCTAAATAGTCTGATGACCCTCACTGACCTCCGTCATCTGTTTCCTCTTTATAAATAGCGTTTTGTTTGTTTCGTGAGTTCATTCAATGTACTGACTTCTTACCGAGCACAGACCGCCGCATTGGCTGTTATAACTGTGCTCTGTAGCCCTCCTATTTGATACAGCTTACCATCATTGATCGTACGGTCCTATGTATGCTGTACATGAAGTGACACGTTTTAGGACCAGGCCTGTGGTTTCTACTGCCCTGTCTGCTGTTTGCCTGTGTTGTGCGTCGATACTGAAGCATCAGCTGTCCAGTGTCCCAAGTACAGATACCCCCACTGATATTCTCCCTAAATGAAAGTCAGCCTGAGTTCGAATAGCAGCGAAGGCCGGTTCTATGAAATCAGTCACATTGCCCCGGGATTGTACGTACACCTTTACTGAGAGGAGAAGCAAACTTGACATCTAGTCTCGATAGAGGAAGATTTCAGTGACCCACCCTTTTTGTGATCAATCTATACTTCCGTTTGGGCTACTTCTCCTTTCACCGTTGTTCTCCAGACAGTCATTTGAAGTAAAGGCATACCTTTTGCATGGGAGAAAGTCGTGGTACAGTATGGTCCGAGAGTTTTACCATAGGTTGGCTGAGTTATCAACGGTCGTCATAAATCTCTCAAGTTCAGGCTCTCTGCCTCTGGTTTATTGACATCCCACTCGGATATTTTCATTAGCGGGTCTGCTACACCCAACTTTACTAAACAACTGATCATCTGTATTCAGAAAATCGCAAAGAGCACTTTTTCAGTGGCCTTGGTTCACGCAACGGAAAGAGTGAGGTATCTGCTTTAAAACTCATATCTCCCAGCACCAGCAAAATAGCTACGTTTTCCTGGGTAACGATATTAGAGGAACACAGTTTTCGCGGAATGGTGCCGTTTCATGCACTCTTATCAACCACAAGTGCGTGGGGTGAACCACAAATAGATACACAGCATGCTAACGGAAGTTTGAATTCCTAGTGACACACTGGATCTTCGCTTGTCTATCGCGTATAAAACGTTGGCGGTTGACGAGAGTGTGTAGAGCTAAATCATCTCACGAAACTTGTCCTCCGATGTCATTACTCAGGTTTCTGAAAATTGCTGCACAGTTCTTCAAATGGTTTGACATCGGCCAGTAAATATTAGTATGCATGTGACTTTCCATACACTCAAACTCGAGTAAGGTAGCCAACCCCAAGCTATTAGGAAAGTGCCATTTAGCTGGATGTGGCTACTTAGAATTGATCTTGTGTCAGCTGAATTTTCTTTTCGACAATAGTCCGGGAACTGTGAAACAATTTTGACCGCTCAGATTTGAATTTCTTGGTAGTCTTGGAAAAAATAATTCAACGTATCTCGTAAGGCGACTTCATGCATGAAGTCAGGATTATGTTGTGCACTTACGGGTTATACGTGCCTGCTGTTTGTCCGTCCGCCATCTGAACCTTCCTTTTTGGCTGCATATTCTGACAGGAAATCTAGCTCACGCTCACTCCAGGGAGATATTATTGGCTCTACAATTATTTATTTTCTGTTTTTCTAGCTTCAAACCAGGTCAGGAACGGCGAACTCGTTATTCCACGGAGTTGACATGCACTGCCTCATTTTGAAATACGGCTGGCTGATGGAGCTTGCATGGGAACCTTCCAGTAGGTCGTGTGTGCAATATAGGAAACAGCAGCAAGTTTGTTGTTGTTTCTAATCATATCTGCAGAAGTCAAGCTTCATGGCGATTCGGTAAGCAGCTCAAATGAAGTAAAGATTGACACGTTTCAGCAGGTTTGTAAGCAAAATGGCTCATTTTGGAAGCGTGTTCTCTTGAACAGTTGATTACAGTGTCTGACGTTCTAGTGTTGAGATGTGAAGACAGTCACTCAAACAAACGAATGATTTTGGTGTCAAACTCCATTAGTTAGTAGTCTATCTCACTTAGTCTAATGAATTCACTACAGTAAACATCCGTGGATGGCCTAATAGGGTGGGAGGCTTGGAATGATAGGGAGGAGCTGTCTATAATATCGTGGAACTTTCAATAAGTGCAGACAGAAGAGTAGAAAATTGGGGTATCAAAATGCAACTGACAAGTTTTCCTTATCAGTTCTGTCTCGTTTATCAACATAAATTGGATGTTTGTGAAACTGGTTTGCAGACTAAGACGAGCTTAACGGGAGACTCAACCGAATCTCTCATTTGTAGTATTCCTGAAGCTACTGAGCTGCACTGAGTCCGCCACGTGTGAAATTCAAGATATCGAGACGCTTTTCGGAAAATGGCATTACTGGAGCCCGCTGTCGGATTGATGAAAAGCAACGGGAACACTTGCAATCATATCAGCAGAGATGAATTTTTAAACGGACGCTAACGCGCGGCTTCTCACGGAATATGAACACAAATGCTAGCATTCAGCTAACACGGACTCATCGACACGACGATGATCAATGACCACATCTTTCACTCAGTGCTCACCGAAATGAACGAGTCTCAATATTGCCTGAGTTGGGTTAGAGATTTTCATAGGACGTTAACTCGCATTTAGAGTTCACTCCACACTGTAGCACACTGTAGATACATGGACCTATGTACAAACATGAAAACACAATACAAACTACGTACTCACATGGTACGAACGGTTTCGCAGTCAGGTGAAGACCAGATGATGTTCACTAGGCTGGGCAATTTGATTGCAATCAGATGCGACCAAATCGTCCAACTCAGCCCACAAACCAACGACCATCTGTGCTACCTGAGCTACTAACATTCTCCTCAATAGCAGATGATGTAATACAGTTTGCTTGAATGTGAGTACACGCTCTCCAATTCTGGCTGACATACTCGGACTGCACCTTTGAAAAGCGGTACTTTTACTTTACTCCATCGACGATCCGAATGCGGTGCCGTTCATGTCTTGTTGCTGTAGAAAAGTGTACGCAGTGCAACACGAAAAGGTACAATGTAGTTTTTGCATCTTGGCCGGTGATGACCGGTCCAGACCGGTTCAGACTTGTTTTTGAAGTCCATCAAACGCGATTCTAACCTTTGGTGTGATTTCAACTCTGACAGGCTTCTAATCAGTGATTGGAGTGCTACCGATCTGGAGTAAATCTGGGCGATACACTGATCATTCGCCATATCATTCGCCTCGATGTTTGACCACTCTGGTGCTCTCCAGTTACAGGCACGTAGTAAGTAGACATTTTAGAGACCGAAACAGGATGTCACAGACACATGATGCCCTGAGACGCCGCGATTTCACTTCATATTGTGTAGATAAACGTCACTCTTTAGAAAAGTAGCAGCGTAAGGACTTTCGAGTCACGCGGTATTCGTCTGGCTGGGTAGCGTTTTAAATTGGTTAAGTGAACAGCAACTCCTAGTTTGACAGTCCAGAACTTCCCTACGTATACCACACAGTTATAGTGTTGAAATCTGCAAAATATTAGTGTGGAAACGATCGACACAGTTGACAGGTTTATTTGGACGATCCATCATCCGAAAAACGATCCACAATAGCCATCTGTTCACAGCGTCTGAACCAGTCGAATGTGATATATAACTGTTGGTTACAGTCATGGCATTTCCTATTTTATGTCACCGAGACTATTAAATCAATGTTGTTCCCTCCGCTTGGAAATCCACACTGTTCTTCTAGAACAACTTCATCCAAAATGTCCGCGTTCAGACTTATTGCCAAAACATCAGCGAGGATTTTACCAGCAATTCAGATTCCCGTACCTTTGAATAAGAGCAACATGGTGACATCTTTATAGCCCTGTGGAACTTCTGGTGAAAAGACGTTATGGAGATATTCATCTTCCAGCCTTTGTTCGCCAATGTTATACACTTCGGCCATTGACCCATCATTTTCAGGGGTATTCTCTTTTCACATTTGCGGATTTGCTGTTTCCGGCTTTTCCAGTGCTATAGGATTGTCCAAATGTTTCTCTGCGCTTTGATTCATTTGCTTCTATTTGACTTCCTACTGTCAGTTGGACAGTGTGCAAAGCCCAGTCTCTTCTAGGCCACCGATATATTTTGGGGGTTTTGTGGACGTTTTACTAGTCACGATGTCTTGAAGAAGCTTCAAAGAACTCATTGTGAAAACTGGATTCGTCCCTGGTGCTTCATCCACTGTACCATACACTCCATGAGATAGTTTCTTGTGGTTGGACATGCTTGACGAGTTACTCGGTACTCTGATGAAGGCTGCATTCTTCTATTCGACTGTGGACGAACTCACAGCGTCGTTTTCGTGTAACCAACCTTTTGGCTTTGGTTTCTACATCCTGCCTGGCTCTAGTAAGGTTTCACACGTGTTTTCACCCCAGTCTATTGTTCGTCCATTGACTTCCGTGGTTCTGACAGTCTGCTGGGAAACACGAAGTTTCGTCACACCCACCGAGTCTTTTGCGATATCCAGTTTCGTTGACCATACTTTTGATTCTTACACGTTACCGCTGATGCCGATGATTGGTCATGTTGCATTCGGCACCACTCATCAATTTGCTAAGGAGAATGTTTATGAAGTCCTTTTTCGGACAATGACCCAGTCCATTACCGCTTCTCGGATGAATCCATGCAGTCACTGTTTTTTTCAGGTTTAGACAAGATCAACATCAGAGCAGAGCGCATCTTTGACGATCCAAAGGCTGCTGCGGCAGGATGTGCAGGTGCTGGTATCGTTCTAAGTCACCGGGAAGAAGGATTCTTGCCTGACTGGATACCCGCTAATATTCTTCTTCTTGCGGTTCGTCTGGCAACGTCTGTGAAAGAGTCTCACAGGGGAGAAGTTGATCGATGTCTATGTGTCGTGTCTGCTCACGTCAACTTACTGTAGCGCCGACGCCGTCAAAGACAGGTTTTATGACGCCCTGAATGCCCTGTTGCGGGGAGCTAAAAGCTCAGATATCGTTGTGGTTGCCGGAGATATGAATGGGTAAGTGGACAGGTTCAGCGCACCTGAGACTCAATTAGGTGTTTGATGTGGACTGGACGCCGTACGTACGGACAATGGCGATTGCTTCAGTTGTGTGCTGACCGCGGGCTTTTTTTATCTAGTACTGCTTCCGACTGGCCACATAGTGTCCTCCAACGGCGTGTCGGCTACGAACTCAAGTCGATCGCATTGCCATCAGTTGCGGATGCCGCGGATCACTAACTGACTGTCGCTTGTTTTTGGAACACATTTGTGGATTCTGGTCACGCGCTCGTCTTTGATTTCCAAGGCCGAGCAAGGCGCGAAGAAATCGCTTGGGAACTGAGAGAATGGCGGATCCGGATGTTAGACGAATTTACCAGAATCGTCTTCTAGAGTCCGTTCCAAATGCCTCACCATCATATGTGAATTTATACTGGGACAAATTCGACACCTCCTAGCACACTGCTGGGGTTTTTCCTGTGGCACGTCACTACCAGGCGCACTCAAGCACTGGATATCAGACCAAACAGTGGCACTGATTTAATCAGAGAGAAATATTCCAGCCGGTCCTGAACATTATTTGACGCGACGGATTATCAGACGTCAAATGAAAGTGAGCGCGCGATCCGATCGTGAAGTCTGGTGAACTCGGAAAGCTAAATAAATGGAACATGCCTGGAATTCCTGAAAATTAGTTAAGTGTGTACGCGTACGCGGACCCCGGAAACCGCCTGGATGCGATCGAGGATCAAAATGGAACGACCACCTTGAATAATAACGTCTCTACCGGTGGGTCGGATACTTCGAACAAGTTTTTGTGGCCACCAGCTGCTACTCATCCGGAACCCACAATTGATGTAGAACCTGGGCGGTGAACGTAGAGCCCCCCACGGCCTTAGAGGTTTACGACTACATATGTTCTCTCAAGTGCCACCGAGCTCCTGGTCCGGATAACCGCTTTGTTCAGAGATGGGGGTAAAATCCTCAGTCAGCGTTGGGTGATCTGTTTGCCTGCATTTTGGAAATGGAGATTGTCCCAGACAACTGGTGAGAATCGTAGATAGTGCCCGTTTCCAAAAAGGAGCTCGCAGTGCGTGTGTTAACCACACTGGGGTCAGCTTTACCCCGGTCGTAACGAGACTGTTGGTGTCAATTTTGCTCCGTCGCTTTATAGTAGCCCGTGAAAAACTGAGTCGCGAGCAGCGAGCGGAGTTCAGGCCTAGTTGGGGTTGCGTTGACCAAAATTTCCCACTTTGTCAGGGGTTAGAACAACGCCATACGTACAACGACCCACAATTTTAATATTCGTGGATTTAAAGGCGCATTCGTCTCAGTACAATCGGTTTGTTATCCTTGACAAGATTTCCCATCAAGGAATGCCCCAGAAGGTTGTGAGCGTAATAAGTTCTTTGTATTCTCAGACTTCCGGGCGTGTGAAAGTATACATGGAGCTCTCCAAAAGCTTGCGTACACAAAGCGGTGTCTGTCAGGGCTGCGCACTCTTTCCATCCCTATTTCATTTCGTGGTCGATGAAATAATGGGACGAACGCTGGAGGTTCTTCAAAGCCCCGGTGTGCGAATAGCCTCTGACGAAAACCTTGTCGATCTGGAGTATGCCGACGTCGTTGTTCTCGTCTTCGAAAACGAGGAGAAGGCAAATGTGTTTTTGATTGAACTTACCAAAGTTATCCCGTCCTTTGGTATGCCCTTTGCACCCACAAAGTTTAGGGTCATGCTCGTGAACATGCAGCGACATGCAGTCACTGAACACGCCACCTACAATCCAGGGAGAGAAACTCGAAGTTGTGAAGCGTTTTACGTATCTTGGACGTTGTATTAGTTCGGATTTTAGTGTGATAGATGAGGTCAATGCACGCATCCGCAAGGCTTGGGTTGCGTTTGCTAATTTGGGGCACCTATGGCGTTAAGCAGTATATCCCTGAATCTCAAGGGACGTGTATGTCAGACTACAGTGCGGGCTGTTTTTTGTATGGCTGAGACTTGGTTTGTTCAAGCAGCAGAACTGAGGTGTTTTCAGATGTTCAACGGTCGTTGTCTCAGGACCATAACTCGTGTGTTGATGTCGGAGAATCCGTAATGAGGCAATTAGAAAGCGAGTTTTCGGTTGTGCAACGTAGACTTCCATTGAAGAATGTGTCCAGAGCCAGAAGCCGGGTTGATTAGACCATGTATTGCGCATGCCTAACCATCGTTTGCCCTAGAGAATACTGTTTTCCATGCTCATTCCAGAGTGGTGGAAGCAGAGGTGTCCAACCGTTGATCTGGCAGAGGAGTATGAGAGAAATTACGAGACTTTTGAGTGCTGTCAATGCGAGTCGCCTTCCAGGATGGGGACCGCGTGATCCCCTATGATCTTGGTTGGAGACGCTGCAAGATATGACTATTAATCGATGTTAGTGGTGTTCTTGTTGTCGGTTTCTATCCAGATTGCTTGAATGAGTGTCTGGAGGTGTAGGCACCTCGAAATAATTGCTGTTGGCTAGAACTAAGCCTCTTCCCGTCTACCTTTATTATTTTCTTCACTATAAGGCTTTCAAATAAATCACGATTGTACATCAGCGAAGTACCACTTTTGAACACTGACGTCATGCTGTCGATGATGATGATGATGATGGTGGAAAACGAAACGACAAAAGAACTATCCGAAATATCCAGGCGCCAAATAGCCCGCTTGGTTAGGGAGCGCTCAAGGAGAAGCTGCATCTCAAGTCTTTTGATGATATGACGCTTCAACATAATAGAGATTTTAAAGGGATTTGTTGAACTCTTAAACTCGGCTTCTAAACGCTTTTGACCGCAGAATAAGGATTTCAGCGGGTGACTGGAAAAATAACACCTACATAGGTAGACATATTAATTACATGAAATTACACAAAGCATCCCCGATGTGTAACGCACTTTCCTGATGAACACCACACTGAGCTTACCTAACCGAAAGTAGTTTTATTACTCATCAGTGTAGTTTACCGCAATTTGAGTGCGGCTACTTAACTTGGTCGGGCGTTTATGGCAAATAGTCAAAAAAATATAAAGCCTGACCTTGTTCAACTACTTTAGTGGACTTTGATGGACAGCTTCGGTAAGCAATCTAGTGGAAGTGGACCGAGAGCACGGGTACCTGCGAACGGCTGAGTTACCACTGGGGTGGGGTAAGTCTGTCATACCACGTAGCGTTTCATTAAGTCCACTACAACACGCCCTTCATAAGCTGAGGTCAGTCAACCAAACTGGATTACGGTGAAATACATTCATTTGCAAACAAATTTGGTTGTGCGAGAGACTCACATGGAACCCAGCTGAATCTCTCGTTTGTGATGTTTCCAGGTTTATGTTACGGTGTATTTTTCCATCGGCTTGCCTGGATGCACTTTCTGCAACATGCTTGTGCAGTTGGTCCCATGATGCAAGTGAGTGCAAAGACCAGCTGTCTCAGACATCTAAGACATATGCATTTTCATCTTACCCGATCGTTGGCGAAAAATAGGTTATCGGGTGTTACTAAAGTGCAAACGAATGAAAGTGACTGGCGTGACAATATGTCCACGCAGAATTTCGAAGTAGATGTCTGGCCCGCACTTTTTAGGCCACCGCAATGGACATTACTTTTACTAATGGACTTAATGTGTGGTCAGAGGTCAGCGTCAGAATTACGACACTTGAATGAAGCACGTCCAGAATAGTCCATGGCATTTTCATTTACTTGGTTTATCAATACTGACAGAATGTCCAATGCAATCAGCTTTGGCATTACCGTGCAAAGAATTTTCTCTCCATACCATTAGTTGCGATCGAATTTGACAGTATAATTTACTGATGGGTTCAATGAAAACTGCCGTGTAGGCGGCGACCACACACGATGCATTACCGATAGCTGTACCACGATGTATTAAACCACTGATGTCAGGAGTGATCCTAGGTTCGGAATTACTAACCAGTCATCGTTTTTTCTATTGCATCATCACAATCTTGTGGCATTCTAGAGAATTTCATGGTAAGACCTACAAGGCTTTGAAGTACAGCATCCATCGGTGACGGAATTTTTACACACTGTACTGTTTGGATGAGTAAGTCCGACTGCAATGGCCGGGTGAACTGCAGACCCTCACTTGATATGGGGAGTGAGCTACGCGATCCTGATACCTAGTCGACAGAGTTCAGCGTGATCGCACCTAATTTCCGTGAAATAAGTTTTCAGCTCCAATGGATCCGCAGGATTACAGATTCCATCAACCGAGTAAGCGAGGAAATGCAAATTGCGTATTTTTCATCAGTCATCACATTTGAGACCTCTACACTAATTAATGGAAGCCGGTTTTCGATCTTATTTTTTTAATGAAAGCATCAGCGTGGAGTAGAATTTGCTAGCACACTGAAACAATTCAACACTAGTTACTCACTGAGACACCGGTCATTTGAATTTAACGGATGTGGGCAACTAAATATTTTGTACAGGAATGTTGATGATCATCACCCAAATTATATCTTCCATGCTAATAATGACACAAGTTAGTTGCAGTACTTAATTGTTACTGCGCTGACCCTTCATGGGCGTTTAGAGTTAACGCACTGGCTTCATATCTAGAGGATGCTACCTTAGAAGCATATTGGAGACATCGTGAACCCTAGCTGGGTATTCATAACCGGCCAGTTTGGCATCCGAAATACATCACTGACCTACTAAATTTATCATATTTCCCTTGTTTGAAGCGTGTTCAACATATCCTACCATGGGTTCTTGCTCTTCTCCACATCTGTTTACGATCTGTCAGAGTATGCGCGACACGCTGTACAAGTAAATTCTTTGTGTCGCTTACTTCACGTCGTCTGACGAAGGTACATGAAGACGGGACTCAAGAACAATGAGCAGGATTCCGGCCAGGATGTGTGGGATATATCTTCCCACTCAGTGAAGTGTTAGAGCAACGACATGCGTATAAGTGACCTAAAATCTTGGTGTTCCTCAACTCCAAAATTTTGCTGCATTCTATCGACCGGTTCATACCCTTCCTCGTACAATTGAGTATGCTCCAGAAGTTCGTGAATACCATGCACCGTTTGTATCCGCATACATGTGGGCCAGTTCAAGTTCAAAGGAAAGAAGCCCGTCTACATGAGGCTTCCATTCAAAGGTGACTCGGTTGCTGAACTAATCACCAGAAGGCTTAGAAACTTTGTTGATGCGACATATATGGCTGCTAATCTGTATTTGAGTTTCAACTCCAGCCCCACTGTCAGCTTCCGCTTGAAGGACAAATTGCCACGTTCTACCACCAGCTTTTGCGTGTACTCATTTGTATGCTCGTGCCGAGCATCATACGTTGGTCGTACGACAAGGCATTTGTCGGACAGAATGCGGGAACACAATCCCATATCCCTGAGTGGTAGCTGGAAGAAACCAGGCTCAAGTGCGATCGCATCACATTTGGCCGAAACCAATCATGTCATCGACAAAGATCAAGCCTTCACCATCATATACCGGGCACCTCTGAACCGATCACGATTGATACGATTCAGACTAGTATCGATTGCAGAGACAATTGGAATCCGACTGCTGGATCCACAACTTTGCGTCCAGAAGAAACTTGTGCGACCTTTGAACTTGAAGTGGCCTGCAAAAAATCCGGTCCCACAAGCCTGTCTGACATTGACGTCACTCACCTGATTCTTTGACCCATTGACCTACCCCTCATTCAACCCCCCTTCCTTTGATTCCTGTAAAGTGTATGTATTCCCGCTTTTCAACCTTTTTTTCACGTGATTTCTGGTAACATATAAATTTGTGATGTATTAGCCAAGAGGAACAATCACAGAAAACAAGCTTTGTTCGCTACCTTCATTGTCCATTTTTTGTTTAACTTCATCATTGATGATGCAATGAAGCAAACACTGGAAAGTCTCGAAAACGATGATTTTCAGATCTTCCTGAGAGAGAAGCTTGCTAAGCTGGAATATCAGACGACCTTGTTCTCATTTTTATAGAAGGACAGGAAGTACAAGAATATTACTAGAACGCTGACCGAGGTCACAGGTACCCGCTTTCTACCCAAAAAATGCCAATTCGTACTACAGGACGTGCAGTCTTCGAAAATGCCTTTGATAACTCAAGGATTGACACTGGAAGTTGAAACGCTATACGTATCTAGGACGTTGCATTAGCTTTGACGGTAGTGTGCAAACGAAGTGAACGCGTGAGTCTCAAAGGCTAGAATTGCGTTTGCTAATTTGCACTATGTGTGGCGTCAAAAAAGCATCTTACTGGGTCTCAAAGGACGTGTGAATCAGACTAAAATACGGGCTGTACTGTTATACGGTTGCGAGACCTGGCCACTGCGGATGGAGGACATGCAAGGTCTTTAGGTCTTTGATGACCGATGTCTCAGAGCTATAACTGAAATTGGTTGGATCCAGCGAATTCGGAATGAGGTGATCAGGAGACGGGTTTAGATGAGACATAAGATACTTCCATCATAGCATGCATCCAGCATTACAAGCTAAATGGCTGGACCATGTGTTACCCATGCCAAACCACCGCCTGCCCAGACTAGCGCTGATTTCCGTGACTAGTTCGGAGGTGGACAGAATATTATGTATGGTAAAAGAAAATACTCGTGTTTGCCTTCCAGGAGGGGTTCACGTAGCTCTCCTTGTGCTTGGCTGTAAACATTAAACGATATGGTGGCTAACCGATATCAGTGGCGTTCTTGATATTTTCTATCCAGGTGGCTTGGTCGAGAATTTAAACCAGTATACTACCTATCCTTTTTCCTATGACAAAATTGTGAAAGCTGTCCTTACTGAGACCCGTCAGCAGTTCGCATTTCATGGATCTCCAGCAGGAATCGAATAGGGTTTGGAGACCGAGATTTCGACCACTATTACTCTGTCAACGCTTTTCGTACTTAGTTCAAAACTGGAATAGTCCTTGCTCTTGACAGAAAATTTTTGTTCTCATTTTGGAATAGATGCTTCTGCTTTGGAACCTGGTCACAGGCCTTTCCTGAATACATCTCGGAAGCGCAGTTAAATACTTGAAACGGAACAACACATGTAGTAGTTAAATTCAAATTTACCGTATTCCTTTTATGAATCCTCTAACTGCCTATCTCAATTTAAGATCAGGTGCACAAATCAGGTGACCCGATTTTCTCGATTTTTTTTCATTTCAAACCGAACTTACCCAGAAAAACTGGATGATGTATGGATGAATTTGCTGAAAAGGATGTGGCAGCTGGGATCGCTTTACCACTTTTTGGCCGAAACTACTGGTAATGGACAAACCAATTCACGCTTTTAAAGGCTTCCGATGATGGGTGTTTTTGTGGTTGCCATTTCGCAAACTTCCAAGCTGGTAAAAACATCAATACCAGGTTGCCCCCATCGCTTACAATCCACTGGCATCAATGTGGTCAGCACGTGCCTACTTTAGATCAAGTGAGACTCACTCTTGCTTTATGACTGACGATCTCGTGACAAGCAGAACGATTTTAATAGAAAAGAACTACAGGGTGTATCGTTGCCCGAACAACTGAAGCTGCTTATGTCGAATCTAACCGGAAGGGCACCGACACACGCGCACTAGATCCGTATAGTGGTACAGACAACAGGAAAGTAATAGGGTTCGGAAACCTGATGTTACGGTTAGGCGAACAAACTGTCAATGTGGCGAGATCAAATTTCGACGACAAGCAAGACGACCAAACAGCCGATCGAGCTTCATTCAAGGTCTGAATGTGTCACTTTACGTGGTAGCTAGTCCGGTTGTTTGTCCGTCAAGTAGCCCTCCCATATAGGTCGGTTTCTTTGTTTTCCGCATAGGACAGTTGACAGAAAGATGGGGAGGGAGCTGTTGCAACTTTTGTTGGGCTTTTTGATTGTTGTATTTTGAGTCTCTGCACTCGTTCAGGCTTTACAGATATGCGTCGTATATAACAGTAGATCGAGTGTTTTGTGGAGAGATATAAAGGATGCCTTTACGCACAAAGTTCAGCTGGTTATTTTGGCAATGTTTTTGCGCTCTGCGGGTGACATTTTGCTTACAAGCGCAAGCGGAGTGATACCTATCCACATAGTCAAAACGCACGTCCTGAGCACACAGTTTTCCATCAATACTTGGATAAGATATTGTGATAAGTGGATAGAAAAACCGAAAAAACAGTCAGTAAGGATGAATATCACGTCATTCAACTATCATTTCGGTTGAACAGACAACTACTATTAGAGTGTTTAGTATCTGCTAATCTGAAATCCCCGTTTGAAAAATGTTGTTCCAGTTTTAACTAATTCACCCCATGGATTTCGCTTCATACGTTTCAAGAATCGTAATTTGAAGGCACACAATGTCAGTTCACCAGTGACAGGCTCAGATAAACAACTAGAAATTGTTTCATATATCATTTGGATGTGCAACGCATCTCCATGTAGATACCATCGGTCTACATGCAGCTCAAACGAAATCCCCAGCTATAAGTTCGGCCGCTTGTACGATAATCGGTTGTGTCTTCACAGCAATTTGTCACGTTCTGAAGTTGTAACGTATTTGCATAAGCTTCATGACGTCAACAATGTTGTTTTTATTGTTACACTCCGAATTTGTCCCGTTTTGCTCAAGTAATCGATTTTTCTGGTACTATCCAACCTCCTAGAGTGTATCTACATCGGTGAATAAGTTATACCGAAAATGCTGTGTGGGTTTGAATAAAACACCAGGGGGTGGTCGTGGGTCACCTTCAACAATGCACATCGTGTTCAGCTCTAATCAACTCCGTACTGTGAATGTCCCAACAGAAAAAAAGATATGTAATTGTGCACAAGTGGAATATATATATATATATATATATATATATATATATGCTTGTTGCTCGTTGGGTTGAGCACGCAATGGTAAGAATTGATGTGGTACAAAATAACTTCCTGAGCTATTTTCGAAGACATGAATATTGATTTTGAGTGCCTTCAGAGATTGAATGAACATATTGTTGTACATATATATTGCACATGTATATTGCTAACACATGTAAATAGTGGAACGTGTCAAATGAGATACAACAAGAAGAAATAATGGATGTGGTATTTGGAAACCTACAGTCCTCTCCATGCAACTAAAACTAATAGAGTAATAGGTAAATTATGTTCAGAAGAAAATGACCTCTAGGCTGATAATCACCTCTTATTTTTAACACTTTTGGTGACTAATTGGCTTGAACCTGCGTACAATTGGCAAAAGAGTCGGTTTGTCAGCATATATTTAATCATTGCAATGAATATTCGCAAATGAATATAGATCAAAATTTGTGACAGCTGCTTACTTTCTAAAATGTTGGAATCTGATACGGTAGCGCAGAAAAAGTTGGGAAAACTGATGTAGCTTTCCCACTCCTTTGCGCACTTGAAGAAGTAAGAAGTTTTTCTGCCTACTATAGACCACCTTTTTGACATATTAATTGCTCAACCTATGAATATGGTGTCTACAACACGGGCATGCGCGACACATGAAGCATTTGTCAACATAAAAATGTTTGTAGCCCCAGAAGATCTCTTTCAAGCTTGAATCCATCACCATCACCATTCGAGTATGGAGAACATTTCATATACACTTATTATTACTGTAAGCTTTCAACATATAGTTAGGTCGACAGACTACCGCAGTCCACCCAATCACTTCATGCATTTGCTGACTACCAGGCAATCATTTGTCGTATGGTTTGGACTTTATCTCTGATTATAACAGCCGTATCTTTGCGGTCGACAGAATAGCCTTTAGGACAAATTTTGCCAAAAACTCCATAATAACCCTACACAGTGTCTCTCTTCAAGAATTGCTTGGTTGTAATATAAACAGCACAAACATAGAGCACCCCCTTAGTAGTCGGTGAATTACTTCCATGCATCAACCACAAATACAGTACATGTGGTTACACTGCAGAGTGGATCCCAAAAGCATTCGCTATTGATGATCACCCAATACAGCACCACCTGCTATAAGTTACAGTGCAGCACCAGCTAGTTTCACGTGGACTCCCCATCAGGATTGCCAGAATTCCTATGATGCGACAATATACCGCCTGATTCGGACGTCACATGACTGATTTCCATGAATTTGTTGGTCCGAATACTCAGTTGCCTGTTACTACGTACAAGCAGAGAGGCCTGCAGTCCAATAATTTTAGCGCCTCAATCACACAGTTACTTAGGCCAAGGTTGGTAACAAGACAAAGTTTTCAACGAGATACTTTATTAGCCACCACGACAACAAATCACTGCATTTGTGTTAAAGTCAGTTCATACTGTACCATTGTACATTTCGTATCCCAAGTACTGACAACGTTGGTTGTTTGGCGAGTGGGATACAAAAAATGTTCGATAGGCAAACGAACCATTCAGTTCATTTTGATAAAGTTTGAGGGGATGAGAAAGGACAAATCAGGATCGAGCAGGTCGATATCCTATCGGCAAGAGGAGTTCAAAAGCAGAAGAACACATGATGAAACCACACCAAACAGAATCGTGTAGGAAATTACGTTAATTAAGTAGAACAGTGTCTACAGAAAAGAACATCTGTGGAGATGTTTTGGTGTCTCCATGATGGCTCATGATTTATCATCATCACTTGTAGGGCAGAAGAGAACGAACTTGAATAGATCTGATGGTATGTGTGGATAAAGCGTGAGACATATTCATATGGGTCAAACATTCCCCCAGTCACGTTAAGAGATGTCGTTTTTGACGAGATATACTTTCCTAATCCTGCATTTGAGTACGCTTTATTTGTTTGTGTGATTACACCGAGGTCATTGGAATTTCGCAACTTTACTCGCACAAACACCACTTACATGAGCTGTGGATCTAACTGGGAAATATCTATCGGCGAATCATTTGAACATGCACAATAGATAAACCCCAACGGCTTATCAAGCCTAAATTCCGGGAGAAAGATATGTTCGTACCGCACTCTGAAGGAAGATAAGCTTGAGATAGATAACCCCACCCTAACAAGGAACATCTGAACTAAGAACTCTGACATTTTAGTAGAACAAACCCGACGATCCTAAGTAGGTTCCTCATAGTGTTTGAGGAGCATTCTTGTTCGAATGCCAACAGGTGACAACAACTTAAAACAAGAACTTTTGGCAGTTAGATGTCAAGTAGTTGCAATCTGTATGGAATCCACTTGTCACCTAATAGGTCCCATCTCCGATGGAATTGTGTCGTCCTTCACAGACGCTACTCTCACCCAGAATCCGTCCTCCTGGCCCGTCCACCGGTTGATGAGTGGACCCAGATAACACTAACATCCGGAAACGCTCACAATGGAGTCAGACATCTTGGGAAGAATAGCTTGCTAGATTAAAAAAGGTGACGCCATTCAGACAGTCGTCGTAAACAAAACGCTTGGTGCTACCTAATAATGTCTGTCCTCTCTGACTCCGGTGATAGACCTACAGAGCATGAATAAAATGTGATAAACGTGAACAATATTCGTGCAAATACCAACCAACATTCGGATGTGGTTCAACTCTTCATTGTTCCCGAGCTGCGAGGATTCTAATGAAATCTACTGGCAGAACCGGATAGTATGATAGTTTTCCTTATTGAAATGAATGAAGAGCTTCATCACCTTGTGTGTTATCCCCACTATTCTCCTTCCCGAACAAAGAAGGGAGGTTCTTGTTGAGGGTGTTTTGCTTACTGGAAGACAGTGCTATAAAATCTCGTCAGTTTTCAACCTTTGAATAACGATGACTTTTGAATACAACCAGGAAACTGATTTTGGGCCATCAAACACTCTTCTAGGTAGCCACAACACTGCAGTCGTTCGTCGTTGGAGGCTCGTTGGCTCTACTGCACTCGTACTTACAGCGTAGTATAATGTAAAACATGTACGATTGCACTCTAGGCCTCTTTCAGATAACTTTTAGTGACCCACGTCACATCCAAGCTTCAAAACCTGTCCGAGCCAATTTCATCGCCGCAGATAGGAATAGGTAAGTTCATTCGATGAATATGACAATTTTCAAGATGTTTCTTTCTCTGAGGCAGAGCTCTGGCAGGCACACTGGGATATATGGACATAGGACCTTTATATTTTTCGACAGATGAGACCTCAGACGCCTGGCAAGACAGAAAAATTACGTAAGGAATCCTCCTAGAGAATTCACTTTGGGTTATTACCAGCGGTTTGCTTCTGAAACTAAAATTTCACCAGAAGAAATCTGTCTCTGCTCTACGATAATCATTGTTTACTTACCAAAATCATCCAGTATAATTGTGACTGTTAAATTCCTGTTAAAATAATTCGGTAATCATGGTTTTTCGGCACAGTCGTTCCTCATAAATCCTTTTTACTTTCCGTGCATTGTTCAAAGTCCACCATCCACCGTAAAATGATGACCATCTCTCCGTTGATTTGGCGTAGTTTGGCGTCGTCGTCGCTAGAATAGTTTGTCTGTGTGCTAAGCAAGACTGAGCCACGCATTACCTGAAACCCACCGAATCTAACTGGACTTGAACAAGTGAGATTCCAGGGTTTTTAATTTTCGTGTGCTAGCTTTGTACTTAGAGCAAAGCGTGTTGAACGAATCTAATTAAAAACCTTATGCTCGTAAAAACTAACACAAAATATTCTGAATAGTTCATCTGCATCACATGCTTGGCACGTTGTCTCTCTGTGGACAAACATGATACTCTAGTCTGCATCGATATGTGACCTTCAGTTATCGAATGATATCACGCCAAGTGGATGAAAAACAGACACAAACCCGCCGGATCTTAACTTGTTTGCTGTCACACATACTACACCGTTTTTATAGCCCCAAACTCTCCTTACCCTATGACAAAAAATAGCATTCTATATGTTTTGCAAAACACCAACGTACTGACACAACAAACACGGCGTAATCCTATAAAGTATGAAGATTTGAAGGTCGCCAGTCCCCGTCATCTGGATCACTTGAAGATAACGGTTCACTCACCTAGAATAGCCTAGATAATAGCCGCTAAACGCATTGGGTTATCACAAAGACGTATTCCTAAAATGGTAAAGAACATCTGGTGACTAGTGGGAACTCCAGAAGCACCCGTTTAAAGTGCGCCGCTTCATCCCAACCTTTAGCTTGACTAGCTTCAAAAGACATGCCAACTGCGAAATGTTTCAACAACTAGTGTCTTTTGCATTTTCAAGGTTGCATTATCGGCTGTTCCAAGTTAATTATTGTCAAAGAAGGTTCATTAATGTGGCTTATTAGTTTATCTTCTATGTTTATGACATGCATGAAATCATTCGAGTGTAAGCCAACTAAGAGACTCTACTTCGGTGGTACATGACATTCCTACAGTGATATCTCCTCCGGGGCATTAAACCAGCCATTTGGGGTGGTGGAGGGTGTCCCTCTTTTGCTCTGGAAGGTTTGTTTTCTCGAAGATGACTTTGATAAGTTTAACTTCTGTGCCTTCAAAAACCATTCCTCAAAAGAGGTGTTTCCTCAAAGAGGGTTTCCTCATTGGGAGAATACTGTGATGAGTTACACTGCACAACAATAGTAAATGATTTCCATACCTCAACACCACTGACGCGATTCGGCTCCCCTGATTGAGAACACAGCTGTCCTTATTATTGTCACATAAAATTTATAACCTTTCTGTTTTTGCACTTTTTGCTTAAGTTCCTCATAGAAAGAGGGTGTTTCGAGCATTTCCTTGTATGTGGAAGCATCCAAGTGCAGCAGCTCATTAAGTAACCAAATTTTGGCAAAAATATTGGATGGCCTTATACTTAGTTCGTGATACATGTAAGCGTATTCCTCACCTGTGAGACCGAAAACATTCGCAGAATGGTGAAATGAAACGTGGGACCTCAGGTGGATCCCAGCAAGCTGCTCAAATATGCACTTGTGAGTTTATTCGACTATGAGGCTTCTGATACATGCGCTGATAGAGTGGTCAGAACACGTCTGTGTAATGTGTCTGGCGATCTGAGTTCAGATCTTCAAGTACGGTCCAGGAGATGGACTGATCATGAGCTCTCACAAAAGGAAACTTGAATTCAGTGCTTCCACACTTTGGCATCAGCTAAACAGAATAATCAAGCCAACACAAGAAGTGAACAAAACTAATCAGTAGCTCATAGTAGAACCTGGAGCTTTTCTGGGAGTTTCCGTTGTGGCTTGTTAAATACACTCTGAAGACATCATTGAAAAAACATCGACAAGCTATTCAAAGGTGGGAATAACTATATCCCTGTTTGAATGACTGCACTTCACCCTATAATTCGTGAAGCTGTATGGCGTCATTGTAAGTACAACCAGATACCGAATACATCAGAGCTGACTTCTCGTTTAGTGGAACCTTTCAGAACGCTTAGGTCCATTTGCAATTCAAGCAGCTTTGACGCCAACCTTTCCCAGTATGTCTATTGCAAATAGCCCTCAACAGCCAATGAGACAAAATAAATAGATCAGACACTCATCCGAAGAAAACATAACAGTAATGGCCACACAGTTCTGGAGCATCAGTTCGACTTTTGATCAGTGCTGATTTCTAGAAAAAACACCTAGCCTAAGGAGCTCGGTGGTTCAATGTTTAAAGTGAAGTTAGCAACCAGGGCTATTACACAAAATTCTGCGGCGCTGGCCACAGAGCTCATCAGCTGATATAGCAAGAGATCGCGTGATGCAGCGCGCACTCACCTGATGAACCACATGACCCACAAACAGACGCACACAACTCTAACTTTGCTGCGGAACTTTCTAACAATCTCTGTTCCCTAAACAAGCTAGGGTTTCTCTGCCTAAACTTTATTAAGGCACAGTGCCCCTTCCTCAAACAAAGCAGTCATGTGGATCACTTATCCCTCGAGGTAGAAATTCTGCTAAACAATATTGACTCAAAAACGAAGCTTGATTTATGGACACAAGTGAATGTGTATGCAAAACATACTTTCTTAGAGGATCAACATTAGCTGAGTTTATGTTGTTTTGCTTTCCATTTGGATAAGACTTCCAGAAAATCAAATCACTATAACCACCTACGCCAAACCAAAATTTCCCTACCAAACGCTCTGATTGCTTTCACTGATTAAGAAGTCATGTAATCAGCTGAAAAGGTTTCCCCTTCAGGTTTCTTGCTCGTGTTCGTTCGCTGAGATTCATGATCACAAACAGTCGGCAATACAATAGAACTGAGTAAATTCACATTTGGTTTGATACTGCAGATTCCATCTCGATGGTGGTAAACCTTGGAATCGCTCGGTAGGCACCTCACAAGAACGAAAAACTCAATGAGAAAACATAACTGTCACCCGAGGTTATCCACTCCTATAAGGTCGCCAAGAGACAGCTGGATTCCTTAGCGTGAAAGCTGGCATATGTCCATCCGCCAACTACACCCTAACTGCCAATTGCCAGCTTCCCACCGAAACGCTAAAAAAGGGACTAACAGAGGCCACGTTAGTAACGGGGTACGTGATTCTTAGTGTGAGGCATGGGTAATATAAATCTGACGTTAAACTGCAAAACAGACACTCTCCTACTCCCAAATGATCGTTATGTATGTTGCCTTTTCATAATGGAAACTACTCACAAGGTTACTGGAAACTCTTCGACAGCCCACGACCGGCTTAAACATCTAAGAAGGATGTCGAAATGCTCTCACAACATTTCTTCTTAGAAATGGATTCAAAAGTAAGCCATCTTTCTTACATTTTGGAATCACTTAGGCGAAATTCAGTTCAATGTGGATGTCTTCAACATCAGCCATATAATTTTCAGGGAAACAGCTGAAATTCTACTTGATATGATCTTTTTGACAGCTTGACCACGCAGCATCGTAACGTTCTTCTGCAACCAGCTGAGCCTTAACTACCGACGTTTCGCTATTGCAGCAGCAGCCTTAAAAGCTGAAAATGCAGCGATTTTCGAGTTTTTCATGAATCAGCCTGTCTGAGTAATCAGTCCACTGGATTGCAAAAAACACTGTCAGTTGTCCAGTGAGTCAAAACAGTTTTATCAATAGAATTACAACATCCACTGTGATTTGCGTGGGTGTCGTCTCCAATCTCAATGCGTAGACGCATGGAATTTTGCAAGACACGAGAATTAATCAAAGACTGTTTGCAATATCATTTTTGGATGTCAGTGCGTCACTTACACAGTGCCAGGATAAACCGAGGAGCTAGACAGAATTACAACGTATAACTTTATATTTTCTTCTTGTCGGCTTCGTACTTAAGCAAAAAACAACCACCGAAGTGGTTAAGTTAGGACTATTGACAATGGTGAGTGAGTTTACTTTTTCGAATGTGACGTGAGATCGATCTTGGTTAACTCACAACGGCAGACCAGAGGAATAGTAGCCACAATTAAATCGACACCCTCTTAAGTGGAAACAGCTTGAAACAGCAGTGATTCACTTTCAAACAGCTAGATCACCTCTACCAAACCGATAATCACTCCGACTGAATTATCACATTCAGGCACAGTAATCACACAGTACAGACGAATGCAATTTCATCCTCTTATTTTGGCAGATGAAAAAGGTGGCTGTGGAGCACTTCTTCCGGATATTACTATTGTCGTGCTCAGTCTAGCTACCACAAACTCCGTGCAAGTCTGAATGTGTTGTTGCCTCACTCATCTACGAAGCCAGCGCGCACCACAGTACACTCTCAATGCACGGTCACTCATCATAACGGCACTCACGTCCTGTACACATAACGCGTAATGTCAGCATTTCGGAAATTTAGAGACAGCACGAAAAAACGTATAATCAAAAATCACAAATATGCGATTACTTCTTCGTCAGCCCACGTTCCCGAATTCGATTCACGAAAGCATCACTGTCACCCACACCTAAGGTGTAAATTAGCTAGGGTGTATAACTTCAGGGTTGCTGAAGCTGACAGGGCCGCATCAAGGGAAACCGGAGGAGCCTAATTCTCACTCTCATTATCTCATTCTCTCTTAGTATCTGCTCGGTTTCTGCCCGCGCTGAACAACCCGAGACTGTTAATGACACTAAAGCGCAGATTCGATTGCAACGACAAAAATGATTGCCTCATCAATTTTATCCTCCATACGCACTACTCAGCCTCCCTAGCAGAGAGTTTTCAGTCGAACGCAACATAGTCATAAGCTTCCAGTAACATGATGCTTTCATCGGGCAGCTCCCGTTCGTCTGCGAATCCTGCTTTACGGAAGGCTTTATTGCCACATTCCAGACATTCATCCCGGGATCTATGAGCAAACCGAACTCCTTGGAGTAAGAGGATATTACCCACGAGTAACCGTGAGCAACCGATTTTTAGCCGCCCGAATGGGAACTTCCAGGAGACAATTTGTGTCATGGCACTCCTTGGTTTAGTGGAGCACAAGGACTAGTGGTAAAGCGGAGGGTAGTCCAAACAAACCAATGAAAACCTTCCTAGGATTCCGTGTACTATCACCTCATACCGGAAAATGATTTCTCTCACCTATCCAGCCATATGCGACTGAGTATAGATAGTCGATCACGAAAAACGGGTTAGTCATCCAGGCATGTTTAGAGTAGGCGGGATTGGTAGAGCAGACTCACTGTCATGGAAACAGCTATGATTTGTATTTTTTCCCACCACCACTGACGGGAGGTTTTCTCCAAGCATTCTGAGACAAAAAACCAGCAGAATGCATTTTTACATGCTTTACTCTCTGTTAAGTGCGTTATGTTAGCGGCTAGAGGTAGCTATCCGCGGATCCATTATATTGAGAAAGTATAAGTTTAGTGCTTACCCTAAATAACTGAACACTGGACCCTCGCAGCGCCGAAAGCAGCTTCTAGGGACTCTGAAAGACACCCTCGTTAACCTCCTAAGCTTTGTTCGGCTAAAATGTCCTGCCGTGAGTGGCCGGACACAGGAACCTGAGGCATCAATAAGCGCTCTTCTGCTTCGGGAAGTTTTTCGGAATAATCCTTCCGGGGATATGCATATATTCTGTTACTAAAGCCGAATGGCCTTTGGTGCGTTCGTTTTTTTTTAAAGGCAGGTCCTGTTGCAGTGAGTCTGGATGTGTGGCACAATGATAGAGTTGTGTAAAGCGACAGGACCTAGTTGTTTTCGACGCCGCAGGAGGACGTGCCCTTTCTCATCACTGGGCACTACAACCAGCAGCTTGTGATCGTGGTGCGTATATGTCGTCACTTGGTCAAGGTAGCTACGGTTTGCTAAAACTTACACAGCCGAAATACGTAGACTCGAAAACGGTCTTGCATGATTAGCTGAGAGTCACATAGATCATGAGCTCTTAAAATGTCTCTTCCAGGTTTAGTTGCTCTGACATCTGCTAAACCGCGTAGGACAAACTCACGTGATCAGTCAAGCGGTCATGAATTTCCGACTCATTTGGTATAATCGGAACGACCAGTGGGTATGACGAGGCCACTGAAACAACCACTGTAGAAGGCTGTGGATGAAGATTGGGGGGAGCCCGATGAACGAGTGGGTTGGGGCTCGAAAGCGCACGTAGCAAAACTGCACATTCGGCCAATCAGGTCTGCACAATCTACATGCAGGATAATGTCCAGCACAAAGGTAGTTTTGGCTTATCCAGGAATTCCGCAGTGATTCAAACGTATGTACTTCTCTCAGTTACAAAAGCCTCAATTAAAACACGTTAAGGCTGTTTACAGTTGTTGAAACTGTTGTCGTGCATAGCAGTTCTAAACTAGCAGTCCTCAACTGTAAGCCGAACGTAACGAACAGAGTGTTCTGAGTAATGCGCAAATCGGCGAGTGATGGAAACTTTAACTTGTGATTGAAACATTGTTGGCAGTTACAACGCTTTTATTTCGAGCTGATTCCATGTTGCAGCATAAAGCGAACACAGTTGCTGAATGAGTTTAGAATTCGCTATGAATTAGAGATTGTGCACAACAAAGGCATTATATCCTGTTCGAAGCATGAAAGCAATACGTCGACAAGGTCCTGCACACCAAGTTAAGCCCACCGAGGGTGCTTTTTCTAATTCTCCCCTTGAGCCAAGTCGTCGTGATGACCTGCATGCTCCAGGAGATGAATTTCAAGGAAGAGCTACGAAGGCATGAGAAAGAATGGGAAAGGAATGGGGAACGGATGTATACAGTCTAATTTGTAGATTATCAAGCTAGAAACCGTAGCCCAATGCTCTCTGTTTAAAAGATACTGGTAACCAGGTGTCGGACAATGCATGTGTGCATGTATCTATGCAGTGAACAACAGAGTTAGGGGATTACAGTTGACGTACGGCCCATGTAAGATGAAACAGATAAAATAGGTAGATACCGATGGAGAAGGTATTTGATGAGGAATTATTACGAACATCTCTATGCTTGCTTAGCTCAAAGTTGACAAGTATACATGTTGATACGCCACCGCATTTGAAAGTTTTTTCTTTAGAGATCGGACAGTGAGATGAAAGTCTTTTTAAAGTAGTCTGGGGAATACAACAGGAAAGTAGTAGATCCAGTTTTGGAAGACACAGGAAACGATAAACTTAAAGAGGAGACTATGGAGTATCATCAATCTGAGTATAGAAGTACACTCTTAGGACTTTGGTGAACGTGAGAATAAACGGTAATTTTGCAAGACGAGTGCAACTTCCATCTGAGATGTTGTTACTCGAGGAGCCACTCAACACGTGACCATGTGACACGATTCCCGTGATTGAAAGATGAGTTGTATCGTAGCTTGTTCCCTCTAACTGCAAGTTATTCACAATGCTGATCAGCCACTGGTGGCCGAACAGTTAAGAGTTTCAACTACTATCCGGAAGGTCAGGGGTTCGAAACTCCTGAAGTTTCATGGGGTATGCACTACTGACGGCTCCCAATAAGGAGGACGCAACTGTATAATGCTTCTTGGTTTTTCAGCGTAGATTGGCTTCGCATGCAAGACGAAACCTCAACTGAAAAGTGAGGAGACCATGTGAGATTACTCGAGGTAGCTAGTCCTAATTAGTTCACTACGGGAGATCTAGGAATGTAGGCCACATCAATATTGGGGAAAGAAAGGTCGCCGAGTAAGTCATTTTATAAACTTCCGTGGACCAGAGGGAACCCTATATCATGTCATTCCATGATACGTATTCTCCTTAGACCATCTGTTTAATATTGGATTCGCAAACTCTCTCCAGCCGAAGACTAAATCCTCGGAATGTATGCAGTGGATGAAAAAATCAGGCATAAACACTCTACTGATATGCAAAGAAAAAGAATACCGAGAAAATACAGCATCCTAGAGAAAAGTTGTATGTTTCAGGAGGGTTGTTGTACCACCCAGACTCGTAAACTGATTTGTGAAATAGTCCATAAAAGGTCGGATCAGAGCCACCCCACTACTAGTCCACGAAGAAGTTGTAACCATTCAATTGACAGTGTGGAGTGCATTAGTATAGTCCAGGAAAACCATCCGAACCACTTTGTTTTTACAGTCCAGTAAGATAGAAGGGGCTCCTAATCCATGTGGGTCGAGCCTCTTCAGGAGAGCATGGTGATTCGACACTCAATACGGGGTTGCCACTGTCCTCCTTTAACTTCATTTTGTATTTTGGAAAGAATAGTAGATTACGCCAGGTACGTTTTGAGACTTCAAAATATATAACTTTAATACGAGAATACCTCGGGAATACCCTGACTTCCACATAACAGGCTATACGTTTTCAACTGTTGACAGGCTCATCTCCTTTGAGTTGTTTTGTTCTAGTCCACGCTGCTAGCCTACATAATAAGCGAGGCCACTCCACATTTGCAGCAGTCACTCAGCTTTCATCGTTATTGATTTCATTGCCGAAAAGATATCAAGCTGTCGATCAGCAACAAGGTTTTTACTATTTGCGTGCAATTCGAGAAGTGTCTAAAATCCATGGGATTTGACCATGGCTGCCTTCGCCAGGTGGTTCCTATCAAACTGACGCATTGGACAGACATTGCAAATACGCACAATGGTGGTAGGCCAGATTGTAGACGAACGAAATATATACTTACAGTTGCAGTGTTATCTAGCTAGGTTACCCTCTCCAAATGTTGGAAGACCTATTTTCGGACCTAAAGCTGGTTGAGAGGCCTCGGTCAGACTGGAAACGAATGAAAGATTGTCAGCCGATAACACTGTGTTGTGTTATGGACGTCTGGACTACATAGCAGATTTATTCTGTGTGCTTGGGAAGCAGATGACCACTCTAATCGACGGCTAGAAACACACTTAAAGAGAGTACGCTGAATTCATCATTGATTTTAGATCCCTGAGTTACCAGTCCTAGCCACTTTCGCCTTCCGGTTTTAGTCCCCAAGACTCCAATTAGTAGCACCTTCCTCTTTCGTTCTACTTTCCGATTTTCACATTTTGCATGGTTGCCAAATCGAGGTCACCAGTTACTTGGGGAAAAGGAACAACGCTGGTAATCACGGTGGTGATGAGTAGGATGAGCTAATGTAAAATCATCGTGATGTTGTAATATCTACTCACTGAACATACGGACAATACTGCTGTTACTGCGAAACGTGATTACTCCAGCGAGATACTGTCTGATTATGGCTAATTCTGGAGTACACATCGAAACTCAGATCACAAACGTTAGAAGTCTACTTTTTTGATTGTTCAAGGCGCTTAAAAGTAGAAACTGTCGGAAGTTTGGTTAAGCAACGAATAATTTTTTGAGTCGGTTGCGCTTGAATATTCTATTGTTTGAAGCACTTTGTCCGCCTTCCTGTAGCTAAGAATAAAGTTTATCTTTGGCGAAATACACTCATTTGCAAAGCGATTTGGTTTTACGAGAGACTCACCTGGAACCCGGCTGAATCTCTCGTTTGTGATGTTTCCAGTCCTTCTGCAGAAGTCCTCTATCGCACTACTTCCAACAGGATAGGGCTGGAACCAGAGAGATCCGTTTTCCCCCTTGATGGTCGCTTACTTGACTGCGGCTGTACCGGATTACACCAATCAACTCGGTTCTTTTGAGAACAGCATGGCATACAATTCACTTGGTACTCGCTGGGCGGCAAAATTTAATTCAATGCAGCACACCTATATCGCATTACAGAAGAAAGCGTCACAGCGGAATCGCTGAAAAGAGTGAGTACTGAATATGGTCCAGTCTGAGCAGGGAGGGTGACATAATAAACATAGGGTAGGCTGATAAACTAACTGTTATCCCATCCTTAAGATTTTTGTGTTCAGTTTTCAGTTTGTTAATCTTGATAACAGTTAGCTTTTCGGGAAATGGTATCTCTTGTGGAGACTGGTTCTCATATGAGACTATTTTGGTCACCTTCTTGAGGATGTTTTTCTCTAAAGGAGACAGCTGTGATGTTAGTTTTACGTAATGCCGGTAAATTAATCATTCGACCTATTTGGCTGTCAAATGCTTGGATTGTCTTCCGGCTAAATTGAACCGAAGGTAAAATTTATGATTTTCACACTGTGAAGGTTGCCTCCGCTTCACTGTTCCCGTCATATGAAGTCATTACCGTAAAGTTTTGTTTTAGATTAGGACATTTTCCATAGAGACAAATTTAAAAGCTTCGATTCAAGCATCGTGCTCTGCTCCTCTAAGTAGCCCACTAGGGCAAATTTCCCAGGACCAAACTGAAGACACATTCTATGTTCTCAAATGGCTATGTCCCAATGGGGAAGATCACAAATGAGACGCTTATCAGCACCGACACAAATGTTTGGGTTGAATAGCGCTCTAACCACTTTGTCACATGTACATTTGACATGCTAACCTCCACTTCGCGACTGCTCTTGACTTTCCTTCGGAACAACATACTACGTTTTTCAATGGAAATTTACACACACAGAGGTAATACGCTACTCATAAGGTTGCTGAAAATGTTTCGACAGCCCACGACCGGTTTCGCCTTTCTTGGGGCTCATCAGGTAGGTGCAGTCCCCGAATTTTCGTCAACCTTATGTTCAAGTAGTGTATTACGTCTATACATGTATCGCGATATCTCGAATATCCTACCAACTGAAACATGAGGCGACCTGGTACAACACATTCAGTTGCTTAGAAACATCATAAACGAGCAATTGAGCTGGATTCCAGGCGAGTCTCCCGCAAAACCAAATTTGTTTGCAAATAAGTGCATTTCGGATATTTACACAGTTTCAATTCCTAATGAAAGTACTGAAGCTGAGGAATGTGATGAAAAAGCACAGCCTAGTACTCAATTCCCAACCACTTTTTGATGCTAAGTGACAACATGTTTTTGCGTTGCATTTTGTTGGTTTTGGGTTCTTATTCACGTTCCGCTGGATGGAGAAACGCTGGCCTAGATTGAGGTGACCGACGATCATCATACAATTCACTATGTGGCACCGGTATGCGTCAGTCGCGGATATGCAAGGGTAGTGAAGTTCTGGGGCATGCAATTAAAATAAAATGGAGACTTATATCCTACCTTCATGAAAACTTTCGAGAACATCTTGACACAAATGAACCTTCAGTAGTCATTTCAGGGAGCATGCGATACGGTTCTTCTTCCTCTTCTTTCTCAGTGGAAGCACTAGCGCCGAAGAGACACGTTGGGTGCACTCGAAGAAATTTTCTCAACTAAAGAGTATCGTACAGGGATAAGCGCCGTGTAAGTTAACTTTCTTGACGTATAAGCTAGTTCCTTTTTGCACGCTCATGCTCCGTCTTACTCCTAAGCTGCGTTTTGCAGCAATACTTTTTGTGCAATAATAAAAGTCCTGGGTTTCTTTAGTTCTGTGCTGCTTAAAGAACATCAATAACTTACGTACTTATTCTTAAGTGTTATTTGAATGATCTTTCAATGGGTTAGAGCTGTCTGTGGAAATCATGTCATGTCTTTTTCCAGGCTTTATTGTTAGTTCTTCTGTGTGGCAGACAAAACGTGATATCCAAGATTACTGACCTAAATCTGGGTGGCACGTGTCGGCCTGAATCCCTGACGCCGGAATGCTATCCACGATGGAGTACAATTTGCGTGAATCAAAGTCTAAGTTTGATTCTTGATCTCTGAGCTACGTAGGTTGTTGTGGCAGACCAGGTTATCCAGGTTTAACACATCCAGTTACGTACAAGGAAAAGAATATTCGCACCATTAACCAGGACAAACTTTGTACAAAACCCCAAAACTGGGAAGCCTCACAAATCAGGAACTGTTGCGTATTTTGGCTAAATTCCCTAAACTCAGTTTCGATGGATGTGAGGCCTATCATTGTGGCTTGATGCTATTTTATGTGAGTTGATTTATGACATCAGTGTAAGTAGAATAGCACAAATTCATATGCATGTTGTATGCCCAAAGTCGTCGTTCCTGTAACAGAAAGGATGCATATTTAAAGGCAAGAATCATCTAGAAATTTAAAGCCAAAAATTTCAGATTTAACTTCGGGCATCTAATGCCCCGTTTGTGACTTGATCACACGGGAACCATAGCAAGATGCCCGCACAGGCGTGTTCAACCACAAGAAAGAGAATTGAAGATAAACTTAAAAAACAGCCAAGGACAAGCAGATTTGGATAGATAGATAGATAGATAGATAGATAGATAGATAGATAGATAGATAGATAGATAGATAGATAGATAGATAGATAGATAGATGATAGATGGATAGATAGATAGATAGATAGATAGATAGATAGATAGATAGATAGATAGATAGATAGATAGATAGATAGATAGATAGATAGATAGATAGATAGATAGATAGATAGATAGATAGATAGATAGATAGATAGATAGATAGATAGATAGATAGATAGATAGATAGATAGATAGATAGATAGATAGATAGATAGATAGATAGATAGATAGATAGATAGATAGATAGATAGATAGATAGATAGATAGATAGATAGATAGATAGATAGATAGATAGATAGATAGATAGATAGATAGATAGATAGATAGATAGATAGATAGATGGATTAATCGATGGATGAATGTGTCTTTTGACAGATGAGTGGATATCCACACATCTTGCCTGGCTTTTTTTCATGTCTAGCAGATTTTTGGAAAATCACCTCTAAAAACCTATCCTCTTTGGATGTGGAAACGGTTCAACTGTCTGGGCAGGAATGGTGCCATTACGTGATTCTCCTAGACAGTATCCATGGATCACCATACACAATCCTAACGCACACTGTCCTGTAGGTGATATCTGAGAACTGCACATTATAACCTGAGAGATGGATAGGTTGCTTAACTGCTTAGTCGTATTACTGTCTGATTGGGTGCTTGAATACTCCTTCGATCAACTGATCCATCGATGATAGCAAGAGACGTTTCAGTCGACTGACGGATGATTCCAAACTTGCAAAACCCTTTCTATCATATGAATGCGACTATCACTGTTACCTAGATTTTTCGACTACTCTCATCAATAGGCTCATTATTGGTTTTCAGCAAAGTCTAATTTTTTAGCTATTACCACCAAGACCCTAATGAGAAATGGAAATCATCATTAAGGTGGGAGAATCTTGTCTGTAACTTTTCATTGGATATCGATAAAAGGTGTATATCATTATGCATTGCAAGAATAAGGAGGAGAACACTTGCTATGCTTGATTCACCAACCGGTGAAATCATTTTGCTGTTCTGGACTCCGCTTTTGTGTGTAGCGGATATCTGTCATGAACCGCTTGTGAATATCACCTACATTTTGGGGTCCGATAGGTACTTTCAAATGCAATAAAATTTGATGCTTAAGCCACAAGGGCGGCTAAATAGTTCCCATGGACAATACAGTCACTCTTCTCTTATTGAGGTCTATCAAACTTACTTCAATCAAATCAACTCTTGAGGCATTCACAGATTTCAACAGGTTACTTTGCAATAGATCGGTTTGTCCACTGATGCTTTCCGGTGATGTGGTTCACTAGTTCATAAGTCGAGCGAAACCTGCATTTTTCGATCCGTTTCAAGGCAGGTAAGACAATACTGAGTATATACTCTTACCGTTCTCGCCATTCAGATGTCCTTATGACGTATAACCTAAGAAAACCCAAGTTACTAAATATATATGGGTGGTAATTGTGACTATCTTCGAGTGCGGGGAACCATCATCGTTTGAAATTTTGTGTAACTGCGAGTCATAAGTTATCACTATCGCCATTCCAACTCGTGCCTCATAAACGTACGCAAACTGATTTCAGAATAGAAGCATACCAAACAGGTTAGACCAACAAACAAGTTGTCTGCGCGTAGTATCCATCAGACAATGCTTGAACGGTTTCCTCTATCCGTCAGGGATGATTAGGACCGAAGAGATTGTCTCATAGAATATCCTTGTCTTTCCCACACAATAGTTCGCTTATTTTACATAATACATTCCCCACTGTTTTATTAGATGGTACTCTGTATGTAGTGAGTCGCCGTGCATCTGACACATACTGTGTCCATTCCTCCTGCCAACCTGGTCTTCACTGTTCACATCCATAAAATCCTTCCTCCCTATCAGTTCGACCGTCATCTGTAGCTTCCTGTACACTTACATGCTACAGGGACGCGGAAAGGTCAGTAATATGTGGATGCATATATGCATGCGAAGGATATGTGGACCGTCCGATATTCATATCATTAAATTCTCCCTTTGCGGTGACATGCAGTTGTTGACATTACATCACCAAAGACTTTATTAGAATGGCTTTTCACAGTAAATGAAATTTAGCTCACCATCCACCCATGTAAAGAAGCTTGATGTCGGTCAATTCAGCATTTACAAAACTGTTCAAGTGTGGTTTCATGTACCCAGGATTTCTTGTGTGTTCGTTAGTTTGGTGAAGCTGGAGGATCATTGAAATATTTTTGCCTTTGTCAATTTCATAATTCCGAAATCAGGAGCTCCTCCCATAGATAATATACCATACCATTGGAATGGGACGTTCAATCTCCTCTTTCCAGACTTCATGCAAGTCATCACTGTTGCAAGTTATCTCGTTGGCTTATCGAGCTTATTTACGCCCGAGTCACAGTTTCACACTACTTCGTTGTCTGTGTCTATGTCTAAGGTGACAACACATAACTCAATCATTTGAGGTCCGTGAAATGGTTCTTATGGCAAACGGAGCGGAGAATTTCGGCACAAATCTAATACCGCTGCTGACCTTGATCCTGACCAAACCGGTCAAGTTACGCAACTGCTTGCTCTGTTCTTTGCAAGACTGAGCAAATGATTCTTCTGGATAAAAAGGGTGATAAGACGAACCGAGCGTACTCGTCTCCCGCAATACCGTGACAGCTGACAACGGGTAAACGTATTTCCATTTCAGACTCGGAGAGCGCCTTCCAGATAGGACAATGCTGGAGAGTGAATTTGAGTTCCGCTCCAGAGTGGAGACCACATGCACCAAGTGCACCATGTCTAGGTTTGGAGCATGCCATTAACCATGGCATAAGGAAATGCCGTACATCTATGCCGGCGAGCGGTTCCTTCACCTATGTCATGCACTAGTGGTTTCTCCACAAACTTATTGTGCAAAGTTTTCATGGAATAGCGGCTTGCGACACAGAAACTTTGATTAACAATGTCTTTAGAGTCACTTGCTTTTTCCGGCGATGAAGTCACAGGGACTGATTGGCTTGTGTTGAGAACTTTTTTTGGGTAAAGGGCAAAAATTTCCAACGGTCCGGTTATGCCCTCCTAATGATTTTGGAACCAATGTTTTTTTCTTTTCGAATAAATCAGGGAGCTACTTACAATTACAGAGGGTGTGGAAACTAGTGGTCAGGGAGTGGAGCTTAAACGAGAGCTTCCAGTAATATAAATGTTTCTTGTTGGTGATGGCAATCAGTATAGAATTTAAGGTCAATGCGGTGGCAAAAAGTATCTACTACTTGGCCGATAAATAACGTGACTAGTTCCCAGTAGATGATATTGTAGTCAGATTAACCACACCAGTAAGGTGTTGTTGCCAGTTGAGATTTTATCCTATCAATGAGGCCAGTCGAAGCTGAAAAGCCGAAAATATTGTACAGCAGAGTCATCCCTAATGAGGATCATCACAAGTGCGCATCTCACGAAACTCATAGGGTTTCGAATTCGCGAGTGGCTGAACCATTAACCGTTCGACCTCGAGCGTTTGATCATCTGAGTGATTAGCTCTCATTTGTTGTTCTCTCTTAGGATATCCGAGCAACATGAACAAGCTTGGTCGAGGGTTTAATACACGTCCAAAACGAGAAAACACATTGAAAATAAAGCAAGGAACCACTAGAAAACTGACTTTCTATCCGTAGTATACCAGTTCCAGTCTGACCTAAGTGAAACTAATTAAACCAAGGAAGTAACCGGATGTGATTCCAACCCAAAGATTATACTCGTTCAAATTAATTTTTCTACTTCTTAGTCGTTTTTTGTTCTGCAATCACTTTGACTGCGTTTAGAATAAAACTAATCTCGTGCGAATAGAATAGCCAAATTTCCGTTCCTTTTATTCTCAGCTTAATATTCTATCCTAGTGGGTCGGTGGACAAGCCATCAAAGGATCAATACTATTGCCTTTATTGCTTGTATCAACCACAATTGAACAACAGCGTCCACAGAACGTAAACGAACTCAACCACTGTGTTTAAACATCAATAGGTAGAAAACGCTACGGAAAGTTAGGCGAAAACTGTTACTTTGTAACAAAGTCCACTACTGCTTTCGCTAGGTGGAACGAAAATCCGCAACCAATCCCATAACCGAGACTAGTTAGTGAAGTCGAATTAGTTACCTAATGAGTACTCATAACGTTTCATCTATAGTTGTTATACCGTAAACGCCTTCTTCAAAGGCTCGTAGTCCAAGATACTGAAAGAATACTCTAACCCATCCGGCCACCAGCTCCCTTCTGGTCATGGACAGACCATCATTGATCAATGTACATCAAAGTGCATAGTTTGACGCAAAACAATAGCACAAGTGGCGCCAAATAGTCATTGGCCAACGCGGAAGAGGGCGAATTTATTTTTCATATGCGGAAGTCACATAGTGATGTTTACCTTTAACGTCATATCAATCGACGTTCGTTAGTCTGGATAATCCGCTTAAAACGCATCAGGCAATCGCGGTTCCGATCACAAGACTTTATGTTGGATCTGTGGCGGTCCGTCCATCGCAATTTGAGGCCAAAGTATTAGCTTATATAATACGTGCATTTTCGCGTCGAGAAGCTGAAGATAAAAACTGGTAACTGTTCATGGCATACATCTGATATCTTTTGTAGTCATTTACTACGTATTAATACAGGTGTTGTTCTGTTCCATACATCCTGGAAAGATGGCACTTATATACACGAACATTCCAAATGTCTCAAGCGCATTTTCTAACGTAAAACTTTCTTCTCATTAAAGTTTTTCATGGTGCTAAGCAGATCGTACATCATGGAATCTGATCATGAAATTTGCTTATACTCGGTTCGTCATGAATTTGGTATCACCAAAAATAAATTCTGCAGAAAAAACGGAACCTCTCAAAGTCACCTGAAGTTGCTTTAGGGTTATTTAAACAGGTCAGAAAACAGTTTCAGCGTATGTAGAATCTATCGTAAATTGTCCAGGTAGCAGGTTTATCGTCTCAGTGTGAAATTAAAGTGTTCTAAAAGATGAGAACCTCTCGGTGTGAGCGCAGCATCGTGCTTCCGTTTCGCACTCTGAACGACTGGCTCAGTTGTATTGCATTAGCGCTGGCACATCCGCTTAAAGCATGAGTGCCTCCACTTGTCAGCTTCAGGATAACTAGCGTTCGTGTGCCACATTTTGGTCGAAATCAAGAGCTTATTGCGTTCGTCACTCCAGATGACTGATGTAAATATGATAGGCAACCGAGAAACACGTCTGCTTTCAAAATCAGAGAGGGGATAAGTAGCAAGCCTACATAATTTTTTTTACCTATGACCTATCTTCCTATCCCACGTAATAACCATTTTTCCATAGATCAAAGCCGTAGGCACATTGGCCAGACGTCATGAAAGCTTACCCTGTTCATGCAATCGCTGGCGTATACAGCTTTGCATACGTTATTCGGGTCTCATTCTTCTGTCTTTATCAAAGCCTACAACGTTCGACTTTCTAAGTGAACTGGTAAGCAGGCCACTGTTGCGCTTACTTTACAGGCTTTATCGATAGGTATATGTGCGTTTCGGAAGCTCGCATATAGGAGTCAAGTAAAGCTGAATCACCGCAGACCACGAAATTCCGGTGATTTTCTAGCTGCCGGTTACGCCGGTTTTCGCATAATCCCCACTTAATGAACTGAGCCTTACTTCCCCTAATGGATATCAGTGAAAAGTGAAATCTCTACTGTCCCACTGTACATCCCTATAAAAACTCGCGCTGGTTGGACTGTTAACCGTTCCTTAATGACAGCGACCACTTACACACCATTCAGTTGTGGCTCTGATATAGTAAAAGACACTTTCCACCATCGTCTATTCATTCTGTTGCCCAAAAATCAAGAGTTTGTTTATGCTAGTAAAAGCTGAACACTTCAACGAGCAAGTAGGACGCCCTAGTTCAACAGAGGCAAGTCTTGGTGCATCAATATACACAGGTCTTTTCCGATCATGTTTTCGTACAGTACAGTTTTTCATTGAATTTCTCAGATAAAGCTCTGGAGCTCACCACCCAGTAGGCAGTAAGTAAGCATTGTGGTCCATGAGTATAAAAAACTAACCAAAGCTGATCATACAATGGACAGAAAGGTGGGGTTGAACCAGAAGGTTCAAAAAACGGGACAGGCTAGTACAGCCTGGAGCACACAGAAGCTCCCAGCTAATCCGGACCAAGAAGACCATCTGCTATGGAGTCAATCCAATATTTATGGAATCTGATAAATGATAAAGATAGCTGAGCAGATTATTCCCAAAAAGCGACTTAGTTTGGCCTCTGAAATTGTGCCACCTCATTCATTCGACCTTCTCAAACTGAGCCACGGTCTGTCGAATTGGAACCCTAGCCTAGGAAATACCGATGCGCATTTTGTTTTGAAACGTCACCGATCTACTGTGCCAAACGGGCTTCCGTGACATTATTCAAAGGTTTTGGGGTCTTTGTGTTCCAAGTTGGCTAAGATGTATCAACTTATCTGGAAGGAAGAATATATTTCAGAGAACTACGACCACTCATTCATTGTAGCTGCACTCGAAAATTTGCTCGAGGCAGCTTTCTGACCATATAGGTATTAGCCTGTTGCTCATCACGGCGCGGTTTATCAGCCTCCCTAATTTTGCTACACCTAACTCCGGCATGTGAGACTCAAATTCGGAAGAATCCAGAAGGATTCCGGCCAGGTAGAGAGTCGAACGTCCACATCTCTACATTAGACCGAGTGCAGCCAACAGCATACCGTAAACCACTGACCAACAGTCGCCGTCTTCCTTAACTTCACAAGGGTCTTTGACTGCGTAAACAGAATGACACATCAAAACATATTCGAAAAAAGTGGAACAATCCACAAAGAAACTGAATTCTAGGAATCAAAATGGAACCTGACGAAATACTAGCGAACCTGTGTTGTGCGCACACCATCATTTTGTTATTCGACACCTGCCAGTCTGCACCAGCCTCTCAGGTTTGTATGGCAGGTGGGCACCAGTATTTAGTACTGGTATGTCGCTTCAAACGTTGATGACGTTAGACCCATACAATCCATTCTGAGTTAAATTTCGGAGGTCGTATCTCATTTCCTCATCTGTTTTTGCGTCCTCTAAGTCCAAAATCTTGCCTCGGGATTTTCAGCACTCTAGTGTCCATTTTAAACATCAAGATGAAGGACTTGAGACTGGTGATCGGCTTGCATGTATTGGCTACCACATAAGGCGCGATTGTACTGTGGTAGAAGTCAATGCACGCATTAGCAAAGCCCGAGCAACGTGATCTGTGGTGTCAAGGACGAAATCAACTGAAGCTAAATGGCCGTGTATGCTTACCAACTGTGAGGAAAGACTGTCTCTGGTCTATAAATTTAGCCCCTTCGGTTTGAAGACCTCAGAGGGCTCCGAACCTGCGTAGAATAGCAACAGTCAGCTGGCTACAGCATTTACACGGCGAAATGGAGCGAAGGCGGGCATCTGTTAACGGGACAGCATCATTGCAGCGGCAAATACACTCATTAAGCCAAGATGTGTTAGGCGTGCCCAATAAACATTTTCCAAAAAGACGATGTTTTCCGTCCCGAACCCGTGTTGCCGGAAGATTCAAAAAGGACGGGTCATGGCATCATTGCATCAAATGAAACAGATTACAGTCAAACTGGGTGCTGTGGTGTGCCGTGCCTTCTTAACTGCTCCTCACGTGCTTGATACCCAATAGGATATCTCACTTAACGGACCTCAATGCTGATCATGCCGCCACTTTCCAAGCAGACTGTCTAGCTAAAATTTAATTGTCTTTATGTTTTGGGTCCATGTTGAATGGACTTCCGCTGGCGACATTTCCGTCTGACATTGTGCTCAAATGTGTTTATCTCATTGGTGTTCTTGACCGCCTTCCATTGAGATATTGGACTTTTTCACAGGCTTTCATCGCGTCCTTTTGTTTCAACTTCATCCTCATGGTCTTCCGGCTGTTAAGCACCAGTAGGTACAACCAGTGCACCGCCGTTTTTCCTTTTGATTAAGCTTATGATGAGCAGCGAAGATGATGTCCCGGTGATTCAGCTGCAGTCAGTTAGTGATAAGTGAGTAGGCAAAAGATATAATCGTAGGTGAAGACTTGGGAACTGCGAAATTTCACGGAAAACTACTTCTGATGCCGATTATTCTCCGTTCACCAGTTTAAGTTCCACCGGGTGCTTCAAATTCCCCAAGTACACGTTCTTCGTTTATGACCGTGAGATCCCGAGTGTTAGAAGAAACTGGTCAACACGTGCACCACCAATTAGTATCCTAACGAGCATCGAAATGTGCTACTGTCGTCTGTCACTTTGAGTGTGCTGGGGCGACGTTGGCGGTTTCGATATGCTGAATCTCAGGCAGTATTCAGTCTTCCCATTAGAAAATTCCATGGTCTCGGATATGCCATTATGTAACCCCACTCTGTGAAAAGTGTTCAAATGAAGACAGGAAAACGGACAACACGAGGTCAGACCATAATGGAAATAGCCATTAAGTGGGTTCAACGCCAAAAAGCTAGCAAACGAAACTGAATGCACGCGATATGAGTGCGCCCCAAGTGGTTCACTCGGCTACATTCAAAATCTTGTTGTTCATGAGTCTGATCAACGGTCAATGTAGATCAGGGGTCTTCAATCCCCTTTCTTCAAATTTTTATCAACCCGGCAATAATATATTCGACGAAACCTACACAAAATTAGCAAAGTACTTCGGGGTGAGCTTCCATTCTCACAAGCCGCACAATGATTCAATTAGAATCAACTACTTCCGGAATGGACACATTCTTTTTTATGACAAGTTGGTCACCCACAATGCGATGAACAGTGTTCAATGGGAACATTCGGCCTGAAGTTTGGATACAACTTTTTTAAATTTTGATCACAGCCTAGCAAAGACGTATAAGGTTAAATGTATTTCGATGATTTATTTGATTTGCTAGTTGATAAACTGTGTTGCAACCAGTTTTCACTAAATAGGTTGACGGAGAAGTTAGCATTCACAGCTGTTTTCTGATCCATAACGACTAGTAGACACTAAGCGTTTGGATGCATTGCTAGAGCTGTACGTGCACCTCTGAATAAGCTGCGCTTGGAGACTGTAGTCAGTACACAGATGAGGTGGCTATTTCCAACCAGCGATGTCCACGGTCCTACGATACCGTTTTGGAATCGAGTCATAACGTTGATCTTCCGCTTTTTCAAGTGTGCTCCACAGTTTTTAATTTCATATAGCGGTAAATCTATTCCTAAAGTACTGAGTTTAGGGAAGAGGTGATAGTTCTTTCCAGGTGTGTTTCGTTTACAAAAACTGCACTAACTTGTAGTTGACTACAGATTCTCTTTATTTCTGTGCTTTAAAGCTCACCTCGTCAAGCCTCTTTCTACGGCTGGACGAATGAAAGATGTCTTTAGCGAAATATATTCATTTGCAAACAAATTTGGTTTTTCGAGAGACTCAGCTGGAACCCAGCTGAATCTCTCGCATATGAGTAGTGTATTACGTCTATACGAAAGAAGTCTTTCTTTACTCTCCATAATCAGCAGTTATTGTCGCCGTTCCGTGGATTCGGGCATCGCCAATCTGTTATATCTGGCTGTTGTTCTCGCTCCAGTGCCCAGTGCCGGGAAAACTTGCCGACAAGGAACACAACAGCTTTATTGCAGACAAGCGAGTGCGTGCGAAAAGTACAACGGCTTCGCACTATATACTCAGAGGGTACTGTCTGACTTTGATCCAAGGCTGTCTGATCGGTGTTTAGTGGAGTTTGAGGGTCTCAGTAGGTTTCGGGTATTCTTGGATAATCTTCAGGAATCTGACCTTCCTGACAGTTTCACGCCTAAGTGAAATGTGTCGGGTGCACAAAACGATCTCCGGACACTAGAACTGAATGGCACGAACCTGGAACACTTAACCAAATGGTTGCGTGTCGGATCCCCCTACACCAGTTCAGGAGTGCAAGTAATAACGAGGGTGCTCGTGTGGCTGAGCTCTTTGGGTTCATACCATACCTTTGGAGCTCAGTTTTGTCCAAAAGACGATTTTACGGCGCTGAAATTTCCATCTGCTTTAACATGCTTTTAGGTCTTTGACTCAATGTGTATCTTCCTATAGGCTGCAATCGTCCTTATGATATCAAACACAGGTCCACTATCGTGCAGAATTGGCTCTGGGAATCGACCAGTCCGATTGCAGACAGAACCACGTACTTTGTCATTTTAACGCAAACTGCAGCTGACCATCACTTTAATGCGTCTATGAATGGGGGATCTCACTTTAAGGCGACGCTCTAGACATTTCCGTTAGGTTTTGATGTATCATTATGGTGATTACTACTTCTGATAAGCATTTCACCGATGGTGTGTCTTCTCTCTTTTGTCAATGAGTTCATCAGTATGACGGCCAGCGTGTAGTTATCAATAGTGAAAATGATGCTCACTTGTTGATGAAGGTTGTCCAATGGGTCAGTTGACATGTCATTTTATCGAAACGTTTGGAAAGCAAGTGGTAGCCAAGACGTCTAGGTTTCAAAGATTTATTTGAAAAAGATTGGGAAGTGCTGGGCCCTAGCGTATAAGGTTAAATGTATTTCGATGATTTATTTGATTTGCTAGTTGATAAACTGTGTTGCAACCAGTTTTCACTAAATAGGTTGACGGAGAAGTTAGCATTCACAGCTGTTTTCTGATCCATAACGACTAGTAGACACTAAGCGTTTGGATGCATTGCTAGAGCTGTACGTGCACCTCTGAATAAGCTGCGCTTGGAGACTGTAGTCAGTACACAGATGAGGTGGCTATTTCCAACCAGCGATGTCCACGGTCCTACGATACCGTTTTGGAATCGAGTCATAACGTTGATCTTCCGCTTTTTCAAGTGTGCTCCACAGTTTTTAATTTCATATAGCGGTAAATCTATTCCTAAAGTACTGAGTTTAGGGAAGAGGTGATAGTTCTTTCCAGGTGTGTTTCGTTTACAAAAACTGCACTAACTTGTAGTTGACTACAGATTCTCTTTATTTCTGTGCTTTAAAGCTCACCTCGTCAAGCCTCTTTCTACGGCTGGACGAATGAAAGATGTCTTTAGCGAAATATATTCATTTGCAAACAAATTTGGTTTTTCGAGAGACTCAGCTGGAACCCAGCTGAATCTCTCGCATATGAGTAGTGTATTACGTCTATACGAAAGAAGTCTTTCTTTACTCTCCATAATCAGCAGTTATTGTCGCCGTTCCGTGGATTCGGGCATCGCCAATCTGTTATATCTGGCTGTTGTTCTCGCTCCAGTGCCCAGTGCCGGGAAAACTTGCCGACAAGGAACACAACAGCTTTATTGCAGACAAGCGAGTGCGTGCGAAAAGTACAACGGCTTCGCACTATATACTCAGAGGGTACTGTCTGACTTTGATCCAAGGCTGTCTGATCGGTGTTTAGTGGAGTTTGAGGGTCTCAGTAGGTTTCGGGTATTCTTGGATAATCTTCAGGAATCTGACCTTCCTGACAGTTTCACGCCTAAGTGAAATGTGTCGGGTGCACAAAACGATCTCCGGACACTAGAACTGAATGGCACGAACCTGGAACACTTAACCAAATGGTTGCGTGTCGGATCCCCCTACACCAGTTCAGGAGTGCAAGTAATAACGAGGGTGCTCGTGTGGCTGAGCTCTTTGGGTTCATACCATACCTTTGGAGCTCAGTTTTGTCCAAAAGACGATTTTACGGCGCTGAAATTTCCATCTGCTTTAACATGCTTTTAGGTCTTTGACTCAATGTGTATCTTCCTATAGGCTGCAATCGTCCTTATGATATCAAACACAGGTCCACTATCGTGCAGAATTGGCTCTGGGAATCGACCAGTCCGATTGCAGACAGAACCACGTACTTTGTCATTTTAACGCAAACTGCAGCTGACCATCACTTTAATGCGTCTATGAATGGGGGATCTCACTTTAAGGCGACGCTCTAGACATTTCCGTTAGGTTTTGATGTATCATTATGGTGATTACTACTTCTGATAAGCATTTCACCGATGGTGTGTCTTCTCTCTTTTGTCAATGAGTTCATCAGTATGACGGCCAGCGTGTAGTTATCAATAGTGAAAATGATGCTCACTTGTTGATGAAGGTTGTCCAATGGGTCAGTTGACATGTCATTTTATCGAAACGTTTGGAAAGCAAGTGGTAGCCAAGACGTCTAGGTTTCAAAGATTTATTTGAAAAAGATTGGGAAGTGCTGGGCCCTAGGAGATTCCGCAGGACCCAATGATAAGTAATCAGTTGGATACTAATTTCATTTCTCTTTAGGTGACATCCACACGTAGTAACGAGAAGTCGAATATACTGACAGAGAAATCAGGGTTCTATACACAACACTGGTGTGGTCAAGCAGGCTCCCATGTGTGCGAGCGTCTGACCTGGAGTTCTTGTTGCTTCTGGATCATCCAGGCGACTCGTTACAGTCGGAGCTGTCCAAGGATGGCCACGCTATCGACAAAAAGACCAACAAACCTAGGGTCGCGCTTGAACATGATATGTTCCGCACAGTCATAACTGTGTTCAATGTTACCTTTACCTGTCTGAACTTGATCGTCATCCGTCCGTGTGTACTTAGAGGCGGATGTAGGTGTTCAAGCTCTTTTTGGCGCGTTCACCATTGCTTGTCCCTTGCGCATGCTTTGTCTCATTCAACGGGAAATGCATCTCGCCGTGCGAAAACCACACAGGGTCCAACACCCTATCTAGGGTCCACACACACGAACAGCGTGCAAGTTCAGACAGGAAAAGTGGCGATAGCTCAAACTGATCAGGTACTTGGGTGGTGTAAGGACAACATAGCGCCAACAAAAATAGCCACTGCAAATTCACACAGTGACCTCTACCTAAGAGAACATATAATACGCTGGGTGAGTTGAGAGACTTGTGGAGTGAAGACTGATAGATCGGCCAGTTGACAAGCCGAATAATTATAGTAGGTGGTTGTGCGATTTGTAGAGTTCACGTTCACATCAGTCCTTTGAAAAGCCCTTCTTCTGTCCTGGCGCCGAGTCCACACTAAAAACTGGAAGCACTGGACTCGAGTTTCGCCCTTCCAAAGCTCATCAGCACTGTATAAGCTTGGCCGTGCGGGGGTTCGAACTCTGAATTACCACACCTGAACAGGCGGACATGTTCACGCTTGAGCGATGTGATTGATTTGCCCGAGGCCTAATTAAGTGGTGACTCGAATGACATGTGGAAATCCTTATCACTGTATCCAAATGGCCATGACTTAAAAGAATCAAACTGGACGGTTGCACTCTTTCTCTGGTTCTCTGTTAAAAGGATACACCTATCTCGGACAACTTTTGGTGACAGGGACTGTTTCTCTCGCAATTCTCTTCGAGGTAACGGACCATGGAGGAGGCATTCTTAGGTCCACCGAAGGCATTTCATCCAGAGGAACGTACCGTACCGTGAAGCTGTAGGGTTTCTACTTGGACGGGTAAAAAAACTGGCACTACAAGAAATTCACACCGAATTTCAACTAGGTCAGGTGTAGTCCATTTCGAAATATTCACTGTGTAATGTAGTCAAAAGGAATATATACGAGTATTATGTACAGTATAATACACAGAAAACACATGCATAAATGTTGCCGTAAATGAAAGGGAATACGGTTCCACGTAAGACGGTCCAGTATTGACCTACGATATTCGTCCAGAGGCAGTTTGGTTGATTGGAAATGACTGAATCGATAAGTTAGTTCCATATTTCTCTGGGTATCGTCCCACAACTAAACAGAAAGCGGAAAGAGCGAACCGGAGTGCGGACATTTGAGGTTGATGTGTAACTTTTTCCCGCGACATTGCATACATTTGTGGGATTGCTACATTGGCCACATTATACACGGTCCAGTTAGGCGCACTGATGTAACAATAGGAAATGGGGAAAATATGAAGGTCATCACAAGCGAGAGATTCAGCTGGGTTCCAGGTGAGTCTCTCGCAAAACCAAGTTTGTTGAAAACAAAGATACTTGTAAGCGCTATAACTGTAGCTTTCACATGTTAAGTGAGCAATTCAGACATTTTTTGTTCTCAGCGCGTGAGAGGTTTCGATACACTTACGGTCAGCCCGGCTTTTAAAGTTCACCCTTGCAGGAGGCCAAAAGTGGTCTATGCTCGTGGGTGGTCGTTAAATGATGGGAACAGGTTTTTTCGTCCCATGTCACCCAACGGCTTGCCCACTTATTTTGCCAAAAGAAATAAATATGGCGTTGTTTCTACGCGCTTTGCAAATGATTTTATTTGTCACTTCGGAAGAGAGTGCTAATGTCTATTACCCAACTACGAAGAGCCTATTTTTGGGCGCTGTTGTGTCAACAGGTGTTAGTAATAACGTCCCACATAGTTCATTTATATCAGGAGTACATTCTGTCAGCAAGGAAAATTTTCAAAACCCACGCTTCTCGACGTCTAAATGCAGCCGGAAAATCGTAAAAATAACCAGCCTGTCACTAGCAGATTGGTGTTCATAGACATCCTTCTGCCCACACCGACGACCTACTGGATCCTGATAAGACTTTTCAGTTTGCCCGCTTTTGAGACTCGTTGGGCTGGTTTTGGATCGATTTGTCTTCTCTGCTCGTCCTCTAAGTCCTTTCTAAAAAAAATCCCATTCAGTAGCAATCATAAGAGAGTCAGAACGAAGCGACCGTGAAGTTTTCATCTTGAATACTTGGCGTCAACCAGCCCATGGCCTCCGAGTAAACGGCAGCGCACAGCACATTTTCAGCTGAACTTGCGGTTCAATCAACATAGGATGGGAATACAATGTGCACAGGACTCTCTGTTGCTATTCGTGGATAGGACAGTAGCACCTTCCATCAAACGTCACATTTCAGTATGCACCCAAGGAGTTGAATATGTTGATTAGTTTACAATACTTGCATGTGTATTTTACGGCAAACATCACGCTGTGATGTTCTGTGGGCAGATATATTCACGTGAGCTACAAAGAAGAATCGATTTTTCAAACCCAAAAGTTAAGTAAGCTTGTGTGATAAACTGACTTGATATGAAAAATCCTAAAGTACTGGGTGGCTTCTATCCACCTGAAAGACATAGCAGGACGACAAGGGCTGTGGGACGCCGACGATTCGTCTTTTATCCATTGAGTCGTAATACCGAAAACCATTTTTGCACCACGAAACGGGAATAAGTATCAATAATACGGTGGAACGGTGCCAGTCGTATAGTGGGCCGATCAGGTCCGGTTCTTTAGTCCGAAGTAAACTGATCGGTTGTGTTCGGCTCTCTAAATTTCTCTCACCGAGAAGCGATGATCTCCCATCGACGAGCTTGTTTTGAACTCAGAACCCCGAAAATGTTGACAATACCAACAATGCCAGAAAATTTCCCTGAGTAACCGTTAAAGATTTCCACAGCATACCACGGCCCAAGTGGAAGCCTAATTACCCAGTAAAAAAAGCTTTTTTTTTTATCAGATTGCAGTTTAAGGGAGATCACCTAACAACAGCCTTACGGCACAAATCACGTACTGCAATCATTTGTACGCACCCAGTCACTCAGCTAACCCTGCTCTCATCAACGAGACAAGTGAAAGCCCGACGTGTGCCGCCTACTGTACCCAATCTTCCTGCCTCACACGCTGTGTAACAATACACATTCGGTTGCGGTGGAACATACATTACCAGAACAGATGGGAGTTTATGCGAACGCGTCTGAGAACATTTACCTCATCATTTGAGTTCTAATCGATCAACCGACGGCCTGCGAGCTGAGATCCAAAAACCTACCACATCAATCGCCACTGGACAGAGTACGGTGTTCAGAATTTTACTACGCGATTGCAACCCAAAATTGTTAGCTTTCAGTGAGACCATATCGACCAATCAATACAGACCCAGCTGATATGCACAAAAGGACTCGACACAAGTTATTAGCTTCCTTTGGACTATAGAAACGGACGTGACTGGCCTACTATAAGACTGGCTCAGTTCCACCGTTTTATTGCTACTTACTTCCATTTCATTGTGTAAAACCGATGTTTTTTAGCATTGCGGCTGAATAGTTAAAAGCAAAATGTCGCCGACCCACAGCCTTTGTCTTCCAACCGATAACTACATATTTCATCGCATGAAAGCGTCCACTGTTCGAAGTCTCTATCACAGATTTTAGGGGGATACTAAACAGATCAAAGCTATTTCTTGTTTCAGCATACGCACAGAAATCATCAGAAAACCACCTAAGGGCAGTTACGCGCACATTGCAAGCTTTCCACAATCTCCGTGAAAGAGCAGCAAGTCTATTGGACTTGAACTCAAAGATGTTAACAGTAGAGGCCTCCGATAAACTAACAAATTCCTCGCACGGGCTGGAACGAAAAGCGTTCCGATTCATATCCGTCATGCTCATTAGCGCGTGACCACGTTGGGCAGCTATAAGCGGTGAAAACTTCGGACCAAAGGGAGAGCTGATCTATCCTGCAACTTAGACCCGATAAATCCCGACCAGGACGGGAGTCCTGCTTTCCAGTACAAACCACTTTCTGCTCCTACAAGGTAATCGGTCTATTGTAGCTTGAAGAATTCTGCATGGCTTGGTATATGAAAGCTTAACAACTGTGGCAAGTTAGAAATCACGTTGTGAACGGATGAGGAAGCAAGTTACTATGTTATCCATTTGCTAAAGACACTCATTTTCAGACTGGCTGTCTTTTTAACGACAGAGTCAGTTCCAACCGAATTAATGATTTACGATGTTCTTCAACTGAATGTGCTACACAAAGATGACCTCATGTTTCATTTGGAACGATGTTTGTGATATCGCAGTACTCTGTTGATTACTCATCGACATCTTACGACCGGCTTTACCCTTCTTGGGTTGACAGAAACTCGGGGACTATGCCAGTCTGATGAGTCCAAAACAGAGCGAAACCAGACTTGGGCTTTCGAATCGATTTCAGCAACCCTAAGAGTAGTGTTCCATGAAGAAAATACTATGACCTCGATTATCCCAAGTCCATTGAAAAAATGTCACGAGGACAGTGACGAGTTGTAATCTGCCGAATAATGGAAAGCTGTCCCATAAGGGAGATTACATACTGCATACAGCTTTTGACAATTACTGGCCTATCTGGAATACTAAGGGTGCGGAGAATGATTGCGGTCTTGCAGTCCGAAACCGGGTACGATGGATTCGTCGGGCACATAGGAAAACGTCTTATGCTGAAAATAATGTAAGTTTGCACTTGTATAAAAAAAACTCTTCCGGGTCTTGTTCTGTAAAAGGCTCATCCGAAGTCAGCCTCATTTTTTTTCAAATACAGTTTGCAATCCGGTTTATGTAGAACACTGATTTTTCGGGACAGTATAATGGTGATCGAATGACATGTCAGACGGATCTGCAACCGTAGCTCAGGGCCTATACGAAACAACCCAGGCTAATCCCTTTAAAGTACTAGAAGCACCGATATCTGTAAATTTTGACGCTGTTGTAGGTTTAGGAACGACCAGAATAACAGCACCGTGAAGCAATATTTCAGAAGTGAACAAAATCTCAACAATTTCTGCGATTACCTACAACACATGTGAATAATTATTCTAGTCGGGTCTCACAAAATGAGATGGCTCGTTTTCTTCAACCTACATAGGCACACAAAAGTTGTTCGACTATTTCCATTGGAGGAGGCTGGTTATCCTGCACTTTCTCAGAGGTGATTTTCTGGCTTAACGGCTTTAGAAAGCCTTTGAATGAGGAGAAATCATATTTGTCCACAGTCGCGGAAACTTGCGTTCCAAATCAACTGCAAAGTCGTTGGGTGGATCTACTGGTGCTGGATGTTTTGGTGCCACAGTAACACTTTGTGGTCACTTTAGCTGCGACATCGCAAGATCATGCAATTCGTCAGTGAACGTCACGTGACAGAAGTAAAGAGCACACGCAACCACAAGTCCCGCGCTGTACAATCAAAATAAACCATTTTGTGACGTGGATGTCGACCACGGACACCAAATTGTTTTCACAGACAGCAAAGAAAGGTCACTAAGCGCAAAGCATGTAGTAAGTGGGTCAACAAATGTGAAACATAGTGAGGACGGACGCAACAATGGATGCGAAAACCTCAGCGTTTCAGGCAAAATTTTGTGGTACAACAGCTACTGGCTGTGGTCGGGCTAAATTGGGTCCATCACCTTGGTACTGGCGCTGGCTGTTTTGTGAATGCGTGCGCTAGGATCTGATCGATTTCCGATAGACCATTTCCGCACAGCTTCTGTTGGCAGCACTATCAAAGCATATCCAACGGATAAAGCACTGACTGAATGTTTCCACTGATCCGCCACTGAGACCTAGGAATTCCAAGCGTGTAAAGCCCAGTCACTAGGGAGTATGATCACCAACTGTCAAGATGATGATCGGCCGACTCAAATCCCAAAGCACATAGTTTGTGATTTTCACCATAAAGACAAGCGCAACACACACAGAATAACCTTAAGTCAGCTACTGGAATGCTTACTCTAAGTTACCAGTTGTGGAGCTGATTTTGCACTCTTAAACTCAAAAACTACCTGCTCACTGTTTGGGCGGTGCTCTGACCCAAAAGTGCTATTTAATATTAGTTCTTTATAGACAGACAAGCATGATCGTTGGGCTTTTGATGTCCACCTTGCATATCCAAACTCGCACCACTCTGGTTTGATGAGTCCTCCATCAATCTGTTGACTTAGCAAGTCTACTGCCAGGCGCTCTCCATCTGGACATTTCGAGCGGTGTTGCGCGTGAGAGCCGATTTCCTTGATCCAGAGGTTGATGAAATTAAACGCGAACAACTTTCTACTTCCTCAAAGGGTACTGGTCCAAGCTATGGTCCTAGCAGGTTCAACATCACAGCACTAAACAAGAGACAATCGAAACGGGAAGAATAACTGTATCCGAAACTAAGACTCATCAGATGTACTTATTTGGACGAAGCTTGGATCACCAAACGGTTTCAGGAGGAAAAATTCAGAATGAATGGAGGCAAATTTGATCCAGCTAAACGTGAGGTTGGATATTTCAATATCGACAAAACAAGGTAGCCCAAGCACTGAATAGCGGAAGCAAACTCTGAATGTATAGAAGCGGTAAACGCTTAGGTTTCGCTCCAAGTGGATACTTCCGAAAATAGAACAAAAACGTTTCAGTTTTGATCGGGTAGATTCCCTTTATCACATATTTCCGAACTCTGAATAGCTCAGTGGTTAAGGCGCAAACCTACTGGCCGGGAGTTCCGTGGTTTAAACCCAACCTGGGCATCTCGACTGTAGCCATCTAGGCTTGAGCGACCTGGGCAGTATCTCAGTCCTCATGCTTCCTTCGGGCAGCATGGCAGCTAGGCGCCGAAAGGATGTTACGGCTAAACTACTTTATTTTTTTACTTCTGAACACATTCGTTTCCTAAATTAAGCATCATAATGGGGACGCTTTTGGAAGCATGGTTGACCTGCTTGGTGTCGTGTTAGGCCTATGAAGACCCATTCCTGGCTAAGGGCACCGTTCTAGCTCAACAATCAGCAAACATCAATCAAACTAGCTCTAATGTAACAGCACCCAAATCTCCGTCCGTCCGATAGCCACTATTCATTTTCTGTATCACGGTTACATGGTAGCTCAACATTCACGATCAATGGGTAATCACTGTTATCAAGTGGCTTACATCTTAGCAAAGCATTTGGATACGTATGACCTTATATATATATATATATATATACCTCGTTTTGTTCACGATGATATGGTATCGTAGGGGGCAACCGTACACCCAGCATGTCCGTGCATTCAAGCCTGAGGTTGGTTACACATTTCATTTGATCACACGATGGTACGATTGTGTTCATTTGCACTGATCACCTAAATACACTTTTATCACCCAAAAAGCTGGGTCCATTAGGTCTGATTGGATGTGGAAAGCCACTAAAAAGTCAAACGGGCGGTACTAAAAGGTTGCCTATTGAATGGCATTAAATTACCGACAGGTTCAGTCAGTGAAAACTCGAGTTTCAAAACGGAGCTTAGAATAAGGAATCGCTTAATTTGTGAGTAAACTTGTCGCTGTTGGAAAATCTCAGTTGCTGTGTTTTTTCGACAACACTCCAACACGGCCGAATTTGGTGGAATAGTTCCGAAGCCATACTGGGGCCACAGCACAAACCAACGCGCTTAGTTCCGTTGTTCGTCTGCATCTGTAAGGTGTTTTACCAGTTTTGTGCTGACAAACAATAGGAGACCGCGGACGTCGTCGGTCGTTAGAATGCAGCAGAAAACTTCGCATTAGCTAGAAGGAAACTGCAAGTGCATCATGTTAGAAAGGCGCCAATGAATCGAAAAGATGATTACAAAAAAAACATTCGTATCGTAGGAGCCCTCACACAGAGGAACAATGAAGAGAGGGAACACTGTGCATGAACAGCATAACCAAGCTACTCAGCACAAGGTGTTCTAAATTTGGGTTACACCTGACAATAAATTTGTAGCTCCGTAAATCAGAGTAGTTCATCATCCTGAAGTCCACCTCGTTCCGATTCTTTGTTGTCTATGTTAATAAAACACACGGGTTTTCCGAGTGTATCTCGGTACATGATGGTAAACCTTTTATGACAACATGAATCATATGTGCTCACACAGATCACAAACGTCTAACAAACACTGGTCCCATGCTCCCTTGATTACTGCTTTGTAAACATTTAGCCAAGGTCCTTGTGCTTGTAAAACCAAGGCCTCTGATAAAGGTCTCCGATAAACTGTGCACCAGGCAACTGGAATCAAGTCAAGCAGAGTGTACACACAATGCATGGAGGTAACATGGAACTCAATTCAATGAAGCTTTGGACACCGATTGTAAGGTAGGCCAAACTGGCTCTGGATCCCCCCTTGGTGCTCGCACACCACCTGCCCATCACACTAAATGATTTGTACGCAATATTCCCTTTTTAGTTCGACAAAAAAAGCTAGAGAATATCTGTTTCTATCGGTTTCTCAAACGACAATTACGGCTACAAAATATACCTGGTCAGAAAATAAGGATCCCAAAGTTTACGTTATTAAAAGCCGCTGTTATTTTTCATTCCGCTAGCACCTCTAAAGTTATGGGCTTTGAATTACGTAGTTGTCGGACATGTTTTTTAACTAGATATAAAAACCTATGAGAATATCACATAGGATGGTGTTAACGACGCTGACGCAAAGCTGGTGTACCAAAACCAACCTCATTGGAAGGTGAAGCGTATTTATTTTTCACTATCAAACTACGCCACGTCGAGGTTTTCAGCAGCCTTATGAGTAGTGTATTACGTGCAGACAATGTATCGCGATATCTCGAATATCGTGTCAACTGAAACATGAGGCGGCTTGGAGCAGCACATTCAGTTGCTTAAAAACACCACAAAGGAGAGATTCAGCTGGGTTCCAGGTGAGTCACCCATCAAAACCAAATCGGATGAGCGGATTCCGCTAATATTGTGAAATTTGGGTTCAGTTAGAGCATAAGGTTGACGGAAACTCGGCGATTGCGTCTATCTGATGAGGCCCAAGAAGGGCAAAGCCGGTCGTGGACTGTCGGATTTTTAGCAGCCTTATGAATAGTGTATTACTTTTTAACAGAATGATATTCGACGATCCAGTTTGATTAATTGTTTGGTGGTTACTGGCACGACCTCAGGAGGGACAGAGCAGGCTTTCGACGTGTCCTCTCAATGAGGGAAACTCAGCAGTAAAAACCGGAACTTTGCTTTGGGTATGGCATGCAGTGTAGGTGTATGTTACACGTTTTTGTTCCGGATATTTCGAAGAAATTGGTTCTCTCATGTCCAAACAAAAGGTGGTTACAATGAGCCTGAAACTACGGGGAATGTTGTCTTGAAAGTAACCATCATTGTAAATCGTGAACACTGGCTTACCTAGGGGAGAGCATAACAGACGAGACAAAAATTCATCCTCTTTATTTCTTTCTATGTACTATCTTATTCTAATCAACAAGACACTAGTCGTCCTCCTGTCTAGGTGTGCGAACCCTGACAGTAGCCCAGCCCAAGTACAACCATGAATTGCACACATGAAAATAAACTCATACCACATCGGCCGTCGCGCGGTGCCATCAGCCGGGTCGCCTGTGGGCGAGTCTTATCAGGGAGGAGTTGATCGGTGTCTGTTTATCGAATATATTTACGTACCAACTGACTGTAGCTCATATGTTCTCTCAAGCGCCATCGAGCTTCTGGTCAGGACGACCTGTCATCATCATCATCGACAGCATGACATCGGTGTTCAACACCGATGCTCCACTGCTGAATAACAATGATTCGATCAAAAGACTTCTTGTAAAGAAAAGAGTAAGGGTGGCAAGTCAAGGGACTTGGTGCTAGCCCAGCACAATCATTTTGAGGCGCCTATACCTCCAGACACTCATTCAGGCAATCTGCAGAGAAACTGACAAGAAAGCCATTGATATCGGTTGGCAGACATAGCTTGCAGTGTCTCCAACCAGGCGCAGTGGGGATCACGCGATCCCCATCCTGGAAGGCGAGTACAACCGACAGTACCCAAACGTTTCGCAATCTCCTTCATACCTCTCTGCTAGGTCAAGGGTTGACCACTGCTCAGCTGCCGCCACTCTGAGTTGGGCATGGAAAACAGCACTCTCTTCGGCAAACAATGGTCCGCCACACGCAACACATGTCCCAACCAACGCAGCTTCTGGTGATAGACACATTCTTCCATGGAAGCACCCGTTGCACAACCGAAAACTCGCTTTCTAATTGCCTCGTTACGGATTCCTTGACACCAACCCACACGAGTTATGGTCCTGAGACATCGACTATCGAACACCTGAAGACGTCTCAGTTCTGCTGCTTGAACAAGCCAAGTCTCACCGCCATACAAAAAACAGCCTGCACTGTAGCCTGACACACACGTCCCTTGAGATTCAGGAATATACTGCTTTAACACCATAGGTGCTCCGACTTAGCAAACGCGACCCGGGCCTTGCAGATTCGTGCACTGACCTCATCTGTCACACTACACTCAGAACTAATACAACTTCCAAGGTACGCGAAACGCTACACATCTTCGAGTATCTCACCCTGGATTGTAGATAGCCTGTTCAGTGACTTCATGTCCATGAGCATGACCCTACACTTTGTGGGTGTAAAGGGCATACCAAAGGACGAGATGACTGGTCAGTTCATCCAAAAACACGTTTGCCTTTTCCTCTTCGAAGGCGAGAACGATGTTGTCTGCATATTCCAGATCAACAAGCTTTTCGCCACAGGCTATTTGTACACCAGGGCTTTGAAGACCATCCAGCGTTCGTCTCATTATTGCATCGATCACGAAATTAAATAGGGAAAGAGTGCACAGCTCTGAAAGACACCGCTTTGTATACGGAAACTTTTGGAGAGCTCTCACATCCCCGAATGTCTGAGAATACAAATAACGTATTATGTTCACAAACGTTCGGGGCATTGCTTGATGGGCAGGCGTGCCAAGGAGAACATACTAGTTATCCGTGTCGAATGCGCCTTGTAAATCCTTGAATACTAAAATTGTGGGTCGTTTGTACGTATGGAGTTTTTCTAGCACCTGACGGAGTGTGAAGATTTGGTCACCGCAACCCCTACCAGGCCGGAATCCCGCTTGCTGCTCTCGAGACAGTGTCTCACGAGCACCATCAGGCGACAAAGAAAAACGAGGCCAACAGTCTCGTTACGACCGGGGTCAAGCTGATCCCCTGTGGTTACCACACTCATCACGAGCCATTTTTTTGAAAATGGGCATTATCACCGACTCTCCCCAAATGCAGGCCAAGAGATCAGACAAGCGCTGACTAAGGACTTCACCCCCATCCCAACTCACTGTCGTTCCGATGCCGTGAAAAACAGGTTTTCCGACGCCCTGAATGCTCTGTTGCGGTGAGCTAAAAGCTCAGATATCGGGAGGATATGAATGCAAAAGTGGGCGGGCTGAGCGCTTCTGAGACTCGATTCGGAGGTTGACATCGATTGGACTTGGTGCGTACGGACAATGATGAACGATTGCTTCAGCTGTGTGCTGATCACAGGCTGTTTTTATGCAGTACTAACTTCCGAAATAGCCGGAGTCTTCTGGCCACATAGTGTCCTCCAACAGCATGCCGGCCACAAACTCATATGAATCACATTGTCATCAGTTACCGATGGCGTGGATCAATAATTGACTGCCGATCGTTTTGGAATACATTTGTGGATTCCGATCACGTCCTCGTCCGGAATCACTTCTCCCTACATTTTCCAGGGCCGTGTAAGATGTGGACAAATCGCTTGGCAACTGAAAGACTGGCAGATTCGGATGTTAGACGATCATCCAGAATCGTCTTCTAGAGTCTCTTCCAAAGGCTCTACCGTCAGATGCGAACTCATACTGGGACGAGATTGCCACCTCTTTGCATAATGTTGGGAATTTTGCCTGTAACACGGCACCACCAGGCTCACACCAGCACTGGATATTAGACCCAACGGTGGCACTCCTTAAATCTCGGAGAATTATCCCAGCGGTGAACCATTATTTCTGATTGTAGTGTGACAGATGAAGTCAATGCACGAATCTGCAAGGCCCGGGTCGCGTTTGCTAAGTCGGAGCACCTATGGTGTTAAAGCAGTATATTCCTGAATCTCAAGGGACGTGTGTGTCAGGCTACAGTGCAGGCTGTTTTTTGTATGGCGGTGAGACTTGGCTTGTTCAAGCAGCAGAACTGAGACGTCTTCAGGTGTTCGATAGTCGATGTCTCAGGACCATAACTCGTGTGGGTTGGTGTCAAGGAATCCGTAACGAGGCAATTAGAAAGCGAGTTTTCGGTTGTGCAACGGGTGCTTCCATGGAAGAATGTGTCTAGCACCAGAAGCTGCGTTGGTTGGGACATGTGTTGCGTGTGGCGGACCATTGTTTGCCGAAGAGAGTGCTGTTTTCCATGCCCAACTCAGAGTGGCGGCAGCTGAGCAGTGGTCAACCCTTGACCTAGCAGAGAGGTATGAAGGAGATTGCGAAACGTTTGGGTGCTGTCGGACAATAGCTCCAAATATTGATGTGGCCCGTCTGGGGGTCGCTATCTAGGAAGACGTCAATGACCAGCGCAGATGAGTTTGCTGTTAATGGCTTTTATACTTCGTGACCAAACCGTGAGGCGGGGTCAGAGCCCAGAAGAGGTATGTCGTCTGCGTACTCAATGTCTGTGAGGGGACGCTCGGGGAGCACTTCAACCCCACAGGCATCGGATGACAGCGGGTCTTCCATGATCGTATCAATGACGAAGTTGAGGAGGAAAAGTGGAAGAGCACAGCCCTATCCGACACCACTTGATGTGATGAGCTCAGAAGAGAGCTTCCTGTAGACATTCACACGGCCGCGGGAGTTGGCGTACAGCACCTTAAGGGGGGTCAAGAAATTATGGGGGACACCTTTGCTCCAGACACTGCCATAGTGCCTGACGGTCCAGAGCCAAAGGCAGCTTTCAGATCAAGAAACACAACCATTGTTTGCTGGAAGCAGTGTCGCTGTTCCAGAACCTGTCTGAGGGTGAAGAATGAAACATGGTTTTACGGCAGCGAAGCATCAGTGTTGAACACTGATGTCATGCTGATGAACCAAGCGCAATGACGACTAGTTACTGGAATCCAGACCAGTAAATCATATCTAGGACTAAGCCTAAAAACCCACGCAATTGCATCAGAGTTACCATATATGCAAAGAGTAAATCGCGAAGAAGCTGGAATCTTCCCGAATGGGTCGATGTAAGCTCGAACTTGGTAATGTATGCGTCTTTCGGATACACAACAGAGTACGGAAATGGAAAACCGGAATGTGAAACAGATCCTTCAGGTTTAATAGGGATTTGTTTTGATTTATTTTAATAAGAAGGGAGTTGAAACAGTAACGAAGAGTTTTCAGCAACCTTGTGATTAGTTGCCTTTATGGAAATATACTGCTATAGCTCGAACATCGTACCAACTGAAACGTGAAGAAGCCTTCGCAATGCATCTTCAGTTGAAGAACATCATAAACGAGAGATTCACTTGAATCTCCTGCGAAATTGATTAGCAAATTAGTGTATTTGTCGAAATCAGTCCAATTTGGGTTCAAGTAGAACATACGGTTGACGGAAACTGGGGGACTGCGTATACAGGTAGCGTGCATGTTTAGGCGTGTACAAGGGATAGCGTGAGGCCATGCTATAAATTGACTGTTGAATGCACCCAGGGCCAGCTGGTGGCAGAAAAATGCCAGCTGCACATGTTGAATGTCATGTTGACCTAAAAGTTCAGTGTGGCGTGACCAAGGCCTGCAGCGTAACTCCGATGACCTTGAACACAGATGCGCGGCCACCCTACCATAGCATCAAGTAAGGCAGTAGAGACGGAGGCCGGAGAGGTCACGGTTACCGGCGCCCAGTTAGCACAACGGTCTGAACACCACCTGTCAACCTGCGCTCAGTTATGATGACGGAAAGGGTGTCCGTCCAAGCTAGCACGAAATGTTTTGGGCTCTCCTTCCAGTGGTCATTTTCAACATATTCCTTTGCCAAAATCACCGTTTAGGACTGTACACGACGATATAGGCTTGGCGACAGCGCCCGTAAGTTAAGGTACAAATCACAACTGTGACTAAAGATACAGAGATACATCAAAATGCCCGTTAGGCAATCGGTTATTGACTGAATGGATACCATATCAGGAAGAGCGCCGCTATTACTACGCTATTTTGTGGGTCTGTATCCTTCCAACAATTTGCGCCTAAATGGGCCCTGTCTGAAGCCTACTCAGAGCTCTAAATTGCTCAGCCTTTATAGAACACTACCACGCCAATTGGATTCAACCCGCAATCAATAAACTGTTACTAGGGTAACTTACCACATGGATTGTCATGCGGTATAAAGACGGGTAAAACAGATGCATCTCGATTCTGTACCAAAAACTACGCAGAACACAAGAGGTCACGTGTGTAAGATGTCTAATGACAATGTATTTTATGAAAAATCCTATTTGAAAATAAGTACCATCTAAATTAGACTTCACATCTGAAATTTCAAAGAGGTATGGAGCTATAACAAACAACGCGCGTGTGATGCAGATGAAAGGAAATGAATAGAAAAAACAGAATAGGAGCAGTTGGTTGAAAAAGATGAATGAATATCATCATGGATGAACGAACAAACACAGGTGTGATCACTGAAAAACAACGAACCGCAAAACCAAACACAACGCACACGCACATACAAGAGAAGTAGTACACGACCGAAAACTCCGGCAGACAAAAACGCTCGTCACAGACGAGAGCACGCGTATTACAGAAGGAAGTGCGATTGGCATAGCATGGGAATCGTGATACTGAGGAGGATGACGATAATGGCAGTAAGGAGGAAATGAATGAATGAGAACTCATCAAAGCAGAACATAGTAAAACCAGTAACGGTGACCAAGGTCCGCCAATCGTGTGTGTGTGTGCGACCGCGTAGGGAGGAGTTCACAACGATAAGCACTGTATGTCTACTTGTATCACTGAAGCAGAGTCAAGAAGGTATGGAATGAATGATTGGCTAGGACCAACAACACGGGATAAAGATCGAATACACCAGGCGCATAATATCTAGAGTCCAACTGCACCGCCTCCACCTACATCGGGAGAATCTTGTCGGAGCAATGGCACCAACAACAATAAATTGTTGCGCACATGGCCAACAGTCGAGGGTGTGTGTGGGTGCATGGAGGAGTGCGCATCATATTGCATCATGGTATGGAGTGGGCAAAAAGAGAAAAGGCGAACTCGACGAAACCAAAGCTCGGTAGTATAAAATGAGATACAGAAGAGGTAGGATGAACAAAATAAGCCGATCTCCGTAGAAAAACAGTCTGAACAAATGGAAAATGACGCTGGAAATTTGAATCATCAGATGGCTCGCGGTTATCCACTAAAAAAACAGTGATAAACTGACTTAAATCAAGGGATGTTGGAGTACGACAGGGAAAAGCAATGGGATGATAGGTGTACAGATACGAACAAACGGTGTGAAATTCGATGACCTGAGTATAAGTGCAATCAAGGTGTGTGTCTGACGTCCATGAGATGTTGTATGATTCCGATGAAAGACTGAAGACGGTCCAAACAGCCGAGAAAATGAATATGAAACCTCCATAGAGAAGGCGTGAAGAGGTGGTAGCAAACTGGTCGACGCAGGAAATCGGAGAAAAAATGCCGCAGGAGCGTGGGTAAGACAAAGAGGGACTGTGAATGGGAGTGGGGATAGTAAAAAAGAAACCCGGCAAAATTGGTCTCACCTAGCTCCTTTTGCAGAGCAACACAACCTAACTAATCGTGACGAATTTGAAAAACAAAATCAGGGGCTACTTTGGCGAGTCAGTTCGGATAAATTACTATGGCAGGTAAGAACTAGAAAGGAAGTTCACCCAGTCCTGGGCACAAACGGGAGGGCGACCATCCGACTACGCAACACGTTTGGGTCCATCTGTGTTTGAATGTGTCTAGTAATAGCTTCGGACTACATACAGAATTCAAAAGAAAAAAAGGCCAGCTGAAAAGCCGTAACAAGGTCGTCGGAATAGCCGTAATAATTGCTATGCATAGAAAAGGTGTAGAACATAGGGGCAAAACATAGGAAGCAATAAGCCTAGGCAAGGTGATAGATAGATAGATAACATACAAGACCGGACTGAGCTGGTATGTAGTGTTGTTCGGGTGCACATGGGTTGACGGGGCGCGCGATAAAAATGACGAAAACACGTATGACGATGCCGGCATCAAGTGCCTTCGTGGCGCATTAGGCTAAACGGAACGGAACGAAAACGACAATGGTAGATGATGTTTAGTTCGAATCCACACTGCAAGCCGGGATTGAATGTTGAAGAAACATGAACAATTGTACAACTTCTCACCGATCAGCCACGCGACTGAGGATGCACAGTATCTTCGGCGAGGTGAGCAAAAGCATTGTCACTGCAAACCGGTTGGTCCGGATGTGATGGTTTGGACGAACAAAACGTGTCTGAATTTGACGATCCCGGCTTCCCTTGCTTCCTCTCAGGCGTAGGCACCAAGCAGCACGACACGTCTGATTTTGTCTCGGTGGTTGATGAGGAACATTGTGAATTCCAAAGCTAAAATGATCATAGAGAACAACATAAAAGCGCACAGTGACAGAAAAAACGGTTTCTATTGAAAAGGTTCGAGTTCACTAGGAGGATGGGTACATACTACTGAGGCGAATTGTGAGCAGGTACCATGGGTTTACATGCCGAAATTACGTTCAAGGTTAACCGGCTGTTACGCTCAAATGCATTGGTTATTGTGACGTTTTAGTTTCACATTTTTATCAGTAGAATAAGAGCGGAGGGTCCTAGGAGAAGTTGAAGAGTAAACTGGACAACACACAGGAAGCCCGACAGATGTTGCAAATGAGTTAGTTCGCTGCTATGTTTGTCCAGCAGCGCCTGACAGTGAACAAACTGGCTTCTTACAAATATTGTACACATACGTTTTTTGTATGCGTTTTTGTATGCAAATCGAAGTTCGAAAGGTTTCCGATTTGAGGTCAGACCAGCCGACACGCTGACAGTCTGGTAGTGCTATGGTCTTCGCGTTTTCCTCAGGTTGCACGTGATCTGTAAAACTGTAGCTGTACCTGATTTAGAAGAAGGACAGTTGTCCCTTATCGATGTTTTTATCGACTGGCAAGCAAACACTTATAAAAACCATTCGAACGGTCCAGTAAGGCTGATCGAACCAAACCATAGCGAAAATAAAACTAAAAAATTATCGATTTACACGCAACACAGCGTGAAATAAAAGAGCAACTAATGCATCAGGTCTCACGTGGTGAGAATAAAAACGACTGTCCAGGTGTCCTTATGGTTGGAAACTACAAAAAACGTCTTCAATAAGTGTGCAGTAATATGCAGCCACGTCAGTGAAAGCCACAACGAACGACAGTTAAAAAAACTGGTGGGAGCAGATATTTATCAGCTCCTACTCCTCAAGAGAACCGCTACTTAGATGAATCCCGCTGAAAATATTGTTCACCGATTCTCCATGGTCTACAAGTCTCAACTCTGGCGAAGAACACAGGGCCGATAACTATCTTTCAAACCCGTTTGACGGAAGCACGTTGTTGCATCTTGACTCCAACCCAGTTAGGGCCGCCTCATGATAATCATCGCATCAGTTTGAAGCTTGGACCGTTTACATGAAAAACAACACGTGTGAATGAAGGACACTGTCCGAAAAAAGGACAGGTGCTGAGCTTGGACCGTTTACATGAAAAACAACACAGGTGTGAATGATGGGCACTGTCCGAAAAAAGGACAGGTGCTTGACAGGCACTTTATGAAAGCCTGTCTAGTTGACTTTTCGGCTGGATTCCAGATAGGACTCCCTACGTTAATCTTTTCGCTCCACTTGAGAAAATCACAATCTTTATGCACCATGCTGGGCTTGACGTACTTATATCAATCAGTAGAAATATCATAATAACATAGTGATCGACCATCGGAAATTTTTGCAAATAGTGAAACCGTGACTATTGGGGTGCGAATAGCGACAGATCTGTTTAGGGTGTGGTGTCGAAAAACAACTCTAAGATCACAATGGGCGGACCAAATCCATTCTGCAGAAACAAAACTCATTCTAAATTGCAGTTTAGATCGGATGCAATGGTCACAGTCCACATCAACAACGAGCGAGTCATCAGATGGGGGTTCGCAACTGTGGATTAGGGAGACATGAAACCCACATACATGCATAAGGAGCCATGTGCTTTTTCGGGATCCTAGTGTGTCAAGCTTAGTGAACGGGCAGTGTGAGCTTTCGGTTGACCAGTGCTTACCTGAGACGACATGTGTTGAGGATGTGATGTGACGGGTAAAGTGCCAGAATTGATCAGAGCACTCACGAAAGGATTTGCAAACAGAGCAGCCAGAGCCTCTTGTTGTTGCTGTAGTTGGGTTTTTTCACTCACATTTAAAACTGTGCTCGGCGTTTGGATTGCCGTGGTGATTTGAACATTACTGTCCTCGCTTGCTACACTTGAGTCGAGTTCTCCTATCTCTGCCAAAGGTGAACTTTCTGAATTTGTAAATCCTGTGGTACTATATCCGGTACTCTGTCCACTGCCCGTGCCGGCAGCCTCCGTGTCAACAAAAAGAGGTCTAGAGATGTCACTGGAAGACACATTCAGTGTACTAAAAAGTTGTCGTATGACGCCAAGGGAATCCCGTAAGTGTTCGGTCATAAAGTCGCGCTGCCGCTTCAAAGCCTCGACTTCGTGTTCTTTCTAAAATGGTGGGAGATTACAGTATGCAAATTACCAAATCTGTGTACACAAGGGGAAGACTAGTTTTCATCCTGGTAAAAATAATTGTTTTGAATTCATGACCATCAGCATGCATTAGTTTTATCGCTGTCAAGATTCTTCTGAAAGGACTGTGTCCTCAAGCGGAACGAAAAGTGTGTTACGTTTATGAAAGTGATCCCCGGTCGATTGGGTTATAAGCTGGCAGAAAAGTATGAAAATCCTCAACAGGAAATTCAGTTACATTGAGAACTGCCGACTCATCGGGTGGGGAACCTGGAAGAAGAGTCATCAACCGCTAGAGATACTGATAGAGGCGATTAGCGAGTTCTTGATATGGAAGTTATGGTACAGGGTACAGTACTAACACGAACCTCCAATAAGTCGATTCCAACTCAGTGTAGCGCGCCTACACAATCACGCGGAGACTAGTTTACTATTCTCCGTAAAAACTGGGGAAGGAAGACATTCAGGCCGGAAAATTCATCACTTTGATAGTGAACTGTTTGGTCTGGTAACCACCCACCCAAGAAGTAACGAGTATGCTAAGGTTAGCTCCGCATGTGTCTGTACTCTGTGGTTGAAATTCGACACATTCCAGTTTCACGCGTGACCACTTGTACATCGCGGCAACGAATAGCCATGACTCTCGAAGAGTCACACATCCTCGACATCCAAGTAGTCTGTGAGGCTGCATTTTTAAACAGGGTTGCGTACCATGTAAACATTTCCCATGGAGTATCCTTAAACGTCTCACCAAATGGACGCTAGATGGCACGCATCACACAGAAAGTGGCTTAACCCCACTAGATAGCCCAGTGAATAATATCATAGACTTCACGACCTGGGTGTGGATTCTCGCATGAGCTCCCTCAAGTTGATTGCCGGCCTCCGCACAGGTTATTTGATAAATCAGGACGCAGGCGGTACTCTTTTAAACAAAAAAAATGGGCGAATAACTCGATATCCTGTGTCGAAATCAAAACGCTGGCCAGTACAGTCAAATATGAGTTCGACTCCTGTCAGGTAGATAGATGTCTTCAGCCCGCATTACTTTGGCCTAGTCACCATAGGAACGGGAATACAATGTCAGTGGGTTGAGATGGTTAACCTGCCTTTTTTGTGGAACGCTGGTGTGACTCAGTTGAGGATTCATACTTAAAGTAACGAACTGTCGCCTACGATCGCCGGACGGAAACAAATCACCTTTAAGCCTAACCAGATTGCAAACGGGAAACATAACTTCTTGACAAGTGGTTTTGCGCCATCATGGTGATACCCTTGTCGAGATAAAAATGAAGACTGATAACACGGTTAGGATTGCAGAAACAGCGCGACAAGGTTGGACATAGATATCGTACAAAGCCACGACGAACAGCAACACGATACGACAAAATATGCCAAACTTACCGACCCCAGACGCTGTCTAACTTCATCCAGTTCGCGTTGTAGCGACAAGCGTTCGAGCTCAGATCGAGGATTGCTGAACGGTGAGGACATGAGGATGGGTGACTGTGGCAAATGCAGAAAGTTAACGTTTGAAGTGGCGTGTGTTGTAGCAGATGCATCAGCCGTGCCCGCACAAGCCTCCGGACTTAGAGGAGGTGTATTGGTGGTCTCAGGTTTACTGTCTCCGTGTGACTCCGGTTGTTCACCATGTGAGTGTGGGACAACAGAAACCTGTGAGAAACGGAAAGAAAAGCCATTTGAAAAGCCCAGATGAAGAGCGCAACCGCATATTTCTCGAATGTCGTATACTATCACTGGCTTAGAAGATTCTCTTCCAATCGAACTAACGATGCCGATGAGTAATTAATTGTCTAATAATAATACTCGATACACAACAACAGGCATCGAAGACCCAAAACACTTTGAACACATCAGTTAGGGCGGGATAGGCTGGCTTTCCAGAATAGTGCAATAAGAATTGGGTGAACTTCCTGTTGGGTACTACAAGGAGTTACAAGTGGTACACACGCGTTCAAAGTGTAGCTATATAGGGTTCCCTTTGTAAGCAATGAGATAGTTCATACCTAGCGAAATGCAGTCCTTTGCAATATGAGTTTGTGTTATTAGGAGACTCAACTGACATTCTTTAGCTAAATGTGCTATACAAAGTCCGCCTCATATTTCAGCTGGTACGATATTTGAGATCTCGCATTACGTAGTACTGACGGATCACGTTACTCGTAGTTGCTGAAAATCCTCCGATAACCCACGATCAGTTTCACCTTGACCCCAGCTCATCAACGACGGTAATAGGGCGCCGTTAAGTTGGACCGCACTGGTTGTTTGAGGCAGTAAGTTTTCCGTTCTGCCCACAAATGTGCGCCAAAGAGCAGTAAAGTAACAGGTAGAAACGTTCTGTGCGTATTGGCGCACCTGAATTCACCGTCCCACACAGCACACATACTTGTCAGACAGAGGAAACAGGATCCCTTATGCAGATAACTGAGAACCAGTGGAACGCTGTTAATTGGAAACAACACCCCTCACAGTTCTCCCCGCATGGGAAGAACGCGCCTTCGTAAGCTGTTAAGTTGAAATGTGAATCATGACGAGAGTTTCACCTGTATTCCGGAGCAATACCAAAATAATCAATAACGAGTGGGCAAAATGGTTAATGTTACAAAGTGAGTGGTTAGTCAAACGCACCACCCGGTGTGGATATGAGTGGTTACGGGAGACGAGCTGCCTACTTCTGGGTGTTTGAGAGTTACCAGAGATTGGACGAGAAGCGAGACAATAAAACAGATAAAGGAAGGAAAAGTTCGACCTGGCATCTCGCCAACTGATGAGTGACAGCCTGAGTAAGAAAACTGGAGCTTACAAAATACAGAAGCATCCCTAAAGCTGTTGGGTCATGATAGAGAACCAGCTGAATGGATACCGCCTGCGACAGTATTTACGCAAATCGGGTGGGAGAATTGGGGCATGATCGGACGCACAGGAGTGCGCCAGTTGACAAAACAACTTCAAACAATTTGCATTAGAGTAGACTAGACAGCTAACCTGCTGCCAGTTCGTCTGGCCATCAGAATCGGAAGGGCTAATTCAAACAATTAAAAAGTGGTTTCAGTTGGGTCATCATTTTCCTTGCAAGCTTTGTGGGCTTTCTCATGCGATTGCCTAATTAACGATGTGGTGCGCACTCGGGTTTTGGCTAGTGCTGTGTACTCAGGCCGTTTAACTTATGGCATGTGAAAGTAGCACCGTGACCTAAGAACATTCCCGGTATGATCGGTTGGTCAGCATCAGCTAAACGCTCAAGAAAGTCCCGTGTGCCAAGTTTAGGTCCGTCAACTACACACATCTGCACAGTACTTAACGATAAAACTGTGGTAAGATTTTACCGTAGTTGGTTTTAAGAGAGCAAATCTTCTGCAAACCAACGCCAAGTTCCACCCGTTCGAACAAAGTAGCCTAGTTGTTAACATTACGGACATTCGGTTCGATCGTCGGGGTGCCAATCAGTGCATTGGCGACTTCGAATTGGCCATCATTTTGAAAATTGTGCACACATGTTGGCTCATCAATAAAAGACGTAAGAAGTGCTCAATTCAAAGACTTTGGCACAAACCAAGGAGAAGAATCGTGAAATTCCGTGCGGATGAAAGCGACGATTTTTTCTTCAAAACCTGGTTTTGCTCAAAAGTAGTTGTTCTGGAGTCAAGGAACAGGAATGAAACAAATGCCTAGTACGATTGAATTAAAAACAAGGTTAATACAAACCCCGGCTCCCATGCACCTCCTGTGACTGTCTCTTCTTAAAAATCGGAACAATAGTAGGATTTCATGAGATCTACGATGCAACCAGTCTCTAACACGTGTTTGGTTATCAATGTTTTTTGGGCAGCCGGAGTTGTATCCGTATAACCACTGTGACACGCGTTTGATGCTGGGTCTATATACATGGATCCGCAGTTACGAGGCTAACTGATGTATGGAGGCACAGGACCGGTCTTCCGTAATGCCACACCTGACATATTGATTCACGTCCTTTTGGTCAAGCTTCTCCACACGCGGGGTGGCGGCAAATCCTACTGATAATTTTGACTTGGCTCGTTCCGACCCTGGAATACCAGGGTCACTCGAAAACAGCACAGATACTTCGAAGTTGGGAGCAATTTCTCCAGGCTTCTTGAAAGATCCGTTCAGACTAGTTTCACAAAACTTGAAAGGAAAGTGACCTTGCATGCGGTAAAAGCATAAGCTATGGGGGAGAGTGGTAGTGTTATTCAAAGAACAGGTGAGCGGGGATGCAATCTCAAAAGAGAATAGGGTTCAGGAGGTAAACACGTTGCCACAACAACTAAATACGGTTTAGCTGCTAATATGCAATTTCTGCATAAACAGCAACATAAACATCATGGAAGTGTACAATTTCTGAGAACTGCTGTTCAAACTAAGCTATTCGAATTGGGTGCAGATTTGATACGCGGCGATTGTCCATCAGCGAGCAGACGCATGAAGCGCCACCACGTGATTTCGCGGCATTGTCCGGTGAAGGTCGCGGAGTAAACAAAAGTGCAGGTAAGCTAACTGGTCACAAGACGAAAGTGGAACAACTTGCTAGGTCAGCTGACTGATCAATGTGTCCCGGGAAGAATTGCGCGCACACGCGCACAAGCAATGCGTTGTGTAAACGCTCGCATTTGTCCACCACAATTGTTAGCTGGCATGCAGAAAATAAACAACCACGACAAATCGAGACTGCTACCAAACGTAAAAAATGGTTGGTACGATCAGGCTCTACTGTGTACACAAGCAGTAGAGCAAGCGAGAAATCGCACGTAGGAAGCAGCTTGAAATATGCAAAAATTTCAAGCAGGATGAGGAGTAATTATTCAGAAGTTCGTTCCAGCAATTATGCATGCTCTTCAACAAGTGAAAGTTACAGCACCGCACTTTTCGGATCAAGACAGTCGCGAGTTCGTGCGCAGTTGGTCTAAATAGCCTACGCTGATAGGTGCTCCGTGAGATGCCCGTGAGAAGTACCCTCCCGAAGGCGATCTCGTTTGCTTACCTTTCACATTCTGTAGAATATGGTAAGTCATTCAGCATGTGGTTTTATTCCGGAAGCATGTGAATCCAATGAAGACTTGCCACACCGTTCCTAAAATTTCGCGCGTAATTAGTGATCCACTTAGGGATCATGTCCTCTACGGAGAATGGGGTGCTGTGTCAACTTCATTATCATGGCACGCGAATGCTTTTCTCCCAAATGATTATCGTGGAAAAAAAAGAATAAAATGAAGGGGGTATGGGCCTGGAACCAGCCTGCTATAGGCACTAAAGGTCCCTACAACTCCAGACATTCGATCACGTAACCTAGATAGAAACCGACAACAAGAGCTCCATTGAAGTAAGCTAGTAGAGATAGCCTGCACATTCGGTCGTGGGTGACATCTAGCGGTCTATTCAAGGGGTTGGCCCCTTTGCAGAGGTCCCGCTTGAGAGGTGATTTGCTGCCGTTTCCAGGCTGCGAACCTTCACATCTTCACACGCACGCTGGGCGGTACCAGGATCACAAAGGGCCAAAAGATACGAAGGCAGGGATGACGAAAAATTTCACGTTCATACTGTTTAATAGTTGGAAAACCTCTCGTTATAAGCGACGGTCTTCCTTCAGGTCAAGAGGGCCATCTAGAGTATTCGAACATTCTGGATCTCGAGAGAGATTAGCGGCTAAGATACGAACTTAATGACAAGAAGGTCCGTAGTTCGAATCCAACCTTGGTATCCCGATTACTCGTGTATAGGCTAGGGCAACCTGGCAGTTTCTCAGCCCTCGTGCTTCCTACCAGTGGCAAGCAATCAAGCACCGAGTGTTACGGCTGACCGATCATTATTCGAACATTCGGGTATTCGAATGCAAAAAAACAAATCGTTCAAATGTAGCACCTTCTCAGCGTTTAACTGTCACGCAATCCGAAGGAAGATGCATATATCCGAAAAAAAGTACCGGAGTGCCCAAGTCCAGATAGGTGCAGTGGAAGAAACAGGGATGTGTTCGTACAACGCGCTCCCTGGTCCTCTCCTCAAGCGTATAAATAATCCATTGAGGTCAGCATTCCATGTACCTGCTTTGATGCAAGTGTACAACTGGTTACGGCTTCATAGTAGATCAGCTCGAAACAATTATGCCGTTTGCCTGACATATCAAACAAATGAAAGTACGATATAGATTATGGTGTTCGTCCCTAGTGGCGTGGAAAGATGTGAGTCCTCACCTGATAACAGGAAGTCACTGCTTGATGAAACCAGCTGCTAACCAAAATTGGAAGCGCAACAAATATCGAACAAGGAAACAAGGGGAAGCGAACCGTTCGATTTGCACGACAGATAGATACAGCACGATACGCGTTCAGCTGATTCCGGATCACGAATAACAGGTGATACAAGCCTATAATTCGTGACACTCACTCACTCACCTGACTTACGGCATCACGTGCAATGTTTGCCAAAGCACTCTTAGCGCAGCACCCTAGATCGAACATCGGTTTCTGATGACTACGAAGTACCGGAGTGCCAACAACAGGAGAGAAACTCTGAGATATTTGAGAGGTCGCCGGAGATGAAAGATTGGACGCTGAACGAGTGGTCCCATGAGGTTCGGTGAAATTCACCGGCCATGTGCTTTTGGGGCTTATTCTATTTGATTGTGTCACTGAATACGATGGTTGTGTTGGACGGGAAGCCGCAATGGTACCACTGGTGTCATGTTGGTGTACGGATGAATCTGGCTGTTCAAACATATAGCGCCTGGGGATAGACACTGGATCCGATTCCGCCGTATCCCTTGGTGATGACGAACATCTGTTGAGCGGAACATTCGACCCAGGCGAATAGTCAACATTTTCGAAGCCTGACTGAGTATGGAGCAAAATATCGTCTAGTGGTGATTGAAATCCGGCATCTGAATTACTTTTGTCATCGTGTTTGAGCGCCGGATCATTTGACGGTGGCATGAAGCACTGATAGAGTGTGTGTAAATCATCAAACAAGCCAGAGGGAACTCGGGGAGGTTCCGAGGTCTTCCCAGATGCCTCCGTAAGACTTTTGTACGCCATTTGATGATAGTCTGGCTGCTCACTCCCTACAATGCGAACAAAAGAGAACTGAGTTAATTGTGTACGAACGTCAAACCAAATCGAAAAAGATTTAGTTTCACTCACGCGTCCAATGAAACATATGAACACAGCATCTATGATGAAGGCCGGCCTGTAACCACAGTACGCGCCAGAACAAACCACAACACTGCCACACTGCTTTCTAATTTCGCTGAACCACAAGGTTAACACTGAATAGCTATCTAGGAACTAACAATGAAACAACGGAAGTAGGGTCAACATAAGCACACAACGGTTAAACGTCGTTTGTCCACCAACGACTGATCTAACCATCACATCACAACTTTCGACCCACGAACTGAACGTTGCCTAGGCCTAAAGTAAACTATCAAAGATAACTGAGGAGTAGAAATCTCCCATAAATTGCGCCCACGTATCACCGAGGGTCACTCAGGATAACGTTGCTTTCGGCATCCACAACGCCACAACAACACCTGGCCACCAGATGATGCAGCAGATCAGGTCCTCTGATTTGCCCAACTGAACAAAGCGCCACAGCTCAAATGGATTCATAGCCTGAGACTATTTGTTTCATGCCAATATCATCATCATCATCAGCTGTAAGAAACCGTGTACTTGTCGTACAGTGGTTGTAGCTGCCACAGTTTCGTCCGCCGATGGTTTGGGGAGGTGAGGTAGGTAGCTGCGCATTGGAGGCGCGAGCTGCGTAAATGCACCACTGTCAATGGGCTGTTAAGTCGGTGAATTGGTGAATGCCAATATCAACGTCATGTTGGTCGTACAGCCAAATTTCATGGCACCAGCCCCGTCCAACAGACAAGTAGATGATTGGTAACGCAGCCGGTGTCCCGACGGGCCTTGAGAACTTTGTCCAATGAAGTCGCAAATTCAAACCACAATTGGAAGATGCCTTCCAAAGTGTGCATTGTTTACCTAACTGATAAGAAACGAAGGAGAACGTTCACGTTTCACAAGCAAACTGGTGAGTTCTCTCAACGAGAGCAACGAGCCAGAAGCTACGAATTGGAGAATGGTCTAGTTGACGGGCAGCAACACCTAACACCTGCAGCTAGAGAGACTCAATCATTGAATGACGAACGGAAATTTGATAGTTGGAATGTGCAGTGAAGCGAAGTAAATAAACATGCTGAACCCCAAGGCCTCGCATGTGTTCCCCCAGAGCGTCTCGATAACGATGGCTTCATAGGAGTCGTAGGGTCTCAATAGCAAACTAGAGACGAGTCGATGTGAAGTTCGGGTATCCAAACAGGTGTGTGAAGCTTAGAGTTTCACGTCACAGGTTGGAAACTTTTGGAAGGTATTGAATTCACAGCGATTCATTCTTAGATTTCTATCAGAATACTTTAGGACTATTGCGGAGCAACCGAAACGTCTGATGGAGAATGGTTCGCCTTAACACACATTTGGCTCGTCATGGCGGTATTTATAGAATTATGAGACAGTATATGAATCAGATTTGGTATTCGACCCACAATTGTGTACTGACAATCAACAAAAAAACTGGTGACAGTGAGTGGGTGCGCGCCACCCATAAAAGCCGTTTTATCGACCCGCGTGTCCAATATCGACCAAAACTGAAAGGATTATGAACACAAACGGAATCTCACACAATAGTTGAACAACAAATGTGAGTCAAACTACGGCAGCTATACCAATGGATAGGGAAAAGCACCAAGATTTTGCAGGTGCAATCAGTACTACGTCAGAAGCATAAGCAACCGGTACCACATTGTACCGGTTGCTAGGTCTGCCTAAATAACCGTTCGAGAATCCACTATTCCGATTAAGTGATCTTTGCAGTCACCGAGAGGTTTAAAATGTAACAATTCATGCTGGTTCCCTACAGTATGTCATTTGTGTACCTGCCGAGACCATATGGAGCAACAGAAGTCACTGGGTCCCTGAACTTTGTGTTCCACCTGAAAGGTACATTCAGAGGTGACTGGCTCACATATATGGATCAAACAGCCGCATCAATAAGAAGTGGTTACAGAAAACAAGCGGAAACAGCTACCAATCCGCACGGTGGGTGAAGACTGAAATTGAAACAGAGCAACTGGCAAGTGATTGCACTGTATGTGCGGTGAGAACAACAAGAAAGTTATGTGAATGTAGGACAGGTTCGTCCGCGTGACCGGTCATGTGAGCAGGAGATTCACATTGATTGGCTGATTCAAGCGTTAAGCGGACAACCGTTCTAATGCTGAAATACCAATATCGGGTGTATCGATGTGAGTCTATGAACAGAACTGGGAACATAAAACATACTCCAGAATGGTTTAGTGAGACTAGTGACCAAAGTTGTGCACAAACGCCTCTAATTATCATGTTCAGGAAAAATCCGTCAATCGGTTAACCACTGGTTATGTATGAAGCGCTTTAGAAAACCTCTGCAATTGAGATGACATGTGGCACAACTTAATAAGCTCTTTCAAAGGCATCGCTAAAATTGAAGAGGGAAAAGTATGTCAAACAGAGGAACGCGCTACTTCGGATTCGAAGTTGGAAACAACCTGGAAACAAGCACAGGACAGTCAGGGTGACATTGAGATTACGAGCAATCAATTGCCATCTCGAGGTTCGATGAAGCCGCCCGCAAAAAACTGATGAGCACCACTCGGGATGAAACGCAACCAAACATGAACAATTATTGGTAACAAGCACCCAAGTATTCTCAAGGCAAACCCAGTTTGGTACCATGCATCAATCAACTGATCTGTGTAATGGCCTGACTTCGAAAAACAAGACAGTACGTGATGACTCAGCTCCCTGAGATTGACAGGAATAGTCAGAAGCAGGGTAGTGCTAAAACGTGCTCGAGGACCAACCAGCTTCTGGGAATTGAGTACACAAGTCATAAATTGGTGCTCTCAATTGTGGTGAATGGATGGTCCCATCAAGTGGACTCAGTAAAACCAACACAACGATTTCCCCCAGGGAACGCTCGAATTCTTTTTTCCGTGTCAAATTGCCATAACAACAAAATAATTCGTTTTCTGCGTATTACAGAGGAAGCTTAAGTCACCGTTCAGCCGTTAAGTAAGGGGGCTGACAATCAAGCAAGTGGGACGAAGTGAAAAAATAGCCTGAAATACCGAACACCAGCTGCCTTGCACAGAACGCACGACTAACCTGTGTGCAAACCGTGTCGCTGTGACTCCCCCAAAGCATTGATGTGTTCATCCGCATGCACGCTACCCGAAAGGTTGTGGCTACATTCGGCTGGTTCAGAAACATTGCTGCCCGAGTGTGGGAGTGAGAAGTCCAATACCAGGCCACTGTCTCTATTGCTTGTATCTAAAAGTGAACTGGAAGCCATTGCAGCTGAAGCGGAAGACCTGACAACACTGCCAGGCAGATCAAGAAGGGCTGAAATGTCAGCGTCGTTCCCACTGGTTTCACTGTTGTTCCCCGAGTCCATAGCTGTCTGCCACGGCCAGGGTGATGCAAGGAAGTGCCCGGTAGAATGCGAGTCCGACGTGGACAAAGTCGTCGTCGTGGCCTGGTGGCTCCATATATCACCTACGTAAAGTTGTAACAGAAAATAAGCTGCTTGTTATACATCAATGACAAGAAGAGAATAAATAAGATCCGGGAAAAAATCGGTTTGCATGGACCGAATGATCGGAACAGAGGCAGTCGTGCAACAGCTAACACTGCCTAGATCCAAGACGGTGGCTGAAAAAAACGATATAAATGTTTTGAAATTTTTTACTCAGAGTTAAATTGAGTTTTTTCACAAGTTAAAAAGCACCATTGGCTCACCGTCACTGTCTAGCTACCAGGCTACGCGTGACTGTTATCGCTGAATAAAGACTTGCAAAAACACGAAACCTTGTGCTTGATGATTTGGTTTCTAAAGTCAAGTATTTCTGCTCTTCCCCGGTGGTAATCGACGCACTAACCTACTGCTATCACTGTGTGAATTCAGGCATCGTGGACCATAAAATCTACGCATGGGAAATTCCGCAGAATCCATAGCCATGCAGCTGGTATTGCAGCATGAGTAGTCGAAATAAAGCTTATCCACATCCTCGGCGTTCTATTTGCTCTGGCAATCAAAGTGCGAAGCAATTTATCGCAATGAAATCCAGTAGTTGACTGCCAACTGGCAATTTCAGTTGTACGCCGATTTTGTCAGTATTGGCCCATGAGCATCATCATTATCAGCTGTAGGAACCGCGTACTAGTCATACAGTGGTTGTAGCTGCTACAATATCGTCTATCGATGATTTGGCCGACACAACAATCGAGTGATCGGGGTGAGTGAAACCGTGATTCGCATACTGACTGCACCGAAAAACCCACCAACGGAACCGGAAGTCAAATTTGTTGAGGAATAGAGGCAAAATCATAGTCTAAATAAATGCTTAAGGGATGTGAACAGAACGCCTATTTGTGTGAGCAGTTTACTCATGAAAAAAGCGGTGGAACCCAGTGGAAACTATTTTCAACCAATCCTTCTGCTTGTTTACTCTCTTCTATCGCTCGTTATAGACCGTTTCGCGAATAAAATTTTTTTCGCTGCGCAGTGTTCCTCGTTGTAGCATCGTGCTTATCGATGTTGCGCATATATATATATATATAGTCCCTTCACTGGGTGACGGAATTTTTAGACGTCTTGTTCACGTTTGGATGCATAGGTGCGATTAGTCAATTATAGAATGAACTATATTAGAACATCATTTTCGGTTGTTCAGTCCCCAATCTTTTTTTCATTATCCGGTTGGTCCTGAACCCCACAGTTTTGCTCTCCGCAAAATCCACCAACAATGCGTCTTTGGTTGTGCCAAGACCCGAACTCTGAACATCTGGCATGCAAGGTAAACGTGTTCCTACTGCCGTACGAATGCAAACCGAACGCATCTGAATAGATAACCTGAACGGGCCAGTGTGTTCGCTTTTGTGGAAAAGGAACAGTATAAAGAATATCAATAACTGAAAAGAGGCCAAATATACTTTGGGTGGTATGCCAGCGAGACGAGATTTAAAATAGAACTTTCACACCAGCAACTCATGGTTTCGGCAAGCAAGCAGGGACGGCATTCAATGGGTGGCAGGTCACGGTGGCGAAATTGCTTGCTAACAATACTGGGCGGCTGCACACTTCTTAAGGCAAGCGTAACAGGAGCCCTATTCCTAAGACTAACCCATGAGTACAAAAACCAATCCAACAGGAAGCTGAAAGCAAAGTAAGATGTGGTTTGTAATAAGATACACACAAGTGTAAAAAACGCACCTCGTAAAAAGTGAACGGAACTGTTAGGCATAGGCATGGAACGATCGAACGTAGATTCGAGACCATCACCAACCGCTTGACTGTGACTACGGCTTGCAGGGAAAATGCTAGCATGAGAGTTGCCTGACAAACCAAGAACCTGTCCATTCTCTTGATAGGGATATTGTTGCGACTGTTTCCTTTGTCCAGTGCGAAGCAGTTGTTGCACATTTGGACTCCTGGACGATGGACCGATCCCTGAGCAGACAGGACGAATAGAGCCGGAAGCATTCGGGATACCAAAAGCACTGCTACAGCCCGGATAAGTAAAGGTGTACACGGAAGTAGGATTGGCTATGGGGCTAGATGAAGCCACAGAGTCTCGAGAAGTCATTGAAAGCCCGTTCTCTGAACATACAGAATTCCCACTTCGGTGTCTTCCCTTGTCCCCGAAACCAGGTTTGGTTGTCAGGACATTGGTCAATGCTGTGGTGAATGCGGAAAATAAATATAGATTATACTAAAATACTAACCCTGAGCCAGCACAAAACTTCCCACATTCATAGCTCCTCAGGAGGACCGGTCGTCATACGTTGCAACACATTTGCTAGCTGGTGACAAAAGCTTGCGGAATCAGTCTGAATTTCCTATCAAAACTGTTACAGTTGTGTAATCTAGATTTAGAAACGAACAACCTCAATTTCCACTTGCTAAAAACCAACGCATTCACCAAACGGGGTCTATTTTTGGGAACAGAATGACCGATTGCATTGTAACGTTCTATCTATCCTATAAGCGATTTGGTTCCACATGCAGTCCATGAGGTAAATCAGAAAATCGAGTTATTTCTGAGTTTATCTGATACGTGTTAAGGGTGCCTCACCGACACTACGATTGATACCAGAATTACTTTCAGCTCATTGTAGTCAAACCAGTCAACTTACACAAACGAGTGCGTTACTGAACACAGGTACCATACACTAAAGTGAGCTGAAAATCATCTCCGATATATAATGAAACTTCACCCACTCTTTCCCGTTGAATACCGTAAGAAAACTACCGGGTATGCAGCAAAGCAATGGTTTTCACTTAATGGCGTCCGGCTTCGGAGAACAGTTTCCCTTTTGTTCCTGACGAATAAGTTTAATGTTCACAGAGTTCAACAGACACGAGGCCATAATGTTACAACAAGTTTGCGGTACAGTTGCAGTTATTTTGAAAGCCAAAAAACAAAATCGAGCAAAAAATACGGGCCATTGCCAAAACCGTCGTCTTCCAGTTCATCACGATTACCGTTCCCAAGGGACAGCTCTCCAAAGCAAGAGTACATCGTTAAGCAGCCCAGATTGGATCCGATAAGAATAGTTTGGAAATGTCCCCATTTCCCCCAGGTATTTTCAACAACAAAACCCACAATGGTAGCTTGTACAAGAACTCCGCTATTTGGCCTCAACCAGCATCTTAACATTTTCAACCAACATTCAACCAACATTTCCAACTCAACATTTTCAACATTTTCATCCTGCGCGCACAATCTAGACTCACCTAAAGGAAGATACATCACAGCGGTACATTCATCACTAATCCAACTGACGGTTGATACCCGGAGGTACATGCACACCTTACAAATCATGAACGAAAGGATAAACCACAGCTCTGTGAAAAAGCTGTTTTGTTGGCCAGCGTCGCTCCCACAACAAGGGCGGTAAAACGATGCACGAGAAAAATATACTAGGATACTGTGTGAGGCAATTTAGGGCTTACGGTTAACTTGTTGTCGAGCCGAATAGAACGGCAACTGGAATTGGTTTGGATTGACAGATGCAGAGGACGCCGTGGAGCTTGTTTCAGGACTGCATGCTAGGTTGCTTGAGAAGTTTCGCTGGGCCGAGAGACTGGCATGTCGTTCGCTCACTACGTTGGAGTTGTTTGGAGGTTGCCAAATACCCGCATTCTGGTGAGGGGAGACACAGCGACCAACCCGACGTCCACGACCTACCACCATGGAATTCGGTGCGTTACCCACAGGACCAAAAGCTGGCAGCAGATTCGATATTAAAGGAGTCGGTACTTGTGATGAACGTTTAACAGCTTCGTTCGCACCTGAAAAAAGTCCCGAAAGAGATTAGCCAGATGCGCTATCATTGTCTACGAACAGTAGCAAAATGCCACTATCCGGCAACAGTTGTCATTAGCCTATAATCACAAGTTGCAGGAGAATTTGAGTATTTGTCATCACCGTAAAGTATGAGACTGTAACCTCCGATTAGAGATGTACACATATGTGTTAAAATCGGGGAAAGTGCTCCAGGGGTACACCAATGCAGTTCGCATAGGTTCATACCAAACACAAGGCGAAAGAAGATTGCGAAGTGCCAGCTGATATGTAACGAATAGCAGGTTTGAGCCGAAACAAGCGTACATCCGGTCAACAGACTGGTATTGCTCCTATTCAGGATTCAGCTAGTGATAGAGGGTGGAGATGCATGAAAAGGTTGTCGGAACTAGACCTGGATTCTGTGACAATCGCGCAATTTCACGGCCTAGAGATTGGTACAAAGGAATTCAGACAATGTTATCGAACCGAGTTATCGGTTTCGATAACATATGCTTTGTGGACCCGGCGGTATAAACAAACGATAAGCGCATCAACAGGGAGTGTCATCTGCCCGTTTGGAAAAATGACAGTAACACATCAGTGAGGAAGTTTCCCAAGGCAATTGGTGTTGAACGAGCTGCATGATGTTTTTGACACCAGGCTTTGCGATGACTATAGCAGACAGTTTTCAGTACAATTGCTCAACTGTAAACTACGATCTCCAGCCCTCGTAGCTCATTAGTGAATGAAGCGAAATAATGACTTAGCAGCACCGTGCAATGAGGATGGCCGTATGCAACCGTTAGTGTGTTGGTGAAAATCCCTGAGGTTCAGACCATTTGCTAGAATAGGATAGGGAGTTGTGGTGACTGCAACAGACAAACTTCATTGACCGCGTCATTGTGACGTTTGTTAGTGTCGCTAATAGCGATTTCTGACGTGACTAGTGGTGACTTTGAAGCTTCGCTGTCGGGTCGTGATCTGATGGTCGATGAATCGTTTATATACACTAAATAGGTTAACTAGTGGGATAGGTGGTTCTCCGACAAGTAACTGGTGGGACTAATTCACTGCGGGCGGGTTGTGTATCGTAGAATTTACTCAAGACAGCTCAGTAACACTGAACAGAAGTTCCCAACAAGAATAAAAATGAAGATTGAACCTTTCCTGATAGCAATTGTCTTCATGCCCCAGTCCAGGGAAACAGAAGCTGTGTTGGAATTTGTCCTATTTAGACGTCGGTTACCTGACATCTCTGCTCCTGTGCCTAATGTGATTTGCATAACAACCGGAAGATGGGAATAGACAATCCCCGAAATCGATGCGGAACGAATCAAGCAATATGCTCGCGGAATGCAATCACGAACTGCTGACCGACATAGCCCGCTCTCCAACCCAGTTAGCTCAGCGAAACAATTTGGCCGCGCTGCTTGGTGCTCGTAACTTCATGAAGAAAATTGACCACACGGACCCGCTCCCCATATGGGCTCGTGACTTTCTCGACCCATTTAATGTGCTATAGCACGAAAGTTTGCTTGGCTAATTAAAAAGAAACAGTCATTATTGATCGGCAAACATGTGTTGAATGTCCGGAATCTGGTCCGTTCTGCGAACTACAGACATACAAAAAGCGGATCCGGAGCAAAGTGGACATGAAACCCGTCCAAGATGAAGGCGTTTCACTTGAAAGCGTGAAAAAGTGATCAGTCAGGGTGGAACAGGATTTTTTCTACAAATATTTGTGTAGAGTATCAGACCAAGTATGCAGGTATGACGGAGACTAGTGCGAATACACGCCTACATGCAGGTGTTCGTGGCCAAACCTCACGAGCAGGGAGAGAAATTGTGTGAGTGAATCAAGTACACCGGGACACCAGTAAATGAACCGTTCCCGCGAGTAAGAGTGGGTTGAAATGAGTTCAACTGTAAACGATGTGACCCTGTAGGGAGAATCTGCCTCCACAACTAGTCTACTGGTCCATGCTCGAGAACAACCGGTGTCCAGAAACTCGGGTGGTTTCTGAGTAGGCTAAGTAGGTGAACACATTCGGGAATCTATCCAGTTTGAATCAATCCCAATACCTGAACAGGATTTTCCAGATATATGCTAATTAGAAATAAATTAGACCGACCAGAACCCCGAAATCTACATGTCGAGTGAATTCTCACTGTGAAGCTCAAGAGAGCAGTTGCAATTACAAAAATAGTACAATTTCAGAACAAAGCTCGCGAGTTTCGTTTTCGGAGAATGGGAATACGATGGTGGAATGTGCGCTGACCGACTGATGAAAGTAAAATACTTATCACAGTACGGCACTGCACACCAACCGTGTACGGGCCTCCAGTAGTACTAGCAGTTTGGAGCAACAACCTAGCATCGAACATCAGGAGGCGCAAGGGACAATAACCGTGAATTCCGAACTTCAAAGTGTTTTCGCATACACAACAGTGAGTGCTCAAAACCAGATATCTTAATTATATCGAACTTGTAAACAGAGTGAACTGTGTAGTTAAATAGTTTCTGACAGTCTCACAAGCAGTCAGGATTCATTCCAACTAAACAGGATCTTGCCGTGCGAACAGATGTGGCCGGTAACCATATCATGTGGCGGTAAGACTAGATGTAAAACGGTATCTACTGATTTCACTATCGAAATGACGAAAAACTAAGCTAACTGCTTACGAATTCCCAATCACGCAAAAGCAGAGCACCTCAACAAAAAAGGCCAGCTGTCGTTTATCAGCTACATGTTCAGAAGACGACCCACACAGACTGAATGGAGCAAGTGGTGAGATAGACAGAACGGAAAACATCGGCAAAACAGCTCAGAGTAAAAACTAGCCGGAATGGCGAAGACACCCATGCCTAAATTATATGTAGTATGTGATGTGCTCATTAGTAAAAACAAGTACCACAAACCCCATACAAAAAATGCCCACCCGAGGGCAGGACATACCTTGGCCTCCTTCTCCTTGTACAAACGACAAAAGATAGCTAGTTCTTTCGAAAAGCTGTCCGGAAGGATTCGCCTGAGCCACAGCCTGCGGATACCCAACAACAGGATGCATTCTGCCAGAGGGTGCACTACCGAAAGATCGGGGAACATTGGCCGGTACTCCTTCCGTTGATGCACTAGACGGAGACAGAGACTTTGAACTCAAGGAGAGATGGGCTTGTAATTTTGCGAGGAAATCACGACCTGTGGAAAGCTCGGAGTCACAGTGAGCAAAGGCACAGAAAGGACCACGCGGGCAGTAACCAGAATTGATAACATCGTTGCACTTGGTTGATTTATAAATCTGCGGAGGATAGAAAAGGCAGCCAAACGCTTATGAAACTCACTGGAAATAGTCTTTCTCACCTCCCGGCTATGGTATACGAGTATGGGAAGTAAAAAAATAAATCGTTCAGCTGTAGTTGTGCCATGCCACCCGAAGGTTGCACGAGGGCTGGGATACTGCCAGGTTGCCCAAGCCTAGACAGGGGAAGTCGAGGGGCAGAGGTCGGGCTCGAACCATGGACCTTCCGGTCAGTAAATTCGCGATCTAACCACTTGGGCCATCTCGCCCCCATGTCAAGTACTTAACGATTTATTGGTCTTGCCCGTAGAAACGCTTTCTTTTTGTTCTTAATTAGGGAGCATTTAAAGTTCATCAGTGAGTTTACTTATTGTTATTATTCTACTGTTAGCGTCTTACACTTATTCTGTATATTACTTCTTATTTGCCTATTGACTTCACTCGATATGCGTTTCGAAACGTTTAACCTTATTCCAGTAGTTTTTATCACAGGTCATCAGAGACGAAACATGTAATGGTGACGCACCAATCACTACTAGATGGTTTGTGGGCTGACTTGAGAAACGAGGATACTGCAATGCCACCTCTAAGAGCTCTTCCATTCGTCAAACAGATGATGACTAGAATGACTTTTTATTCCACTGGAGTAGTGCGATCAAAATCATCGAAATCCCATAAACAAATTCCGCAGATTCGTTTCCTGGGAGATAGCGCAGTTCGCTGGAACGTTCCGATCATCCTGATATTTTGTGGTAGAGATTGTAATGATACGTCTTGCCGCGTTGCGCAGAACAGATTGCGGAAAATCAGACTTACCGGAGACACTGCGAATGAGAGGAAATAGCTTCCCAAAATCATACACATTTACAGCCGTATCGATGCTGTCAAATATTTCTGTCCAATAGCGGTTTCGATCGTTTCAAGAGTAGCAGGTTGTTTCTCGTCCAAATCGGCTACATTCAGGTGTGCTAGGTTTGTGCCCTTAGGGGTAACGCATACCCCGACAATTAATCCTTGAGTTTCGGTTGCTACCACGCTCATATAAAGCACCTTCAGGATCGCGGACGAGGGATCAGCAGGCGAATCCGTCTGAGAGTTAACCAAGTTGGAACATGTGAATCAGAACATGGCATCGATAGCGTTTAATAGCAGGCGTAGGTCAGCATCCTCTATAAGATGAGGCTTCTTCGGGAAGGGCGGTGCCTTTGGCGAGTCGTCAGGTGCAAGTTAAAATTGGCTCGAATTAGCGTACGGACTGAGCCACATTTACTTCCAGCTTCCGCTTCTCCGTATAATCCGAACTTCTCTACGGAAAAAGCTCATCGCGAGGGGACCGGAATTCGAGTAGTTTAGCTGGTTATTCGTCCATTGTTTGAGTACCATTTCTAGTGGGACCCGGGAAGCGCGAGGAGCAAACGTCCACCTGTCTGAGACAGGTGAAGATGAGTGGGTGTACGCCATCCTCACATTCACCGGGGTCAAATTTTCCAAGGACATGGAGGATTAGCCCTTCAAATGGACCTGTGCGTACGTCCCAATCTCCAGCTGTAGCCATCGTCTTGGTGTACATGGTTTACAACTTGTGAGCACTTACGGAATTCGTCCTTGATGTGAGAATCAACGGGTGTGCTTGTAACATGTGCTTGCAATATGAGCGACAACTTTACGGGGCGCTCCTTGAAGCCTGTTATTGTGATTCTCCGGAAACGAGGAGAACGCAATAAGGATCTCTTTGGCGATTGGGCTCAAAGTAAATGACCAAATACATTCAATGGCCCATTATAATAAAACGGGCATAAAAGTTTTCCCAGGGGCCACTACTGAGTTCAATCACAGCTTGCCTTCTGAGAGGCAAGCTATGGCTACATGGCGGACAGCACTTGCATGGTAACATACTGGCTACCACATCGAAGTGTTCAAAACTTCTAGTAACCAATGAAATGCTGTTTTCTGTTACGCGCAGTTCAGTTCAATTTTTCACCTCACAAACCGTGCATCGAGATGCAGTGGTCGCAGCTGTCACAGCTTAGCTCACCGAGGATGAGAATAGGGGAATGAGAGTCGATTGACCAATCAGTTCAGTACGCACAGACCCATCTTGCATTTCGATTACCCCAGCCACTCAGACAGTCGAAGGACGACACCTAAGGAAAACTGCAGGGCGCCTCAATGGTGCTCGTGCATACAAACCGTTGGCTTCAATACATAGCTCCTATCCCAATCTCCCCACTTGAAAGTCCACAAACAGCCCTGTATTTGGACACCAATTGTATCAGCTACCGCCACTAATGCGCAGTTATCTACTCCACATCCCCAAATCATCGATGGACAAGACTGTGGCAGCTATAACCATTGTATGTTAAGTATGCAGTTTTTACGGCCGATGATGGTTACGTCTGCGAAACTTGACCAATTCAAGCGGTTGATCTGAGTCACCTTGGGCATTTGACCACCGATGCCTCAGAAGTATGGTTGGAGTAGGGTGGAACCAACGAATTCGCAAAGAGTGCATCAAGAGACGCGTTTTTGCTGATGCAGACGTTCACTCAGAATGCGTTCAGCATTGCATGCTAAGGCGGTCAGGTCATGTGTTGCCAGCTACCCAGACTAACGCTGTTTTCCGCGCCTGATTCGGAGTGCATGGAAACTAGAGGTGCACATAATTTGACATGGCAGAAGAAAACGAAGGAATTAACGAAAAGTAAGTGGGCAGTCGCAGCAGATCCACCTCCAGAATGAGGGTCCTTGTGACCTTTTTGTGCTTGGCTGCAGACACCAAACGAATAGCAGCCGATCAGCGTCAATGGCATTCATCCTGAAAGTTTCTATCCAGGTTGTATGACTGAATGCTGAAGGTGTAAACACCTCAGATGTTTGTTGTAAGCTAGTCGAATGTCCCCTCTGTCCCATCTCTTTCTGTTTTTCTAATATGAAGCTTTATTTATATATATATATATATTAAATAAGAGGAACTTTATGGTTGTACGGCAGTGAAGCATCAGTGTCAACACTGATGTTGCTGTCTTTGATGATGATGATGATGAGTCGAGGGTACAATTCTGGTTTTTGCATGACCAAGTGCAACCTACAAGGCCAAAAGGGACACGTAATGAACGGTTGAGCAGCATCCGCCATCAATGTCCTCACAACTGTTGATTTGGAGTCGGGACTTAGCCAGCTTATCTTGAAGGATAACCAATAGACTGCAAACTGAGTATATCGCCCAAAACCCAATTTCGCTCCTTCACTTTAGTGATCATCGTGAACAGTAATTTTAAAAAATCCAAAAAGTATTATATGTGGTTCGGACTGTACCTATCAGAGACGAACGTAGAGCATCAATAAAGTCGTGTTTTGTTGTTTCCGTATGACTTGCTGGAATCGTATGCTTATAAAAAAGTATATTCAAGCTAGAAGACGACTGAGATATTTAAAAACGTTCTATCTCACTGTCAGCAGTGACGTCAGTAAACTATGGTAGATCGCGCCTGCGGATGAGACCGCGTAACAGGCGAAAAACACGTGATACGTGATGGTAAACACGGCCGTAGCACGACCCAGACAGCCTTCACATAAGCTGAAAAGCGGGGCAGCCAATCGTTACGCGGATAAATTAGACAGCCCTGGAGCAATACGAGACAGCCGTTCTGGTGCGACTGAGTGTAGGCTAAAAGGCCTTGACGGAAAATCACGAGTGTACGGACGTTTGAAAGTCGATAACGGGAACAGCTTGGTAATCGTTGGTGTGGCAACTACGTCCAACATATACTGAAATATTTTTTGGCATAACCCAGTGCTTTAAAATAGAAGGTAGTAAAATCAGCTGAAATAAGTTGGTTAAGAAAACTGACAATGACCGCCAAAAAGCACCATTACCATGCACTCGACGGTATACCGTTTCCGATGCTACCAAGTAAACATAACTAATTTTCATGAAAAGTCCATAAGAAACTAGAACAGTCAGGAAGAAAGTTTTTGAGACTAAAACCAACATCCTGGAAAGATGAAGCGCAAGAAAGTTACAGAATCCTTTAGGTATTGCGTTTTTTTATGCGTGGTAAAAATGGACGAACAAAGATTCAGACAGGATCAGTCCGCACGTCAGGAACGGGCTCCACTCGCCCATCTATGAGCAAACTGCCCTCCGGACTAGATGGACACTTGACGTTATAAAGCTACAAGTTTTGATCAACGGTGGTGGCTTAACCAAGAGCCTAATAACAAACGTTGTCAAGATTTGGGTAACGAATAATCACTCACCCTTAGTATAATTCCCCAGCTCCTTTGGCTACATACGTTGACCAGATTACTGTCGGGTTGCTGAAGCCTGGTTAAAACATCCAGTTTGTCAGGGATGCGCTCGAATCAAGGAGCTAGGCTGCATCTGTCTCTGGACAGGGTTCAGACAAGGTCACTATTTTGTACTTAGTTCCCTGGCTTTCACATCCATTTTTCGGACTCTTAGTCATCGATAATTTCCGTTCTGTATTATAGTGTCTTGAATGTAGGACTTTTATTTTTCCCCTTAATGAGAACGCTTGGATATCGATAGCTTTATCGTGCTCGCCCGATGGTAGCCCTAAACACTATGCGGTGAACGACTTTGAGCTCCAACGCAGCCGAAGGCCACGCAAATTACATCGAGCGAAACACTGGATGACTGGAGCAATAAAACAACCTGGGTGAGGAAATATGTGGAGTTCCGTGATACACGACTGATATAGGTAAATAAACTAGACATTGCGACAACTGAGAAGATTGATAGGTAAAAGTTGAACTGAAAAGGCTCAATCATGTAAGATCAAGCTCACCTCTGGATGGAATTGCTGTTCAGTCCGTGTGTGACAGTATCCACATGCATCTCCAGCTTCACACAAACTGCTGTCTTGCCACTCATCACCTGGACGTACAGACGGGCACGGAGTACTTCTATAGCGCCACTTGTCCGGTGCACGTCGTTTATCCTTCCCGTTATGATAGAACGGACAAGAGTATCCCTGCCGACACATTCGTGGCGGCTTCTTGCATAAATCCGTCTTGTAACAAGCAAGGACGTGGAACATCTCTGTGTAACACATAAGGAAAGTAAAATGTGTCATAAACCGGTGCAATGGAAACGTTAACAATGGGATCACTACGAACAACAGTTGAGGAAGCAATCTTATCGAAGGGAAGGGTAGCACACTCGACATCAAGTATTGATCGCTCAGACTCGTTATGACAGCTAACACGGTGTTCCGTGTGCATCTCAGCACATTATTAGTAATTCACAAGATTTGACTGTGGGTATGACACCGCTCGGAGAAAGTACATCAATGAGTTTGCTCGGGAGGAAAACTCAATTACCGTTGTTCAGCGAATAGATTACATTTTGTACGCAGTCGTGAATACGACCACAGCTATATTTTTAGCGCTGCAGGTCAAGTTGAGGACAAGGTCAACTTTACTTCACAATGATCCATCAACCGATCATGTAAATAAGGGGCAGGCGAAAATCTGACTAGGAAGTGAACACCCACCATAGTGTGTGTTGGATGACCTTAAATTTGTTGTTTGCCAAAAACAGATGACGGTCGTAGCGGCATGAGGATTTCATGTTAAGGCTTACTTATGGACATTAGGCATACCAAAACGGCAAAAGCCAGCCAGCCAGCCTTATGAAGGTCACGTGCACATTATATCCGGCTAGCTTAATTTTGTTCACGGCTCGGAATGAACGCACACAGTTTGTTCCATGGTTGTTGCTCTTGAACTCTTTTAGACGTGCACGACTTCCATACACATAGGGTCTTATGAGGAAAACTATTTATTAGTGTTGCAGTTAGTTGCAGCGTTTGTAGAGTTCGTATTCATATTACTCTCGTTTGAACATCCCACCTCCTGTTCCCCGCATTAAAGCGAGGAAGCAGAGCTCGAGTCTCGCTCTCGTCAAAACCCATCAGCAATGGATGTGGGGAGGTTTGGACGTACACACCTGACTTCCGAGGCTAGCATATAACCATCAGCCCATTAGCGCACGCTGGAAGAAAATAGTGCGTCTGTACAGATGGACGTCTTCACGTTCCAGCGATGTGTTTTGTTCGTCCAACGTATCGAAACGAATCAGAGTCGTACTGTAGATACAGGCCAGATGGAATGTGCAAGCGTTGTGTACAAAATACTGGATAGGGCTGGATATAAAAACTAGGTTTGACGTTGTACCAAGGATCAACGCTCGTCAAAGAATTACACTTTGTTCATCCCTGTAACGTTCAACAGAAACTCACGGTTCCACTTTGGATCCTCACTAAGTACACGTTCCTTCTCTAGGCTTGCAGGTAGATTGATTGTGAACTTGGATGAGGCATCCTGGACCTCACGAATGTCGTAGACTGGTAGTCTGATATCATCCGGTCCGTGTGCGAAAGCACAATGTAGACCATTCTTAACGCAGGCGCCATTGTCTGTGGTTTCGTAGATACAGTTCCCCGTTTTAAAGTAACGTGGATGGTAACGTCGCTCGGTATCACCAGCATTTCGGTGAGCGTAAGGGCAGCTGAGAACAAGGTAAACAGAAAAACGATGGGATGTCATTAGCACGACCGTGTGGCACAAGGTAGCAAGTGTAAACATACTTGATAAAACGCAGTTGAAGCCAGCAGCAAATTGGATACAGAGTTTGCGTCCACATACCAAAGGATAGAAGGAGAAACAGTGAGGACAGACTAATAGTAAGCGTCGGAGCGAGTTCTGTTCGGAAACACGCAGACTAAAAATCGCTTATCGCCAACCCTTTAATTCGATCTTGCGCTACGGTCTGCTGGTATCACAATCCACCATTGTGGTCTCGCCAGAGTCCCTCAGAATCTGAATAACGTCCTTTTCAAAGATTTTACATGTACCTTGCACTTAATGTGATGCTTTGATCGAGACTCCAGCCACAGCGTTGTGTCAAAAGATGCCTTTAATGGTCGTTGGTTTGTTCGCTGAGCTGGGTAATTTGATTGCACTTGTTCCATCACCAACCGAGGTGACATCATCAATGCGTTGTTAGGGAGCGTAGAGATAGCACTGGAAAGGCTAAACAACTACTAAATGACACGACGATCTGAGTGTTAATCAATCATGACTCAACTTCAAACCTTATCGAATCAACACGACGCTCAGGACACTGCAAGCAACACACGAGATAATTAGTCAGGAACGATGGAGGGCGGAGACACATTGCAGCACCACAGAACTACGGAAAGAAAAACCATTCATCTATGGTACCCCAGAACAATGGACATCCAGGGAATTTTATGAAAAGAAGCTTGAAGAAAAAGACATCTTAACAACAGCAACAACAAGAACAAGCGACCAGACGGGTAATTCTACCTTACATCAAGAATATATCTGAACTCACAACCAGAGTATTAACTCAAAAAGGAATCATCGTAACCCACAAACCGAATGCCACTTTAAGGAAACTGATCTCAAGACCGAAGGACAAATAAGACAAGACAAAGAGGAGCAATGGGATATACAAAATCAACTTCAACAAATTCTACGTTGGGCAAACTGGGAGGAAATTATACGCACGAATAAAGGAGCATAACGCGACCGACAGGAGACATACCCCCTATCCATACACGAAAACCAAGAGGACCACAAACTCAATCTGGAAAACGCAAAAATTTGGCATACGTAGACACGAGACACGGAAGGGAATTTAAGGAAGCGTAGTACTCCGCGGCAGATGCGATCAACCGATGCACTGAACTGGATCCAGCTTGCGCAGCACCACGAGCAAAGGACCAACATCTCAACAGCAATACTCAAGGAGAGCTGAATATCGGCTTCACAAACCAAGAAACAAGGAACTGCTTGGAGTCGGATCAACAAACGTCACAAGTCAGAACTCAGAAAGGTCAAGGGCAGAGGTCACTCCAGAATCAACCGGCGCACGAGGGCAGGGAAGGTCAAGTTCAAAGGTCACGTGGTCGTTGATTAATCAGAACACATGATAACGGAGTAATCAATAGAACCGCCCGACCGAACAACTAATCATGATCGAAGGTCATCCCAGCTAGCAGCACGTACACTAACACACGCGCGCAACATTACTCAACGCACAAACACTGACCCATCGCTACGCTCCAATACGCCTCGTAACAACGCAATGATGATGTCACCTCGATTGTTGATTAAAAGTTTGCAAGCAAATTGCTCAGCTCAGCGAACAAACCATCATCATCATCATCGACAGCATGACATGACAGTGTTCAACACCGATGCTTCACTGCCGTACAATCATGAAGTTATGGTTGCATGTGGGCTGGGATACTGTCAGGGCACCTAGACAGGATGACGATTAGGGCTTTCAACCAAAGCCTTTGGGTCAAAAGCCTAACCGTAAGGCAGCGATGTTTGGCGGGAAATGCAAATGCATTAACATTTCTACGGAACAAGTCGCCACATGCTCCAAACCTCAACCTCAAGGACCAGGAGACTGTGTTTGTAAGACCTCTAACCATTGACGAACCTGGTATGAGAGACTGATTGTCGCAGGGAAACCCCCCAGTGTAGCTCAGTGGGTCGCTGAGGTGCGCAAACCGTCACACCATGGTAAGGTCCAGTCTCTTCGTGACGGCGAACAAACCAAATAACATCTAGGCTACCTGAGTTACCAACTTTCTCCTCCATAGCAGAAGCTTTTTAGCTTGGATGCGTCTGTGGACCGTTGTGTCCGGAGGGTGACAAACCAATGCATCAAGATAACAAACAAGCAATGGAGTGAGGTGGATATCTTCAACAAGGCGTTCGTGGTAGGCATTTTCGGATTACCAAGCAGGCGACTGGCTGTGGTCGCCAGGCTAATAGCATAGTTACTCTATTATCCGCTGTTCATTATATGGGGAGTGGCGCTGCGTACTTGTACCACCAATAAGCAGGACACGAGTCTGAATGTGATCATAATCCAGCACAAAGACATCGAAATTGAGTAAAATGCTGAAATCATTTCGGGTACAATGCTTGTGGATGTGACTTTCCCAACGTTGTTCCTGTAGGGATCACATTTGCTGCACCACAAAAGGACTGCAGCTAAGGGAAATCATATGGATCTAGGTCTACTCATTTGGGCGAAAAACAGCCTTTTGTGAAAACCGTCCCATATCAGCCCATCAAAAAATGTCCTTTTGATGTATAAAGATAATTCGTTTCAGCTACGGTAGTTGTACCCACTGGGATAGGAAAGCGATATTGCCCCACGTCTCTGAGCGAATAATGCCGTTAACCCCTAGTTAAACCGCTAAGCTCAAGTTTGTCGTTTTTTAATTTGTGCTGGCTACCAGTGGAAGATACCACAAAGTAGACAACACATGACCTGGAGACGGAGTATGAAAAACCTAACAAAGGAGCTTGACTGCCCGGTACAAAGAGACTGGATCATATCATGGTGTGACGGTTTGTGTTCCTCCGTGAGACACTGATACATGCTGGAGTGTGTCCGTGCGACATGCACAGTCTCTTCAAATCGCTCAGCTGTAGCACGCTTTCGGTGCCTAGCTGCCATGCCACCCGAAGGCTGCACGAGGGCTGGGATACTGCCAGGTTGCCCAAGCCTAGACAGGGGAAGTCGAGAGGCAGAGGCAGGGTTCGAACCACGGACCTTCCGGTCAGTACACTCGCGCTCTAACCACTGAGCTTTAACGCTCTAACGCGCTGACCACTGATCGGAGTCAATTGCAACTCCAACTATAGTAATCCGGGTTTGGTGCATATAGAAAACTGAATTCCGCTACCCAAATTGACCCTCGTTGTTGCTCCTTTGAAAAAACTCGTCGAGGAACCCGCGTCGATAAGACACTTTTGGGATCGGGATTTTCCCCGTGTAGTCCACCTTCGGAAAAAAATTCAGACAACAGAAGAATGACTGGAATGACTTTTTATACCACCCAAGGGCAAACACAATGAAAATGTCACATGCACCGGACCAAGATACGCCAATCGACTATCAAGTCAGATAGTTGATGTCCTAAGCGCTGTTGATTCACGATTCAACCGGACCAGCAGACTATTCTTGACTGGAATGAATTTGTTTCGGCCGATATGTGTATATGAAAGGCAGCATTCTAGAGAGTATGTCACAGATTCATCAGGGATTGAGGTTAATTCGGCCTTCATCGAGTTCTTGATAAGTACCCCAATTTTCATGCCGTAGGAGAATAAATTTCTGGGACGAACCATTTTATCGGGTGACATTCAACTTCACTATGATGGCTCACGTGTATATACATTTGCATATATGCAATTACTCGAGGAGAGTAAATTTAATACATTGCGGGTATTCTTTAATTGTTCTTTATGGGTATACTTCATACCAATGCTATCGTAAACTCATGTCTGAAACACTTGCAAAAATGCTCGACTCAATCCACTCACTAGTGATGCCTTTGCTTTGAAGGCTCAGTCAGATCAAGGCAAAAGAAGTGTTCCGATACTCAACACACCGTCACAGATGTGTGAAATATATATCCAACTTAATGCATACCAAATTCCCTAATACTTCTAAAGAATCGCTTGCAGGATGACAAAACCGAGTAGGCCATATACGTTGCTCGACTTCGGTAGAGTGACTATTTTTGTTCGCAAGGGATTTCCCGGATCAGTCGCCGCCAATCCCTGTGGAGGTAAAACTTGTTGGAGAAAAGCGCAGTGTCGTTAAGCCTACTGCGTTAATATGAGGTGGACACCATAAAGCTTAACCCCAAAGACAGAAAAAATGCTATCGCTCCAACAGTGCTCAAACCACAGACAAAATAGGTAATAGTATCCCTCCAATGAATCGATTGTTTCGGTATTGTCCGCAAGTAGGTAGGATCGATTTGGCGGTCAGTATTTCATGCAAAAAGTCCACTAAATAAATACCTTTCGATCCCGCCCACACATGTTAAATGGGAAAGAAACGCGATCGATAGTTAAGCCCTGGCCAAAGGGGTCGGAACAACGAGGTACTTGCAAAAATTCGACTGATTCCCGGAAATCCGCAGGAATCGGTTAACTTTTGGAGTAGACGCGAAACAGCTCATCATGATGAAACGACTAGAAACAACCACAATATGCTTGACTACGCCTGCTCCTGTTGGACGATAATCCGGATGAGGTCAGATCCTGATGATAACGGACAACTGAGAACAAAAGCACCTACCCATCTGCTAAATACTGAACCTGGGTATGGCTGCCGATCGATCAGCTATCGGCTGATCATAATCGAGAACTGTGGCTGGGAGTTAGTTACGGCGACTTATTATGTATCGCCTCTAAAAGACATCGTCGAAAAGCAATGAATACATGGCCGTCGTACAGAGTGCGCGGCCAAGACCCAAGAAAGATGTTTGTACACGTTGAGTTCCACATCAAATTTTTTTCAAGCCACTAGGTTCACAGGTGGCGCGTCGCATTTTCATGAAAAGTTGTCGTGACACTATCAAGACAAATAAAAATGGTTTATATGAGACCCAACTAACTCTCCAAAAAGAGATCGCCAAACATTTATTTATTGCGCTGTTGCTGCTGTTCTGTGGATGGGAAATTAAAAGCAGAGAGGGCACTGCAACACTCTGGGAGCGAACGATCCAGAGAAGCTGACGAGAATGATTACTTTGGGGAATCTCGCTGATTACCCGTCACACAAATTAGCCTCAGGGTGTCTAGACCATGATTAAAATGCACGATCAAAACACAAAGAACCCTGAACGCAAGCGCGGTTCAAGATTGAGCTCGATAGGTCAGTCGTTATTGCGCAAAACTGGCAACCGGAATGTCCGTCGTCTGACACAAAAACCTGGCCTCTCGATTGCTCCTGTTCAAGCTTGAGCAACATGCTCGTATTCCAGCCCTTGTGTCTCCTTTGGGTTGCTCGATAGCCATGCACCGAAAGGATGCCACGGCAGTCAAAGGTCTGACAAGTGTTAGTACACTGGATTTGTAGGTCCCGTTTCATCTGAGTTTTTCTGTTATTTACTCCTCTAATAACTGTAGCGATCTTCAGCCAAGTTGACTCTTCATGGTTGATATCGGACGGTGTTGAGGCCAACTCAGTCTCCAATTTCTGTCATGAGTTAACGGTTAGTTGAGCAGCTGTTCGAAGTACCCTGTCCATCATCTTATCTTCCCGCCGAGTAGAGTACTCCCGACGACAATTTTGTAGGCCATCTGCTGAGGTACATAAGTTTTAATCCAAACTGTCCAACTCGAGCAGTGGCCTGTGAGCTGATCGCCCCTGTGAGGATGTTCTATCTGAAAGTGGAATTCGACTGAGAAGACAGAGTGATGCTTCAAGATATAGTTTGCAAACATCCACCATGCACTTTTTTCCCACACTTCCAATCGCGCAAAGCACTATCTAAACGTTCCCCTACAACCAACGGGCTTCGTTAGGGTTGCTCGCCCCCTCCTGTCCAATTTTGTCACTGACGTCATTAAGCAGCGCATACTCCAAGAAAATATACAGCTTAGGTGTCGAAATAACATCTGAGAAAACGACCAGTATTTTTGTTCCATATCACATGATGTTCCAGCATTTCGTTGTACATATATTTTTCTCCCCGTTCCAGCTACCACTATTGGATTTAAGCTAAAAAAAAGCCTATCCTTAGGCTCTGCCTTCGTTCTTCCTGAAATCCGCGATTCATACTGGTTGCCGGTTTGTGTTCGTAACAATTTATTCAACGTACCATTTCGTCCTAATAGATCGATTCGTTCAGCCCGCTTGGTTCCATGAAAACACGTACGCACCTGACACAATTGATTAATGGAGCCACTGGTTCCGCACATTCAACTATTTTCCAGCTTATTTTCAGTCACACACACACACAAAATAAACTCGAATTCTACTGCCAAGTGCAACACATATGAAAAAGCCAGCAAAACACTATATGTGACCATCGAGAGTGAATTTTCCCCGAAATTTGTTAAATACCCGTAAACAGCAGTCCTGATCAGTACCTCTAGAAGCTGCGCACCCCCACTTTGGCTGTAGTTATTAGAGGGTATGAAGCGGAATACGTCCGGATGAGGCTACAAGAAGTATGGTTATCACTGAGGTTCACTCTGACCACATTCGTCAGCGATTACCAGAGTTTAAAACGCTGACTCTACGAAGCTGTCAAGAAGGCGAAAGCACTGGTGATGGTGTGCACGTAGTCGCTGTCTTACAAGGTGGTTTCCAAATCCACTGCTTGCTGTGCGCTTGGAGTTCAAACTACTTTGCAGAGATACTGCGGCAGGCAACAGTAGTAAGTGGTTTTTCTGAAAACCCCATGCGCGGCTAGAGATCTTGTGCAAACTTCGTGGGAAAAAAAGGGCGTTTCCAGAAAGTATCGTTCAGAAGTTCATCGTAAACCAACAGTGTGAGTAAGCCTGTTATGTCCACTCACTATTGCCCACGTGTGCCATTAAGACGTAATCCGTGACATTCTTATAAATACTGTTCCACTGCATGCGCTTTTTGGCAGTGAGGTCCGAAAGTTATCGGTCTGTCTCCATTTTCCCGAAGTAAAAATGGCAAACGCAAATGCAATTGGCCAACACGCATTGTCAGACAAGTCCTGGACACTTTAGCGCAAATAAAACTTGGAAGTCCCGTTTATAACGAAGTCAGACTATCCATTCTTCCACATCTTTGTGCTGACGTACTCCTTGACCATGATTTTCTAAATCTACATCAGTGTTTACAGATACCGTTCAAGGGTTCCAGGCCCACTATTTCTCTCTACAACCTCACTGCTGCCGATACCAACGCCCTGTTCACTCGACTGTAAGCACCAGTGTCACCAAATCGAAACTTATTTCTCCCAACGAAGAGTTGTTCACTTGAAGTAACATTCAGAGATTAGTAAGTGACAACATCATCGAAACTACTGACATCCCCCTGCCTAGTGCAAGTGAGTGTCCGTTCCCGTTAAAAATACATTTAGGATAAACAGGAGACAAACTGCCGGTCCTGGAAACACCTACGCAAAACCTGCTGCCATTTCGGCTTCACGCTCATCGGTTCCTCCAAAGTAGACGTTCATGTCACCAGCCAAGATGGATATATCCCTGTGTCTAGCGGGAGGGACTCTGAATGGCTTCGGCCAAGGTCACCTTCAACCATTCCACTTTAGCAGTTGGCTGGGACACAGGCTGTTATTACGCAAAAGTTATGAGTCTTTGGTTGCTAGTTGCCGAATCTGATAAGTCCAGCTAGTCAGACTGCACATGGTTCGCTGTTCACAGGGATCCAACTGACCAGCGCGCATTTGCACACCGTTAAGACCATGGGACACCGCTACTGGATCACCAGCATCCCAGAGAATAAAGCGTAAGGAATCAAAGTCGGTTCAGGTGGTGCTGAGACGGTACATTACGGCAGTGGATTGTTGTGTGTCGGACACAGTATATGTCAAAACTCAGCGGTAGAAGTGTATCAACAAGAGGTATGCTGACCTATGTGACTTAAAGAGCTCGAAATATCTCAGTGGTTGAAGCGCGAACTTACTGACCGGAAAGTCGAACCCAACATTTGCATCCCCACTAGTCCTTTCTAGGCTTGGGCAACCTGGCAATATCTCAGCTTTTGTGATTCTTTCGGGTGTCATGGCAGCTAGGCACCGAAAGGGTGTTACAGCTGAACCATTATTACTATCATTATGTGACGTTACGTTCGACCACTTGACGTCGGTATGTTGAAGCGATTGCTTGGAGTTGGACGCGCACGTTCAACAAACGACTGGCAAGTGAAGTAGCAGAGCCAGAAACAAAGAGGATAGGATTAGCAAGGCGGGTAGATGGAGTCTCCCTTGGTGCATGGCAGTCTGCCAGTACGTCTCAAGCGTCACCCAACGGTTTTTCACAGTTGATCTCCTCCAACCTAGCACCTCACTTCAGTCTCTTCACAGCTCACGTATAAGTCATAACTTGCACGTAACCATTGGTCACAAGCGGCCCTTCCAAAAAAGTCAACTTGTCCTGTATTACGGTGAACGGTAGGTACAAGCATGATTCTCTTAATCAACCATTGCCGTGGTGACTTGACGAACATGTTGGGAAATACTCTCTGTGACGTTGTCGGGCATGAATTTTTTTAACCCTGTTAAATATCGCAGACGCTCGCGGTTAAAGAGCTTTGTGACCCCAATCTGCAGCTGGTTGTCTTTATAAATAGCATACAGAGAATCAAAATATAAAAGCAACGCTATGTACTCCCGCCTGGTCGCAACTGAGTGTCAACCTTGCATCTTTTATCATCAAAAGTCTGTCGGAAAACAGATGAGCCTTTAAAACAAAAGGTTTATACATATATGAGAGGATCCTAGAGTTGTAAGGGACTGACTGACTGGCGCTAGGAAATCCAACTCCACAAACTGCTGGAAGTCGCCCAGCTATCTTTCGGGTGAACGTACCCTACGTAACCGATGAACCTTAAGGCAGCAATAGGCGACCTACCTAGTTTACTGGCATAGCATCATCATTGTCATCATTATCGGCAGTACAACACCAGTGGTCAGCAACCAAATCTCACTGATTCGACCATGATTAATTTGAAAGCCTTATTGTAAAAGGACAACAGTGGATGTGGAAGGGACTTCGTACTAGCCTACCACAAACAATCCGGGGTGCCTAAGCCTTTAGACATTTATTCAGGCACTCTGGACAGAAACTGACAACAAGAACGCCAATGACATGGATTAGAAGCCATATTTTGCACACCTAGCCTTACACAGAGTTATCATGCGGACCTCATCCTGAAACACGAGTCGCACCAGCAGTACCGACTTTTTGTAATCTCCTCCATAGCCCTCTGCCAGGGCAAAAGTTGCCCGCCTCTCTACTTGCAGCACTCTGAACTGGGCACGGAAAACGACTCCCTTTTCGGAAAACGATAGTAGAGCACACGCAATACATTACGGCAGCTTATGGTACTGGACACATTTTTCGACTGAGGTCTGCGATGCACAGCCCAACACTCGTTTTCTAAATGCCTCGTTACAGATTCGCCAAAACCAACCCATGTGAGCTACGGTTGAGACAACAGCTGTCCAAGACTTGAGGTAACTGCAGTGACTACATATCCCGGAGCATAACCTCACACTTTGTAAGCGCAAAGCGCATGTCAAAGAAAGGGACAATTTCGGTCAGTTCATCCAAAAAACCTTGTACCTTCTGCTCCCCAAAGACGATAACGTTGTCGTCCACATATTCCGTATCGAGATGGATTTCGTCAGCAGCTACTCGAACACCAGGATATTGAAAGATTTCCAGTGTTTGTCTTATCCCGCCGACGACAGCGCTAAATAAAAATGCGGAGAGTGGGCAACCTTGTCAGTATTCAGCTTGTTGCCCTCAAGGATCCACTGGCCACCATAAGGCGACGAAGGACAAGGCGGCGAAAGTGACATCAAGAGCCTCGTTACGACCGGAATATAGCTGATCCCTTTATGATTACCGCATTCATTACGAGCCCCTTTCTGAAAATTGACCCTATTACAGATTCTTTCCAATTGCCTACTGTTCCTAAATGGAGGCAAGTAGATCAGATAAGCGATAAGGACAGTGTGGGTGGGCGGCAATCCGGGCCAGGAACTCGGCAATGCTTATGCAGTCGCAAACCTCCGACGTCGTAGGGAGACATAGTGCAGTTCAACAATTCGACTGAGTAGCGACAGGCGGACACGGGGACTGTTGTTCAAAGTGCTCGAGGCGTGCTTCTTTACTGATGGTCGTGACAGTTCGACCCTTGATGGTTTTCTCACGGGCGGTTTCCGGTGACCGGTTGCACGGAACTGTCGAAATAATCTTCGGGCACTCCCGGAATTCGACGTTTCTTCTATTTCCTTAGCCTTTCCTGTCCATCGGGCCTCAAGGGTTGGCGTCCGGCTGTTTCACCTGACGTCCGATAATCCGTCGAGCTGAGTTATGTTTGGGGTTGGTGGGAAAGTTTCCCAGAGACTCAAGCTGTGCAACTGTTTTGTCTCATATCCACTGCTTCAGGAGGCCTAGTGGCACCGTGTCACGGGCGAAATTCCCGGCATTGTTTAAGGGTGTGGCGATCTCGTTTCGGTAAAAGTTGGCATCCGACGGTGGATGACGGTGATGAGAGTCCAGAAGACTGTTCTGATAAATTTGTTTCTGCCAGCCTCCCACTTGCTAAACGAGATATCCGCTTCTAATGCAACTTTGGAAAGCGAAGAGAAATCCGACTCCGAATAAGGGCATGACCAGAATCCACATGTGTCCTAAAAGGAGCGGGAGTCGGTTACTGATCTATGCCATCGGTAGCTGATGACGATGTGATCAATCTGAGTTGGTGGCTGGTACGCTGTTGGAGGATACCAAGTGGCCCAGCAACCTGTCATTGCATAAAAAAATTCTGAACTCAAGACACAGATGAAACAGCCATTCGTTCCACGTCCAATCCAAGTCCGAGGTGCGTTACGTCTGCCAACTTGTGCATTAAAAGCTGCGGCAACCACAACGATATCTGAGCTTTCAGTTCACTGTAACGGAGCACTCAAGGCGCCACGAAAGTGGTTTTCGATGGTGTCAGAGCTAATCGGTTGGGCACAAGCAGACAAGATAAACAGACAATGATCAGCTTTCTCTCTGTTAGACGTCCTCATGGACGTTACCATACCAGCAGCAGAGAGGCTACTGTCAACACGTATCAAGTCAAGCAAGGATACTTCCGCCTGATGTCTTCGGACTGTGCCGACCCCTGCACATCGCGTCACAGCGGCCTCTCGAGTATGCGGAAGAGAACGAAGTGAGGCGTCGGCGGTGGCCTGTTTTCCCTCGCCCGCCATGTTGTGTTCAGCGAGTGAGGTAACCCGGCTGGTGACACCGCGCAACGGCTAATGTGGCGAGAAAAGATTTCTAACTGTAGAAATCATGGTACGACAACAGCCAGCGGTGTGCGACGTCAACTCTCCCATCCTCGTTGACGACTCCTATGAAGATCTGCAATCGCTTGTCGGGACAATGGCACTCTGTTTTATTCGAAATACCAACCGGTCCTTAGAGAACCGTTAACGCACTAACCAAAATACGCGTTCTGTGCAACCGCCATCTGTTAACGTGATAATCTGGCCAATTCCACCACGAAATCTACCATCTTATTCAGTAAAAGACGACCAACTGTTCGCTACCGACGTCACCGACTGCCACTGGAGAGGTTATCTACGAAGTCCAGAGCAAGTCAGAGGGTCGTACACAGAACCAATAGCCTAATCATCCGAACCAACCCGTACGTTGTTGTATCACTCGTTTCGCGGATAGGAAGACAAAGGAACCATCAAAAACGTACGAAACGTACTTCAAATTAGTATTTCTTCTGTTTTGTGTCCTCCGTCCCTGATCCTCCTAGCATCCACCAGCTATGGCGTTGGTTACAGACCATTCCCTTGCTGCATCCTGGTATCCACCAATCCTGGTCCCTCCGTCCACCGAATATGTTTAAGTTACCCAAGACCTCTTGACAGCTGAAAATTTAGCACGCCAATTTTTCACTCTCGAAAACACCTAGCTGTCATCTCTGGCCAAAAGGACCCTCCCCGCCACCGAAGTAAAGCTGTCTTCGAAGGACATGAATCCACCGTGTTCCGTGACAGGGAGTGATTATTCGTACTTCGGCTGCGTCACCATTAGTTAGCCGATGGGCTTTATAACCCAACAATTGTCTCGTTGTCCAACTAGGTATCTGGTGCACCGTCTAGCTCCCTGGCCATTATGGCGAGCTGAAAACCAAAACCAACCCGTCAATTTCTGACCCAGAAACGACGACGAAACCCTGCCTCCTGCTAAAGGCCAATCATCTTCTGGCTGTTTCTTTTTCTGTGGAATATTTTTCCACACACTCTTGACTGGCACTTGTCCCAAGCTGTGGCCAGGCGACCAAAAATTCGAATTTCTTATCCCTTAGGAAAGCCCTGCAAGCTAACTGTCGTGGTCGCGTACGAGTATATAACAGGCTTTCACCTGAGTTCTTCACATCCAGTGGAGTAAGGCAAGGCTGTCCTCCCTCACCAGTCCTCCCCAGTTTCGTTATTGACGTGTTGCTTGAGGCTTCCTTGCCTGCCTCTCAAAGCTCCGCAGTCAAAATGTTCCCACGCCATTTGCTCACAGGTACTGGGTAAGCGCCTTCCTAGGTTCAGATCCCTGAGGTGCGTCATTTTAAACATAGTAATAATTTTGTCATGCATTCAATATCTGCGAAGTAAAGTGCTGCTATACGACGTGTTGAGACCAAACCCACACCTCATTGTGCAGACCGGTCAATCTATGCTGCGGACCGGCCGGAGTCGAGACCACTTCTCGAACCTGGAAGGACAGGGGAACTTTTGCCGAACTTCGGCGCCCGTGACGCAAGTGTGGTGTTACCGTCTGCCAAAAATTGCGTGTACACTGCGACAGTGCGATCCGTACTGCTTTAGGGATCAGAAGCGTGGCAATTACGCAAAAGCCAAGCCCAGTCTTTGACCATTGGTACCTCCGAGGTATGACAAGGTCTGGAAAAACATCAAATTGGCGGCGCTGAAGTAGCTCGGGTATTTTTAGGAAGAACTCTCCTTTGATGGACGAGTTACTCACGCTGGCTGCGCTGGCTAAGATAGTTACATCGTACATCGGAGGCATGCTCAACCCTGTCTGACAAGTCCCATGTTGAGTGAAACGAAGTCTGAAAGGACTGATCGGTTTGATAACTGCCTGTGTTGGATGGTAACCTGAAATAAACCCAATGGTTAGTGACAATGGCAGCTGTTGACCAGTCACGCAATCATCAGTGATGCTCCAGACGCACAGGTATCACATTCAATGCGTCGCGGCCACGTTTCTCGTCCCTTCAGCATGGAATTATTCACCAGTCGTTTGATAATATCAAAATCGCTCCCAATGCCCGTTTACATCTCCCTAGCCTCCCGGCGATCGAAGCTGGAGCTGTTGGAACTAACATACCCTAGGTGCCTAGCCTATGGTTGACAAATCGAAAACGCCCAGCACAAGACGGATACCAAGCTGGGAGTATCCAATATGATGTACTATCCATATGACAGAAACAGGCTCAAAGAATACTACTGAACATAGGACAGCGCGAATTACTTCGCTAGTATTCGGGACTTACTCGTCTCCTTCGACGCAGGACCCGGTGGTCTCATCGTACTTATCACAATACACGTCCGGATTATAGTTAAATGTCCCGTCAGGCCTCTTAAAAGGTCGTCTTCTTTTCTGATTCGGAAAGTGCCAGTGAAAACACGTGTACGGACGATGAAACTGGCACTGTTGTTCCAGAAATAACATGCACTGCTGAGTTCGGAATTCATTCAAGTACCTAAAGTGTTAGCATACTGCAGAAGGACGTACCTGATATGTCTCGGTTTTTCTTGACGTACACTGTTATTTTTTGGACACAGCAGCAGCTGAACTGCGTCATTATTAGTCACCATGATCATAATCCCAGTCCATCTACACCGTAAGCGAAATCGGCGGCGAAAATCACGCGGCCCGATAGGGGGATGACCTTGATCCCAAGGTCAAGGCTGGTCTGAACGTTACTTAACGTACAAAAAGAAACCGTGGGCTGACTGTCCGACGTTTGCGCGTTTTCCAACCAGAATTTATTCTGCTGAACAAATTTGCTATAGGTGATTGTGAATTTAAAATAGGTTTTAGTTTAAACCGAAATGTTGAGTATCTCGGATCGACTTATTTTATTCTTGGCGAAGTACACTAAACAATATCTAGCTTCGATGACCACCACCAGCACTAAAACGGCACACAGTCTGTATGGTGGCTAGGGCCTCTAGAACCTCGTCCATCGATGATCTGTGGAGATATCGGTTGATAGCCGCGCACTAGGGTTGAGATCATTAACGCGTGGAATGATGGGTGATATTGGGCCTTTCGTTGAGGAGGTTGGATACGCATGTGCCATTGGACGGACGGAGAGGACTTTCAATTTCTATGAAAGCCGTTGTGTTGCGTTCCAAGGCCCATATGTAAGGCGTGACCTAGATCAGCGTAGCTGAGTATACTGGTACTGGCGTTCGCGTCTTGCCGCCAGGTCATTGTTCGAAACCCTCTGGCTCTTTGTCACAACCCTCTATGTGGTTGTGCGAAATGGCTCTCCTAGGAACAGGATCGTCTAGATGACGGAGCGCGCAGTTAACCATAGAGCTCTTCATTTACCGTGGGTCAGCTGTTTCTTCTGAAAATCATCCAACGTACTTCAGTGTCCACACCAGAATTGGGCAACAGTCTAGAGATAATATGGGCAAGGGACGAGGAATTTTAGCGCCCTCGGTGCCCAAAGATTGGGTCTCCGAACAACCTAGCAGTGTGTTGTGCACCACATAGCGTTACAATCTCAATCTCTCATCGACGGTCTGATATCAAACCCGCCTTACGTGTGGTGTGGGGTGATAAGAGCCATTTCAACCTTCCCGATTCTGATCAAGCTCTCGCGTTTGATTGTGTCGTTGGGGCTGATACGGCTACCCAGGCAGAAAAATTTGTTTGCTACTTCAGTCCGCTCATCCGCGAGTTTCAGGTTTGGCTAAGAAACCATACAGTCCTACAGTAATACTGCAGTGACTAGCTGTGGATCGCATGCTTAGCTGTGAAACAAGTTTATTGAGACCATTTACTCCCTCTCTTATTTCAACGCGACCATATCCAAGAAAAGCCACGTCGTCTGCCTGCTCGCTCTCTGTGAACCGAAGCGTGGAATCTTTTCGACCCGATGGGATTAGACTCGGGGAGGGTGGAAGGGGACAGTCTTGCTGGAAGCCACCCGAATGTAGTAGATTCAGTCGAGAGTTTACCGTAGCCCCTCTTATATCCAGAGGATTAGACGCACTGCGCCCTAACTGGAGCCAAGTGTGTCTGGGACAGATGTTAAGTTAAGAAAGGCGCTCACCGCTTGTTGGTGAAGGTATTGTCGCTGTTCAAAAATATTCCGGATACGGAGTGTACGGTCGTCGCACTTTTCTGTAGCAAAACTTCAAGCTTATTTTTTACGAATCTGTACTCCTCCCTATGCAGATGATCGTCAAATGATGACCACAGAGAGGAACTTCAACGCCACATGCGCCAGCTCAATTCCGTGATAGTCTTCACGTATTGCTGGCTTGTTGTTTTTCAAGAAGGAGCTCACCGTTGTTGCACCTCATTCTATGGGCATCTTTCAATTCCATGTAGCACTGTCGAGTCTTGTCAGATAGGTAGCCTAAGATACTCCTTCTGCTTTGGAGACAGGCAAATGCAAATCGTCCATTCTTGGTGCCTTTCCAAGAGTAGGTGAAAACAAATTACTTAGCCTTTGCCCGCGCGAACTCAAGAAGGAGCAGCATTTCGAGACATTCTGTTATAGCAGGCGTCCCGCTGGAGAAGCCAAGGACACGGGATCTCTCGCAAGTGGTTAGTGTATCATGACTAGCCTATGCCGGATGACACGCGCTGTACAGTGTGCCCGGCAAGATTCTATGTTCGCCAGTAAAATGACTGCTTAATGACCACTCCCCACCACATGGAGCACAACCAGCCAGCTGACAAGTTTCGTTTAACAGGCTCTCCGTCGGTCGGCGCCGGACAACCGAAGGGAGTGTCATCCGGTTTTAAAGTACGGGCCGTCGGAGGTTTGGCAATACAGTGAAGATCAAGTTGAGAAGACTTTGACAATCCAGGATGTCTACAACTATCGCGTAAACTGTCGACTTTCATTGTTAAGTAGTTCGATGCCTGCGTTTTTTGACTGGGCAGATGACGTGTCATCAGGCTCAGCGAGAATTCGAGAATGTGGACGTGTGCTGGTGTCGGTTTTAGCAACTTTTTTCTAGCATGCAGCACATTGCGCTATTTCGATGATTCTTGGACGGCGTAATCTTTGATGCTGCGCACTTCACAAACTGTCTTGAGGAGATTGGTTTAGAGCATCTGACTTTCACTTGGTAGGCACAAGATTTACAGCCTCCTTATAGCGGAAGGCCCGGGGATTGGGCAACTTGTAATCTACACCTTTATCTAAAGTAAGTATTTCGCGCCATTGCGCAGGCTTTTCAGTTTGTTTAGGGATATGATGGGTGGGGCAGCACTCCATTGAGACGTTCCTCATAGATAAGATGACATGGCAGATGCAGGCCACCATGATTGTGTTTGCTTGCGACCTAATGCAATACTATTTTGACGCACAGGGAGATATTCAGACGCACGTAAGATTCGTTACCAAGTTGTAATCCTTTTGCAGACAATTTTCAAAACAGCCAGCACCTCACGGCCGGGTATGATGACGTAGCTGAAAATACTCCCCTAACTTTCGTCGCGGTTTACAAATCCTGTGTAGGACTGCCCAAGGCTTTTCTTCTTACCCGGGTGCCCACTCGCTCGAAACTGAGCCATTCATGCGACCGCGCCTTGGAGGCTTAACGTTTTTTTCTGCAAAACCCTTGTGAGTGGTGCAAAACCTCTTGCAGCAAAATGCTGCATTTTGCATATGTGATCTGACCAAAAATCGAACTCATCTGCCGTCGTTTTTAGCGAGTTGCTTCAACTAACCTCTTTTCGAAATTTTTGGCACACATTCGACTTTAAACCTGAAGTTGTCAAAGTTTTTGTACGATCGAACCGAAGACGCGTTGGGCACCTGCAGGGCCCTTTTGAAATGTCGAACGCCGTGGGCAGTGTGTCCGATGAATTCAACATGATTCTTACCACCCTGGGTGTATACAGCTACCGCCGGAAGTGTCAACCTGTTCTGTTGAGTAGATGCCGCATAGTTGAGTTTTATTGTAGAAGATGCTATGCCCTCGGCCCAGGCGAACCTTCGGGAGATCGGACGCGTGTTTGTGTGGCAGTCAGGGTCACTATGGCCACATATGCCCCTCCCGATGGCAGATAGCACCGTTTTGACGCTTTACAGATGTCGTAAATGCAGACGAAGCGCACACAACAAACCGTTTTTGGTAAGGTTTTTTAAGGAATCTAATATTCGGCCAGTAAACACAAGCTGTATGTCTTCCTGAGAACGGACGACATGAGTACAGGGAGTCCGGTTATGTATGCGTTGGTGAAGAGCGGGTATTTCGCTCCTATGCGTAAACTGTTCCAGGAAGGAACAGAAGGAAGGACATGATGGGGCAGAAGTATCCAGCTAAGCCTTCTGTAATGCACAAGTTGGAGCTGCAAATGCGGGCGGCAACATCCGTGTTCGGCTGCGACGTAGTGCTTTGCTACTTTCATATCAGAAGAGCCATCAGAAAGCACGTATCATTTAACATCCAAGTTCTTCTAGTCATGGGCATTGCGAACAGTCGGCACATATTCTACCACATGGCTCGCCTGGGCAACGCCGCACAGTAGGTATTTTGTTTATCGTAATACAAGCACACAAATTCCGGAAAGATCTGTAACTTATGCGCCGCAGGGACCCGCAATTTGTCTCTTATCTTGAGGCCCGCTGGTTTTACATCACCAGAAAATGGGCCTTACACGCAGAGTTCAGAATGATTCACCTTGGTAATGTGACCAACAACCATCTGGAGGATGCGAACGGCCGTAGTAAAGACCGGCTGCACCACTCCGACACAAGCCATACAAAGGATGTCCCGGCACGCCGAGTGACTCATGCGAGAATTTAAAGTGCGTACGTCGTATCACTGTGACAGACTGCAAATCCTGGAGGGTGACGGCTATGTTTTGAACGTGGTCTGTCGAATAGCTGTGTGTGCATGTTCTCTCGTTCTGAGGCCGAAACCGTCAAGGGCACACTATGATAGTGTTGAGACAAACAAGCTGAGGTCAGGCTACGTTAACTAACTTATAGTTTGTGGTGCAAACATCCATCTGCTCCCACATAGATGACACCTGTGCTAAAGAATGCACACGCCTTTTCTAACAAGCGATGTGGCTCCCCCGCATACATTTGTTTTCTGTACTTAGAGATTAGTCGGTTCCAAGCGGTAAGAACTATTCCTAGTAGATTTTTTAGCTTGCTTCCCGATCCACCAACAATAGCTGGCGGATTACAACCTACCGGGGAAAGCTGTACCTTCACACTTGTTCTCAACTCACCTTCGTAAACAACTGAACCGAGTGGTGGACAAGCCTCAGGGGCTGGAAACCAGAACGGCCACGGTGATTTTCAAGCAACTGCTTGTTCAAGGACAAATCCGGCCGCGTCAAGGCTCAAAGTCTGCCCGTTGTCGGTGGTCGAGGATACTAAAACTCAGCCCGAATGGCGGTCTAGGCACGCAGAGTTGGGCTTTTGTGTGCTCTGTGAACTGCCGACTACTACCAGTGACTACTGGTGTGAAACGGATCGCGTATCATATCTTGCCGGCTGTTGTGATTGTGAACCTTGCCCGCTGTGTGGTAGTGCTCTTCAGGCTTGTCCCAAAGGTGAGTCCACAGAAAAATGAAGTACTTTCGGTTCTTAGCCCCCGGCTCGTCCATAAAACACTTGCTACCCGGTCCGCAAAGAAGACGCCTTATGATTTTGATCTGGACCGAAACACAAAATCCCAGCACAATTCGTCCTGAATGTCTGTGTCCGTGTTTTCGGGTCCAAGGACAAACTATTCGACAGCCGTGAGTAAATATCTGACTGCTATAATCAACGCTGTAGAGCGCCAGTTAGATGAAACAGACGAAGAGGATTTCATGTGACCCACCAGCTACAAAGAGTTTGTCTGTTAATGAATCTTCATACATTTCCTGTGAGCATCGTATTTCTCGAGGGATACAGCAAGTGGGAATGCGAAATTGCCGCTGAAAATGGCGTTATGTAGACAAGCATCCACGACATCACAGCCATTGAAGTGCTCCCATTTTAGGATAAGTATTCCTCCTGGTTTGTCAGCCGGCTGCCTCATGGTGATATTTCGATAACCTAACTTATATCTTCCCCTCATTTCAGAGCGTCAATGGTCAAATGGACACTGCATGAAGAACTTCATGCGCCTCCTGGCAGGACATATGTGCTCGTCACGACGGCCAATACAACTCAACTTTTTATGTCGTCTATTTTGGAACTTGCCTCCGGTAGAGATGAACGGGCGCGTTCCGGCCAGCTGATTGCGCATCGTGGACTCTACCTGCATGTTAGTCGTGTGCGTCAGCTAGGTTTGTCCGGCTCTTCGTCATGATCGACGTAAGTTTCATGTGGCTGGTTGGTTAGACGTCGTGGACCTCTAGCCGCATGGTAGTTGTGTGTCAGCTGGGTTCGTTCAGCCGTCCGTTATGATCTACGAAGGTTTCATGTGGCCAATTGATCAACGTCTTGGTCGTCCTAGCATAATTTGCAAGCTGTAACGGAACACTCTGCGGTTTAAAAAACGTGCACGATTTTTCTTCAATAATGAATGAGGCCCACGCAATTGTAACTGGTAACAGCAATTATGTAGCAAAAATTGTTTACAGGAATGCCACCTCCGCATATTTTTCACTTATAAGCGCCGTGTAGATCCTAGAATGTTCGGGGAATTATTTTAGCTCTCAAACTACCTGAAAGTTTCGCCCATTTTGAGTCAATTTTCTCGCCAATTCGCGATTTCCCACTACGAATGTCAACGTATTCACAGTTGGTGGTGTTTACTGACCTTGAAGAGTAGCTGACCTTAACAAACTACCAACGCAGATAATTTGCGCAGTACATGTACATATACATTATAAATGGGCATTCTACACTATGAGGTAGCAACCCTGAAAATATCGTAGCTATCGAGAACTCAATTCCATTGTGCGAATACTGAGCGGCATTCATGCGTGGCTCCGGCTGGTATATTTCGAAAATGTGACCGATAAGCGTCTTCAATGCGCAAACGGGCGTTTGGAAAGGTTCGTGCTTCACGCCGATAGCTCGGAACATGCCATCCGAAAGGCACACTGTGTGGCTCAGACGCGAGTAAAGGCTGCACACTGCTTATCACCGTGACGGCGGATAACTTCGGGAGGGAGGTAGCCGCGTTCTTCGTGTGGTTTCCGGGCGACAACGTATGCCGCCAGTAAACTTCTTGGCACGTCAGCACGAGCACCTCAAATATGATTTGCCATCAGATAGGTCGCTTTAAGGTGATAAGCCTCAAAATGTTCTCCAACGGTGAGCACCTTCGCTGGTACCTGCATATACATATTTTATCACTGCATGCGGTACATTGTGCACACCTGGTCTCGCAACAAGTTAACTGATCAAGTATGCATTGTCCAGGTCGATTACAATCCATCAGCGGTGGCTAGCCAAATACAATGCGATACAATCTACCAGAGAGAGGTATACCTATGGCTCTCGTTCCAAGGCCACACCCATCACAATGGAAAATTTCGCACAAGCAAATTGAAAAGTTGACCGGCAAATGAAAGGTGCTGGAGCAATAAAAGCCCCCAGTTGAATGAAGCACCTGATTGTACAAACGCAGCTCATTCTACGTCAACATCCGACCACTGCAATTGACAATCAGCTTTTGGTGCTAAACGTAAAGCGTCCCCAGACTTGGTGGCGGTTCACGCTGAAAGACGACGCCCCTCTGGTCTCTGTAGCTATTGCCGTGATAACGATCTTTGCCCACTCCATGCTCATCCAGGTGTGCAGGTTGCAGAGAGACAATTTCCTATGGTTGCAGGTCCGTCGTACAACCACAGCTCTCCGTCCATCAAGCGAGCAGCCAAGAGGGCATGCTATGTTGCCGACCACGATCGGTTCATGGAGGCCCAATCGGGCGTGATCCGCAGGGTTGTTGATACTGAAATACTCCGCCTAACTTCGGAGCATATACAGACTGGTCATTTGACGTCCCATTACAGATGTTGCGTCGCATACTTTGCTTTTGAGCCCACGATGACGAGGGTTCTGTCGGATTTCTCACAAGATGAATGCCTCCCATGTCGTAGACCTAAGCTGGTGTTATTGGGCTCAAATATCGCACACGAAGTAAAGCCGCATATACGGCAGCCTTGTATATCTCTCACTTCAGCTTCAATTTTGTTTGCGTTCAATAATGAGCCATTTAAGCATGATGTGACTACAGTTTAAATACCGATCGCTCATTACCACCAATGGGAATTATGAAGCATGTGAAAAGTTAGCACATCAGACTTTATTAAAGGGTGGTGTTTTAGTGCTCTTGCCGAAGATATACATGAGATGTAAACGATCATACAATTTTTCTTTCAGTACCTCTATCAAGTGAAGGTGGCTTGCGAAAAAAGGGGACTGGAGGGATTACCCATTAAATATGCACCGAAGCATCCAATGGACAAAAAACAATTCGCTAACGGTGGCTTCGCAATTATTGAGCGTGGACATGTCATGCGGCGAATGCGCGCATGAAGGATTGCGTACACGTATGCGTAGTTGCTTGGTTGGGGCCTCATGGCCAACGTTGCGCATTGTAGGGGCGTAACCTTTGCGATAATTAGTCAACGTAGACGACAACGCGTTCAGGTATGAGAATGAAACCGTTTGATTAAGCTTTCACGCACATTTGAAATCTCATAACTAGCGTCGCACACAGGAACTGGCCTAGCAGTTACGATAAGTAGCCGAGGTAAAGAACAAGTTGTAAAATTAGCTGATGAAGAGCAAGGGCTGGTCTTAATTTCTGACACTGTCGTTCCGGTTTATGACGTATTCTAGCCCAGAAGCGTCAATAGTACAATAAGCAGGATATCGTTGTGTTGGTAATTCACATGCAACTATCTGAAAAATCTTAATTACCTGCTGACCAGTTGTATATATCTGAGAATAGATATCATCCACTGAGTTGCACGGCCGCAGCATCACTGCACAACGTATCAAGTTGTCTTCCATTATCGTGCTGAACGCAGGGCAAGCTTCCACTAAACAGCGCTGCGCCAAAGTTTAGTCGACATCCTTATCTAATTTGTTACGTCTGACGAGTATAACAGCAAACAAACGTTATCAAACAATCCACCTCGGTGAAATCTGTATAGGATGTTCTGTTCCCGAGTAAAGAACACCGCAGAAACTTAAAATATGCTAAGGTTTGCTTCCGTGAGTTATCCCGTAAACTGGTAACCACACAAAGATCGGAAGTCGTTGGTGATCTTAAAAGTTTGCTAACCAGAAGGAAATGCTGTGAGCAAAATAACATCCGGACTAGGCTAAATCCTCGTAAAATCCGCAAATTCGAGAACCCCATAACCTCGGCGAAATCAAATTCGATTTACTTCTGGTGGACGGCCACAGCAGAGCTCTCCGTATTTCTTTTGACTCTTACCTCTGAAGTTGGAGAAGTTATCAAGCTTCTTCGCACTCCGTGCCTGATTATACGAATTCCCTAGGATTGGCCAGAACTAACGAGCTCCACCAGATCCATGGATCACTTGACCGTGTCGGAGGGAGATACAAAGCCCTGAAAGCGACTTGTTAACTGTTTTCACCTGTGAACGTGCCACTCACCTGCTCTTGTGCAATGCTTCAGTGGCTTAATGCAAAGTAGTTAAGGTAGCTCAGAGGCATGCCACCACGCTATAACAATTCTTCTGGAGGGATAGACCGACAAGCTTTTTCAGCCTGCAGTAGTTTCATTGAAGCAAATTGTCAGACCTGTTTGCACTACTGCGTGACTGTAACCCATTTGCGCGCTCCCGAAGAATCAGCTACTTTAGCTGTGGTCCTTACCGGTAGCTGATTGCCAAGTAATCCAAATGGGTCCATAGCCGGTTTGCACACGACAACCTCCGGGTTGCGAAAGGCCAACGTTTTCCGAAGCTTCCTGTGCCCAATAGGGTCGACAGCAAGCTCACAGCTGAAAGGGTGGCTTCCTGTAATTCGTTCAACGATCACAGACGCCAAATGGACCTTCGCTTTGTGCTTTCGAGGAGATCAGACCATTGCAACTAAAAGATATAGGCATTTGCCTGACAAACGAGCCCAAAGAAATCTTGAGAGAAAGCAGCTTTGACTCAAATTTCTCAACCAACAATACTTATTGTCATCGGCCCTCAACTGCGTATGTACCGAATATGCCGCCGTGATACCACGACCAGATCTCCTGATGGACGGGCTACACCGGCGAAAGCATGTCGCGTTGGTCTATATACATTGTAGATTTTTGGCGGTACATCGCTTGGCGGCTGATTTTCTCAGGTTACGCAAACAGCTTGCCGTTGATAATGTCACCTTTTTCTTATTCCTAGGCCTTGAGTTTGCTCAAGCCCGCATGAGGCGACCTCCTGTTCTTGTGTGGCTTTCATCATTCTATCCAACGCTTGGTGGCGTAGCTGTTGCCTGCCTGAGTACGATAGAGCCTAGCACACGAAAACCGTATAAACTCATGCTTTACTGGGGAGCCTTATTTGATGAAGAAATTTGTGTAATCGGAAGCCAAAACCTGGAGAATAGATCACTCCAACCAGCTAAAACCTATTCTTGTGGCTAGCGAGACCAAAATCGGTGATTATTTTAGCACAAATACAGACAGCGCGATTGAATAAACACATGTCTTAGAGGTAAAAATGTTGAGTTACAACTTGTGCGACCTTCATCCGGATGCATCAACGCGCAAAATTTTAGGTTCTTTCCTTATCTCCTTGCTGTTTTGTCTACGAGCCACGTACGAAAAGCAAAACCTTGAGTTGAATGATGTTATATTAAACTTATAATGATATATATGTTTTATATGGAACGATCCGAACTCTGAAATAAGAATGTTTACGATAAACCCATCACTTAATTCAGCGCTGCGCACAGAACAGCTGGGAGCAGCCGTTCGGCGGGTGAGTTTGCTCGGCGAATGTTCAAGGTCGCCGGACGTGAAGGTGAAGCTTTTGGGGGTGTCACGGTTTCGCGAGCGCACAGGTGCATTTTTATGACTTCATCGTAGAGCACACAAAAAACTGATTAAGCCTTATGATATTCTCCAAAAAGGCATCCAAGATATGTGGCCGAACTAGTGAATGCCTAAAGCGGAAGATTAATGCAGGTTGAAAAGTGGCACAATACGCTGTCCAGTTGGTGTTTTTGGTGAATTGGTGCGTTTTGCTAGAAAAAAACAAATTAAAGGTGATCATTGGCCAGGATAATGCACAGAGTAGACTAAGAAATAGTCGACGAAAATATCAAACCGGAGGGCACGGCTTAAACATTGACGGCCAGTTTAGAAAGGTGGCGTGAGGTGACCCGAAGAACACACAAAGTAATTCTTAAAAATTAGAACCGAAGTGGGGTTTTCCGGTCTTTCACAGAAGAAATATTTCAAGAATCACATTTTGCCTGTTAACAAGATGGCCTGGAGTGCAGAGCCGAAGATTAGACCAAAAAACGACAAATGTCTAAAGTACCAAGGATACACGATCTACGAGTGTGACGACGCTCGCAGTCTATCCAAGGAAAATTTTCCGAGATCGGCCACAAGCAAAAGATATGGGCAAAGAGAAAAAGAACGAGATATACCAGTTCACCTATTTCTAAAATTTCCGGAACTGTGTAGTATAAAGCAATCCAGGGCATGAATCCTCGTTGGACACCGTTGGGGGATGCTCAGAAAGAAGCATCCTGATATTTGCACATTGGACAACAAGCACACGGCTGGTACGGATGGTTATCCGCATAGTTGACTCTGTTCTTGGAGTGGACAGCGGACAGATGACCAACGCAACACGTCTGAGAGCCAGCAAGAAACTATTCGGGTAACGTCCAACTAATTTTAGTATTTTTTATTCCCAACTATTCGGTGGCACGACGTCAGGCGTGGTAATAATGGTAAACTAAGGTAAAATTGTTTTGGTGTTAGGTTCATGTGGATGAGAAGTGGGGACCAGAAGTTTGGATATCGACCATGCGCAGTGTTCGGAGCAGGTATCGTAGAAGATCTAGGCTTGAAAAGGGAATGAAATGGGATGAGTTCATCAAAGCATGAGAAGGTATCAGCGAGTATGGGGTTCATTAATAGAGCATAGCCCAAAGTTTATCACAGTTATGGAGTGACATCGGATTCTTAAATTAACCATACTAGGGGTAGAGTTAGGCTGGGTAACTTAGCGAACAAGGTTTGGCTCGGCTTGCCAAGCAGGCTACGAACCAATGTAACTGTGCTTCCGTTTGGTGACCATGGAAGTCACTCATATAGCGATGCAGTAAGCTAACACCGATGATGAGCAGTTGCCCCGTACTTTTGCACCAAACATCAGTCGAACAGCAAGCGCTAGACCAGGACGAGAGAATGGTTGCTTAAGTTTTCGGTGGGGAAAGAAATAAGCAGCTGTAGTAAGAGCAAGAAGAGTAGCCGTTGGTTTACTTTTAGGTGTAGTCACGGCGGATTTGAGAGAGGTGCTAGTAGTCTCTAGCTTTGGCAGAAGCTCATCAGAGGGACTCCGGTGTTCAGAGGGTAATGTGATAGGGGAGAGCAACCAAATAATAAATAATGGAAATAAAATTCCCAAGAGGATGAGCAAGGACCAGTTTAACTAAAAGTTGCTACGTGAGCGGAAAAGTATCACAGTTTAGGAGGGAAATTGAACGAAGAAGCGTAGGTCGCCAGTCCCGGAAATATTGCTGTCAGCTTCAGTCGACAAACGGTGCAAGGCGAAAATGCTCATAGGCGCTAGCTTCAAATGCTGGTAGCGAAGGATTAGGAATTCCATTTTTATTTCATTTTATTTATTTGTTTTGACCACTCCTGGATGCAGTAGAAAAGAGCGCGTGTAATGTTTGGATAACAAAGTGGATTCACGGCTGCGCAACCCTAACTCAGACGAAAGTGACAAAAGCTTTGCATGTCGATGTATGCCATATGTCGTAGAGTATCTTCAGACCATCCCCTAGCAGGCGGGAGGGCAGTTTCCCATCATCTGTAATTCACAGATAAATGGCACAACCTGGACACGTCCAGCATAGCAACTACAAACAGAACAACCATGTCTTTCCATGGATTTCCCGACTTAAGAGCCAGTAGGATGCTATAAAGCGAGAATCGCCAGGAGTAGGCTACTGCAGTACCGTTGTTGGTATCTTTTGTCGCGTGGTGCAGCATACACACAACACCTAGCTTGCGGCATCCTAAAGGACTGATTTCAGAAGCTGAGCAAGCTGGCTGGATTCGGACATGCAGTTGTCACTCGAAGCTGTTGGAAATATCCAGATACATGTTCGTGCTTACAGAATAGGGCGACAAATGTTGGATCACATCAACCATCTTCAGCGTCTCATAAATAACCAGGGCCTGGGAGGATTAGAGTGAAGTCATGGTAAAACATTAAATATCGCAGAAGCAAATTTTTCCGCGTGTGCTTTTCAAATTCTTCTCGTGTGACTTAGGACCTAATACCTTGCGGATGTTGGTCCCAGACGTATGAACCGTTTTATGAAAATGATGTGGTACGTGCATGGCCCCACGGATAGCTTATCTCTAAAATGTGTACTTTGAAGAGTAGGTAATGGAATCAGTTTATGGCTATCCAGACGTGATGGTGGTCATTGGGTGGACTAACAAAACTTTTCCTCCTGTCCATTTCAGGTTTTTTCGATAGCGCTACGGGTGACGCACTGTCGGCCTTCACTGGCAAGACACTCGCAATCCTCAGAGTGCTCGAATAAATGCGAAATTCCATCACGGCTTAGATGAAACCTTGATTTCCTCCAGTTGAGCAGGAGACGAAACATATGTCTCACAAGTTGACTAGGGATCTAAACTGAATGTTAGTCTGCTGGTGAGCAAGTTTTCTCAGCCGTCCGGTATGAGTGAGATGCAAATTAGCATCTCGCGGATTTACTTGTTAACATGGGCACCGAGCGAGTGAGACGGATTCGTTCAGCTGGGTAACACCAGCTGAATTTACCCGATGTGAGTGAATCTGAATACTTTTAACCCACAGCCCGACATTTTCTAATCGAAGGACGGTAGGATCTCATATACTGTCTTACTCGAAGCAGCTCTAAGTATATATGTTTGACATCAAATCCGGTGGCAGGTTCCCAGTGCTGACTGTTGAAGGCATGCTATTTTACGGTCAAAAGGCATCGACATTGCAGCTGATAGCTTTGAATTTTACTTCCGAATGCTGGCTTGTTCTATGGTATCTGCTGTGCATCTTCTCTGTGCAGGTCTTTCCCCATTGGTCTAAATTTGTACTGAGAAACTTCAACCTGCCAGATATCTCGCACTCTTCCACTACAGGCCCCGCCTGGTACGTTCGGCTGCTTGCCTGGCTTAGTATGGGGGTCGTTCCTAAAGTGTACGTATCTTCATTCGTGGCCTGCATTCCCTAAACTTAATATTCTCAAACGAGTGTCATTTGGCTTTAGGTATGGTTGGTTCACTCCTCCTAGGAAGTCATCACTACGTTTTGATCCAACCGTCCAACCGCCCATCGGAGTCTTTCCTTCCCTATTTCTTCTCCGCTCTCCAGGTATGTGCAGGCTTCTCCATTCGACCCAGCTGCCCGCGACTGGGGCGACGGCTTTCTTTCAACAAATACACAGCGCATCTGTGATACCTACCACGACCTTCTAGCCACTGTTTACCTTGTTTCTCCCATAAAATTTTTTCAATTTTGTATCTATTGCTATTCTAAGTTACTAAAAACCTTGGATACAAAAATACACCGAGCAAGCATGGAATATCGGAAAGCTCACGATTTCTCAATAATACTTCTCATCACTAAGCTGTCAACTGACTGAGAAGCCTTACGGCTATCTGTTGAATGTCCTGAAGGCGAGCATCGCCCTTGGGACCCCGCCTTACTCTAAATTACTTATCCAACTGTTTCTTGGGCTTTGTACCCCAAACAGTCACTCAGTTTAACGAAATATACTCACCTGCTAACAAATCTGGTTTTGCGAGATACGCACCCGGAACCCAGCTGAATCACTCGCGTGTGATGTCGAAACCTGTCGTGGGCTGTCAAAGAATTTTCAGCAGCCTTATGAGTAGTGCATTACGCGTATACATATATCGCGATATCACGAATAGCATGGCAACCGAAACATGAGGTGGCCTGGTGCAGCACATTCAGCTGCCTGGAAACACCACAAACGAGAGATTCAGCTGGGTTCCAGGTGAGTCGCTCGCAAAGCCCAATTTGTTTTCAAGTGAGTGTATATCGATAATTTCGTACAATTTGGTTGCAAGTAGAACATAAGGTTGATGGAAACTCGAAGATTGCCCTTACCAGATGAGCCCCAAGAAGGACGAAACCCGTCGTGGGCTGTCGAAGAATTTTCGGCAACTTTATGAGTAGTGTATCACGAAGTCACTCAACTTCCTATGTACGCTCCACTGAAGGTCGTCTTATCACACCGGGCCTTAGGCACACACCATAAATTCCTTCAAAACGGTGGTTAAAAGGAGAAATCCTGGACGTGAAATTTTAGCATTTGATGGCATTTATTCGAACTCCTAGGACCTCCCTATGTGGCCAAAGTTTTGTTAAAAGTACGTGCTCAAGGCCCACTACAGGCGCGGGATCCATATTTTTACTGGCTTCCATGGATGAGCACGTTTTTTCCGTGACGGCGGTGGATGATTTCCTAGGAGAGTTGGCTCGTCTACGTTTTTTCCCCTTCAATGTATTTGAGAGAGGATACATGATAAATGTAGAAATTACCGTCCGCATAAACTCCAAAAAGAGAAGCGATTTACTACTTTCGTATGAAAAGGCCTTTTACCGTTGCAAGAAGCGGCCCGGCAGACGAAGCCGAGGCCACGGAATTCATCGCGGCTTTTTAGATCATTGTTATTTGTTTATAACCGATAGCCTACGTTCTGGACGCCCGGTCCATGTTGGCCGGTACAACAACCCCTTGACTGTTACTCACTACTAACAGGAGCACAAGTTTACTTTTGACAGGCTTCCCATCAGCCTGCGCCCGACAAGTTAAAGAGTGTAGTTCCCTATTTAAGTATGGTGCACCGTCGTCGGAGGTTCGATGATACGTTGCAGATCATTTTGGAAAGGTACTGACAATCCAGGATGTTTACAACTATCGCGTCAAGTTTCGCCCCTTGTTAAGTAGGCCGGTGTTTTCTCAGATTACACGTTGTCGATTGTGGCCAAGCTTCAAAAATGTGGTTGTGTACTGCTATTGGAGTCCGAGAGCGCATTTCCCTGTGCATTTCCCGCACACAGCGGATTACACCGCAGTGAAATTCGGTGCTATGGGCGGGACGAACCGTCTTGAGTAAGTAATTTTAAAACCTCTGACGTTCATTGTGAAGGTACAAGCTATATACGTTCATTGTTACGGATGGCACGGGCGTCGTTAGACCCTTGCTATATGCCCTCGTCGAAAGCGAGAATTTTGCGCCCGTGCGCAAACTGTTCTGCTCGTTCAAGGACAGGATGGATGGGCAACACTCCACCAAGCCGTTCATCATAGACTAGGTGACGTGGCAGGTGCGGGCTGCAAAAGTGGTGTTTGGCTGCGACGCAATGCTGTGCTAGTTCCCACACGGCAAACCATCCGAAAGCACGTACGTTTAACTGCGTTGCTGCAGCTATTAAAAAACAGGAATGTACTGATTAAAAACACGAGACATCGCCGCACCCAAAAGTGACTCAGTAGTGGTATCTGAGGTCTATGGAGAGCACTATACAAATCTATATTCAACCCCAGCGTCCTCGTCACATCCAATCTTGTCAAGGCGTAACTACGAACGGTCTTTAGCCGACTCGCTCCTCGCGGAGGAAGACATTGGTCAATTCTTGCGCAAGGCCAACTGGTTCTGCGCATTGGGGCCACACGAGGTCCATCCAAAAGTCATGAAGGAAATGCCGTTCGAACTGGCAAAATATTTCTACCTTGTGTTCGTCAGTCGCTTGACGAAGGCCACCTTATCTTTGCTAGGAAGGAAGAGATTGTCAGGCCAGTCTACAAAGCTGATGATCGACTACCGCCCGGAAGCTACAGACTCAGTGGCCTCGATAGCTTGCCGTGCAAGGTGATGGAATGCATTCTAAAGCAGGCCATCCTAAATCAACTTGCTACTAACAACTTGATATCTCCAGTTCAACATGGAGTTCTCCCAAACCGTTCTTGTGTGACGAATATGCTCGTATTTATGGACAGCTTAACCCAAGCCAAGGGCGAGGGACTTGTACCGGATGCCATATTTGTCAACTTTTTCAAAAGCATGTCCCACATGTCCCACTACTCCACACACTCGAGTCTTATGAAATTCAAGGAAAACTTCGCCGAATTAAGGCGTTTCTATTAGACAGAACATTCCGAGTGAAAGTAAGTTCAACCTACTCTTCTCCGGCGTCGGTCTGCATGGGAGTTCTTAAAGGTTCCATTTTGGGACCAGCACTTTTGTGGTCTACGTTAACGACCTTTCAGATGTTCTTGCAGGTACAACTCCACTTTTTGCGACTACAGCGACTACACATATGACCGAAGGATGTACTATAACCGATACTGGAAAAACAATGAGATCACATGAATTTAGTGCGCTAGCCGACTGGTCAGCTCAAGCTCTCGCCAGAGAACTTGGTGCACTCACACAGTAACTCATTTTGGGTGTGAAAAACTTGGAAGCGTGAAAGCATGTGCCACTCCCCCAAAGATCCTGTGGATAATTAAAACAAATGACAAGCGGGTCTATTCAATACACTGACGCTACGGTGTTGATTAACGCAGTGTCTCACCTGAAATCTCATGTGACGAACCCGATTCTGCCTGGTAAGTAAAGATAAACCACTAGAGAGACAATACGAGACAAACGCGGTTGCTGGTTGGCTGCAGGCGCAACAGCAGGATGGAATCAGCCACCAAGGTTAGCTACGGGCCTTGATTTACAAACGAGTTTGAGAACCATGAAAAACCTCTTTCGAGCAGTAGCTTTCGTTCTCCCCGCAATGCAAACGGAGGAAACCACATCCTGTAAGAATCTTGACGACCTATAAAACTGTTCTGAATGGATTTGGGTCCGCGAGCCTCCTCCAAAACCTGTTAGGTACCAGCAGCTCGCACAAAAGCCCCGATCCATTAGACTTGAGAGCGACTGTCGTCGACCATCGACAGGTAGTTGGCAGTATTCCGCATACAGTCAATAAGTTAGTGGATACACATGATGATAGGCATTTAGTCCATTTAATAGGCTAGCATAGGCTGACAGGTAATGACAAAGACCAACACACGCACCACTTTCTCAGAAGGCTACTTATATATAAGGAAGCTCTAGTGTGCCGCCCGGTCGTCGCCTTGGTGAGCCAGAAACGCAGTTATGAGCCAAAGCTAGGTACTCTTATCAGTTTCACTTGGGATTTGGTCACTGCTAGAACCTGGTACTGCGCTACAGCGGATACGGATAGGATAAAAACAACTGATAATGAGTGACATTTGGTCAGTTAAGGCCTACAGATGTAGACACTGACGGACGAATTTGGGAAGAAAAGATTAGATCAGTAGGCTTTGCCCTGCATTGATGGATTTTCTGTTCTTTCGATTCGTTAAGAGGTTGAATCCTTCCAATAATCGGCTAACGAAAAATCGTTCAGCACCTCAAAACCTCAACGCAACTTGGTCAAGTCTTTTCGAAACTGACTGAGTCCAAAATAACTTGATGCGAAAACAGTTAGTAGTTCCAACTAAAAGATCAAGTATATGTTAGCTTGATGTCCACAGGAGACTGAACTATATAAATTCTGTTCCAAGTTTCCAGTTTTTGACCTGTGTTACGTTTTTCAGAGTACTTCGTTAAAATCTGGATGCCACAGTGTCGTCTCTAGGATACTCATATAAGTGAACAATTATAAGCCTGGAACAGCAACGAAGAGCTGTCCAAAGGTGTGGTCTGCAATAGTCATGTGCTGCCATGTGATCTGTAGTGGTTAACGGCCCTAAGGAGTCTCTAGTGAACAGAATAAATTAACAATGTAAGCCAGATACAAAGTCACAAGGAGAAAAATCCAAGTAAGTCTTGACTCACAGTTCAAAATAGGAGAGTCCGTAGTTCCGTATTCCGTTGAACCACCACACCAAGAGAAGTTCCACCTTCCAGGTATTCCAGATCTCCGGTTGTCGCAATATTAATCCACAGGTGTGAATAGATCAGTCCAGCGTCTGTAGCTAAAATTTTTGTTCACGTTTAGAGTTAGCAGCAGCTAATTATAGCCAACCGGCAGTCACAACAACAGTCACTCAGCAAAAGTCTCAAAGTCACGTTGGACCCCAAAAGCGGGCGGTAGCGGTTGTATTGTAGTAAAACAAACTTTTGTACAGTGATGTGACTGATGTTGATGGGGAAAAGGAAGATGATACTGAGCATGAAAAATAGCAGTTTACAAGTGCTACAGATCGATCACAGTGGTTGGGTTATGCTTATCGTGTTTGGTGCTTGCTAAGTGTAATAAATATTAATCCTGCGTCATATTATGGAAATCTGGAATGAGAGTTCCCTATTTTTTTCTCTGGAGCTGCCCATCAACATGTTCTGACTGCGCTACGATCATTAAAAAATATCTGAATTATGCATTGGAATGACACTAACTAATGAACTTTTCAGCGGTAAATACGATCCGATAAATTATTCAGGCTAGTTGATCGTACACTCGAATGTAACGGAAGCTGGTAGGGGCACCAGTTGACTACCTAATTCAACACACGGTGGTTTTACACTCCTGCAAACAAGGGGTGTCACCCATGTATCTCTCAGTGTTGGTAATCTGCTGCACATAAATTAACTCACTGATGGGGAAACGTCCGGAAATTTAAGGAAAGCCGCTTCGAGAGGTAATTCGCTCCTCGGACGGAAACCTCCGGTAGAAACGCCATCTCCACATTTCTGAACTGTATAGATATGCAGTACAGTTATCTAGCATCGTTGGAACTCTGATCATTTGCTAGATGGTTTTCTTGTTCATCTGGACTAGTCACTTTTAGAATGAACCCCTCGAAATTCATGTTTCCTTACTGTGCACTCATCTTGGCCTTATTCACATTGCTGAGACACCTTGGTCTCCACAATTAGGTAGCGATAACCGCTCCCCGACGACATCGCAGCACTACAGTACGATAATCCGCTCCTCCGGTGGTTTAGTTCTTATACGCAACTTGTTACTGCTCATAAACTACTTTTACGGCGTGCGCGGAAAAGCTAGTTCCTTGAATATGACATTCTTCACAATGGGCTGCAGCGCGATCAAGCCAGTTAGAAACTGTGCTGGTTGGGACATTTGCAGTGGCATCGTTATGACACCTTGGAGCTGTTAAAATTTGTAAAGTCGCGTGATGCTGGTTTGAAAACGACCTACGATCTCTCCAACAATGCAGACCCTGTTGGTATTTTTGTTGCGCTGGCGAAAGCCGCGCAGAAACCGTTTGATTGATTGTGTTGCACTCATTCAGGTAGGCGTCTAAAACTTTACCACTTTATTCTGGGGATATTAAATGAGGATTTGTCTTTTATTCATCATACTGTGGTATTGGAGAATTTCCCGTTTCATCCACGTTGATCATTATCATATCCGATGACAAAATTATGCCTTCTGCCAAATGTTCATGGTTTGATTGTCCAGCGGCCACCTAAGTGATGTATAAGCATTGTAGTATAATACTGAGAATGATGACATGATCTACACAACATTAGTGTCTCCAGTAGGTCTATCACCAACTGAACCAACTGAACGGCCCGTAAGCTTCTCAATTCTGTGTTACATAGCCGAAAACATCAGCATGGCACGATGCTATAACAGTCGTTTTTTCGTTTTGGAACACGGGCCACATTGATCCAACTCAGCCTCCTCATACCCTATGGTTTGGTTGGTTACATCTGGAACCACCGTTTACGCTACCTTTGGAAACACGCTACCAGCAGCCAATTCGGTCTCTCCTGGTGAAAAATCCGTATTACCGGCTTCTCGACTGGTATGAACTCCTAATTGGCCGTCGGTCTTTGATGGACTGATCTCGTCGCTAAAAGTGTGAACAATACCAGAAAGCCAGCTTCAACCTTCACGGTGCACCAGATGAACAAAACGGGATGACACTGCAATTGATCAGCAGCCCTGACATACATGACAGGTCTATCAACTTCCACCTTCCCAGAAAGACTCCCGTACGAAGCCACCAGGGATCAGCTTTAAATCCACTAGCCTCCATCTAAGACAGCAACATCAGTGTTGACACTGATACTTCACTGCCGTACAACCATAAAGTTCGTCTAATTTCATATATATATATATATATATAGCCTCCAAGAACAGGGTGATCAGTGAGATGGTGTGATTTTACACTCGGCCACCTATTCAATCTCGGTGATGATGCTTATCCCTGCGATAACCCGTGTGTCAACAATACCTTGAGTAGTGACTTACAGAGGCTTGAAAACGGCTCAGTACGTTAAGGTTGACTCGTAGTCCAGGCGTTAGGTTTGGCAGTGATGCCTGCAAGTGATCAGCAATGGCGGATAATAGCGGATAACCCAGCATTCTTATAGGGAAGCCAGCTAACAAGTTCCAAATAGTTCGTTAAGAGCGAGTGCTTGCTTCCGGAAAGCGCTAACAAGGTTTCTATAGCAAGAAAGGAGGAAACTCGCTCGTTCTGACAAAGAATTAGCCATCTATGGGTTTGTCCTTAGCCAGGCTACTGTATATACAGTTCACTGCTAAATCCGCCAAGTTACTTAGACTGCTCTTATTGAAAAAAGTTTCACTTAACTAGGACACTGAGCCATATGCTTCAACTGAATCAACCGCGATGGGAACGGTCAATTTTCAGGCATATGGATGGGCCCAACATTAAAGCAACAGATGACTGGTACTCGACATCTACTAGTTCTGGGCAACGCTGAAAAAAAATAATCATGTGGCTTTTTGCCATCAACATGCGCTAGCATTTCCTGGCACTAGCTCGCATTCGTTGGCCAAACGAAGACAGTTTGGTTGTTCCAGACAGCAACGGCGAAGTTGATCAGTGATAATGTAGTGAAAGGACAGGATGATGTGTTGTTGACATTGCATCAGTGCCATTGGGCCGGATCAATCTCGGACAACAACGAGGACAATTTTCTCAGCAAAAACTGCACACTGACCACTCGTGTCTACGTCAAATTTACGAACAAACTGTTGAGGAATAATCCAGTATCACTATGAGGCGCACAAATGAACAAAAGAGTGGATGGAACTATCAGAACTGATATATCTCATAAGTTACAAACGAGCCATATGCTTAAATACATATTGTCTCAAATTACAGCAAACTGTACGTTGAATATGTCGCTCAAGTATGGAACTTTTAGATGAAATGCGCTCAGATAGCAGAACTTGTGCGAGACACCACCAAGTCAGTCCGAGCGTTTTGGGACCTCCTATAAAACGAGTGTCCAGAATCCCTCTAACTGTACTCTGTAGCCTACGAGAGGTTGAGAGGTGACCTCATACACACCTACCAAAAACTGACGACTGGGAACCATCCCTCTCGCCAGCTGCTCACACTCATGCTACTAAACTAAGGGGCCATGAATTGAATATCTTCTCCCAGCATAGGTGTCGGTATTGCCGTTGACATTTTTACTGAACGCGCGTTTGTCGCTTGTGAAGCTCCCTGCGCAAACCTGTCGTTTGTGCCTCAACAGTCCCGGTGTTCAAACACTGATCGGACACAATTACAGGAGCTGCTGACAAGCCCCGATGGTGGCTCCCGAGTAGCGAAAGCCTCCAACCCCAAACTGTTACACACTAGGGGACATGAAAGGTCGGGTTTATTTTCTGGTACAGTTCTACGATTCTTACGAAACAGAAACCATCTGATAAACCACAAAAACGCTACATCCAAACCCTATTTAAGACAGCAGGGGTTATTGTAACAGCACAATTGAAAAGGCGAGGAAAGTACTGGTGCGAGTATTCTAGAAGGGAAAATCCAAGGGCCCTCGTTAGGAGCTTCGGGAGGAAGATAATGATCGCACAACCAACAAGAGCAAACCACCAATTGGTATATATATATATATATATATATATATATGTATATATATATATATATATATATATATATATACATATATATATATATATATATATATATATACATATATATATATATATATATATATATATATGTATATATATATATATATATATATATATATGTATATATATATATATATATATATATATATATGTATATATATATATATATATATATATATATATATGTATATATATATATATATATATATATATATATGTATATATATATATATATATATATATATATGTATATATATATATATATATATATATATATGTATATATATATATATATATATATATATATGTATATATATATATATATATATATATATATGTATATATATATATATATATATATATATATGTATATATATATATATATATATATATATATATATGTATATATATATATATATATATATATATATACATATATATATATATATATATATATATATATATATACATATATATATATATATATATATATATATACATATATATATATATTCAAACCCGCAACCGCTAACAACTAATCAAATGGTATTTGCTTCCTACATCAGGGAGGAACTCTGGTAGTCATTTACGAAAACTACTTCCAAGAACGAGAGATAATGCTGACAGAAACAAGCAAGACCAACCGACTACATCGGCTGTAACCAGCTCCCTTTTGGACAAACTGGGAAAGAGCTATGCAGGTGAATAAACGAACAGAATGAAGACATCAGAAGGCAAGACCCACTAGATTAAATCTCCGGAGCTAAAGTTCAAGACGACCACAAGTTCAATCTACGATCTATTAGCACTCACATGTACACAAGAAAGAGAACTCTTGGAAGCATGATAATCTATGGATGATTCGATCAACCAACGTATCTAATCAGACCAAAGATATGCACCAGCAAGTGCGAAGGAACAGTGCTTCAACAAATGGGGCAAGCCATCGGATTAGAAAACTGAGGGACAGGAACCTCGTGCAATCACGTCAGTAGACGTTAGCTAGCAGAACCTGACGAGGTCATGTCAAAGCTCACACCATTGTATACGAGTCGGAGAGGCGAAGCTAAGGAATAGCAAGGACGCCGACCAATCAGAATGCGGGTGATCGGAATTGGAAGCCATTAGCGAACAGCCAACCGTAACTTATCGTTCCCTGCTACATAATAAGTATAACAGCACACCCAAAGCACAACTACTAGCTCAGGGCTCCACCAAGGTACAGGACGGAGAGCTGACATTGTCACCCCAACCTGTGATAAAACGTCCACTACCACATTACCTTACTGAGTAAACGAACCAACAACCACCGTCACCAAGTATGGTGGTGGCCATCCCTGAAGAGCTAGCACCTGCAGAACCCGCGACCTTCTTGGGGAGACTCCCTCTTGGGAGTAAACTTTGAGCTGTATTTTCGCAGCATTCTTCCCCATGGTTGAGGTTGGCATTAACTGATATGACGGAAAGTGCATTTAAGCGTTATTCTACCGATTTACTGGGAAAAAACTGGCGAGCGAACTTAGTAATGAGATCAAACTTGAGGACCTGGACAGAACAGACCGCCGCACCAAATCGCTCTCTAGTCAATCAGAATGACTTAAGACCGAGCAGAAATCCAACGATGTAAGTAGATTTGAAATACACTCATTTGCAAACCAATTTGGTTTTGCCTAAAAACATGATAAACGCGAGATTCAGCTGGGTTCTAGGTGAGTCTCCCGCAAAACCAAATTGGTTTGCAAATGAGTGTATTTCGTTAACTTCGTGCAATTTGGGTTCAAGCAGAACATACGATTGACGGAAAGTCGGGGACTGCACCTACATGGTGAACCCAAAAAGGGCGAAATCCGTCGTAGGCTGTCGAAGAATTTTCAGCAGTCTTATGAGCAGTGTATTACATCTAGAACTGGTTTTACCAGTGTCTTCAGCTCAACAGGCCAGGAATCCCGTCAGTTTTAATTATACGGCCAATTTGACCTATTTGTCAATGCGAGCAAACTTCTGATTCTGGTACCAGAAAAAATCTCCGCTCGGAGTGGGCACAGAGGGAACGCCATAATTTACTTGGGCTGATGAGTACCACTCAGGTCTTATGCACTAAAGTACATCGGTGTAAGGAAAAGCCGGTGAAACATAGTTTGTATTGCCTGAAAAACGGACTGATTGCAAAAAGACAGACTCAATGACGAAGCACTCATTATCAACCACTAGTCCCGAATCTCTGCGAGGAGCGCTAGATTTTACGACAATAATTTACGAGTAAAAATGGGTATATGAGGGAGTTAGCAGTAATGCAATGACCGACTGGTCACGAACGTGGAGTTAGCGTCTTCCGTTTACCTGTATCTTATATCTAGCGTCCGAATTTGTTAAAATCTTGTTCATACCTGAGTACTACAAGAAAGGAACTGAGATTCATATCAATTTGGTCTTTGCGAGTTACTCCATCAGGTTTGATTGGGTGAGTTCAGTAACACTCGCTGTGTAAAACCCTTTATCTTCTCGGCGTCTGGTTGTGTTGCTCCATTCGTTCGACTAAGCTCTCACTTGGCTAACCGATTTCGACCAATTATGTTTTGGGCTACATTATATTGGTTATTAAATGCGGGTTCCAGAACTGCTGCAATTTTTCCCATCGAGGTAAAGTGAACTGTCTTCCTTAGTGCACCTTCTGTTAGTTCCGTACAAGTTTATCAATAATCGCAGCTTTAATTCTACTAGAGGGCGCAACGAAATGGTTGCTCGTATGCCAGACTATGCGTGACAATGATTGGTCACCGTTACCTGTGGTGCTTCAACCTTCAAACGATATCGCTAACAAGTTAGCATAGGTAAATAGTGGTGCGTCCCGTTGGAAAACCTAATCAATTTGGCATCAAGTATTCACGCGAGTCACAAGTGCCCCATTTAGTTTACATTTCGTTCACTAACGAGCCACATTCTGGTGCACGGGTTTGGTTGAGCTGGAATACTTAATTGGTTTAAGTTGACAGAATTTTCTGTTTGCGTGCACTTAGTCCCACCAGTTTCGTACTTTGTGCATGTACGTACCCACCTTTTCCGTGTCTCTGTACTCAGATACACTGCGTATTACGGTCTTACGCCCTCATTCCCCACTTCAGGTATTAGTATACATATGCAATTTGAAGGATGTTCTGGGTTACTGCGTTATTCTGAAGCACGTATACTCAATGGTCAGGCACCTAAACTGGCAACCCCCGTTTAAAGTTCACTGCGGCAGCACCTTTCACCACACCCTTTCACAGCTATATAAATCTTACAATAAATACCTACCATATAAAGATAACATCGTGACGACAACCCTTCCAACTCAAATTGGACAGAAAACAGCCTATCGAGACTCGTTACAGAGCACAACGGATAACCATTCTGGTAAGAGGACACGTATCACCCCCCGCGCATATCTGTTGATGAGTGCTCCGTGAACACCAACCAATAGCCTCACGTTTTTCAAAACTCCAGGGCGTCAAATGAGCGCACGTCATATAAGGCTATTTTCAGATTGTAAATTGGAACCTACACCCAACCCTATCTAACATGTATGATCCGATTGTAACACGATCATAGGGCGATTTGCATGACACCCACAGGGTCCTGTTATCCGATGAGAGCTCATGTCGGATTATCTGCTTCCGCGTGTTGTAACTAATCTGACAGACAGGTGATTTACATGTGACATCGACAATCAGCAGCCGAATCAATATTCCAGTTATTGATTGTTCGGAGTACCAGTAACTAGATCATTAACATTGTAACTCTAATTAGGATCACGTGTGAGATCGCATATTGTTTTGTACAGGTTCGGATAAATAACGACCGGACCATTTGTGTCGTCAAATTTCCCAACAAAATTGAATGCTATCCCGGCCGAAAACACTAATACAGATTAGTTTTCCGTTTTTAAGCAAATGGTGGAGATAAATGTGAGTGTTCAAAACCTACTTTTGTTTTGTAGCCATAGTAAATCGTATTTGTTTTTCGCAGAGTGGTTTCAAAAGGTCGGATGCAACCACCTCAGTCGCACATTAGAACGCCAAGCAACATTGGGAGCTGGGTTTGTCAAAAACACAACTGCCATTGGCTGCTCAAATCCGTTAATTCGACATCCCCAGTTTGTGTTAACAAACAGGCTACAAATGCTAAACCTACTGTGGTCATCCATGCGCAAATCTAAAGATCAGTCAACGGTCACTGTCAATTTCATTTCACCTATGACTCTGGAAATCAGTCACCAATTGACCGCGACGAAGTGGAAGACAGCTTCATCCGACCTCCGAGCAGCACCATGTCTTGTGTTGCTCACAATTAAGACTTTTAAAGCACGAAATTGACGGCAAGAGATAACGCGAAATACGCTAATTTGTACATTAATTCGAAATTCAACGGGAGACTTACAACAATCCGGCTGAACCTTTCGTTTATTATTCTTCGACTGAATGCGTTGCAAAAGCCGCCTCATGTTTCAGTTCATACGGTACTCAAGATATCGCAGGACATACTATTCACAAGTCCGTTGAAGTCTTCAGCAAATAACGTTCAGTCAAGAAAATGCTCCACCTCTTTTGAACTTGGGATTTTGACCCAACAAATACGTGGATATTCGTCTGGGCTACGGCGCACCCATGCCCTGAATGAAGGTGATCACTGAGAGAGTAGGAAAAGAACTGATCCAATCTGAGTACCCTAACTAAGTAAAACGCAAGCCTCGAATACCATTGAGACCAGAGTATGACCCACTAGAACAGCACTGTAAGCAACTAACTGACCAAGAATCCCACACTGTCTCAAGGATCACAAATAATCGGCCGCATTTTCACTTTTCCGGCCGATTTTCAACAGATCGAGTTGGACTGGGTAAGGTAGCATTCAGGCAATTGTTTTTCTCTGTTGCATATACCGCCGATGTAGGTTAGATGTCAAACCAGTAGGTTCGCCATAGTATCTCAGTGTTTTTGTGAATAGGACATAACCATTCGTAATTACGTTGAGAAGTAAGAATATAATCAAGTGAGGACCGGGTAGCCACGACCTTGATGGCTGGTGACCAAAAGGACGAGATCTAAACGACAGGAAAAAAGAACACTACAAGACCCCAAAACGATCATGCAATCATGGCAGACTAATTACGTAACGAACACTTAACACAACTCCAGGAACTCATCAGCCGGTTGTGTGCTCAACAGTTTCGGAAACCATACTTAATACCGTTATTCTTACGACTGATATTGTTCCTTGTTTCCCGGAAACTACATAAGTTCTCAGCATCGCAAATAGTTTGTTTATTCATTTTAAAACGATTGATGCACAGCCATTGAAATAAAACTGGATAAAATTGACGGGTTGTTCCCAATAATGCGGAATAAAAAAAGCCGAGGCAAATATAATGATCAATAAGCAAGACATGTAGAAAATGCGTACGGTTATTTGTGGAATGCAACACCTGTTGGTAAATGTGTTGTACGCCCAGAGGAACCCTACCATCCTTTTGGCTCTGGATGAAGCTGAATAGTTCTTAGTAGAATATCTTTTGCACGCACCAACATTTTCCGCCGGTAACCTGGGCCAAGACTATGAACACAATCTTGAAGGGTGGATATAAATTCGGAAGGTAGTCCATGCAGAAAACCACTGCATGGACGCGTTCCTTCATGACTCAGAAGAAGAGTGGCACAAATTGCCCATATGTTGTGGTCGGAATGGACATTGGAACACAGCTCATCCGCGTGTGCGCGCGTCATACAGGGAGGCGTAGTGCCACCCGCATCACCCGACTTTGCAATATTGCCTTCACAGTCATGCGACCCAAGTCCTCTGGCAAGAAACACTGTTGCATTCGGGTTGACTACGTGCTCTTTGGTACTGGCATTTTGGTAGAGAGAAACCTGAAACAAAAACGAGAAGCATTGCGATGTTGCAAAGCTATACCTGTGACGACAGATAAATTCACAAATTTGATGGTGGAAAACCACACTCCAATGAAGAGGTAATTCAGTATTGTTCATCGGGTGACAATGGACCGGGAAATACTCAATCGGAATCGGATAGAGAACTGATCGTGCGACTGCCTTTAGTGGCCTAACATCAAGTTCTCGAAAATTGGTAAAGAAGTCCAATTCTTAAAAAATGTGGTTAGCTGGTAAAGAAATTTGCATCTACCTCAACGCCGTTTAAGCATTCAGATAGCCAGTGAGATCACGATAAACGTCCGGGTTCAGAATGACATTGAAACTTCCCGACAATGTTAAGGATATTTCCTTATATGAAAAAAGTAGGTATCGCCAAACGGAGAAAAAAAGAGTGATATGAGCTTGGCAAACCTAGATATCCCTGAAACAAACATGGAGCAAATGCGTACTACCAAATTCATTCATCAAAAAGATGGTGACTCGGGTAATCGGTTTGCCTCACTTGTCACTTTTCCGGTCTTATTACGCATGTTCCTCAACTGTTATGTCTAAATGAGCCCAATTAGACATACTTTGTGACCCGCGTAAATGCATACGGCTGAAATTCGTGCACCCACAAGTCTCTTCGGGCCTGGTAAACAATCAGTAGTTTTTAATTGGGCAACATTTCGCATTTGACACATCAGGCCAAGTGAGCAGGTCACCCAGTTCACTAGTTTTTAAAGCAGACGGAGAACCAATCAGCACGACCTCTTCAGATTAGCCCACTAGGTCAGTGTTAAATGTTAGTTAAAAGATTCTGCCAGTTAGTATGGTTGCCTAAATCTTACGGTTGATGGGTTGGGGGAATTCCAACTTGTTTTTCATCGGGTTTGGTTTCTTGATCTTCCGGTTCAATGTGCTCCAATTGATGATTCACCTTGGGTGCCGCTAGTAAATTTTTCTGGTCTGCGAGTTGGTCTTCCCGGTGTTTTAACGGGAAAGTGTTAAATTGTGTTGCAGGTGTTATCTGACTTTAGTCGATATTTGGGCATTAGACGGAAAGTAACAAAACTCTGGCGTTCCGAATCCGGTAAAGAAGAGAGGCTTGTGAATGCGTGTCAAATTTCTTAACTCGTCAATAAGGCCATTTCAAATACTTATGCAGCGACATCTGTCAAAAAATCCCCTTTCCAAAAAAGCAACACAATTTTGCGAACGACCTTCTCCAGTCGCCTCTCATCGGGCAAATCAAATGGAAAGCTAGGTTAAAATATCATACAGCGTTGCGATGTTGTTGTTATAAAAAACGGCGACGCTATCTACTCAGTGGTGGGGGGTGAATTGGTGATCCATAAAATGGCTCTCATGCGTTTCTTGTGCTGCTAAAGAGTGAGGCGTCTGTCCGAATGGCGATCACTTCAGCTGTTTCTAGCATTCATTGGCGAATGCCTTTCGGCTGATTTTTTTTAATTTTACAGATTACACTGAGTGACCCAGCCAAGCTGATTCGGTTGTTCGTATCGGTCAAGCGAATGGCAATGGCGCTTGTCACGTGTTTGGCTGCTTCAGTTTTCCAGAGAATCGATAAGTGCTCTTTGAGTCTCTGAGACAAGAGCCATGCCGTTTGACCCACACAATTCGCGGAACATTCGCAAATAAATGAATACATAATCATACAGGAATCGCGGACAGGCACTTCATTTTCGAATTGGTATTGAGCAATCGACTACCCCAGCTGTTCTCTGTTGGACCTTCGCCTGTAGTTCTGCTGAACAACCAGATATGAAGGGTAAATTCCTTTCCAGGGCGTTCTGATAGCTGGTTCGAACACACGGTTATGACAACCGCTCACAATAAACCTTTCTCTTCTTACAACCAGCACAACGCCTAGACAGTTTTAAACAAAGTAACGCGAGATCAGCATCAATACACATGGTCCAACAGGAGCAGCCGTCTTGTATTCTATCCTCACCTACAGCCAGCCGTGATGTGGTCAACTTGGGTCCATGGCTACGTTAAAGGTCGCCAAGTCGTAGAGCGGCGACGCTATAGAAAGTTAGTAGTTAGAAGCTCCGGTGGAACGAGCCACCTGGAAAAATGTGCGGAATAAATACGCCTCAGCTGTTGTTAGGTGAACCACAATATCTTAAGGCCCCCGGTTAGGATTACGATTGCTGACTGAGGGGTCATCCCGGAGTAGGGTGTGCGGACGTTTCGTAAAGACACAGGAGAGAGCTCTTCCGTGAATAAGACAGATTTGGCAGTTGACGCTAGTACAGCCCTAAATTCGGGTTCCAAATATCGGCAGCTAGGTTTCTGGCTGCTGGCTTACCACCATGTACTAGGGTTCTTATGTTGGATTTACCAGGCTTGATAGATGTACATTGATGAAGAAATACGGAATATGCACTGCTACAAAAAGAATAAAGAGAGACTGAGTGGATAAAGTGCACAGACGGGTCAGTTTGCGAAATAGCAAAAACCTAAAGAGTGCACTGTGCACGAGTGAAACAGCGCTTGTGTAAAATAAAAATATAATGAGAAAACCAAGTGTTCACCCTCTCTGTGCCTAGCTGCTATGCCACCCGAAAGAAGCACGAGGGCTGGGATACTGCTAGGTTGCCCATGCTTAGACAGGAGCAGTCGAGATGCAGAGGTTGGGTTCGAACCACGGACCATCCGGTCCGTAAGCCGGCGCCTGAACCACTGAGCTATCTCGAGCTCTTCCGCACCCGACCTGATGACGAATCTGAGACCAGGATTCTGGTCAGTTAACCACCTGTTAATTCCAGCCAGACAGTTACTGCCTTTTCTTGCTAAAGTACGATCCACGTTTTCAAAAGTAATGTCAACCTAAAGGCAGAAACATCAGTCAAGTTAATGATTTGTTTATGAGTGGAAATAGTGTTGGACTGCCAGGGCCAAAAGAGGATTTTCTCGATGACGCATGGAAACTCCGGTCAAAGAACCTGATCCGTAAGAGAATGAGCCAGCATAGCACGAGGTTGAGTGTGCGAGGAGTCGGTGACCATAGGTAGTTCATTCGCGCCAAAATCATCTGATCCACATTTAAGTAGTCTCCGGCCACGGCGTTTCAATCAGTAGATAAGTTGGACCTCGTATGCCAATCATGCCGTCTGCCGAGAATTCGATGATGAGCTCATTATTCCAGGAGTAACACGACTAATCTGGCTGTCCCCACACATTCTGCCAACCTTATACCACTGGAATCAGTGGTTTCATCCAGACTTTGTTATGATAGCGTCATTGAGATTGGCGACTTTTGTTTGAGCTGACTGACCTGCACCGAGCCCATAAAGCTTTAGTAGTACCGCCATTACCTGTTCACGGTTGCTCACTTAGCACAAGCGGCTTATTCACAACTGTCTACACAATGGGCCAAGCTCCATGGTCTACAACGGGGAACGCACCGGCAGACAAACAGCTCTGCGCGATCCCGAGTATTGCATGCACAAGGTGCCTGGGAATCAATAGTAGTCGAGACGATAATAGTACCAGTAATTCTCATAAGCCTATTCAGTCTAGGCAGATCTCAGTAAAGCCATTTTTCTCAACTGCACGACTGAAGTCTATCAGCGCACATGCTGATACTACAGATAGACACTTCTGGCCTTCTAGTGTAGCATCTGTCTTAACTGAGCTGCACAAACGAACAGGGTCTGAGAAAGAGATGTAGAGTCAGGCCAGTGAACTATGGTAGGAAGAACAGACGTTCGGAATTTTCTAGAGCACTATTTTGATTCATAGTCGACATTAGTTGGGTACCTGACATACGTATGGTCCATTATATTTCGAATATTCCTCTTTGGTAACGCTAGTGCTTGCCACATTGGTCACTCATTAGACCTCATACGTCAAAAACCGTAAGTGATATGTGAAGAGAGATAAATCAGTCGAGATAAAGTTGGCGGATAACGTCTAGACGGTAAAAGTGGGACGGAGTTCCTGGAATGAGGCACACATGACCACAACCGTAGACAATCCATATACAGCACCTACGTTCCCGGTGTTGGTTTGCTTATAGGCTGGTTGAATGTGTCTAAAGACACAAACAACTCGAGACAGTTATGGTACGAGAATCACTTAACTTTTATTTTATCGCTTTCAGAACAAGCCTTTATACAGACAACTCATTAAAGACATATGGTCCTAAAGCAGTAGCACTCTTGCAAATTGGATGACGGTGACCGGTTTGTTTCAGCTTGTCTCTTGTGTGCAGACAAACCGCCGATAATTGGATGAAAACACCCAGGTGAACAGGAAGCAAGCGGCGAAGTATTAACCAACTACAATGGCATCTTCGCAGCCGCAGTCACGTGAGAACGATAAGACTGGCAAAGAGGAGTCGTTTTCAGGTGTGCTTGGGTCGAAATGAAGGACCGTGTGAAACAACCGCCAAGGAAGTCATCCAGGAAGAAAGCTTTAGGTCCATGGTTTAGGTTATACCGTAGAATAAACACTTGTAATTCGTTGTTGTTCAAGCTGACATTTGTTGGGCCAGCTGGATAAATTCTAACACAACTCATTCGAAGTTACCTATGCTATTAGATTCCAGGAAAGGGAAATTTAAAGTCATCACTGACGAAAGACTGATATGTTCGGTGAAAGAACCAATAGCTAGGCATTCTTCTAATGAAAGTCAGTTCGGTAGTGTTTCCGTCGTAGAAGGGTCGCGTACTGTTAAAAAGTGACTAATTACCCTGAGCTTTGCACCAAAGACTGAATATCGAAACCAAGAATCCAACATTGGTTCTACTTCTAGACCCGATTCAGTCAACAAAGTATACAGCACGCTGGTAGAACGGGCCATAACAGAAGTCTATAGCTAACTGTGTTGGCGTTGAAAACCGCACCGGATTCCTATCGGACGATAACCAGGTGGTGAGTGACCAAGCATACTCACAATGTTCCGGAGAATAGTAGTATGCACATTAGGCACAAAAGAACTACATGATAGAAACGGCTCGTACAGATTGGGGGCAAAAATATACGACGTGCGAAAGGATGGTAGGCATCTTTTAATCATTTTAAGTCCCAGTTGTTGTAGATACGAAACTGCCCCATCGTACTGAAAATCATCCCGCCCCAGAGTGATTTTCACAGTTACGTACTAGAAGTGACTATAAAAATAAGAAGAAATGCGTGCGGTCGCAATTCACCTTAAGAAAAGACATGACAAAAACTAGATGATATGCGACCGTGTAGAAAGAGCCCATCCCGGGAAAAAGCACAATGAGTAAGACCGGATGATGAACGTGGGGCTTACCGCATGAATATCCACGATGATCGCATGACGGAGGTTTGCAACGGTTACATTATATGATTGTGGATCTACCGTGAACAGTGAGGGAAGATCGAAATTCCCCAGATAGATGGCATAGCCACTTGTGGAGTCCTCAGGTGCATCCATTACGTTCTTTGAGCCGGTGGAATCGCTTCGTTCCAAGCGATCCGGTATATCCATTATATTGAGCAGAAGACGAAGTCTAAGCCACAGTGGTGACTGGAACGAAGGAGAGTTTTTATACGGTCAATCATCAGGGTCAACAAAACATAATTACTGTGGCAATATGTGACGCCTAAAACTGTTTAGATCAATTTGTCGACAACCTTCATTGGTACAGTCGACTAACCAAAAAAGGACTAGCGAGTTAACGGATGAAGCGTTATTTAAACCTATTCAACATCAGGATCTGTATACATTAGGCCATCTATAAGGACCATTTCCTGTAACATTTTATACTCTTCCTTGCGACCCTGCCCAAGGAAAGAAACTCTTGGGAACCATACAGGAAATATTTCCTGCTTTCCGAAATGACTTACTGCCCTCAACCCAAGAGCAAACGTCACGTCGTCAACCGCCTATACGTACAAGCCATTTGTCAGACAAGAAAGACCGATGTTTCCAGCACTACTGTTACACTCCCTGGGACGAGGCTCCTCTGAGCATGGTTCAGCCTGACAGCAGTTTGGTATACTAGCATTTTTCAATCTACTGCTGTTGTACTACTGATTGAACAAACTGAATCACGAAAAAATTACCACTTCCAATTAAAGCTACATTCCACATTGCAAAGGAGTCAAATCAAGTGAAAAGAAACGAGGAGTTCAACCCGCAGATAATGGTAAACGACGATCAATTGAATAAAGTTCCCATGGACTTGGCGGATGAGATATCCTAGGTTCAGTGTTGACGGCGGCTCTGCTCAACGCCTTATATGTTCCCTGCTGCCTTACAGATTGCACCTAAACGTTCAAATCACAATCACGAACAAAAGATGAGGAACTGCAGGATTACAATTTGCGCAGTTGACAATCCAGCTAGAGACAAAAGCACAGTCATGTATAAGGAGACGGCTGATCCTTTCGCAGAAGTCGACCGCAAGCAAACCAAATGATAAGCAAGTGGG